>JAGPOW010003648.1:59637349-59665536 GCA_030014935.1 Caiman crocodilus
GGGGAGGATCACCTCCCTGGACCTGCTCGCGATGCATCTATGGATGCACGACAGGGTACCGTTGGCCTTCTTGACTGCCTCCCCACACTGCCGGCTCATTGCCCACCTACCACCCTTGCCCACAGTTGCTCAACTGCACTCTGTCTGTGCCCCTCTGGTTTCCTGGGCTCCGAGATATCCAGTCCTGCTCTTCCTGCCTCAGCCCTCATCCTGCTCGCTGTCCCACTATTCCAGGTGGGAGAGGTCCCCCCACCCCAGGGAGTAAGGAAAGTCCATGGAGCAGGACTTATTCCAGTAGGCAGGGCTTGGTAGGTGCCTCATATCACTCAGGGCAGAAGTGGGGGGTCAGCATGCCCCAGGGAGAGAGCAGTGTAGCAGCTCTGGGATAATATAGATCTCCCCAAAGCTGCCCAAGATCACATCAGTGATGTCCCTCTCCTGCTGCTGGAAGTCGGCCACCTCTGCCCAGGTGTGGGTGGTGTGCTCAAGACATCACATGGCCACGTCCAATGCCCTGTCCTACACCTTGGCAGACTGTGTGTAGGTATCTGTCAGCTTCACAGTGTCACCTCACCTCATCTCCACTCTGTGTGGAGTGGCACCTGAGCTCATGATGCAGGAAGTCAGCAGTGCACACTCATCACTCGCCTGCAGCCACAAAGGCCTCAAGCGGCTCCTGGTTGGTTATTGTGGCGACATCTCCCATGAACATCTCACATCCGCTCTGCAGGTGTGTAGCAGACTGTCCTGGAGTCTCTGTCTCCTCTTCCACAGTCTCCCCTCCCACATGCAGGTGCTGTCCCTGAAAATGAAGACCTGAGACTGTGTGGCTTTGTACAACATAGCTAACTTTTCAGACAATTTGGCCTATGACTGGGGAGGTTTTGTCTGCCAGGGAGATCCTAGCCAGTCACTTTCACAGCAATAGAAACTTGAAACAGTAAGTCCACTATCCCCTCTGCCTCCCTCGGGGTCTGGGTACTGCTCTGGGCTTCCCCACCCCACACCTTGGAGTTGGGTCTCCAGAGGCATTCGTGCTGTGCCCAAGTGGCTTGCTCCATTGCCTTCCAAGCCTGGGTTGCCCAGCTGGGCAATGATGGAACCCTCCTAAGACACAGAGTGTTATCTGTGGCTGATATATGACAACCGGACCTTTAGGGATTACAGTGTTATTGTGACAGCCATGGATATGGCATTTGCCTTCTGAAGGCCCAGCTGACCACTTCTTGCCCACCCTGGGCCCAGCCCTGCCATGCTTGTCTCCTATGCCTTCACCCTGTGCTCTTCTCCCAGCTCCCAGGCCACCAGATCGTAGCTGCCTACTCTCCTATCATGATCCACTGTCTGGGCACCAACTGCTCACACCTGTCTCTCCCCTAAAACTATTCCTTCTCTGCAGGGGTAGGAGGGGGGCTCAAACTGTTTCTGTTCTCTGAGGTACTGATGTGCCAGTGCTTCCTGCAACAGTGTCTTTTTGTGTTTGCTCTACCCAATCGTTTTATCTGTCTCCTGTGCCTTTGGTGGGGCACAGCTTGGGGAACCCGAACTCCAGTTTCTGTGATGCTGCCTTTGCATATGTAGTACATAAAGTTCTTGGAACATAATTCAGAGACTCCACCATGTGATGGGAGTGGTGTTTGGTTTCCCCCAAGCCAATGTCCTCATCTCTTCCACGTGGCACATCACAGACTCTTACCTCCACATGCACAAGGCCACATGAATGGGATTTGCTCCACACCCTCCATATTTGCTCTGGTTTGAGCACCAGGAATCCTTATAAACCTTGAATTCCATGCATTAACTCCAATTCATCTGCTTTGAATGCAAAATTTGTACGCACTCAAAACTGAGCAGCAGCTTTGCCAACAACTTCACCAGAAGGCTCAAACCTTCAGGAAGGAGAGTAGTTCTGGGTGTCTAAGCAGATTATCCAGCCTGTTGGCTTTTGCAGGCAGGCTTTGCCCCCTGAGGGGCTCCTCAGCCAGGTCTTCAAATAACACTATCTTTAAGTTACACACAGACAAGTACAATCAAACCTTTCTACCTTCTATCAGGCACTTAAGGGGGAACCCTTTGGCTCTGGGTCCTTCTGGCAGCAAGCAATTGAACTCACCATTGACTTCTTCCTCACTCTCCCCTTATGGTTCTGGGAGCTTTCTGTAGGTCCTAGGAGGACACTCCTCTCTGCCCAAATATACCCTGAAGCTGGGCTCTCTCCACAAGGCTGCCTAATCCCTCTTAATAGGACAGACCATCCTGTTAGAGGGTGCTGCAATGCAGCACAAGCAGGAGTCCTGAGAAAACAAGTGCAATCCTTTGCCAGGTACTGTATGGCAGTAACAAGGGCTGGGTCTAAGTTTAGGGGTTTTATAGAAATTTCATCTTGGCTTGGGCCCCAGCTCAGAAACCTGAGAAAATAAATGTTACCTATATATTCCAAACTGAACAAGCCTCCCCACACACAAGCAGTAGTGAGCTATGACAGCATTTATTAAAAGGGAAGGCGGAGAGGGGGTAAGGACGCAGAAGCAACCTTTGGAGAGACCTGCATAATTGTCTGGGGTGGGCTACTGGCTGTTACCATTTGATCAGTCGAAGCCGCCAGCATTCTCTCTCGGTCCCATACAGGTTGAATTTGGTAGCTGGTGGAACTAGTGTAGCTGCTGGCCTTGACCTTTTCCTTGTCCTCTCAGGATAGCAGTTACCCCTCAGAGAAGCATGTGAGTCCTGTAGCAGGGGACTCCATTGAACAGTGACAAAGCAAATCCAGAGGAGCTCTACTACCTAACCCAGATGCCAAGAGTCACCACATCCATGGCATGCTGGGCAGGGGAAACCACACCAATGGTTACAGTGTCCCTCACCACTAGGAGTTGCTCCTTGCCCCACCAAGGTTACTGCTGCTCCTTCCTGCTACTGCTCGGCCTTGAAACGGAGAGACAAGGGTTGAAGCTACCATCTCTTCTTCTCTTCTGGTTGCTATGGACTTCAAATGTTTCTGATCTTGAGCTGTCCAACAGCAGGCTCAAAGATGTCAGCTCTTTTACAAACAAGCAGACAATATGCCATAGCAGCACGTAACCTAGGGGTCAGCCACTGCCAGCCTATGGGCTGGATCTGGCATGCCAACCATTTCATTCAGCCCATAAAGCTTGGATATTGGTGGCTTTTCAAAGGTGGGGGGGGAGTTCAGTGGTACTTTGGCAGCAGGGGGAAGGATCCGGTGGTGGGTCACACTTGCAATCATAAGCAAGAAGCTATGGTGGCAGAAAAAAGGAGAAGCAATGTTTTGGTGGAAAATGCCGACCCATGTCAGACCACCATTGTAAAAGGTTGCTGACCCCTGACCTAGCCCACTGTAAGATTTTATCACAGGTGCTTTTCCCCTTTGATATTCGAAAGCAGACTGCAATACCAGGCCAATAACTCCTACCAGGAGTTTCCCCAAGCTGTCTTTCACCACAGCTCTGAGGGTCACTGCATGCAGACCTCTTCAGGGGGTGATGTCCTCAGTGCAGGTGCTGTACTGGTCCCAGGAGCATGTGCACCTGCAACACCCTGGCTTCCCCACAGAGATGTGCTGTACCCAGTGTGGTCCTGCGGCCTGGCTGCCCACCACAGCAGGGTTAACTTCTGACGTTCAGGACAGGATAACTAGGTCCCCAGGTATTTTAAGCCCAGGCTCTTTGGCCTTGAGGACCTGTGCAGGGGATCAGAGCTGGTTGAACAGTCAGGCATGCCTCAGATGGAGGGTGGGGGTTGAACGACAATGTCATGAATGCAAAGAAAGCCCCCACTCCTTAGCAGCTTGCAAGTAAGGGGAAAGAAGCCCCACTGTCTGAGCTGATCATTTCCCCAGCCCTAGAAGCTGTGTGTTCTGAACTGCCCTGGGTCCCATCCTGAGCCCAACTGGCTCTCCTATTCCTTTGCACCCCTGCCAGCTCCTAGCTCCCCCTGCAGGGATGCTGCTGGGGGTCCAGGAATGGCTTCAGCAAAAGGCAGCAATCCTCACAGCACCTCAGACTAGCAGAACTTGAACTGTACCAGCTCAGCCTCTGAACAGGAAAAGTCCCCCAGTGGGACCACGTCAGTTTCTCTGACTGCTGTTTTCCATGCTCAGGGGAGGGGAGCTGGCATTAAGTACCAAAATACCAAACCCAGGTTGCCCAGGAACAGACTAAAGCCAAACCCAAGATATTGATCTAACTCCTTGAAAGACTGTGGCTTTACAATATAGACATGCCAGCCTTTGTGTAACAACAGGAGTTGCTACAGAGGTTGTTCTCAAGGTAGCAATACCACAGCAATGGATGCATTAGAAATGCAGATATCTGCACTGCGCTATCCAACCAGAACAGGCCAAGGAAAGAAAGGCAGGTGTACAGAAGAACACACAGGTGGCTCATATAGTCAACTGTCTTATAGCCATAGTGCCTGTTAAATTTAGGAAGGGCAGCATAGCAATAAACCTATAGTGAAGTGTCACTGTCACCTCCCAAAAGCTGTAGCCCCTGCCACACAGTTAGTGACTGCCTATTGTCACCATAGGCGTCGCATGCAATGGCAGAGTTGAAGCTTCTGCTGTTTTCCACGTAAAGCACTAAAAAACCCAACTTGATTTCTATATACCCAGTGAGCTGCCAAAGCCCTTCTGGACTCCCAAGGACCCTCCTAGAATAACCACAGATACTAATAGCCATAAACATATTGACCCACAGCCCATATCATTCAGAGAGGGGAGAAGTCCCAGTTCACTCTTGAATTCCTTGCATTAGATGATCTGAAGCCAATGGCAACCTTCCCAGCAAAAATCTGGTGACACAAACAGTCAAGGCCAAATTGCTTTCCTGTGGTTTAAAAGAATGAGGGTTATTCTTTATAGAACTGTGGTTTTTCTCAGCTATTGAAACAAAGAAACCAGATTCTCACCCCTCTATTGGGCTGATCATATTTATCATACTACAAGCCATTAAAACCAAACAGGTAAATAAGAGGCTGGCTAAGTAATGCAACAGCAATATGCTGTACAGGGCCCCAATTTCACACAGACTTTGGGCCTGATCCTGCTTACATTGAAGATAATAGGCTCAAATCTAGCCTCAGCTACACTTGGTTTATGCTGGTGTGACTGCTGACTTCGCCATCTGGATCAGTGTTTCGAAGGACAGCAGAAAGGGAAATCCTGCCCTTTGGTAGGAGTGGGATGGAGCCACAACATCTCTCCCTCTTCCTCCACCCATCCCCTCCCCAGACGCACACTTTACAGAATGCCAGAAAACAAGCTGGGCAGAAAAGTGAGAAACTGCTCAGATGCTGGGAGAATCTGGGAACGCTAATGGACCTGTCCAAAGAGCAATGCCTACAGCAGGGGTGGGGAAAATGCGGTTTAGGGACTGGATGCAGCCTGCCAGGCTATTCTATCGGGCCTGCAGGGCCCCTAAAAAATTTAGAAAATTAATATTTGTCTGCCCTTAGCTGCCTGTCATGCTGCCCTTGATGGATTGCCAAAACTCAGTAAGTGGCCCTCTGCCTAAAATAATTGCCTGCCCCTGATCTAGTTAGTATTCAGTGATTTGCACTCCACTATATCTAGGTGGTTCTTTCATGTTGTATGCATTGTGTAAAAAGACAATGCCATGGATTTTCCATCTAGAGACTGCAAGAAATGGATGAGGGACAGATTAGAACCAATCATGGATTATACCAAATCTCAGGGACCCAGATCTGTCTGCATATTTCTAGGGAGGGAGGGAGCAAGAAGAGACTGGTGTGTAATTCTGGAGAACTGACAAATCATGGGATCCTAGATTTGCTTTAGTGGTTCTGGGCAATGCAGTCAGAAGAGTTCCAGGTTCCCCTTTGGGAATTATGGGTGCACTCTTTGGAGATGGATCAGCCAGTCTACTCAGTCTTAACTGGTGCATTTTGAGCTTTGGGTAAAGAGCTCTTTGAAAGCTGACTTAAAGTTAGTGCTTTAGAGCTGCTGAAGAAGGAAAAAATCAACTCCATAATGAAGGACCCTCCAGGCAAACCCAAATGTGAGCTCTTTGAATCTGCAGGGCTGGACCATATCCCTTGAAAGCCTTTATGCATTTCCATTAAACAACAGAAGCTACATTGTAAAGTCTCATATTTTTCTTCTTTGGACCTGGCTGTGCAGAAAAAGGACATGCCAGACCTGCAGCTTTCATTAGTGCAGTCAACCAGATCCTCAACGAATGTCCACTCTTCACAGCAGATTTAACTGGCACTAACACAGGCTGCAATCTGTTCAGGGGGGTTGGTTGTTTTCACTTGCAGAACCTTGTGTCAGAATTTGGATGCTTGAGAAATCCTTCTCTACCCATCCTAGAGGCTCTCTGGGCTAAATCTTAGCAAGACTAAACCCAATCAGCAGTAGACCTCAAAATTCCTTCCTAGGTTGCTTCACATTTCCGCTTGGTCCCATTAAAAAGAAGCATGCTTCAAATAGCAATTCTACAGTTGTTCAATACTCTGCATCAACCTTGCTCTAACATGAAGAAAAATGCAGAGACCCAATTCTGCAAGATACTTGAGTGCAGTAGCAGAGTAAGATTTATAGGGGCCCTGGGCAAACAGAAAATTGGAGGCCCCACCAGGTGAGGGGCATGTTCCCTCTGCACCTCCCAGGAGGCTGAGGCTGGGCCCACCTGGCCTCCTCAGCATATCCAGGGTAAGCCAGGTGGCATGAGCACTGCTGAGGTGAAAGCAACCCTGGCCCCTCCACCCAGCAGGTGTCATGCAACTGGAGCTGCAGTCCCTCAGTGCTGTGGGACAGGATGGGCCTGGGGCCAACCTGGGGGGCATGAGCTCCACCGCCAGCTGTCTGGCTGCCCTTCTGCCAGCTGGGGTGGGGCACCATAGGATGGAGCTGTCCGGTCCTGTCTAAGCAGCACCTGTAACAGCAGCCACCTGCACATGGCAGGGAGCAGGAATGGGAGCAGGGCCACCCACAGGACCTCCTGGCAGCAGATGGCCCCAGGAAGTTGTTAACACCCACAGTGGTAGTGTAGCAAAACTCCCAGTTTTTCTTTTCTTTTTTAATGCATTCCCTCCCTTCCCCAACTATTTCTGACTTTTTCTCTTCTTCCCTATAGATAAGTATGAGTAAGTTAAGTCATAGGATAAGCTTTAGCATTTCTGTAGCAAGTTTTTTTTTCTCTCTCCTTCTTTGATTCACTGTTTTATATTTTATACTTATTATGTGTATACTGTTTTACTGATTTTTACTGTTTTTTCTATTGATACTATATGATTTAGGCCTACATGTGTAAGTTAGCATAAGTAATGTCAAGTTGTGTCAAGTTTCCATTTTGTATGTCAAGCCTTCATCTTGTGTCCTCTGCCTGGGTGTAACCTATGACTCATATCTAACCAGTCTCATGTAAATTGGTTCCTGAATTAATGGGGATGAATGAGGATGCTTGAGATATAATGGTAGCAGGCCTGTATTGAATAATCAATTCAATGACTGGACCATCAGCTCAATGACCAGACCATTGCCTTCCATTGACTCACCCAGGAATCAAAGGCAAAGACCCTACAGAAATCAGCCAACCCGCTATTGTAACACAGACACCTCGAACTGCATATCCTCACCTGGAGTGCACATGCTCAGTATACCACGGCTGACCCTTGCCTAGGCATGCCCCTGCCACTAGGGTCATAGAAGGCCTGCCCCTATAAAAGGGGCAGTGAAGACAGACCCAGTGGGATGCCCTCTCCATCTGGACCAGCACCATGCCACGCCACCTATCTACCCAGAGAACCTGCCAGCGACTCCCCTCTGGACAACACCTTACTGGAGAAGACCTCAACTGGCCATTGAGGATCAACTCACAGCCCAGATAGGTAGCTATCACCCACCTTCCTTCCCCAAGCAAAAGACCTGGACTCTGTCCCTACACACCTTGACTTCAATCCCTCCACCAAGCCTTTTTTTCTACTGCTAACACTGTGTGTGTGTGTGTAGGAACCAATAACTTTGTGGTGCTGTGTAGTGTGTTGTCTCTTTTATAAACCTGTTATTTTAAAACCCCAAGTTGGGTTTTTGTCTTACTGACCCCCTGACCTGCCTCCTTGATTTCCCAGCTATCTGCTTCTCTGTTTCCTGGCTGTTTCCTCCCTGCCACCAGGCTTTGTCCCTTGCTTCCACCCTGGCACCAGGTGACTCCGAGTAACACGGGGGCACATTAACCCTAAGTGACCTCAAGCCCCAGTGACCTTGAGTAACCCCAAGGCCACTTGACCTTAAGTAACCCGAAACACCAAGTTACCCCAGATGCCCCGTAGTGTTAACACACAGCCATGAAAATGCACATTTGTGAATGTATATTGGGTGTGTGGGTATTAACAACTGATTTTTGTCTAATTTTTGGTGTGTGTATAGTATGCATGTGCCTGAATTGGTGATAGGTGCACATGTGCTTAGACTGTAATCTTGGATGTGTATGGGCCTGAGTTGGTAGTGTGTGTATGTGCCTAATTGAGTGTGTGTGTGTGTGTATGTGTAATTGTGTCATGCCATCCCATCTAATAGTGCAATTTTGAGATCCTAGAGTTGGTGAGGCCCTGGCCAGGCCGGAGGAGAAGAGGTGCATGCTGCCTACCCTGGATGCCCACAGCCTGGATTCCTGCCTGGGCCGTGCTTCCTCTCGCACCCCAGGGAGCCCCTGTTTGGCAAGGGCCCCTGGGCCCATAAGTTAATCTGCCCATGACTGAGTGCCCCCAATTCACACTAGGAACACAATAGGACCCCTAGATGACTTAAAAGCCCTGCAGATCAGTCTCCCTTTGGGCTAGGTGTCATACACACAGAGAAAAGGTCCTGCATCAAAGTATTTATACATTAGTCTTAAGTTTGGAGCAACCGGTAGGTATAACAAACAAACAGAAGAATGTGTGGATGGATTATATAAAAGCAACATAAGCCGTTTTTGCACAGATCAGTTGTGTTACACTGTTCACACAACAAAAATATTTTCTTAGTTCAAATTGCTGAGTTGCAGTGCTCCCAGTTCACCAGTTATCTTTCCATTATTCATTGGCAGGGTTCCATACACGTCGCTAGTAGAGGTACACTGATACATCGATCTTTAGCGTATTGGCACCAATAAAAGGAAAATTGAAATTATCAGCAATTGGCTTTTTGTGGCTGATAATGTTGCCAATAAATGCTGTGTGCATGTGCACAGCCACAGCATGCACATGGCCAATCAAGCAGCTTGGAGAGTAGCACCTGGCTGGTAAGTCTACTGGGGAGGGGGAAGGGACATGTAGGGGAGAAGAGACTGAGGCCCCTGTGGCGAGAGAGGGAGTGGGGCTGGGGCAGGAGCAGAGTAGGCGCTGCACAGCCAGGGCAGAACACAGGATGGAGCTGTGAGTGGCTTGTCCAACAGGCGTGGGGAGAGGGGGATGACTCCCACTTCTGTGCACACCCCCAGAGAAGCCATGGTGGGGCATGTGCCTGGGTGGCTGTAGCCTCCCCTATCAGTGCTGATGCTACATTGCCTTGGCCCAGCCCAAGCACAGCCAGTGCCAAACCCCTCTCTCCACCCCCACTGGGAAGAGCCCGACACAGTCCCTGGCCCTGAGTCCACAGCAGCAGCCTGCCCTCACCCCACACACAGATCTGGGGGGCACATGCCCCCCATGATTCCTCAGGGGATGTACACAGTAGCAGGACCCACTTGCCCTGGACAATGGCTCCGTCCCATGCCCTGCCTCTGCTGGGCAGCACCTGCCCAAGCCCCACTCCCTCCCTCACTGCAGGGGCCTCAATTTGCCCCACCCCCCAAATACCTTTCCCGCTGAACAGACTGACCAGCCAGACACTTCTCTCCAAGCTGCCAGGCTACATATTGGCAATTGGATCGGTATCAGATGATATGGCTTGTTAATAATTGGCCACTGGTATCAGCCCAAAAAATCTTTAATCGGTGCACCCCTAATCACTGGCAAAAGTATATGCCTGGAGGACTGGAAAACAACGTAGGTAGAACTTCATTGTGTATGGAAGGAGGGAATCCCTGTCACCATGGAGCTTGCTATTTAGTTTAAATAGCCTGAAAAGGAGAAAAAGCAACTTGGTTTGAGTTTGCAGGGGTTGTTGGTTATAGCAGTGTTGGTCTAAGGACATAGGCAGGTGAGGTTCTTTGGGCAGACGTGATATCTTTTATTAGGCTGACTAAATAGTTGGAAAAAAAGTTCTTTGCAAGCTTTCAGGCACAAACACCTTTCTTCAGGCAATGGGAGACTCATTGCCTCGGTTTGAGTTTGGTCTTTGGAGGGTGTAGAAAAAAGGTTTCAGTTTTGTTGTTGTGGTTTTTAAAAATGCACCTTATCTGTAGAAAGAGCAGGAGCCTTCCTTCTGCTTTCCTTTGAGGGTCTAATGGGGCTGCACAGGGCATCTTTACCAGAGGGAGCTCTTCTTCCAGCTGTTTGTCAGAGAGTTGAGGTAACCAGGCATTAAAACACCACCCAGTTTTAAAACAGTCTAAATAAAAATCCTTTTCCAGATCAAGGCTTGTCTTTGAAAGACCATTATATCAATATGAGCTTAAGTATGAGCCTAAATCAATATCATTCTAGAGCTATAACTTCCCACACAGGCATTATTATTCCAGCGTAAAAAGGCTTTGTTGTTGCTGTTTAGCTTACATTTTCTTCAAAGTAACGTAAGCTTAAACTAAAATAACATCTCCTTAACCAGGTGTAAGGCTGACCACATAGGAAGTTATAACCCTATAGCTGTTCTTGGTTAGCTATACCAGCAGAGTTGGTAATGCTCTTCTCTGTAGAGGAGTCCTAATCAAATTTTACTTGCTTGGCATCTCTGATGTTGTAACTAGTTTCCTACTCCTTGAGAAGGCTTCTTTGGTTTTGGCTTGGTTTTTTTTAATGGAAAAAGCCCCCAGATATATTCTGGCTAGCTGTACCCTGGGAGGGCAGGGGAGAGACAGAGAGAAGGAAAAAAGGCAGCATTTATAGCCTACCTTGTACATCAAAGCTGACCAGCTAAATAGGGATAGGCTTTAGAGGAAAGATATCCAGAGGTAGCAAACAAAGAAAATAAGGACATTACGATTAATGCCTGTGTCTTGAAGAGATGGGCATCAAGGGAACATGCTTTTCAGAACTCTGATCACAACCACCAAAAAGAACAAACATATTAAGCCTTAAAGTAGGACATCAAAACCCATAGGGTTATGATAGGGGCAGGGCCGGAGAAAATCCATTCAAAGAGTCCAAGTTACCTTGATTTACCTGTTAAAAAGCTGCATGATACAAATGTGAAGCTGGCCAGCTTTATGATGAAACCCCTTTTTTATTTAAAGGAGCAGTATCAGAGCCATGATCTATCATTTGCCCCTCTGCACATTAATCCTCATTATTTTTCATCTCAGTGCTATAAATATCTGAGACTTCATTAATGAACCTGTCTGTAGCCTTCTGTTGCAGTCATATGTGAACCTGGCCTGTGCTGGTGCTTGGAGAAGTCTGTGGCTTATGCAGCCTGCTTATGCAGCCGCCTCCGCTGCACACAGATGGGGAGGCACATGCCTGGCAGAGCCTTCGCTGGAGTGCGCACAGCACTGGGAGCCCACGGCACACCTGGACAAGCTGCCCAGGCTTCATCCTCCCACCACCTGCCTAGCTAGTGGGGGGTGAGGGCCCCACTCGCCTTACCTCTGCTCCTGCCTCTGCCACACTCTGTCCTTCACCACAGGGTCTTCGATCTGGCCCCCACCCCTTCCCTCTCCCATGGACTGACCTGCTGTGGGGGGCGTACACATGCACAGGCATGCTCAGGGCCCCCCCCAGCCTCAGATCAACTGCAAGAGGCTCCACAATAGACCAGCTAGCTTAAAAAATAAATTTAAAAAAATCTAAAAATAATCATGATCAACCAGTTGGTGACCACTGCTTTAGACTATTTCTTTCATCTAACACATTTACCTAGTTTCTTTTATCCCTAACTTCTACTCTGATCATTCCTGGCACCTGGTGCTTATCCTGAAGATTTAGACTCATTACCAATACACATAGGTAGGGCATGTTTTAAATCGTGGTCCCAGCTTGCAGTGCAGTGGCTCCTTTACACAGAGTTCCCTGTCGCATGCCTGTGCCCACTGCCGATTGGTAGAGGAGCCCCATGACCCCGCTACTTGCTCCTGATGGCTGGAAAGTGAAAAACATGGTTTTAAAATATGCCATGGTTTTTGTCTCCTGCTGCTTGCTGCTGACTGGACTGGAGGCAAAAAACTGCAGTATATTTAAAACCATGGTTTTTACTTCCCAGCCATCAGGAACAAGTGGTGAGCCGTGGGATCCCTCTGCTAATCAGCAGCAAAGGGATGCACAGGGGGAACTCCAAAATTAAGGGACCTGCCGCACCATGAGTTGGGCCTGTGATTTAAACCAGGCTCTAAACATAGCATATGTTACAAGATATCAGGCTTCTCACACAGTCTTTATTTGTCCAGGGCAAATTTGCCTCACAGGACACAACAAACCCCATAAAATCACAGCACATACAAACAATGCAAAAAACAGAGGGTTAAGCTTAAGCCCTGGGGTCTTTCCCCAGATCCTGAGACAGCATCCCAACTCTGGAGTCTCTTCCCAGACCCCAAGAGAGTAACCTGATTCAGTGTTGCAGCTGGTAATCTGGTATCCCTATCCCACACATACAGGACTTCAGCCTTCTAATTCCTTTTTCAGAGCTTCGAACAGCAAAGTTTGGATCTGGACCTTGAAACTCCCAAAGGTCAAGAGCATTTAGTTTTGGGCTTGTCGGCAGCCAGTGGTGACATTATAGAGAAGTTGAATTTTTTCCTTCCCACTGTATTTCCAGATGATGCAAAGGCTAGGAATGTGTTTTTGAGGTACTCACACAATAGTAATTCAAAGGGAGAACCAATGTTCACTAGCTTCTTGGTACCATAAACCATTTAGCACAGGAATTCATGCTTTATAGCCAAAAAGCAGGCAGAGCCGTGGTCCAGATCCAATTCTGCTGCAGGCTCTCTATAGACCTCGGGCAAGTCAGTCAGCCTAGGTACACCATCTCCTTATCTGTAAAACGGAAGCAAATACCTCCTCAGTTCCTCACAGGATGCCCAATGTTTGTAAGCTAGTTGGTTCCAAGGGTCTATGCAGACTTTTTTTTTAGAAAAAAATGCATTTTTAGCAAAGGGTCTCTACACAAGCAGCTACTTTTTTATTAAACCAAAGTTGCCAGAAACAAGAACACACACACACGCACAGTTACAACTGTTTTAAACTATACTTGATACGTTACTATTCTGAACTAAATTTTAAATCTCTTCTTGTATTGCAGATTGACTAAGCATCACCACAACACACAAAACAGAAAGAGAATACAGAGCAAAACTGTCTATACTGTGTCCTCTACCCTGCCCCTTATTTTTTAACCTCTTTCTAGGACTGCCTTATTTCCACACTGGACTGAATTTGATTAAAAGTTAAATTATTATTGCTTTAATTACAATTCCAGCCTCATCAGTGGAGCTATATGGTAAAGTAAGGAGACAGAGGGCTTGCCTAGAGGACTGTAAGATCTGAAGAAGATGGTGCTCCAAAAGGAGAGGAGATGTGGGGGCCTACATGGTACCAGATCAGACAGCAGCCAGAAAGAAAAGCTGACACAAGCAAGCTTTGTGGAGGGGGAGGAGAATGGTTAGCATAGAAAAACAGGTGTCAGTTTATCTGTCTCTGTGGGAAAAAACATGACAATGAAAAGACTTGAAGGCAGCTCAACGGCTGTGACATCAGGAGAAGAGGAAGGTGTGGGATCCACCCACAGCTCCAGGAGTCCCCCACTTGCACTATGGATGGGGAGGGGGCATTTGAGAAGGCAATAACTAGCATTCAGATTGGGAATGCTGGGTAAGATCTGTGAGCAATAAATAAAAGCTGCAATTAGGGTGCACTGAAGTTGCCTGTCCCCCACCTAACACTACCCTCATACTGAGATAAATTCATGTCACTCTAGGTTTTCACTTGAACTGGCAGCAAGTGAAATCCTGACACAGTTTTACAAGTGAACACCTTCTCCCACCCCCAATCCCCTCCCCGACCACACACATCCTGAGAGGTCTTATTTCACTGACACCACAGTACAGCAGCTTACAATCCCTTTCGTCCTCCATCCTAGGATGTCAGAACCACTGTGCTCTTGCTGAAGGGCCCTGCTCACCCCCCTCATAGGGAGCTATACCAGGGCTACTCTACAAAACTTTGCCAGCAGATCTACATTGACTAGGAGTACAGGAAGGAGGGAGGGGAGGGGAGCCACACAGTCCCCTTCTGTTGACATAGCTATGACAGCAAAATCTCTGATGTAGATGCAAATATGCCAACAAAAGCAGTCTTCTCTTGGTTTACCATATGATGTTCAAGGTGAAGACAGAGCTACACAGCCTTATGTTGGCATATTGTGCATCTCCGCTAGAGGGCTCAGCCAACCTAGCTATTCTAGAGTAGTCCACAGCCAGCATTTTTCTTCAAGGTTGCTATGCCTACTAATAGGGTGAGAAGGATTTGCTACCTACCTCATCAGGCCCAGCCTACAGAAGCATTGTTCTTCAGATTCCTCTTGGTTCAGTAGGGAGGAGGAGGGTTCTAATAGCTGGGATGAAGCTTTAGGTCTTGTCTATGGTACAATGGACCCTGTGTTAGCATTGACCATGGTCACAAGCAGTTTTGAGCAAGGTTTCCCCAGGCTGCGTATGAAGGTGGCAAATTCTTTACTGGCATTTCTACAACGACTTCCAGCATCTGCAAAGAATTTGGTTGGTAATGCTATGATCCAAGGATCATAAAACATAATAGTGCTCTGGACTCTCCAGGGGAGTTACTTAGGAGTCCCTCAACTTACCTAGGCAACATCCCTGTTCTGACCTGTGGAGGGACCAAGTTGGTCACTGGTGTAGAAGAGCTTCATGGATTTGTTCCAAGCCTGCAGCAGCCTCCCACAAGTACTGCTGGGGTGTGAAGAAGCCCCGATTCTGAACAGTGCCAACAGCTACATTGCTACCCTTTATTCTGCTACCTGCAAGAGAGTGCAGGTAGCATAAGACTGTTCATGTGTGTACAGTTTTATGTTGGTCCTGCCCTTAGGGACTTTTTCTCTGGCTCCTTGTGGCACCGTCCTATTCAAAATATAGAGCTAGCCATCACCCAGCTTGGGGCTCAGTAGGTGAAACCTCCAGATTCTTCTGGGAAAATGCAACCCCATGTCTAAACTTTGCTGCCGCCTTCTCTCTGAAGCAGGGGGATTCAGAGCTGGCCCCCAGATGAGAATGCCCCTGCCTTTGAATGTAGCCTGCGCCCTGCCCAGTCTCCAGCCAGCTTTGTTCCTTTCAGCAATGCAGAGACATCCCAGGGTCTAGCCATCAAAGCAGAGCTGGTGCCTGCTTGCTTTGATTTTGGAGCAATAGAAACTGCAAAGACATGCACAGCCCTCAGGTTTCTATGTTGCTGCTGGCCAAGCTGCTACTCCTGACAATTGCTGGAAAAAATCTTGCCTCCAGGAAACACTGGCATGGCACAAACAGCATGGTGTGCAGCCAAAGCCTGAGGGGTGGCCAAGCTTAGTGGTGGCAGCAGCTGCTGTTCCTGCCTCCAAGGCTAGGAACACTGGAGGCATTGGAGTTGGCAGGCCAACACCTAACGCAAAGCAGTGAGAAGTACTGACCTAGAACCGCATGCAGCCAGCACTCATTAGGAAAATCTTACTACAGACCTGGACCTTGGCTAGGACACACATGACATGAAGTGATGCAAGAATTTAAGAAGTGAGTGGAGTCAAATTATACTAGGGGTGAGGCCACTGGTTACAGGAATCAGGATTTCCGTGTAGTACTACCAATTGTGTGACCTACTTCCTCTGCAGCAGTGGTTCTCAACCTTTCTGGACTTAAGACACTCATCTCAATTGTCGTGAATGGAATGGCATCCAATTTTGAAAGTAATTTAAATATTACAGTGCTTAACTCCTTGCAGAGGGGCTGGGCAATACAGCTGTGGTACAGGCTAGGTAGGGACAAACCTGGCCTTGCACGTCTCTCCTTATACATCCTTTTCTGCAGGCTTTTGGGATCCAAGTCCCTTCATCAAGCTCTGGGAAAAGTATAGATGGTACAAGATGATAAAAAGTCCCCGTAGGAAATAAACTTAATTTTTGCACAGAGGGAGCTGAAGATGGAAAACTGTCCCTCTGGGTCCATGAGAGTGTCTTTGTGAGCTGTGCTGAGTAGCTCTTTGATGTGTTGATCAGGTAGAATTCCTTCCCTGGAGGTGTCAGATGGCAGGCAGGGAAGTAAAAAAAAACTTCCTCGTTGTTCTGCAATGAAGTTTAAAATCCAAAATTGGCTAAAATTCAGCATCTTCCATGTTTTGGGGGTGTACCTGGTAGCCGCACTGGACAGAGCTCTTTAACTCCACTTGCTCCCATTCACTTCCTGTTTATTTGGGCTGGGGGAGACTTCAGATATTCCCTTTATAAGAAAGCAGGAAAGAAAGAAGGAAAGCCCAACCCCATCACTTTCTCCCCTTAACAGGAATAACCCACAAGACCTCAAGTACTGGCAAACAGCTCAGGAGAAACTCTACTAGAAGATTAATCCTACTGTCACAAACTAATTCTTGTGGCATTCAGGATTATCCTCGCCATGTGCCATGTACAGATAGGGAAGCTGGGACACAAAGCAGAACTAAGGAACTTGCCCAACATCCATTGGCAATGCATAGGGGGTGCACGTGGATGCACATGCACCCCCTGAGATTGGCCATGCACCCCTTGGAAACACCTGCCGTGAAACCAGAAGCAGTGGTGGAAGTGCACTTCTGGTTTTGCTGCTGGTGATTTTGGGCTTGACGATTTGCTGCTGGGGAACCCCACTCCCCCTGGCTGGCCACTGGGCACTGGGGGACCCCCTCATTTGGTGATCTGGTGCCCCCCCAGACTCAGGAGGCACCAGTCACCCGTGCCAACATTACACAGAGAGGGTAAGTCTACTCTACATAACACAGCACTGTGCCAGGCTACCCAAGTTAGCTCAGAACTTGAAAGCTGTTTAGCTGCATTAACATGGAGCTCTACCTGGGCTCATTTCTCCTGTTTCTCGCACTGAAACGTATACTGCACCACACTGTCATGCAGCTTTGTGAAAAGTCAATGGCATAGCAAGAAATAAAACCAAGAATTCATCTTATGCAAGCCTGGTCTTTAACCACAAATCTATTCTTCCTCTATTAAGAACAGTTAAAGCTAAATTATTTAATGCCATGGTAATACATATTGCAGTGATAATTTTTATAAAAATCGAGTATGCAAATCTACACCAGGATAAAGAGCAAAGGAAAAAGGAATATTCCCAGTAGAAAAGCAGAACAGATCCCTTGAAGCCTGGAGACAGTTTTTCTTAAATGTTAAGCAAAGAACATGCCTTGGCTAGGGGAGTTCACTAAATTAAAGTTTTTCATGACACAAAGTTTAGAAGACTTTGAATTCAAGGTAGCCCTGCTCCCCTATCACATCTCAAGGCAGCTTTGGTGGACAAGTTTGTCCTTGCATACAGGCAGCCCCCAGCCTCAAATGAAGTGACCTCACTCCTGCAACTGGCTACCTAACTCTTATTCTCACCAAGTCTTGCAACAGACCCAGGTGCCAGCTTTGCCCCATCATCTACACAGGCCACATCATTACTGGGCCAGACAACATGGATAATAACATCTGGGGTTCATTCACCTGCCTTTCTACCAACATCATGTATGTATATGCTATCACCTCCTTACAGTGCCCTTCTGCTGTCTACATTGGACAGACATTCCCATGTGAAAAAATGAACACGCATCTGACATCAATTCCAGAAAGTCACACAAGCCTGTGGCAGAACACTTTAACCACCCTAGACCTCAGAGTAGCTGTTCTTAAACAACAAAATCTTCAAAAAAATTGACTTGAATGTGAAGTTGCAGAACAGAAAATCATCCACAGACTGGCTTGCGTTGTGTGGTCTTAGCAGAGACTCTGGCTTTTTATCCTACTATCTGGACTGGGTTTTATAACTCCTATGTCCCTCAATAGGTTAACTGCTTTGTTTTTCCCTTTTGATTTTTTCAACCCTATCCCTAGTATTTAAATGACCTTATTCTTTTCTATTCAGCACCCCTGTTCTCTACAAGTCCCTTCATAAACTCTGATGAAGTAGGCTGTAGCCTAGGAAAGCTCATGCCACCATGAATGAGTTACTCTCTAAGGTGTCACTCACCCCTGCTATCCCCCTACTACTACGCAGGAACTCCAGGATACATTTCCACTTGCCTTATTATAGTAATGCAAACACAGTCCTCCCTCCACTCCAGCAACAGACATGGTAGCATTGTGACAAGCTGTGTGCCAGAGCTGCATACACCTGTCTGTCTGGCTCAAGGCAGGAGTGGCAGTCTTTGGAGATATTTACTAGGGTGCTGGTTCAAATCCAAATTAGACTGGCAGGAACTGAAAGCCACTGCCCTTAAATGTTTTTCCTTATGCTTTCAGGATAGTCATTAGATAGACATGTTAACAAAAGCCTCCCCCTTTAAGATCCAACCACCAAATAGTAATAAAAACAGCAGATAAAAGAAGCTATAGTTACCCTTAACCATAATACATATAAAAGAAGCCAACAGACAACCCTCTGACACCACCTACTACAAAAAACTATGGGAAGATCCAACTCCCTTTTCCACCTTAAAACTCAAACCCACCAACATTTCCATCTGAACTACAAGAAAAACTACAGAACTTGATTTCCACCTTCTCACCCCTCTACCCTAACCAGAGACTTTTTACATGCTGCCTAAAATCCACAAACAAGGGAACCCAGGCAGATCTATAATATCTAACTAATGGAAACCTAACTGAGGAAATATCAGGTTTCATCAAAGCCATCCTAAAACCTCTTGTGACACAAACAGTGAGTTTTGTTTAAGACACAACAGACTTTCTACAACTTTAAAACATAGACCACCTTCCCAGCAACACCCTCCTAGTCGCCATGGATGTCATCAGCTTATATACCAACATCCCACATCAGAATGGCATCCAAACCTGCCTTACATATCTACAAGAGCAAGATTAATATTTTTAGGTTTGTACTCGGAGTTGTACTGAACTTAAACCCTTTATCCTCACACACAACAACTTCAGTTTCAATAACGAACACTTTCTCCAGACCATGGGCACAGCTCTGGGCACCAAAATGGCTCCAGAATATGCCAACCTTTTTATGGGCCACCTGGAAGAAGAATTCCTCAAGAACTGCACCAAACTCATGCTATACTTAAGTTATCTAGATGACATCTTCATAATTTGGACAGAAAACCTGCAGTCTCCAATTGATTTCCATCACAAATTCAATATTCATCACCCATACATCAGACTCTCTCTTGCACACTCCAGAACCAACATTTCCTTTTTAGATACTATGATCACTATCCAGAATGGTAAGATACAAACCACTGTATACAAAAACCCCACAAACTAACAAACATATCTGTACGGAACCAGCAATCACCCTAAACACACCGAGAAAGCTATAATATACAGCCAAGCCCTCCAATAACACCAAACATGCACTGAGGAGAACACCCGTCATTGTCACCTCACAGATTTCAAAAGGGCTTTCACTCAACAAGGACACTCCTCCAAAGAGTTAGATCACACTTTTGAAAGAGCCACCTAGATACCACATAAAGAATTGCTGTAGTACAAAAAGAAGTTCCCCACAAATCTCACACCATTAGTTATGCCACACCAGCCTTCCCTGAAACCTGTATGGAAAATCCTCAAAGAATTGCAACCCATACTAGAAGAATACCCAATTTTGTAAAGAGATCTTCCCAGAACCACCCATCCTAGCCTTTAAACAAGCACTGAATCTCACCACCCTCATCACTGTGGGTGCCAAGTATGATTGGCAGGGCTGTGGCCAAGAGCCCAGACGGCAGGTGGGTACTTTTGACTCATGGAGCAGAATTAGGCACAAACATGTATTGGTTAAATTGAGATGGCTTTACTTACACTGTCGAAGTACACAAACTCGCACTGTCGATGTACACAGCGTAGGCACTTCCGTTATAGTTGCACCGGGTAGAGCTCTGAGCAACACAATGAGATATTTTCAAGCATGCAGGGCACAGAGTACGTTGGGATGGTCAGCAACAGGGAGTCATTAGTGGGTGATCAGTCCACCAAGTTTACTCCAACATGCATGCAGAGTTCTCCAACTTGGGCGGAAACTGCTCAAGCTTTTATACGGCTAGCAAGCCAATTGCTAGTCGCCAGGCAGGAATAATTTACAACAAGCCAATG
The DNA here is from genome assembly GCA_030014935.1 of Caiman crocodilus. NCBI lineage: Eukaryota > Metazoa > Chordata > Crocodylia > Alligatoridae > Caiman > Caiman crocodilus. Next base: position 59,657,757 of record JAGPOW010003648.1, read on the forward strand.
GGTGGCGCTCAATAAAACATTGTAATTGTCAGGCTTGGCGGGAACTGTTCACTGCACCAGGGTTTTCTCACTGTACCGAGGAATTCTGTCGCACCAAGGAATCTTGTGCCGAGAAATTCCACTGAGCCAATGCATCTTTAACTACTGAGTACTGACAATCACCAGAAGCAAACTTCCAATGGCCCAAAGCATACTGAATGGATCCAGACCATACCAGGACAAAAAATGTAAAGCCTGCCAACATATTTCTACCACTCCCACAATAATTACACCCTACAACAGAACCATCACCATTCCTGGATCTTACACTTGCACCTCCAGAAATGTAATCTCATCCAGTGCACTAAATGCTTGGTTTCTTCTACATACTTTCTTTCCATCATGGCAACTGCTTAGCAGAATGAACACATACCAAAAATCTATCAAAGACAAAAGTACCCAATTACCTGTGGGGACATACTTCTCAAGACAACCACTCTCCAATCTCTCAGTTCTAATCCTCAAATGGAATTTACAAAACACTTTTCAAAGATGAACCTACAAACTTCACTTCATCAACCTACTGGGTACAAAAAATAGTGGACTAAATATAGACATTAGATTTATGGCACATTATAGCCTGCCTACCATCTGATAACGCCAGGCAACCTCTCTACATTTTACCAGCTACATTCTATCACCAGCTCAACCTTCCCCCACCCACCTACCTGTCTCTCACCTAGTCTCCCATGGCCTCTGATCCTCTCTGCTATGCATCTGCATTTTCACAGGCCTGCATTTTGCATATTGGCTTCTATTCCATCCAGGAGAATTTAAAACAGCAGACTCTTCCTATGCCTGAAGAAGGGTATTTGTGTCCAAAAGCTTGCAAAGAACAATTTTCCCAACTATTTTGTTGATCTAATAAAAGATATCACATTTACCCAAAAAAACCTTGTCCCCCCCTTAAGAGGCATACCTGCTTTCTGATGGAGGGCAGGGCAATTTGCAGTTATGCAGTCTAGGTGAAATGGTGAACCTAGAGCTGTGTTTAATTACCTCTGATGCTTGTTGCATGTTCAGTTGTAGCTGACGATCAGTTTTGTTGAAAGAGAACTCACATTTCAGAACTAACTTTGCACTCCTAAGAAAACAAATTATATTCTCTAACAGTGAGCTTCCATTAATCTTAATAACAAGGGAAACTGAGAAAAGCCTCAGCCATAATAAAAGCAAGAGATTCTCTTCAAAAGCAGCACATAGCTGTCACATAGATGAAGAGCTGCCCACCATAATTCCATCCTCCAAAATGCAATTTGATTTCTCCAACAGGAAAGTGCAATCTGCAGGAACTTTGTTTATACATTACACTGGCGTGAAGGTACCATATAGCCCAAGGGCTTATTGGGGGACTCTCACCACCCCTATCAATTACAGGACTCCTGTAACACTCATTTATTAGGCTACGAATAAAAGCACCATGACATGGGCTGGTCCACACTGCTTGCTGTCATGCAGTGGAAGGTTTCAGTAGCATAACTGGGGGAGAGGGGGTGACCACAGTGGCAGCCCTGGGTGCTGCCTTTGTTGCAGGTGCAAAGATAGCTACAGCAGCTGACCAGACCAGCACCCCTGGAACTATGGCGGTCGGTACTGGCCCATGTAACGTAGATGCTACAGCTTCAGAGCTGCCTTGCTACAGCTCTGAAAGGTATACACCGGCACCCGTGCTAGGGTAGAGCCTGTGGGGGCCAAGAATAGCTGGATGGGGCCACACCAATGGAGTGGAATTGGGCACAGAAGCTTGTTGGTTGAATTTAAAAGAACTTTACTTACAAACTGCAGTACAGAGACTCGCATTGATGCACACAGTGTAGGCATGCTCTGTACAAGTTGCAAAACCAGGCGGCACAGCGATATTTCCGAGCATGCAGGGTACAGGGTACGTCGGGATGAATGGCAATGGGGAATCGTTGGTGGGTGATCAAGCCTTCAAGTTCACTCCGAGATGCACGTGGAACTCTCTTCCGATGAACACGCGGAGTTCTCCAACTTGGGCGGAAACTTGCCCTAGCTTTTATATGGCTAGCGAGCCAATTGCCAGCCTCCAGGTAGGAATAATTTACAAGAAGCCAATTGGTAGCATGCATGCGAACGGTGCAATTGCAAACTTTGGCGGGGACTGATCACTGCACCAAGGTTTATTCCTGCCATGTTGGGGAATCTTTTGCACTGAGTGCTTGCGTTGTACTAAGAATTCTGCTGTGCCAAGGCACTTTTAATCATTGAGCTCAGACATGCCCCCTTGCCAATGGCACAGTTGAATTTGGAGCACATGTGAGTCGGTCAAATTGTCGCTTTGCCTGACAGGTCCACGAGGCAAATAGGTATAAACAAATGTAGACGAGACAAGTTCATTCTCTAAAGACTGGATTAAACAATAACCTATAACAATGCAAATGCACATGATTACATTTGTTACAAAAAGTTCAACTACAAGGACTTCGGTGGGTGTCATGATGATGTCACACGTTGAGCCCTGGCTTTTTGGAGTATTCTTTCTCTCTCTCTCTCTGGTCTGGCTCTGGCACGCGTTCTGAATTCCAGACCTGTGGAGAAAGAAACTCTCTAAACAATTAGTCAACTTATATCACAACGCCACTAATGCATTCTGAATTCTAACACGATGACCCATCATCTGGCTCAGCTGAACATCGGAAACCCAGCTCACATGCCAGTTTCTATTGACCCTCATCTCCCAAAATTCATAACTGCCGCTTCGTGAGTCTAGAATGACGCAGGAGGAATCTGAACATGGCCCGTTCCTCTGGCGTTCTCTGCGTCAACACTTGTTGTTGCTGAGAGCTAGACTCATATGGGCATGTGGTGGATCGATGCCCCGAGTCACTGGACGTTCTTATGTCCGGCTTTATAAGATCTTGCAGTCATGGGAGTTGATGCAGGAGATCGCCTGCAGGTTGTCCAGCCAATGGATTAAGAAGAATCCAAAGGATGATAGAAGTCCTTCCTCCGTATACTTCTGTGCAGGCTTCCATGCCATTGAGCGTTATTGGAACAGCTCCAGAATCTTGTAAGTAACGGTGAGGCCATGGTCCTCGCTGCTGGGGTGTTGTCAGTCCCAGTGCGTGTGCTCCAGGTGCAATACGAGATCCCTATCACCGCCAGTAGAATCTGCTCCACACTAACTTTCAATGGACAGCATCCGTGCCATGCATATGACTTTTGGCTAGCTTGGCCTGAAACGAGCGCTGGAAGTGGAATGGGCCAGTGAGGATTGCACGTCACCATATCAATGGCAGTGGCAAACCCTCTGCTCCATTAGGCTTGCCTAGTTAAAAAACTCACCTCTTCTCGGTCCACCAGGTCAGACCCAAACTTCACGACCAGGTGTCCCAGCCACATAGGCAAGGTTTCTTCAGGTCTCATCTTGGACTTCTTGTATAGTTCCTGCAATTCGGTCCAGGTGTGATAGGTGTTGGCAGTGGTGCAGGTTGCACTCTGCGCACCAGTCACTCAGTTTCTCACTGCCACGGGATGCGTGGCTGTCTGAGACGTCGCTGTATCCGAAGAGGAACTTGAGCACAGCTCTTCATCCGTTGCCCCCTTGTTGTAGCCAGGAGGCAGGCCATTTGGGAGCGATGTCATCTTAGGGGGTGGAGTCATTGACTGAACTTCCGCCCGGCCGCCAGTAGCTCTGCCCTTCCCCTTCGGGTCCTCCAGGCGGCCTCCTTCCATTTCATTGTCATCTTGAAATGGCGGAGGACCAGGGTCTTTTCCCGCTGCCGTCTGCTTAGCCTCTTGAGCGGCAAGCAATCAGGCTTCTAGATCTGCTTTTTCCTGCATCAAGGTTGTAACCATGAGGAACATTGCATGCAGCATCTTCCCCTTCCTGTGTTCTGAGCCGGTCCTCTTAATCGTGGAGTAACTTTCTGCTTCTAATTTTCTGCAGAGCTTGGGAAGAAGCTCTGAGCCTCTCAGCTCAGGCGCCAGGGCTAAATCAATCAGCACCGGCTCTTCACCCTCCTGCGCGCAATGCATGCAGTGGGCAAACTCCTGGCTGAGGGCAGTGCTTTCTTCGCCCAGCTTTGGTCCAGCAACGGGTTCAGTGCCCCTTTCCTCTTGGGGTCTAAATAGAACCCGTTTACTTCCCATCACACATCTGAACATCCCGGGGTAGAGATGTACTTCCCACTCTTTCACAGTTTCCCCTTCTCCTCCAAGTGAGAGGTAACCGCTCCCGAGTCTTCCACCCGTTCCACCCTTTTGGTGGTAGGCAATATGTGCACCTAACTCCATGGCGTTCAGCACATGGTGTTTCCCATTGCGCCAGGGGCAATTCTTAACTAACTCCAACTCCATTGCATCTTTCCCAGATACTGATCCTGTTCGTGACGCCACGTGGGGGCCAAGAATAGCCGGATGGGGCCGCACCGATGGAATGGAATTAGGCACAGAAGCTTGTTGGTTGAATTTAAAAGAACTTTACTTACAAACTGCAGTACAGAGACTCGCGTCAATGCACACAGTGTAGGTACGCTCCATACAAGTTGCAAAACCAGGTGGCACAGCGATATTTCCGAGCATGCAGGGTACGGGATACGTCGGGATGAATGGCGACAGGGAGTCGTTGGTGGGTGATCAGGCCTCCAAGTTCACTCCGAGATGCACGTGGAACTCTCTTCCGATGCACACACGGAGTTCTCCAACTTGGGCGGAAACTTTCCCTAGCTTTTATATGGCTAGTGAGGCAATTGCCAGCCACCAGGTAGGAATAATTTATGAGAAGCCAATCGGTAGCATGCATGCAAACAGTGCAATTGTAAACTTTGGCGGGGACTGATCACTGCACCAAGGTTTTTTCCCGCCATGTCGGGGAATCTTTTGCACTGAGTACTCGCGTTGTGCTAAGAATTCTGCTGTGCTGAGGCACTTCTAATCACTGAACACAGACAGAGCCTACATACATCACTAGTTACTTCGGAAAATCTTGGCCATGATTCTGCTGTATTAGGCTCAGACACTATGGGATCAAAACAAGAATTTCATTTGCTTCCTAGGGCGACAGATTTTTTTTGTTTGTTTTGGGGGGTTTTTTGGAGGGGAGGGGGGGAGTATTTTTTGTTTGTTTTTTAATTTGATTTATAATTAAAAACAAAGGGAAACTCTAGGAAGAGCCATAATGTTGACAGATCAGACAGCATCTTGGCAATGCACTTGATTTGCAGCCTCACAGCTGCCAGGACTCTATTTGAAATTAATGTCTCCAGACAATACAAGGAGAAAAACTGGGACAGCCCCGTAGCCTCCACTGAAACGCACCACACTTCAGAACTCTTCGGAGGAATGAAATGGAGGAGCCAGGGAAAGAGGCAGTAGAGGAACAGGTGGGGAAGATACTTTTTTGAGAGAATTGTTATTCTTCATGAGGAATGGTTGGCATGACCCATACTGGCTTGTGCTGTGATCTCAACATCACGCACATTAACAAGTGTTAGATAGAAACTGCACTTAAAACTGAGACCTCCCAGGTGCAGCAGGAAACAGAGTTGGTTGTTTAGCAAATGATATACAACTCTTAGTGCTCTTCAGCCCAAGCTGGTTTTAGGTATCATCTTTCAGATGCCATATAAAAGCAAAACCCAAGTTTTGACGGAACAAGGTACTACCCTTGTTGCGCTCACTTAATTCCACTTCAGGCAATGATAATCCAGTTCCTTACACTTCCTTGCAATAGCAATGGGATACAAGAAACTTTCTCGTTCCCTGCCCTCATTTTTTTCAGACAGTACTCCTGTGTGCAGCTGCTACATTGCACTCTCAAGGGGGGGTGGTAGCTCTTACAATCTTAAGATGCTGAACAAGTCATTAACATAAAGCAGGAGACAAAACTAACATCAAATAATTAAACACACCCCTGTGAATGTACATCTGCAGCATGGTAATGGCTAGGGTTAAAATAGAAGGACAACTAAGCCTTCCCTGTTTTCATGCAGCAAAACTGAAACAATATGTTCCCTAGGGATCCATATCTTCTGTGAATAGCTGCACAGTAACTGCTCAATATGCAGTAGCACTGTTAGTTTCTTAGCACAGTCATTTTACATGGGACAGGATGCATGTGAGATATACAAGGACTCATACATATCATCTGGCCTCTAAAATGAACAACTGTTCTGCATCTGACATGGCACTTGCACCACAAGCCTCTTGCAATCCAGCAGCTCAGTTGAGAAAGTCCCAGAAAAGCTAATGATGCTTTGGGCCACAGCAGAAATTGGGCATGTGCAGAGTCCTGTCCAGCTGTGACAAACTGTAACCAGGGACAGCAGGTCTGCATTGCAGCCTGCAGCATGTTCAGGTAGCTCAGAAGCAAGCAGGAAAAGGAAGAGGAAGTGGAAACAAGCTGCAATGAAGAGAGAGGAAATGAAGTTTCTGTGTAATATCCTTAAGCAGATTTCCGCTCACAGGAAGCCAGGAGACAAGTCCTGAAGAACTGCCAAAGCCTCCCTCCCTTGAAAGTGTCTAAATCTGAAGGGAACACTTTTGAAACAGATCTTCATTGAGGGTGCTGTTCAGGTCAAGTCAGTTTTGTGCTATATAACCTTATGCTTCAAGAGGCAAGGAACTGACTCTACCAAGTACTGCGACTGTCACTCACAGTAGGTCCTCAGCACCTCACAGATCTGTCCCTCGTTGTTTAATCGTAAGATGCCTGCCTGTTGCTACCAGTTGGCAGATATTACAATAGCACAAAGAATGAATGTTGTCATAAATGGGGAACAAAAAAAAGCTGTTCTTTTTTTCTTTCACTGAATTTAGCTTGCTCTCAGCCTTCACTTTGGGTAGGTGCCACTGAACAGGCAAGTTATTAATCATTCAACATCCCTGAAGGGCCAGTGAGACTTCTCCCTGAAATCATCTCAGACCGACAAAGATCAGGTGGGAGCTCTGATGACCAGTTGCTATTATTTCCACAGACCAGATGGTCCTTCCCCACCCTGTTTGTGATGCAACCATTACCATCAGGGGGAAGAGAGAAAAGGAGGAAAAGAGACAGTCACAACCCTGAGTTTAAAGCAGGCAAAACAGAATAGGGGAGAACATATAGATGCATCTACAAAACGGGGGTAATATTGAATTCAAGTTTCCACAGGCCTGGAAGCAAGTGAAGGAATAAAACCTAGGGGCCCTCATGAGAAGATGATGAACCATTGCTTCCACAGAAATCTGCCACTTTTTCAACCCTCCCCATACTAATCTCTATAAAAGCAAACTTAGGTAAACTATTATATGCCTGGCATCACACTCCAGAGGAGCCAGAACACACAAATCCATTAGTTTCAGCTGGTTCTCCAGGTGCAATTCCTCTGCCCATAGTGCACTTATTCCTGGGATAAGAACCTCTTAAAAGCAGGTCCTGTTTTCCAGGGCTGCTTGACAGTTGCCCATGAGCAGCCAAAGACCTTGCAATCCTGTAAATGAGAACTTTTCCTATCAATTTAAATGCCATTAACTCAAACTCACAAAATCAGGGAGGGGAGAGGAGAGGAAGATCCTTCAAAACCTTAAGATATTGAAGGGGAAAAAAAAACTAGAGCTATGTGCATAATCGGAGGTCAGGAAAACAGCCTTACGATGATGGAGCTCTCCAGCCTGGAAAAGCGCAGGCTCAGGGGTGATCTGAACTGCCAGGCCTTGAGACAGCCAATGAGCCCGGACCGTCGGTCAAACGGGAGAACCAGGTAAGTGATGGGGGCTGGGGCATTGTAGAGGCTAGGGG
>JAGPOW010003648.1:59665636-59681373 GCA_030014935.1 Caiman crocodilus
ACCCCGGTGCTCTTTCCTGCCAAGGCAGGGGGTCGGACTAGATGATCTGCCCAGGTCCCTTCCGACTCTAGCTACTATGATACTATGATACTATGATGGCCACGTATAAGTTTATCAGGAGTGACCACCAGTATCAGGGGGAACGTTTGTTCACCCAAGTGCCCCAAGGGATGATGAGGTTGAACGGTTATAAACTACTGCAAGATCATTTCAGGCTGGACATAAGGAAGAATTTCTTTACTGTCCGAGCCCCAAGGTCTGGAATAGGCTGCCATCGGAGGTGGTTCAGGCACCTACATTGAACACCTTCAAGAGAAATATGGATACTTATCTTGATGGGATCCTATGACCTCAGCTGACTTCCTGCGAGTCAGGCAAGGGGGTTGGACTCAATGATCTTCCGAGGTCCCTTCCAGCCCTACTGTCTATGAAATTTATGAAAAATCTATGAAATCTATGAAGCTTTACCCACTCCGATACAGGATCCAGCCCAGAGAGCAAATAGCAGCAAAGGAAGAAGTACCAAAGCCCAGGCATGAAACTGGAACCCAATGGAGAATTTTCCCTGGGTTTGCATGCACTCAAGTCCAGGGTGAAAAAAAGCCCATTTCCAACTGATAAAGATTTCAGCATCTCAAACAGGCCAGCACCTTGAATAGGATGCATTTACAACACCAGCCACACCTTGCCATCTTTCATCACAAACTCAACCACAGCCCAGGTTTGTAAAAAATTCAGAGGCCCACACAGCTTCTGAGAGAACAGGGAGGCATGCAATTCTGCCCCAAGCATGAGAAGAAAAGCCTAGGAGTCAACTAGGTCTAACACCATATTTGCAGCAAATCAGCTAAGTTCTACCACTTGAAGTTTTGAGGGCTATCCAAATCTGCAGGTCCAGGGTTGCAAAAACACATTGCCTAGAACCAAAGCAAGTGTTTGCACAGGACAGCACAAGCAGAAACAGCCAGAGCTATTTAGTTCTGTCCCATGTTTTTAATCCTCACCACTTTCCAAGTGTGGGAGAGGAACAGATTTTTTTTTAAAGCTGTTCAGCAAGGTGTATTCCATAGTCACCAGGAACCAGATTCTCACTGCTGCTGGCAGAGGATCAGACAGAACAAAGAAATTCCTGTGGGAAACAGTTCAATGACTAGCAGTGACAAGCCACCTACCTCTAGACAAGGACTCCTCCACTAAAACTCCATGAAACAAAACTTCATGAGAAAGTAAGGGATAGGAGCCAGGGAGCACCTGCTGCCACTGCAGCCTCCATGCCATTCAGGTGTTTAGTGCTGTCTGAAGTAATATTAACTAGCAGAGAAATCCCTCTACAGCTGGTATGCTGTGACCACAGGGAAAGGCAACCAGCGGCAGCACAACTCCTTTAGGGTCTTCCTATCCTAGCTTCTCTAGGAGCTTGGTTTCTAGGAGAGAAGGAGCTGGGGAGAGGCATAGCTATGTGCAGGTGCTGGCAATAATACCGTGACTTAAAGCTAGGGGAAAGCTGAGACAGGGAGACATCAGGGGTCTTGCTTGTAGGAACTGAATGACAGAGCACTGAAGAAACCCATTTCTTAGGACTCCAGGTGCAGTGCACTATGCTTCTACCACAGGGATGAGCATCCAGGAATGGCTGCATCTGTGAACAAAAACAAATCCCAGCCACAGCAGTTCTCATTTTCCTTCTGATCAGTAATAAATGCCCTGTTCTAAAATCCTGCCACACACTCACTAAATACAAGCTGCGTGACCGTCCTCCTGGGCTAAGTACAGACAGTCGAAAAGCCCAAGTCTGAATTGATTCAGTCTTTGCAAGATAGTCTAAACTGCAGACATTAAACTGAAGCAGAAGTGAACAGATACTTACCTTTGATTCAGGAAATGCAGTCACATACTGCATTTCCTGAATCAAAGGTAAGTATCAAATCAAAGGTGTCGGTAAGCAGGGGAGCTCCCAGAGACACTGCCAGTGCCTACGGTGGCAGAGGGAGAGGGGTGGCAAGCACTGACCAAAGGTCAGTGACCACCCACAGCTGCTGCCAGACCTTTTTGTTGGGGGTGCACTGCAATGCTCAGGGGGTGCATGTACACCCATGTGTACCCCCTATGTGTCATTCACTTCTCTGGCACAGCCAGCATGGGCTGTATGTTCATTTCCTCTTCCTGCTGCCACCGAGGCCTCTGGGATTTGCAGTCCAAAGTCACAGCAGTAGGATCCTGCAGGGTTGTCCATCACTACTTCTTCCTGCTTCCAGGTGTCTCAGAGATTTGTAGTCCACAGTCAAAGCCGGCGGGAAGTATGAGTGGGAGAAGGGGTCTTTAACCTCTCCCAGGCCTGAGATCCCAGCTGGGGTTTGCTGGGGGGGGCAGTCCCTGCCCCACAGCAAACTGGACTTGCCCCCCCATCAGCCACCCCTTACTGCTCCAGGTAAGGAGCAGAGGGGCAGGGCCAGCCCTGCTCCCAGGAGCAGACAGCCCAGCCCAGGGCTGCAAAGCATGCTGGGGGACTTTGATTTAACTTGAACCAGGAATGGGTCTAGGACAGAAGTTTCGTAAACTGGTTTGATCCAAATCAGTTAAGTCTGATACTACATTCAACCAGGTGTATCTTAAACCAGTTTCATCCATTTTGATGCTGATTTATATGCACTGAGTTTCTATTCTGTTACAGGTTTAAACAAGTTTCTGATCACTTAAACTGGTTTATGCTTAACTTCTGGGGTTTTAGCGAACAAGCCCATGTGGTTTTCAGATGCATACATTGGGGTTGGATTTTATTTTTTGAAAAGGCAACTGACTGTCAAGGATGCATTGCTGTGCAGCCCATGTCCCATTTAAACAAGAAGGGAAGAAGCACAAAGATCATCAGTGTTTAGTATTTTGTTAGTTAATAAGCAGCTCTGGCTCCCCACTAAGCCTCAATGGGCTGACACCCATCATGAGTCCTGCTCTGCCTGCTTCTGTTCACCTTTCTCCTCCCTTGTCTTTGGATTGTGCGTGGTTAATTATTTTCATTTTAATTGCGACCTCAGGTAGAATTTACATAATTGCTGACATCTGGTGGCTAGTTGCAACAGTCTTTGAGAAGCAGATCTTAATAGGGGACTTTTGTTTCCTCCGTTTAACCTCTTATTCCTCCTTAATTCAGAGACAGACATACAGAATTAGGCATGTTTAAACCGGTGCCATGGACTGGCATGCAGAGAACACATAGCAAAATCTATTCAGTATTTTCACCTTTTTAATCACAAATTGCTCTTAAACTCTTCAGTTAGGAGCCTAAGCTCTCTTAGTGAATGCTTTGTGCCTCCTGAGGCTTGGGGGGCACAGTAACTGCCTGCAGGTGGCAGCAGCAGTGTCAGCAGTGGGCCATGGTGGCAGCAAGCAGGGACCGCCCACAAGCGGCTGCAGTGACGTCAGCAATGAGGGTGGGCTGCGCAGGGACAGCTGCAATCCTGTCGGCGGTGGCAGGGGTGGGGGAGGTGGCGAGTGGCAACTGCCCACAGATGCTGCCAGTAGTGTTGGTGGTGGCCAATCTCAGCAGGGGCACGGCCAATCTCAGGGGATGCATGCACCCCTATGCATCACCAATGTCTCTCTCCAAAGAACAGGGAAGATTGAAAAAGATTCACAGGAACTGGCTCACTGAGCAGGGAAGGGGCAATGATGCTTAAACCTGCCAACAGGAAACACCAGGGAGAAGGTGGGTTCTGAAATCCTAACTTTTTCCCAGAAGCACTTGTGAATTAGGTACTTATATGACATTGGGATTCACAGCCCCAAATACCTTGGACTTAGACACTTAAATTGTCCCTTCAGGTAAACATGGTGGTGGTGGCAGTGCCCCCCTTAGAATATAATAGCCCACCGCTTATAGCCCTTGCCTCAGGAAGTGGGAGACCTGGATTCTACACCTTCTTCCCAAGCCCATATCTCCCAACTCTTAGGGGAATGCCCAACCCCCCAGCCAAAAGGTAGTGGGGTGAAGGCACCTCCCACCCCTCATGTTGAAGGTGTACACTGCAGCTGCAAAATCAATATTCATGGTACCCAAGTGAAAAACAGGAGAGTAAGCAAGATGGAGCATGCCTGTAACCCAGTGAGGAGCGCAATGCTCTAGGACAGGAAAGCCCTGGCCTCCTGTCCCTGCTCCCAACACTGTAGATGCCTTGTATCCAGTGACTCTAAGACAGTGTGCTCAACCTTCTCCATGGCAAGCCAGATTGATAATGCCTGGTTCCTCCCAGGGCTAGATCTGGTTCATGAACGACCCATGCCTTTGGCAGCTGGTGGGGTAAGGTGGTGGTGGGAGCAGCAGGAGCTTGTTCGCGGTAAGCGGGGGAGCTCCCACAGATGTCAGTGGCAAGGAGACAGGGGTGGCGAGCTCTGACCAAGAATCAGCGACCACCCACAGCTGCTGCTGAACCTTTTTGTTGGTGGTGCACCGCCATGCACAGGGGGTGCATGTGCACCTTGTGTGTACCCACTATGTGTCATCCCTGAACTGGTTGGTGGCCCTGATCTGGCACCTGGGACTGGTGCCGTGGACCCAATCTGGCAGTGCAGAGGAGGCAGGGGGCAGCCTGGTTCCAATCCAGCTGTGCAGGGAGAAAGGAGGCATGGCCCAGCCTCAGTCCAGGTACAGAGGAGAAAGGGGCATGGTCCAGTCTGACCCTGATCAAGCTGAGCAGGGGAGAGAGCATGGGAATTTGGCTGTGGGGGAGGGTGGTAGTATTAATGACTACTGCTACCCTACCACCAAATTTCCTGACTGGTAGGAAGCCCTGCAGGCCATACTTGGCCCCTGCTCTAAGGCAAAAAAGCATAACCAATCCCGGAGCTGGGGTTCCCTGCTCTCAGGTCAGCAGCAGGCTGGTTTCCCCTTTTTGCACCCAGAGACAACCTCTAGGCAACCCCTGTTGGAGAGGGGGATAGGGAAATGGGAGGGGAAGGGAGGGGAGCTGCCTGCACTGCAGGGGGCAAGATTTACTTGTTTTGGGAACTCTAAAAAGTCCCCAGCAGCTACTGCCCTAGCATGGTCTGCCTACAGAGCATGGGGGGAGGGGAGAGTCTGCAGCATTGATGGCATCTCCTGCACCCCCCCACCACTTTTAAAATTCCTGGATCTGCCCATGCCTAAATGTTTATATGGGTCTACGTTGAATAACCTGTCAGAAAAAAGCAGTATGTACATTTTAATCAAAAAGCTATTAAATGCCTAGATCCATTTTTTTTTAAATCCAGGCCCGTGGCAATTTAGATGCCCGTGTAGTTGGTCAGGATTTTTAGACTGTACTTTTGGTCTTAAGTGCCAAAGTGCTGACTAAGGTTGTCTTTTGGACCAAGCTATCAGTCCTGCAATGAGCTCTACACAGCTAGATCTTTTGTGCCCACAACTAGTCCCATTAACTTCACTCATGTCTGTGAAGGCAAAAGGAGTCTGCCTGGATTACAGAGCATGATTATAGTGTTTGCCCTTGGCCACTGGGTTCATGGGATGGGGTACTTACTCAGACTTCCGTGCCCCTGGGAGCCTGTCCTGAAGTCAGCATTCAGCAGAAACCGGTGGGATGATAAACAGCTTTATCTTTTTTAAGTACGGGATTCAGCAACACACACACTTACAGCTTGCGAGAAGAACAATAACAACCCACCACCAACAAATTACACCCACAGGGCACTGGGGAAAGACTGGGATGTCCCACTGCAGGCCCCTTACAGGTCCATTCCATATACCACAAAGATCAAGGGCTTATATAACTTGCATTAGCAGATTGTGTATTTTAAAGGCGCCTTGTCATAAGAACCATTTTAGAAAGCCTTTGTTTAATCCATTTGAATATGAAAAATAGAAACTTAAAAAGAAAGACATCTTGTTTTGTAGACGGTTAGTCCATTTTTCTTGTTTTATTTATCCAGGACAGTGAAACTAAACTGGTACGTATCTTCCTGGTTCTCTTGCAGTAACAGCTTGTTGTTGGGTTTTGATTGCTAACCCTTTTAGAGATGTGTTATTTTTAGAGACGGTTTTAGAGATGGTTAAGTACCTCTAAATAAATCGCTTTATGTCACATTCTGCACTGTTCATTTGGGTTTATACCTCAACGAAAGTGAACAGTTTCCCTTTAAACATGTTAACTTCATCCTGAGCCTTTACAAAAACCAGATTGTTTGCAAGCGTTAAAGGCACCATGCTACTTTAGAAAGGCAATCCCAATTGTTTTGGCCAATTTCCAGTTAGGACGGTTGCATTCTGTTACGGAAATTCTCTTGGGAGTTTTGGTAGGATTCATTGTTCTTCTATTGGATGTAGTTAAAAACTGCGTCCTTCTGTCCCAGAAATGGCTGCATTTCTGTGACAAGCAAAATTAATCTTGTATATTTACGTAATTTGTCAACTACTTTAGGATCCTTGGAATGAAATAATAAGCTGTGTTAATACAAGACATTATTAAAATACAAATATTATACAAACATGTTTTGTTTGTCAGCCTTTTTATTAGACTATGTGAAATATGTGGCCCAGCAGCCAGATCTATACCACAAAGCCATTTTCCGCAGCCCACAGAGCTCCTGGAGGAGTAGGAAATTCAGGGATGGGGGAAGGGTTGTGATACTGAATTCCCAGGCATGGAGCCTTACTGGAGATGAACAATGGCTGTGTTAGTCCCTAAGCCACCACTGCCAGGTACAGATCCAGTGTGCAAGAAACCCCCAGATCTAACTGGGAGGAAAGGGGGTGTCAGTTGACTTTGATACACCCCTCAACTATATCAGTGCAGAAACTTTCCAACATACTGCATGACACAAAGCTTCCTGCCAACTCATGGCATGACTTGATTTTTTTTCTCAGAGGCTTGACAATGAGCTGTTAATACATGTAAAAGACTTAATTTCATTAGACCTGTATTTTTTGCTAAGCATTCCTCTACTTTTAACCTTACTCACTCATACACAACATGAATCCCTTTCCTGAAAATTAGCTACTAGAAACCAGGGTGCATGTCTTAGCAAGAAATTGTGGGGGCAAGCTATCCAGTCCCTCTGCTCAGCCTGGTGGGTAGCCAGTGATTCCTAATGAGTTAGCTCACTTGAAAAGAGGGGATGGGTAGTTGACCTCCAGCGGGCTCAGATCCTCTGCTGACGCAGCAAGTGCTGAAGCGGGCAGTTTGACTCAGCCAGCAGCACCTGCCAAGTCAGCTAAGAGCTCAGTCCTGCTGGACCGGAACTGCCCAACTCCTCTACATAAGACAGGTGAGCAGACTGCAGCACTTGTTGAGTCTTGCAGCTGAGGGCTTAGCAGAGTAGCCACAGGGTTTTGCTTCCCCACTTCAGCTTCCTGTGTTTTCCCTGCAGAAATGCTGACTGGTATTTTCAAGGAATTATCTTTTCAAATGTCTTCCAAAAATAAAATGTTTGTCTCATTCAGGGGCACGTGATATGCAAGAAAATATGGTATATTTCATCTGTTCCAGGGATACAGCGAGCTAAGCCAATTAATTTATTATTATACCCTATTTGCTACATACAGTACTTAAGTATGGCAGGAACTGAAATATTAATAGGTAGGGCTTCCTGGAATTATTGCAGTGTCACTACTACAGACCAATGGTGCTCAAGGTTTTGGCCCCAGGGACAAATAAGTAGTGCAGGCTCTGTTCCTGGGCTAGATCAGGCTCTGTGCTGCCCCACCTGGCCCTGTGTACCAGGATAATGCCCCACCCTGCCCTGAATGCCTGGTGGGGCTTTCCATGGACCCAGGAGAAGCCCCACAGGCCAGATGACATGGTGGCAGGGGTTGAACACTCCTGCAATAGATCAGAAAAAAGAATTAATGATGAGGTAGTAATTATGCACATTTTAGCTCTTTAATAAGTTTCTTTGGAGGCATTCACTAGTCAACCTATTGTGTGCCGCCACTGCCTTCTTCCATGAAGGCCCCAATTCTATAGGCATTTACATATGTGCTTAACTTGGCTGTTGGGCAGTCCCAGGGTCTGTAGTAGATGATGGCCCCTTTAAGACCACAGATTGCTAGTTTCACAGGTTTACTGACTTTGAATTACTATTTAGAATTAAGTAGTGTAAAGAGAAATCTGATACTTTGTTTTAACATTTTCAGACCCTCGTCTGGAAGTGAGGGGACCCAGCATCTCACAAAATTACCTCTATTAACATGCTAAATAATCTTCTATAAACTTGGATGGGGTACTAAAACTTTTCCCAGCTCTTCCCTCTGATTCAACCAAAAGGATGATCATTTATGTTTGAAGACCCATTTCTAAGTATAACAATAAGGTCAAAGATAAGACTATCCTCTCAACAGCTTATTTTAAGGCTGTGTATTCTTGTAGCAATGCCCTGCTGCTGCTTTGTGCAATTTTCAATGAAAGAGCTGCGCTCAGCTTCAGCTTGATGCACTAGAGGAATGTATTTATCAATATAACCAAACACCTTGTCATCTGTATTACTTGCACAAATGATTTGGCAGCCTTTCGGAAAGGGAAATATACTATGGAGAGTAAAATGTAAACTTTAAAACATGGTCTGCTTTGCTAAACTGGATATGTGCACAGAAGAGAGGCAGCCCAAGGTAACAGATATATAATGAGGGCTCTAATTCCTTGTATACGGGCACAGGTTTGGATTCAGATCCCTTCATTCACACTGACTTGCATTTCCCTTCATTAGCAAGCCCACTGAAATCAGTGATGGGGAGGTTCTTCTCTGTGGGAGTAATGGTGGCACAATCTGAATCTAAATCAGTAGTACTTACCTTCACAGGCAGGTTATTCTCTTAAGGGGAGAATCAGGCCCTTAGTGGTTGCGGTTGTATTTTTAAATAACACTTTGTATGTTTTATCATCTCTCCTTATCTTCCTCACTCAGCCACAAAGACCAAACCAAAGCATCTCATATCTTTCTGACAGCTATCCAAAGAGGACCAAAATCAAATCACTTGTTTCCTATAGATTTTCATCAATAATCCATCCATCCATCCATAGCCATCTAAGCTGGATTCAAAGTGGAGATCATAGGGTTACCCACAAGTCTGCTCTGCACCAGTGCTACGCACCATTTGCTAAGAGGAGCTGCACAGGTTTGTTGTGGTTGAGACATCTTGCCCTGTTACTACCAAATGTAGTGGTGGTTTTCGGAGATGGACATATTCCCACATTGAACTGAACCAAGACCTATCTGTAGCAAGCAGGCTGCACGCTTCAGGCTGGAGGAGTCTGCTGACTTACAGGGGCTGCAGTCAACTGCAGGCAGTAAGGCTAATTGCAGGCCTGCTTGGTGGACTGAGCCAGCTGTGAAAGATACTGTGCTAGCCAAAGGAAGTTAAAAGGCTCCCAGGGAAAGGAGTTAGAGTGACTTAGAAGAGTGACAGAGAGAGGACCTGAGCAAACTAGAAATCAGTAAACTAGGGAAGGGAAGCAGGAAGAGGAAAAAGGTTGATTGGCTAGTGACTGCAATACTAGGCCAGAGACTGGGTCTGGGAAGAGACTTAGGGCTGCAAAGTTGGAGGCAGCAGCACCACAATAAGGAGCTTACTCCAAGGAGGACAAGGAGGACTGTGGTGTGGGAAAAAAGCAGCAGACAGCTGGAGGTGCCTTCTTTGGGTGTGTGAGTTAACCTTTCAAGGACTGTGAATGAACCCTGTGTGGACTATGTTAATGTTTGGGTACTGAGTGGGGTTTATGCTGGTTCCTGAGAGGCCAGGATGGACAGGAAAAAAGAGAATTCTGTATAGTAAAAAGACTGAACTGAATGATACCCTCAAACCTGCTACACTACCCATGCACTTCCTAACAGGCATTAGGACACACTGATGTGATGCAGTGTCATTCTAGGTTGACAGTGGTATAATGAAACACTGAGCACATCTACACGAGATGCTGTAACGAGCAGTAGCCCATTCTACTGTGCATCAGCACAGTTTTTGCCACAATACACTAATGTGCAGTAGAATGAGTCTACTGTACATTAAGCATCACAAGAAGAAAATGTTTGCCTTAGCCCATGCTAATGCACAGTAGCAAACAAACCTTTATGTAGTACCTTATATTAGAGGTACTAAACTTAATGCACAGTAGCAAAGGTGCATAAATGCACATGTAGGTGCACCTATTGCAACATAGGCAGACAAGATTCCTTGGGTGAATTTGATATCTTTTATTAGACCAACCCAAATAGTTGGAAAATAGTTATTAAGCAAGATTTCAGGTTCAAAAACCCTTCGTCCAGAAGCTTCAGCAGTTGGTGTATGCTCATGTGTCATGAACCCATATCACAATAACTTGACGACAGTGCAACTCAGCAAGACATTTCCCTCCCTCTTCACCAGCTCTTTCCCAGCAGCTGGCAGCTGAAGTGAGAGAGAGGCCTGTGAATGAAGTTCCATTCTTTCCATATGAGTGAATGCAGCATTATAGCCCCATAGGAGGCACATGCATGACCCAAAAGAGCCACAAGTTGACTGTCACTGCTTTATGTCAGTCTAGTGGCTTGTATATATCTGTCTTACTGACTGAGGCCCTAGGGCTCCTGTGGAAAAGGAAGAGGGGGTGTGATTCTTAAGAGAACTTACCTTGACCTTATGGTTGTTTCTAGAAACAATCATAAAATATTTTGCAATAAAACAGCAACCATGGTTTTGGGGGTCTCTTAAAATCTTTCTTGCACTAAAATAGCAAAAAAGTAAAAGGAGAGGGAAGAGAATCAGACTCTGATTTTGGTTATATTACTGTAATATAGGACTATTTCCTCCAAACTCGCTCCAAATTTACACTGGCACAACTGAGATCAGAATCTGGCCTAGGATGTGGACATGCCCAAATGCAATCAGTTGCATATTCCTACATCCTCACCCAACCATGCCTGCCAGCTCCAGTAGCTTAGAAATAGGATTCTTTCCAGCACTGCCATACAGAGTTATATAATTATACTACATATTTTAAGTCCAATTTATGTGGTCCCTCTGTCTCTCCCCACCCACTCCTTTCTCTCTCTCACTTTTCTATATTATCTATCTCTGTAGCAACTAAGCACCATTCAATAGAATTGGCTGTTGTTAGCGCACTGCAGAGCAAAAGCCTCTCCTGTCTTCCCATACCATCCTTCATAGCATCCAAAAAGTAGGCTGTACCTACAAAAGCTCATGACTTTCTGAATGAGTTTGCCTCTAAGGTGCCACCCTGCCTTCTGCCTAACTTCAGAAAAACAGTTAACTTCCTCTCTCTTAGCCTCCCCATGTGAAAGGTTTACGCTGCTCTTTAACACACTTGATCAAGTGGAATATTATTTCCTTGGATTTATTCTAAACATACCAATCATAAATTTCAGCTTCTTAGCTCTGATTGTCATTATGGGATAGGGTAAGAAGGAAGAATTGATTGGTTTCTCCTTTTACAATGTGAAGCAGCTCAACAACGTCCTCCCCATCCCTCTCCTCCAATCTCAGCTGTAAAATGCTCAGTGAATTGCCCATACCTGGGCCTCATGGCTCCAGTGAAGCTGTAGCATTGTTCTCTGGAATATCATCACCTAGGGAGCAAGATTTTCAGTATGAACTCACTACCCCCAATCAAAATCAAAAGGAACATCTAGATACTCATCAGACCACTTGATCTGAGAGCCAACACAGAAATCTGACTCTTGCTGAGAGTGTTGAACACTGAAAATCCAGTTGTGTTGTATTCTGTCCCTTGCTTCCAATGTCAAGCACTGTCTTTCCTCTCTTTGTTGATGCTACACCTGCCCAAACTTCTTTCCACATTTATTCCAACTGAGTCTCTTACTGCCACTCTTTATTTTTGTCTGATTTGCTAAAAGAACAGGAAACTGGCCCAAATACCCTGATGTAACCTACTTAATACCTTTGCTTAGCAACTGCATGCCATGGCTCCCAGTATCCCACATTGTATTGGACAAGCGCAACTTATGACAACTTCATCACAGTAACTGAACAATGAGACCTAGGTGCCTTTGGAAAAAGTTCCTTCTCTTTTATTTCCTTTAATTGTAAAATGTTTATTCTTCTCTAATACAACCATCCAGTAACAAATGGAAGCAGGAAGAATTGCATCTTCCCATTCGATAACAGTAAAATTGCACCAGATAGGGCATGTCTACATGTTCATTTAGGTGCTCCTAAATTTAATGCACATTAACTTAATGCACGTTAAAGCGATTTAGGCTCATGTCTACATATGCATACATTAAAGCACATTAATGCTGTGTGAGTGGACTAACCTGGGACTAACGCTGTGTATGTACTCATTTGAGACTAACTTTAATGTGCCTTAACATGTTTACATATGTGTTAATGAGCTTTAGCTATTTGTGCTTTTGCAGGCATCAAATTTAGGCACAAATAGCCTAAAATCACCATTTTTAAAGTGTATTAAGGGTGCGCACATGTAAATGTACACCCTTAATGTACCTTAAATTGGGCTAACGTGCCTTAAATGGACACATGTAGATGCACCTGTTTCAGCTGGCCGACCGGTCAAAGCCGACCGAGGGAAACGATGGTTAACTAAGCAGACGTCAGGCGGGCTGGCGGATGGAGGTGGAACAGCGTATTGGGTTTAAAATAGATTTTACTTACTCCACCAGTGGCCGTGATGCAGGCTGTATGCTCGCTTACGTAGTTACAATTCGGGTTACCGCATCGAGTATACAAACGAAAGCGCGCAGGGAAGGAGTACGTCGGGAGATCGCTG
This sequence comes from Caiman crocodilus, assembly GCA_030014935.1. Taxonomy (NCBI): domain Eukaryota; kingdom Metazoa; phylum Chordata; order Crocodylia; family Alligatoridae; genus Caiman; species Caiman crocodilus. The sequence continues at coordinate 59,678,365 of JAGPOW010003648.1, forward strand.
ACGGGGAGCTGTTGGTGGGTGATCAGTCCGCCAAATTCACCCTGCCACATGCTCAGAGCTCTTCGCAGCGTGCTCAGAGCTCTGCGAGGTCTTTCCTGCAACATGGTCAGAGTTTGCTCCTTTCCGATTTGGGCAGAAACTGCGCAGACTTTTATACCTTTGGAGTAGCCAATGAAAATTTGCCAAGTAGGAATACTTAATTAGGCAGAACATACCAAATTTAGAACAATGCCAATCATACAGAGGGGTGGGCTATTGTGTCAGGGACACTCACTTGATTTGGGTTGTGACAGCGCCCATAGGAGATGTAAAAAATCACCATTGTATGTGACATGTGTGGCACTTTAGACATATGCCTTGCCTTTTCCCTCTCCAAAGAATTCTGAAGTGTGTTTCCTCTTTTACCCACAGCTAGCATCAGTGTAAGAGTAGCTCTCATCCTGCTGTGATTTTTAAACAGTTGCATTTTGTTTAGCTTTGCTAATTTACACCAGCTGAAAAGATGGCCTTAGCATACCGTTCAAATAATTTAGGGCTTCTTGTAATCCTTGCTAAAATCAGTGGCAAGAGACTATTGACCAGAGACCACAATTTGACCTGACACTTCAGTTTGTTAAACATTGCATGAAACTGATTGCAAGAGTATAGGTTTTCTGTTAGTGGATACAATTCCTCACCTGTCACTGCCGTGCTGTAAGTCAGACATAGTGGCATTGTTCCATGTGTCTGTAGTCTGTGAAGTGCTTTAGGACTAAAGAGCCTATAGAAAAGAAACCCTTTATTATGATGGGCGGTAGCAGCAACCTAGTGTTTGCCCAATCATAATTTCAGACCTTTGAGTATTGCTGCTGCTGAGATGAGGAAATCACCTTGGTGAATGTCACTTCTGTGGCACACTGTGAACCACAGACTTTTAGCTTGACGCAGCTGTGAGATCATTTTTTCTATGGGCATCCCATTGTGTTGACCATTATGCTATTGATCAAAGGGAATTTTTCCTATCAGACATGTGGATTAAAGAATTTCTTGTGAGTGATGGATTTATTCTATAACAGCATGAAAAATACAACTTTGCCCTTCCATTTTTTTTCATTAAATGTGTGGATTTTAATATTATTGCTGCAGGATTCTACACTGACACCCAGCCATTCAAATATCCATTAGCTATAGTTTTAACAGATATCTTTGTTTTCTCCCTTGCATCTGTGTAGCTATTGTTTAAGTACTTGGAACAATTCTTCTCATTAAAAGGAAGGATGGTCTGCTAGTCAACGCACCAGAGGGAGATGCAAAGGATGGCCATTCAACTTCCAGGTCACCACTGACTTTTCATAGGACCTTGGTCAAGTCCCTTAAATATCCTGTGTCTTAGTTTCCTCCATAAAATAGGACTATGTTTCATATTTTCTCTTACCACTTGCCTGCCTTGTCTATTGAGGTGGACTATCTTTTACTGTTAGAGACACTGGCCTGGCACAGAGGGGGGCACGCTCCAGATTAGACCCTTTAGACATCACTATAACACAGTAAGCAATAATTATACAGTCTCTGCAGTAATGTGGTGTGTGACCTTTCCAGATACTGTGCACAAGGGACAAGAAGGCTGAGGGATCACAAACTGGGACTAAGAGTCAGGGTTCTGTAGCTGTTTTTTACCTCTGCCACCAACATGTTGAGTTATCTTAGTCAAGCCATGTAAATTCTCAAGTTACCATCTGACCACTAGGAATAATAGCAAATAATAACAGACCCACTGAAACGGTTTCCATGAGGGTTAATATTTGTAAAGAACTGTGTGCTCCTCAGGTGAAAGACAAGAGCTACATCTGATAGCCCTCATGTCGTAACTGGAATCTAGCAATCTGGTGGAATCTAGCAATCTGGTTCAAACACAATCTGAGCTAGATCCTATTTCACTTTATAGACCTAGACGGCACTTACTCAGTTGCATAAGCAGTGGTTTTAGCACTTATGTGCAGTTTCCAATTCTGTTGCCCATCTACCCGAATACCTGTGTACCTGCCAAAAACAAAATGGAGGAGAAGGATCCCTCTATCTTTGAGTCCAATAGCCTAATGGGCTCTGCTTAGGCCCCTCACCCAGGAAGTGATAGACCCAGGTTCTAGGCTCCCCTCATCCACAGGGAGATTGAAACTACAGTTCTCCATCTTCCCTGCAGAGTGCTCTATCCACCAGGCCACACCTGAGGCATTGTTCAGCCCCTTCTCCAGTGCTCCTCTTGAAGTTGGGCTGCTGCACCTACTATTTAATATTCATGAGATAAAACAGATGGGGAACAGTGCACTGGGGAAGTGTCTGCCTTATTTGGAACAATGTTCCAGGCTAAAACCCAGGGCCCTCTTCCATTCAAACTATCATCTAGCTCACTGAGCCACACACCCTTTAGCTTGTTTTCTTCCTTCTGGCCCCACATACACCCTCTCTTGGCTGCCCAGAGGATGAACTTTGAGAAGAATGCACTGAATAACACCTAACCTGTAGCTGGGTGGCTACCGCACTCCTCTAGGAAGCATGAGATACATATTCAAACACCCTCTGGATGAGGGAGGAGAGGGAATAAAACCTCAGTCTCACTTCCTATGTATGTACCTGAAGCACAAGGCTATTGGACTAAGCATGGGAGGGTATTCTCCTCAATAGTGATGGTTTTGGGCTCAGCTGCAACTTCAGGAACTACATGTGGTGGGACAGTGCATAACAGGGGTGTCTAACCTTTTATCACCCAGTGGGTGAGCAAGCCATATTCAAAGACTTCACAGGAAGTGCTATCACATCAGGAAGTGATGTCACGTGATCTTTCATACCAATGAAGTTGCAGGAAGTGACTATGAAATGCGTCTAACCAGTTCAAAACTCTCCGTCTATAGCATCCACCTCTGCCACTGTTTGGGACAGGATACTGAGCTAGGTGGACCATTGGGCTGACCAAGCATGGCACTTTTTATGCTCTTATGTTCTTTGGCTGAGCTTCCAAGCTATGGCTGAGAT
>JAGPOW010003648.1:59681473-59734138 GCA_030014935.1 Caiman crocodilus
GGCAGCAGGTTTGAGTGGCTTGAAGCTAGTGAAGATGTACCCACAATTAGTCACTGACCAGAGTGGGAACACAGTTGTCCTCACTTATTAACATGGCTCATAGTTTCATAGTTGGTAGGGTTGGAAGGGACCTGAACAGATTATCAAGTCTGACCCCCTGCCATGGCAGGAAAAAGTACTGGGGTCAAACTACCCCATCAAGGTATTCGTTTAACCTCCTCTTAAAGATCCCCAGGGTAGGAGCCAACACCACGTCGCTTGGAAATTGGTTCCAGATCCTAGCCGCCCTAACAGTGAAATAGCGCCTCCTGATGTCTAGCCTGAATCTGCCCTCTGCTAGCTTATGACCATTATTTCTAGTCACTCCTGGTAGGGCTTAGGGGAACAGGGACTCCCCCAATGCCTGCTGATCCCCTCTGACTAGTTTGTAAACGGCCACTAGATCCCCACTCAGCCTTCTCTTGTGGAGGCTGAACAGGTTCAGGTCCCTTAGCCTCTCATCGTAGGGCCTGCCCTGCTGCCCCTGATCATGCGGGTGGCCCTCTTCTGGACCCTCTCCATATTGGCCCCATCCCTCCTGAAGTGCGGCGCACAGAACTGGATGCATTACTCCAACTGCGGCCTGACCAGTGTCGCATAGAGGCAGAGGATCACCTCCTTGGACCTGCTTGAGATGCATCTGTGGATGCATGGCAAGGTGTGGTTGGCCTTTCTGACCGTGTCCCCACACTGTTGGCCCATGTTCATTTTGGCATCAATAATGACTCCAAGATCCTTTTCTGCCTCTGCTCTGACGAGAAGGGAGTTCCCCAGCCTGTAGGTATGCTGGTGGTTCTTCCTCCCCAGGTGCAGTACCCTGCACTTGTCAGTGTTGAAACCCATCCTGTTCTCATCCTCCCACCCCTGTAACCTGTCTAGGTCCAATTGCAACCTATTCCTCCCTTCTAGGGTGCCCACTTCCCCACACATCTCAGTGTTGTCTGTGAATTTGAACAGGGTGCTTTTTACACCCTTGTCCAAGTAGCTGATGAAGATGTTGAACAGTGCAGGACCGCACCCTGGGGGACTCCACTTCCCACATTCCTGCAGGTCGAATAAGACCTGTCCACCACCACTCTCTGGGTGCGGCCCTCCAGCCAGTTAGTGACCCATTTGACTGTGTAGGTGTCGACGCCACAGTCGCCTAGTTTTTTAATGAGAATGAGGTGAGAGTCGGTGTCAAAGGCCTTTCTGAAGTCCAGAAAGACTATGTCCACTGCTACCCCTGCGTCTAAGGCTTTTGTGACCTGGTCAGAGAAGGCCACCAGGTTGGTCTGACAGGACCTGCCTCTAATGAACCCATGTTGGCTGCCCCTAAGTATAACCTCCCCTGCTGGCCCCTCATGGACGTACATCAGGATAATGCTCCAAGGCCCTGCACTGTCTCTGCCTACATGTTGCTCTCATGTCCTCTTTGCTTTCCTAAATCTCATGACAGTAGAGGATTCCCATCATGCTTCCTGGACTGCCGTCACCGGATAGCTATCCTGGTTCTATGGTTGTGCTTCTGACTCTTTCGTGGCCTCTTTAAGGGTGCACGCTTAGAACTCCGGCTTTTCCTTCCCGCCCATTTTGCTGAATTGTGATTATTCCCACGGGGCATGAATTTAGTTCAATGGCAATGACTCTGTTTTCTCATACAGAGGCAATGACTCTCACAAAGTATGGCATATTTTAGTAGGATAAAAACATTTTGAAGGCCACAGAGAAAGCAATAAGCAGTCTTTACTCACATGAGCTTACCAGGTATCAACCACCTGCTACTTGGGTTCCTGACAGGTATACACACGTTTATTAGCATGTTGTTCCAGAGTGAGTCTCTGTGCCATAGCTGACATCAGGTCTCAGATCTAGGGAGCCTGACCCATCTCCAGCCATAGACTTGTCATGTTATACCAATCTGCTGGCCCGTGCAGACCCAGCCAGGTTCCTCCCATCCCCAGCAGCACATGGGAATGCCCTTTTCCTGGCCAGTTCTGACCCAGCTGGGTCCATCCCATCTGAAGCAGCATACAGCTGAAGCTGGCTTCCCACAAGCTGCTGGGGCGGGAGGAGCCCGGCCAGGTCTGCTCCAGCCAGCAGAAGCAGCGGCGGAGCTGTGTGCCACTTGGAATGGGACAAACCTGGTCAGAGCGGTAGGAGTTGAGCTGCATTTTCCCCCCTTCCTGCACTGGTGATTCCCGAGTGGCACACAGCTCCACCGCCACTTCCGCTGCCTGGTGCCGAACCAGCTGGGCTCCTCCAATCCCCAGCAGCACATGGGAATCCGCCTTCAGCTGCATGCTGCTCTGGATGGGACAGACCCACCCGGGTCAGCACCAGCCAGCAGAAGCAGCAGCGGAGCCATGTGCCACTTGGGACTGACTGGTGCAGGTACGGGAAAAGCGCAGCTGAACCCATGCCGCTCTGGCTGGGCTCATCCCATCCTGAGTGGCACATGGCTACTCCTTTTCCCATATGCATAGCATCAGCAATGTCAAGCTGACATGGTGCGTGTGGGAACTTTGTCCCTGCCCCAGCCCTTCAGCAGCCATTAGGAAGCTGTTAAGGGGCTGGGGGAAGGATAAGGGGTGGGAACAAAAGTAAACAGTGTTTACTTTTGTTTTCTGTCACAGCACCGTGGGCCACCGAAAATGGCTTGGCGTGGGCCGTATGTTGGACAAGCCTGGTGTATAATGTATCTACCTGCTTGGTCAGAGTGCAGCCTACTGCATGGGAATGGTTGTGCATCTACTCTGCATGTGGCACAGGACTTCAAACTGCGTGTAGGTGCCAGAGAATGGCAGTTACATAGCTGGTTAAGCTGGATGCACAAAGCAAAATACGATTTAGCCTACCTCACCTTCAATACATCCACCTCACCTACCCCAGAGCCCTCTGCACGTCTTTAATAATGGAACATCTTTGCAGGGTCTGAAGCGTTCTTTTAGCCTTGGCCACTTTCTCAGGCCAACGTGCTTTGCAGTTCTAGATGGAAACAGAGGAATCCTGCAATCCCCTGGGAGATATTGCTGTTACTACTCAGCCAGGAGCAAGAAGCCCTGGCAAACTTAAAAGCACCCATTAATATGAGATTGCCAGGCCAATTAATTCTGAAGAAAGATTCAGGGGCTTTGGCTACATTTTACACCTGCATCTTGAATGCACGCATGTCCTAGCCAAATGACAGGTTAAGCACTCAGCAGAGTGTCTACTACACTGATCCTCAAGTTGTGGGTGTAAAGATGCACAACTTCTCCAGAGACATATGTGAACTGGACCTCTTTGACTGTATTGATTCTCAGGCAGCACTCCTCAAAGGAGCATTCCCCATGCTCACCCCAGCCTCTGCAGTGGAAATGGAGTGAATGGACCGGAGCCTTTAACAACCAATTGTTCTAAGCAGCCGGAAGGAGAAAGGCAACTAATGAGGAGAATCCATCTACACTGTCCCTTTCAGCAGTCAGCCAGGAGTGGGAAAACAGAGTGGAAATATCAGGGAATGGAGAAGCAGGGAGCCATAAAATGATTGCAGAATGTCATCCTGACATGGCTTCAGTAGACCCCATGGATTAGCTTTGTCCCTCATGGAACTGCCGCAAGTCATACTTGCCCTTTCATGCCAGCAGCAGGGGCAGAAGTTAGAACTTTGTGTTCCTAGACCAATGTCTCACATGCTCGAGCTAAAAGAGAATCACCTTTAGCACTATAGGACCAATGAGACACAGTTAAGCAGTTCCAATTTAATCTAACAAAGGATAGTAATGGACAAACACTCTAATAGACATAGCTCGTAGCTTGCTACTTTCACGTTGGAAGGAATTAATCTCAGTATTATATCAAAAGACCTTGTTACTGAATATGTAAATATCACTGGCTGAATACAGAATCATAAACCTGAGGCAATATTCACAGCCAAGGATGCCACTGCTTCTCGTGTAGAAGTCCATTTTATCTATTGACGTCAGCAATGTGCAGCCAATTACCCAACACAGAAACAGGCACCCCTCCTGACAACACCAAGGAGAGGTTTAATAGCCAAAGGAGTAGTATGGTATTTTGGTAAATAAAATCTGCTTATTTAACAGCTTTTAAATAATGCGGGTTTATTTCCTGCAGTTAGAATCTGTTCAAAAATTTAATAAATATTGTTATTAAAATCTATGCTAGGATCCAAAACAGCAGGGAACTCAGTAATGTTATTTAAAGTGGAATTTCCTCAGCAGATTGTACTGTGTATTGCACTGTGATTTTCTGAAGAAGAATAAGATATTCCATCTCTGTTGCCTCCCGTCATCTTTGTGACAGGTGGATAATCTGACAAAGTCGAATTAGTCAGGTAAAGTTCAGCCTGAGGCATCAAATGTCAGCTTCAGAAATGTCTGTATTATAACAATGCTGCTCTCTCCAGTGTCCTAGGAAGAGCCCATCTACATTCCTGACCACAATTTTGGACCAACCAAAAGGTCAAGGAAGTGTCCATTCCAATTTTTCCAGGGTCTGTAATAAGATATGACAGGATACTTTGGGACCAGATTGCCAAAAAAAGCAGGAAGAATCCTATAAGCTAGTTCATTTTGATCTTTCAGTGCCTTACAAATATTTATTAACAATCTTCCAAAGACCCTGTGGGGAAAGAAGTAGCATTCACCTCTATTTATATTGGAGGAACAGGGCCAGAGATGGACAAATTTGCCCCAAACCACAGAGAAAGTCAGTGTCAGTGGAAGTGGGAGAGTTTCTCATTCTGGAATCTGTTCACATTTCTCTTTCCTCCCTGTGAATTACAATCAAAAACAATTCTTCCAAGACTTTTCTTCCTACACTTTTCAGTTGTCTCCCCATTCTTTCTTATCCTCTGTACACCCCATCTCATGGTTTGATGCATTGACCGACTCCATAATTATGCCGGCTATAAAAATCACTTGGATAGCTTCCTTGTCTTCTAATTTAAGAGTGAAGTCCTAAGTACATTTACAGTCTTGTATAACTAATGATGATAGGGGGTGCTTTCTTCAAATGGTGAGGTTTGTGTTTTGCTGCTATTTTCTCTGCATAATGGGTGGGGCTGATAACATTTTTAAAGGGGCCTGAAACTTCCTGTTATAAGACATTTACTTTGGATACTTAAACATTGCCAGGTTTAACTATATAGGCTCAAAATTTCCTTGCTGGGTGCCTGCCTCCAGCAGTCCTTTTTCTTTTTCTTTTTTTTTTTCATTGCAGCCAAAATGGTTCAGCTTTTTCCAAGTGGGAGAGAATATGTTATTTTGCCAAAGTTAAAAAATCCTGATGACCTTTTCTTTGAAGAGCTCTAAATACCCCCTCGTGGTTTGAGATAAGCATGGGACATTTGGCAAGGGCCAGCTTCTGAAATCACCATGAAAACCTGTCCAAATAAAAGGAAATTTTAATCATGTAAAAAATTGCAGTTCACATATACTCAGTGGAGACCGGCCATGGCTTTACAACTGTACCTCTGAAGAGTCAATCTGCATTCACCATGCTCCAGCCTGGGGCTGAGTAGAAATTTCCTTTCCACTGTAGTTCTGAGTTGTTTCCAACCATGCTGGGTCCAGATGCATGTCCAGGCATCAGAACTGAGAGCAGTAGCATAACTAAGTGGGGGGCAAGCAACGCACCAGCCTTAGGCACCAACTTAGGGGGCAGTAGGGTGCAAAAATAGCAGCTGCCTCCACTGTCAGCCTGCTATCACCACTGCTGCTGCTAACACAGCTGCTGCCACTGCCCCATGCATTGTTATTGCCCAGGGCACAAAACAATGGTTCTGCTCTGCTGTGCTCCCTCTGCCCCACCACTCCTAGGCACAGGCTAGGATAGGGTAGAAAGAAATGGTTTAATTTAAATGCAGAAGGAACACAAGACAGACCTGGAAGAGGATGGAGGAAGTACATAGGAACAAAAAGGAGCCTGGGTGTGAAGGTTGGCATAGTCGGTGGGAGGGAAACTGAGACTAGGATTTGGGGCAGATGGAGATTTGGGATGTTTTCAGAGTCTTTCTAATTGATGAAGCTGTGTAGGGAAGTTCAATGCATTCCCCTCCCACAGCCTAAGAATAGGTTCATATTCTAATATTTTTCCATGGAGGATTTCTGCAACTATTAAACTAAACTTTTGATTTCCCATGACTTGTAACACCCTTGTGGATGTTTGAAAACAAAGTGACTTACCCTACCCATTTAATCCTTTTCTATTTGACAAACACTGATTTGTTTGTTTGCTTCTGACAGTTGAAATTAACATGGCTCATTTTCATTGCTGCTCTTTTTTTTCTCTGCACCAGCTGTGCTCTACTAATATTGTGCTGTTGCAGCCATTCAGGACTGAGCTACAGGGATAAAATGGCATCTACTAGACTCAGCCACTGCTTTGGAGGTAGGTAGCTGTCTCCTAGTTCAAGAGAGGAGGCAGACTCTCCATTTGGGATCCCTCTCCATTAATCTGGAGACATTGTGACCACCAGGGTTTGAGTTACCGGGGAGCTTGGGAGGCAAAGCCCCCCTCCCCATAAGAGAAGAGAACCCCACTGTAGGCTGGTCAACCTCCAACCCACCCTGCACTCTCCGGTTGCCACCGACACAGACACCCCCCACCCTAAGAGTCAAAGTGTAATTCAAACCCTGGTAACCACTCTCCTCTCACCCTGAAAAAACTGTTTCTTTGCCTAACATAGAGTCAATCTGTTGGAAAGGGGGGGCTGGACCTGATGATCTGAAAGGTCCCTTCCCACCCCTAACAACTATGAAACTAACTACTGGGGACAAGGAAGCAGTTTCTCAGTCATTGACTTTATTGCATCCCATTCCTCACTTCCTGTCAGTGTCAGCACATTATCTATTTAGACCAGAGATAGTCCCCTCCCTGGCTCACAGGCCACACCTGGCCTGCAGCAGCACAGGTTAGTACAGGGCCCAATTCTGGCAGGCGGAGCTGGGTGGGGGAGGCCTAGGGCTGCAGGGCCTGATCCTGGCACGTGGGGCCAGGCAGGAGTACAGGACCTCAGAACCTGATTCTATTGTACAGGTGCAATGCAGGGGCCTGGAGCCCCAGCCTGGTGCATGGAGCTAGATGGGACAGTGTGTGGGCAGGGCCAGATTAACCCTCTAGTGGGCCCTAGGCAAACAAACTCATGATCCCCTACTTCTTTCACTCAATGATTATAATATGCATAAGAAGCACAACCGGGCCCCTTCTTCACTTAGAGCCCTAGGCATGTGCTTAGTTTGCCTATGTGTTAATCCAGCTCTGCATGTGGGGCTTGGGTTCTATACAATGGGACGCTACTGGGAGACTTCGCCAAACTGCTCTAGTATCCTTTCCAGGACAGCTTCTAGAGAAAGAGGCAGTCATTGAAAGAGAGAGAGGGAGAGAGGGAGAGACTGACCTTAGCTGTGTGGAGTGTCAGAGTAACCTAGAAAGTGACTGTATTGGCCTTTAGTGGCTGCAGCCTCCATAGCAGCTATCAGCTTTACAGTTTTGCTAGGATGATCATTTTTTGCTACTGTATTTCTGTAAGAAACATTCACACATTAGCCCCCTTATGATGAAGAATCCAGTGACCTTTCATTTCTGAACAAAAAAAGCAGCAGGGAAATAATCACTTATATTTGTGACCATTTGTAAAAGCTTAACAGGGGTTACAGTATTCAAGAGAAGTGTGTTGCTTGGGCCTGAGAAGTGGCTGAAGGCAAACAAAAGCTACAATCCCAAGTTACAGGAACATAGATCTTGGCAGGCATGAGGCATGCATTGGTATCTCTAAAGTGTGTGAGGAAGAAGAGGATTGGCTGTGCATAGGGAGCAGGAGGACAGCAAGGCAAGGACATCTGTGCTTGAGGAGGGATACAGCAATAAGTCATTTCTGCTGCTCCAGGAATACTCCACCTTTAGTCTGCATGGTGGACATAGAGGTTGAGTAATGCCCCCCCTCCACTGCCTTATAAGGGAGAGGGAGAAGGTAACTTGCATCTCCCTAAGCGGGGTGGGAAGGAAGCAGCCCTACAGGAAAAGTTTGTTTCCGTTGTTGCTTGAGTACAGTAGTACCTACTCTGCTGTTTGGTGAGGGAAGGGGCTCAAGGGAGATGCAAGCAAGGAAGAAGATGGAGTGTGAAGGAAACATATGAAAGAAGGAATGGAAGGGACTCAGGCAGTCATCTAGTCTAACCTCTTTCTCTATGCTTCAGTGTTTGGGGCTTCTGAGCTTGATGCTTTCTGGTCCAGAGCTCTCACCTTTACATCATCAGCCAGTCAGCAGGGACCTTAGGGCTTTTTCAGGGAAAGTGGTGAGAGCAATGGCACTTTATTCTGAGTGTTATGTCTCATGGGACCTCCTCTAGTTCAGGTGGTTAAGGCCAGTAGGACAAATGCAATCTCAGTTACAGAAGCAGCCAGGGAATTACTCCAAGTTCATGCTTTTGTGACTGAGAACAGCTCTGTTTCTATGGAGCCCTGATGCCTGGGTTCTGCTATGCCCATGTGTGCACTATAGCTGATGCCTGCATGCATAGTCACAGATTCCTCAGTCCACTGAGATAGTGTCTGCCTTGTGAAGTTCTGTGCCAAATACAGCTAAGAAAACTTACAAATAGATTGTCTCGCCTCTTTGAACTTTAAAGCTACTCAAATTATTAGTATTTATTTTATTAATTTATTGGATAAACACCAGTAAGGTTGCATGGTGGCTCCAACTCTGGATCTTTTTTTCACAACGTTCAAAGCAATTATTCCCATGAAAGCAAATGGTCCATTTAGTGAGAGGGTCTATAAGACAGAAATGAGATCAGATTCCTGAACAGCTGTGTCCTTCTCTTGGGGGATTCTGTGACTGAAGTCTCAAGCTGACACCAGAATGTGAAAAGAGAGAGAGAACCTTGCTGAGATTTGATCCACAAATTGCAGCTGTCTGCTGCATCAGACTTTAAGCCCCAAACTCCTTTTCAAAATGACCCATTAATTTAAACAGCATTTGAACGTGCAGGAAGATAAAATAAGAAGCAATGTTTTTGTCTACAATAACAATAACAACCAACACCTCCCTGTTTTTTTTTAAAGCTGGTTGGATGGAAACAAATTGACTGAGACAGTTGTAAACAGGAGAAAGGTCCCCATCTATTTTTTGTTTTATCATAGTAGAGTACATGTAAATATGAGAGTGAATGTGTGCATGCACATAGAGGAAAATGTGGCATTGTGGTTTTAGCTCAAACACTATTGCTACCTTCAATAATATTCTAGAGGTTCAACTTAAAAGTTTCACCTTATTTGCTGTTGTGTGTCATACACACATTGAATCTCCAAGCGTGGTTCAAATCCAGTGCAAAGTGGCAGTCACCCAAAGTTGCTGATTTACTGCCAGCTTGTATAAAATAAGTTTGCAGGTGACAATTGAACCTCCAGTGGAAAAAGCCCACCTCAAAAGGCCATCAGCACTGATATGGTCCTTAAGTAGGCACCAGTCCATGTTGAAAATTATACAGAAATCAGAGGAAGTTCTGAGAGACATTATGCCCCCTGGAACATATGGACCACACCTCTGAAACACTTCTGACAGTGTAGCACAGGCTTCCCTGTGCAGTTAGCCACATCTTTTCAAAGCTTTATCATGCCCAGGCTCCATCCTGCCTGCCGGACCTAGCCAATGCCCCAGGAGCCATTGGGAGAAGGTGGTCACCATGTGCAAAGACTGCCACTGTGCCTGCCTCTGCCATCCCCTCACCCTAGAGGTAGTCCCTCTGGGGCATGCACACTGGCAAGGCAGCATGAGGAAGCATGTAATGTTACTGCCAATTCTATATTTGCTTTGGGGCTAAGTAGAGGCCTGCAGTCTTGGGGCTGTGTAAACCTCAGCCTAGCACCTTTCCCAAGCCCCAAACTGAGACATGCAGAAATTGTTTGAAGTTACTCCAACCATTAGATGGATTGACATACAGCTCCTTACCAATAATCTGTCCTGAGCACACTCCCAGCTGGGATTCCTACCCTAGATATCCAGAATTTGTGTTCACATAGGCCATGTGATAGCCTCTTAGTTGCCTGCATTTATGTCCATGTGTTCGTCTGGCAACATCCCCACTCACAAGCTGTTTGACAAGGGCTCAGCTGCCAGGCGATGATGTGTTTAGACAGGCAGCCTGCACAGGACTGTAAATGCCATCTCTTTTGCAGGGCTTCCCCCTCCACTGCGCAATAGTGGAGCCACATATCACTGTACCTGAAGACAGCTATTGCATGTTCACGTTCTACCTCTACCTCCCAAAGTTACTTGTGCAATACAGGCAAAGATAATTCAGTGCTCAGAGACCTTTATTCTGGCCATCAGTGCAGGATTCAATTACAGCAGGTTTTAAGGAAATCTCTTTAAACTACCTGAGTTTGAAATTCAATCTCAAACTTTTCTGATAATCAAACCAGTGAACAAGCTTAACTTAACATGTGATCCAAGCCAAAGGAGAGCAAGATACAAGGCTTACACTTTGTCAAAGAAGCAAGTACATGACACCATCTGGTCCATAACAGGTGGCTAGTGTGGGCTGGATGCAAACAGCAGAATTTGTCCAATTGGTTCTGCATGGTAGACTCTTTCATTACGTAGAACATGGACAGTGAAACAAATACAAATGAGAGATCATCTGATGGGGAAAGTGAAGAGATGATGAGCATGCAAGGGTCCGAACCCCTTTGACATTGGAAGCAAACATGTATCATTTTAATTTCTTCAGGGACTACATTTTGATGGTAATGGCACATTTTGCTTTTTGGATTTTATTTTTTGGTCTTTATTGGGCCTTTTCAGATCATCCAGTTTTCCAACTGCACCTGCTGCATTTAATAACCAAGTTATGGCCTGTCCACTCTGAGAGAAGAAAGAGAGGCTGCTGGTAGAGGAAGCAAGAGATTGAAGACCAAGCATATGCAGATGAAATCACTAGCTACACCTCTGCTTGCTATCAAAACTGCATTAGATATAAGCAAGAGACTTTCATTTCCCACTCAAGAAGGATATGGCTGAAAAGTGCTGTATCCCATTATCTCTGAGAACTACATGCGGTACCTGACTAACTTAGGACCTTTGGCCAAAGACTTACATTTTTCATAATATGTGAACTGCCTGCTTCCAGAATCTCAGGGCTTCTACTGCTACAGCTATAAGACATTGAGCAGAAGAGGAAAATAATTAGATTCTAGTTTGGACACCTGCAATGAAGACAGTTCTTGACACTTTATGTTGCACAGGCACTTAACATTAGGATTGTGTTTTAAAATAAACCTATTTATTTTAAGTATCAGTTTGGTTTGGGTCATACAGAACAGGGGTAGTATGTGGGAATCAGTTAACATGAACTTCATGGTTCTTGATTCCTGGGTCAACATTACCAGTCTTCCCATGCATGTTCAGTTCAAAGATGCAACCCAGCTACCAACTCATAACATTGGCAAAAAGTAGTTTTCTCTCTCAAGAAAAATAGTTGTATTATGAGTGGATGCTAATAGTGTTCCTGTGCCCTCTATTGCTTGTAATCTAAACATATAAAGAGCATCCTGATACAATATTAAGTTATACCATTCAACCATCTGTGATATTTCATTAGGTGTAATTTCTTATCATAGGATTTTAGGGAAAGAGGGAGTTTGCTTTCCCACTGTACCTTAGTCAAGTGCACAATAGAATATTCACTGTACAAACTAGACATAAAGTACATTTTATTAACATTGAACTGATTCAATATTGAAACAACTTACTTAGGGATGTGGTAGATTTTCCATTGATTGAAGTCTTTAAATGAAGATGCATTTCTAAAACAGCCTCTACCTGACACACACGTTATGGGCTTGATTCAAGAATCACTTGAGCATGCATTCTGCATATTAGATGTTCATAATAGTCCTCTCTGGCCTTAAAATCTACAAATCTATTGACAGGATGCAGAGATTTTCAGTTACTCAAATACATACAGACATCCCAGCAGCCAAACCGTACAAAACCACAGAACTTCCTTTGCTAAAACCACATGATTGTAACTTTTTAGTGAACAAAGCAACTGTTGTTTGTCTCTGGAAACAAACCAGCCCTACGCAGACTTCAATAATAGTGCAGGCAGAAGAGCTAGTTACACTAATTTGAAGATTCACTCACAATAATTTTGGTGACTGTAATGAAGTCCAAGTGAACATTGAGCAAAAACTTCTAACCATTGATGTCATGAGATTTACCAAGAGGGTTGTTTTGTAGCTGGAGAAAATATTTTGAACTCTAAGGAGAAGTCTAATTCTGGAGTTCTATGTGGCATTAAGTTTTTAAATTTCTTATCGTGTCAGTGACTCAAGGACAGTTGCATACATTTGCCCAATTATAATAAGTGATAAAAATGAAACAAACAATGAAGATAAGATTAAATCAAAGCTCTGAATCCAAGCATTCCTAAACCTTGCAAAAGTTTGGACCAGATGCAAAAGCTAAATTGGGGCTCAAAATTATGGGTATCACACAAAACACAAAGATGTGACAAAGCCATGTAAGTTAAAGTAGCACCATAGTTTCATAGTTGGTAGGGTCAGAAGGGACCTGAGGAGATCAACTAGTCCAACCCCCTGCCATGGCAGGAAAGAGTACTGGGGTCAAACGACCCCGGCCAGATGTTCATCTGGCCTCCTTTTAAAGATGCCCAGGGTAGGAGCCAGCACCACTTCTTTTTAGAAGTTGGTTCCAGATCCCAGCCGCACTGACAGTGAAATAGCAGAAGAAATGTTCCTAATGTCTAGCCTGATACTACCCTCTGCCAGCTTGTGTCCATTGTTTCTTGTAACTCCCAGGATTGCTCAGGGGAACAGGGACTCTCCCAATGCCTGCTGGTCCCCCTTGACTAGTTTGTAGACTGCCACTAGATCCCCCCCTCAGCCTTCTCCTGTGGAGGCTGAACAGGTTCAGGTCCCTTAGCCTCTCCTTGTAGGGCCTGCCCTGCTGCCCCCTGAACATGCAGGTGGCCCTCCTCTGGACCCTCTCCATGCTGTCCACATTCCTCCTAAAGTGCGGTGCCCAGAACTGGATGTAGTACTCCAGCTGCACCCTGACCAGTGTCGCATAGAGGGGGAGGATCACCTCCTTGGACCTGCTGGAGATGAATCTGTGGATGTATGACAAGGTATGGTTGGCTTTCCTGACCACGTCCCCACACTGTTGGCCCATGTTCATTATGGCATCAATGACTACTCCAAGATCCTTTGCTGTCTCAACACTGATGAGAAGGGAGTTCCCCAGCCTGTAGGTGTGCTGTTCTTTCTTCCTCCCCAGGTGCATTACCCTGCATTTGTCAGTGTTGAACCCCATCCTGTTCAACACCATCTCCAACTGTCTTTTATCCCTTCAACATGGTCTTCCTCTCACTTCCTCATTGACATAATTCCCACACCTTATGTATTACAGTTTTCCTCAAGTTTCAACTGGATTAATTGCTCTTCACTTACCTACCTAAACAGTGTGGGATGTTGCTGGTGCAGAATGGGTGCCACATCCTACCCTGGGGATGAGAGTAATTCAATAAGAGACATGATCATAAATATTCAGCCACGGTCACTCCTTGCAGGGGCATGGTGTGTAAAACTCACTTGCATTCCTGGGGCAGCTCCAATAGGTTCAGGCCAAGGAAGCACAGCTTCATATTCTGTCAGGGAGTGCTAGGGACTGAACATGTCATTTGTCTGGCTGGCCTCTCCTCACATTTACTATGCTGGTTCTGCCTACTTTGGAGAGTTGTTTAACTAGTTTCTATCTACCACCAGCCCGTGAAGACTTGTATTCTATTGGTACAAATTGATCCACCCTAGACTGTAAAAGGCTTTGGGATGTAACTTACATGCAAGACACTAACTCATGTAAGACAGTATATAAAAGTAGGGTATGATCAAAGAGATAGACTAGAATCCATCTTTGACTTCAGCATGGCATCTCATGAGAGTCTTTAATCATCCTATTGTGGTGCCAAAACTCTTATGAATTCTTGTTCATTCTTGTCCTTTTGCCCTAGTTTCTCTCTTCATTCTCCCCCCACTACATAGCAATCACTATCTCCTGCAGATGCTTGGATACCATCTGCCGATTGCCAAATACCATCAGATAGTGCGTTTCTACAGAAAAGAATTTAACCCACAGTGATAGCTTGCTTTCCACCCTGTTGCTCCATTAAATACCCATGGCAGCAAATACAGCTATCTAGTGAAATTATCAGGAAGTTACTCCCATCTCACAGATCAAATGAAATTTTGTTCCCTTATTTCCTAGGGAGTCTTGCTTCCTGAATTTAGCACATAGGCATTGCCTTCCTTGCTTTGCATAACAAGACTTCTATGCCCTTCCAAATCTTGCCTCAAGACTGCCTCATGTGTTCAGTTGTCTATAGAGCACATTGCATGTACATGCCATTGTACTTATAGAATAATTAGAATTCAAATAATAAATCAAACAAGGCGAGAGATTACAAGATACCCAATTTCTAATGTTTACAGTCACTCTATATCAATGGCCTGCAATTTATTTATGTATGGAAGTGGAAAAATATTTTTACTGATATTTTAATAACTTTATTAGCTCAACTGCTCTATTCTTTGAATAGTCACTGTTCTGGCTTATTCTTCCAGAATACAAATGAGGGTGCTTAGAGAAAAGCCAGCCACACAGCTTTTTAAAACTCTGAAGAACGCACTTGAATTGGAATGGTAGCTGGTTTTTATATAAAATTCTTGCAGCTACTTCCAACTTGCCATTAAACACATTGTATTGTTATTGTTACTACTGCATTGTTTTATTGTAAATGATGTTGCTAAATCTGGCTTCACCTTTCACAGTTTCTGCTCACAAAGTAAAATGAAAAAAAAAGTTTGGGAAAACCACAATCAATCACTTTGATGTTAGAAACTAGGTTGCGTACGGATGTGAACCGTGTCCCCCGCCATGGCACTTTAAGTTCAACGCGCTCCCGCACCAGGCACAGTGCATACCCAAGAAGAGGCATCATTTTAGTTTGACCCAGCTCGCCCAGTGTCTATATAGATTGGGTGCTCCAGCAGGGCTTTTTGGCACTTATCTGACGGCTGATTGAACCAGCTATTAGATAAAAGTACCAAAAAGCTCTGCCAAAGTGCCCAGTCTACACAGACATTGGGTGAGCTGGGTCAAACTAAAGTGATGCCTCTTCCAGTAAAATACAGTTTTTGTTTTTTATTACATCTATCAACACCTTAGATTATTGCTGGTTGTCATTTACTAAGCCAATGCTGCAATGTTCAAGTTCTAAGCTCTGCAAGTAAAACAGTTAAATCCAAGTAAAAATGATTTAATAAAAGAATAATTGATCATTTAAAATAATAATATTACATAGAATATGCTTTAATTTCTAACAAGTTGCATTAAAGAATGCTAACATTTCCAGCTTTCAAAAGTTACACAAGCAATACAACTAATAATAAACTTATGAGTAAGTGTCTTCCAAATTTACATGCAATTTGTTTCTAATAAGAAGGTATAAAATCTTGGAGGTTCTATGCTTGCATTTGGACACCATAACAATACAAATATCAATGTTAATTCGGCTCTTTTCACACCATGCACATGCACACATGTCCCTATTTTCTAGGAATGGTCACTTTTCATATATGTAAAAGGAAAAACATAACCCTGTAAAATTGCTTAGTAAAATATAGTATATATTCTCACAGACCTGCTCTCAGGTATTTGAACACTGAAAAGAATCAAACATTTGTTGTTATTATGAACAGATAGTGAGCCAGGTAATATCCCTCTCCCATGTAATTACTGCAATCAATTAAGTTACTGAACTACTTACTCACCCAGGATGAGTCTGCATCCGCATGACAGACTGAGGTGGCCAACTTGCAGCACACATGCCATAAATGGCACACAAAGATGCCCTGTTTGACCTGAGTCAGATCAGGGAAGGAACAAGTAGTAGAGCAGCAGGCTGGATAGGAGGCAGGGCTTAACATGCCTGACAAAAAAGTTAACCACCACAGTTAAGGACTAAAGTTGACTCTAGCACAGGGGTGATCAAAATAGCCTACGGGTCAAATCTGGGCCACCAAAAGATTTTCTGCAGCCTGAAGTGAACCTCTCAGCTCTGCCTGGCCCTGGTGCAGGGGGCAGCTCGGGCTGTGGCATGTACATTCAGTCACGCTGCCCCTGCGTATGCAGGTGCAGCAGCCAGACTCACTTCCCAGCAGCTGCCAGTCTGCTGCTGCCGCTGCCAAACCCAGTCCCGCTGTCTGGGAACCCCAGCCCATCTGCCCTGCACCCACCACTGGGGTGCTAGACAGAGTGGGCAGGCAGGAATGGGCAGCTGGCGCCAAGAATAGGATCAGGATTGTGGGGCAAAGACAGCATGGAGCTGGGGCCCAGGGCACAGCCATGATCTGCTGCCTGCACATCTCTGCAGTGGGTACCAGTTCCATGTGTAGGGGAGAGCTGGGAGCGAATCACAGCTCTACCCTTGGCCCCAGCCCCATGCTGTCATGGCCTTGCAATCCTGACCCAAGCCCTGGTCCTGCTTGCCCAGACACCACTCCCGCACACACACAGACCCATCCCATTTGTGCATCCTGCTTATGCATGCCCCAGGCCAATCCCCATGGAGCCCCTGGGATTTCTGAGCAGTGACAGCACGGGGCTGGGGCCCAGAGCTGAGCTGCAATCCACTCCCCATATGACCCTGCCCACAGACCCAATACCCATTACAGGAATGTGCAGGGAGTGGATTAGGTCTCTGCCCTTGGTCCCAGTCCCATGCTGTCATATGCCCAGCAATCCCGATCCTGGCCCTTGGTGCCCATCTAGCTCCCAGATGCTGCTTCTTACCCGCCTGTGGCCCTATCCCATCCAACCAGCCACAGGGCGGACTTGCTTAAGGAGTTTTGGTGAACTGTTGCAGGGAGAAGAGTGACCTGGCCCATGACAATTCACCAAAAATCCATAAGTGGCCCAAATAATTGCCCACCCCTGCTCTAATGCATACCAACATTTCAGCTATGATTAAGCATCCTAACACTTAGCTCTGCTAGGGGAACTTTCAAGTTTAACTGACTGGGATTTCAGAAAGAGGCAGAACTTGCATCAAGATCTTTTTCAAACAGGACTGCTATCCTGTAACGCTCGTTACTCCTCTCTCAGGCCCCTCTGTTACAGATAAGACACATTTGCTTGCTTAGCAGATAATACTATTTCTCTGCGAGTCCGTTATTTGTGTTTTCCAGTGGCAAACTAAGCAGGATGAGTATAAAAATGAGGATTTTCCCGAACCCCAAATGCAGAGCTGAAGGGAGCGAATACAAGGGTTAATCCACTAATCATATCTTTAAGCATCCTACAATTTATAAACATTTTTATGAAGCCATGGACATTATTTTTTTTCAGACACAAAATCCTGAAGATGAGCCACATTTAATTGCGATTATTAAAAAAAGGTCTTTTGAGAGAAATACTGGCTGTTCCAGGATATAAATTAATATGAATACACACACTTAGTTATTACCAGGTACTAGTGGGGATCTTGCAAGTTGTTTTTAGCAGCTTTTGTGAATGCAGGAAAGTGGCAACTCTAAAAGCTGAAGTCCTATATTTATCCCCATAAACAAATGCTTCACAGACAGTAACTGCAGGGTAGTCTTGCCTGAGAAAGCCGTATGATCTTCAACCCTGACACTCAGGGACCACCCCACTGAAAACAGAAGAACTAGTCGATCCTCATACACATTCAGTCTGAGCTTCTCGACTAACTAGGTTGCTCAATGTGGCTGTTTCTGAGATGAGTGCAGAGAAGCTCCACTCTACCAAACCAATTTTACCAAAGTGGTAATGGGGGAAAGTTAACACAGATTAAGACCATATTATTAATGAACAAAAACTTGCCTTATGCTGATCTTATGATGATCACAATTAGTTCCTATTGGAGAACATCTTTACACTATTCATCAAAAGATTCATATTCTATTTTCTGTTATTCATTCTCCAGCCCCTCACATATCTGTTTACAAGCATCAACATACACACACAAAACTCCCTTTCAAAACAATGTTAAAACAGAAACCTACCACCATTTGAGATAGCAATCTCAGAGACATGTTTTTGGACAAAAAAGCATTCATTCCAAATGCATTACTTTTCAAATAGCATCTTCACATTTGAAGCAGCAGAGACTTCTGTGCTCCCAGTAAGGATGGCACATGGATTTTATGCAAAGGAAATTTAAAACTGACAATAAAACATTTTTGCAATTATCAACCTGTCATTTAGTTAGTTCTCATGTTCACTCCCTCACCTGTCAGCAACAGAAAGAATTCCAGTCAACTTTCTTCTGCTAAGAAGTCTCTTCATAACATCTACTGAACACATTTTAACTGGTCTGTAACTACACAGTTTTAAAATTTTCATGCAGCTTTTTCCATCTACAGGCTGATTTTCATTGCAGTTGATGCTCAAGCTGTATACACACGACAACCAGACCTGCTGGCAGCTGCTGCTCATGCCAGCCAAGCAGCACGATGAGTGTGTGCTGATGTGTAAAGAGAGGGCACTGCACTGATGAAAATATAATTCTTGAGTTATTTTTAAACACAGTATTACAAATAGCTGGAGTAGAAGCAGTGCTGTCTCTCCCCATCAGATTCCCACCTTGAAAGAACAAGGAGACTGATAGATCTTGCATCACTCAGCTCAGTTTGAAAATAGATTGCAGAGCAATAGTCACCACAGATGAAGCTACACAGCAGACAGCATCTAAAAACTTATCACATTTAGCTGTTTAGAAAGCTCACGCTACCCCTTCCATGACAGAGTACATTAATATACTGTCTCAACCAAGAAACACTGTCTCCGTAGTCTTCCTCCCACATCACTACCCTCATCAAAAGCCCTCGTGTAGCAACAGTACAGCATGAGGGGAAAAAACCCTGTGAATTAAAGCAGCAGCTTTTCCCCAGCAACTTTCATGTTCGAATTACTTTTTCCTTCCATCAGTCCTGCACTGAACCTACCCTCAAGAAGAATTCCAGATCCAGGAAAGGATCCACTGACCTCAGGTCTCATACAAGTTATGCCAAGAAGGGCCTCCAGTTCAGTTTCTCCTAAAGTCTCTTCAGTACCTGTACTAGGGCTGTGTGAAATTTTGCCAGCAGTTTCGTTTTGAGCTCAAAACAGTGAAACCGAAACGAAACAGAGCTTCGAAACAGCCTCAAAATGAAATGAGGCAAGTCAAAATGTTTTGAAGCTCAAGCTGGGCTTGCCTACAGGGAAAAGAAACTAAAGTGAGAGAGGGGAAAGATGGGGGGAGGGGAAAGGAGCGCTCTCATTAGTGACTGTAGCTGACCAGTGACTGTCATACTTCCCTAAGTACTTCCAATCCCAGTACTCTGGGGGAGGGATGGAAAAAACTGCATAAAAAGCAGCATTGTTCTGCATGTTAGCAGCTGGAGGTGCAGGGCCCCAAAACCCAGAGTCCCCCCCGCACCTATCTCCTTGACAGCTAGTGGGCTTCATGTCCGCAGCAGGAGCTAGCAGGCCTGCAGCTTTCACCCTGCCATGCCTTAACACACACACGCACACACACGCAGAGTGTCGCTTATGTCACAAGTTTTGCTTGTCCACAGCTTAGGTGCAGGGGTTTTAAAGAAACTGTACTTTATCTCCTTGAAACTTGGCAGGCTTCATGCCCTCACAGGGGGCTACCATTCCTACAAGTTTCATCCAAATCAGGATATAAATAACAAAGTTATAGGCCGTTTTAAGCTTCCCCATTATAGCCTATGGGTAAAACATCAAAAAAGCATTGAAACAGTGAAACTGCATTGACAAAACAAAACGGAACAGCAGTTTTGAATCTAAATGAACTTCTAAACTAAATGCTGTTCCATCAAAATGCAAGTCAAAGTGGAATGGTGCCGTTTCACACAACCCTAACGTCTATCTTGATGGCCACACAACTACACTCAAACTCCAGGAAACATCACATTTCTTGTTACTTGCATAACATTACCCCCTTAATTATGTAGCTCTTCAGCAAAAATTAAACTGACACTTGTCCATTATACCTAGGTGGGGGCAGAGGGAAGGGGGGTTAATTAAATTATCTTCCTGCCTTGGTAAGAGCCAATCCGCAGTTCTTATGGTAAATGCTGATAAGACGTGAAATGTTGGAAAAGCAACAACTGAAGAGCATAGGAATGAGATATTTAGCAATATTTTCAGATGGGCTTATACCCATAAGTCCACTGCCACTTATTAACAAGAGCAGAACACTGGTAGATCAGGCTTTCATAGGATGGAAAGAGAATTTGAATACTCAAGTCACCATACCTAAAAGACAGGCATCTACCATGGGTATTGTAAAATGATTCTTGTAACGACATTTTATGGCTCTGAGTCCCAACAAGCACTTTAAAAATAAGCAAGGATCTCAGAACAGTAACAATGTGCATTTCGATGCTAACCAAATGCATGATTATGAAGCCCCTCTTAAGTTTCCCCTCCACACATCTTTTCTGAATTACCACCTTGCCTCGGTCAGTTTAATATTTGCAGTTCACCTACATTTTAGATAAAAAAATTTAGATATTATAGACCTAGCTTACAGAAAGCTGAAGCCTATGGTCTGATTGTGTATCTTGCCCAGCCTCACTTTAAAAAAAAAAAAAAAAAAAAAAAAAAAAAATGTACTAGCAGTCCCTTTCCCTCAGACTTTGGGGCTTATTTTTCTAACGTACAGAAATCATCCACATCTTTCCTTCCCTACCAATGTTTTAATTCAAAGATATGAGGAAAAGTCAATAGTCAACAAGATTGCCTTGAAGGAGAGTAAAAACAGAAACTCTTTCATCAGTTTACGTGGTTGTAGTATTGTCACTTGGCATATGTGAAACAAAATTATGAACACAGCAGGTAGTTAATATCTGAGAACAGGCTGCGTTGAAGATTAGTTAGGATTATTTAACCAAGTTGAGTTTTCAAGCCTGTTAGCTTCATACATGTGACTTTTGCAAACTCAGTGAAGAGTCACTAGCTGGTTCTATTGCTGTGTTCTAAAATCATAAACAAACTTTCATTGACATTTTGCTCATAAGCAGACTGCTTTACCATCCAAAAATCTGCTCTGACCACACGTTGTATTGCATTGCTTTTCCTTGACAAGTTACTCCATTAAGACATACTTTATTCAGCACAATCCTGGCAGACACCGTTCATTACTACAGCTGGGCAAGTTATGAACAACATGATTTATTCAGTAAGTTTAGGCATGCTCTGTTCAGGAACTGCCACAACAGATCATGAATCTGTTGTTTGAAGAAATCTACAGAGAATGAATTCACCCCTGAATTAAATAACTCGGAGGATGTATGTGAGCTTTTAAGTCTCATTTTGAGGTACTAAGTGGCAGCTATGCTTTGGATGGGCTGGTTGCACAGGTGAATTTCATCCAGTAGTAATTCGTGCACTGTAGCTTAGTGTATAAGATGTTGGAGCTGCTGATTAGAAACGAGTTGTATTGTTTGTTTCTCATTTGGATCATCAAAATCCTTATTCAATTTTCAGGTGATAATAATCAACAATTCCAACTGTGGATTTAAGCTGTACCATTTAATTCTAATTTAACTTTACCATTTCAACCAGTAATTCACTAAGAGTAATTCACTTAGTCATTCACTAAGATGGTTACTGAAAACAAAACATAAATGAGGAGACATAGCAAAAATAAGTTTGAAAATCGGAAATGAACATTCTAATTCAAGTACTGTAGTATCTGCCCAGTACTGTGGTATCCAATTACTGCTTGTATTGGGTATCAAGAAAACCGGTATAACTGCTCATAACTCCTGCATGACATGTACTAGATTCACATACCAGTCACAAAACTTGGCTTAAATAAAAATAACATCTTCAAAACAAACATGGCCTCCTTCAGATTATGTATTGGGGTACAGGTAAAAAAAACAATTAGTAACAGAGATGATGATTCACCCCCTCCCTGCTCATGGTAAATACTCTAGCACTTAAAGTTTACATACCATTTCCACACCCTAGTCCCTTCATGCATTCGATATACTTACCGAAGTATTGCTCATACCTTAAATTCTCAAAGGTTCAGTGTTTTTACTTAACATTCAATATTAAAGATGCATTAAAACCGAAGCTATTTTAGGTAATGTAAGATTTACTTATATTAAGGGTTAATAGTACAAAGATTTAATATTAAAAAGCACTAGAAGCATTCAGCTGTAATACTGAGAGGGAAGAGGAATGAAGAATCCTCCAGAATCTTGTTCTCTGAACACTAAGATTAAATATGATCCAAATTAAAAGTTAAAAAAAGAAGACTAAAAGCAAGCATCGTTTAATGTATTTTAATAGCAAACTTACAGGAACAGCACAGAAGACAGACAACATTAAAAACATGTACTTGCATGTAGGACAACTCAGTTAGAAAAGTATAGTGAATGGATGGAATCTACTGTATGATAAAAATGCTACAAACACCATTTAGTTGCCATCAATAAGAAATTTACTTGTTTAAAAAAATCCAAATGCTGGCATTGTCCAGAAAAATTTGCAGGTTTATTTATAATTGTTATAAAGTTGAATTGTTGAAACTTGTTCACTGAAACATTTTTGACTGCATTAATGCTTTATGTCCCCGCATTTATATTAAAAATTCACACACAAATGAAAATGGAAAAAAAACCCAAAACAAAACAGAACTTTCCAATACCCGATTCTGTCCCCTATTTTTCCATTTGCAACCATATACTTAGGTACCTTTTAACCCCATGGAAAAAATATCTAACGTTCATTACTACCAATAAACAGGAAGAAGAGATTTTTTTTTTTGTGTTGAGAATGATAAGCCCATCATAGTGGAGTTTAAGCACGCTCTCCACGTATGCGACGTGCTAGCTGGATATCTTTTGGCATGATTGTGACACGTTTGGCATGGATAGCACACAGGTTGGTATCTTCAAACAGGCCAACCAAGTAGGCTTCACTTGCCTCCTATTAAAGGAGAAAAAAACAAGAAAAAGTTAGGAGTGGTTTTACATATATGACACCAGAGTGCCAGAGCAGAACCCCAGTAACCTCAGTGTAATTTCCCTATGCCTGAAGAAGGGTGTTTGTTCTTGAAAGCTTATAAAGAACATTTTTTCCGAGTGTTTAGTTGGTCTAATAAAAAAATATCACATTTAGCCAAAGAATCTTTTCTGCCTATAACATCAGTGTAAGCATTTATCTTTAGTCTCTGTACTTACTGTTTTGTATTTTTTTTAAAAGAGTCGAAGAATCTCTAACCAACTCTCTAAAGACTGCCAGCATATAGTCCATTTATTTTAAATGACATTATCTGTATCTGGGCACAAATAAAAGGCCTTTCCTACATTACAGGGCTGTTGCCACCTTACCTACAGCAGCAGAGCCCCCTAGTGTTGGTGCAGTGTATACTGGTAGGAGTTTTTCCAGTCATCAGTTACACCAGCTCTCATGGACAGCAGCAGCTTTGCCAAAACTGCAGCTGCATCAGGGTTTTGCTAGTATGACTATATCTGCTCGCCAAAACAGCCCTAGCTAACAAAGAAATGCTAGCAGACTTCTGTAATGAAGTTTAAGCCAATGACACGCTATTGTTATTGAATAATAATGCCCTCTGAAGAGAATTACAGAAGGATTCTGATAGTACCCATATGAATCGATTAAAAGGTGATATTTGATTATTCAAATGCTCTCAGAATCTCCTTCTCCTTTAAAGAAACAAGACCTAGCAAATCCCATCATTATACAAGAATCAGCAGCAGTTTTACTGGCAAGAGTTTATGTTGCTTAAGGTTAGCAATCCTTTAAGTATAACAAATAATTTTCAGGTTACATTCTACTACTACAGGAAGTGTGTACATAAAACTTTCTAACTATAGAAACTGCTAAGCAAACCTATTAGGCTGCATAAGGTTTTTCCAGACTCTGTAAACTTAATGTCAACTTGTTTTAAAGTGGAATATTTGTAAATGGAATGATCAGACAAGACAACTGTAGCAAAAAGGGTATCTGAGGACCAAGAGAAAAAAAAGAGGACCAAGATTTTCACACAGCATCGAAACATATTAGCCTGAATCAAAACGGCTTTCAACTGAACTAAGTCAATTAGGAAGAGTCAAACTGCAGGGGGGGGGCGCAATGCCAGGGGAAGGTCACAGCTTTTGGCTGTCAAGACATACCCCTTGGGCTGACTACAATTTTGAGCCTGAAACTGAGACATGTCTATATTCTAGATTTCTCCTGGTAACGCTGTCAGCAGCAGCATGAATAAGCAGGACCCCTGACCAACACAGATGTTTGTGTAGGCAGTTAATGACAACACTGCTCTTTTATCAGCATAGTTTCCACCCTTCCCGCCCCCACCCCCACAGTCAATTTGTGGGGGGTGGCTTTACTGTACTGGTAAAGTGCAACTTTGCCAGTTTAGTTATATCCACATTAATGAATACTTTTACAGGTAAAGATTACCAGAAATCTGCCCCCAACATGAACATGGGAAGTCTGTCCAAATTAGTCTCTGCAGACATTAGCTATCTTCAGTTACTATTGAAATCAATTTATTCAAGGTAAAAAGATTCAGACAGATAAGCCACAAACCTCAAAAGCTCTCCCACTTACTATCACTGATTGAGAATGCTAGTTAGAGGACTTAAAAAGCTAAAGGCTGTGAGCTGGGGAAAATGTACAGATGCTCAACCTTAAAATTATGTGCACTTCCACTGAAATCAGTCATTAGGAGTTAAGTATATTAAGTATATGCCCAAGGAGTTGCAGGACCTCATATCATATATTTTTGCTTTAGAAAAAGCACACATTAATTAAGTAAAGGACAATTTGGCACAAGAAAAAAAAGCGGCTATACTATGGGCACAAATAAGTTTTGACTGGAAATTAAGAGTTTTCTAACCTTCAAAAACAATGAAGTACTAGAATAGCGTTTTGGTAGGTTTTGGTGTCCTCCACTCCTAAATACTTAAGATAAAGCTATATCATTTTGAGAGAGAATGCATAATGCAGTTGCCTTAGACAGTCCCCTCTAACACCATATTCTGGGTTTAAAGACAAACAACACCATCCACCCAAACATGTTTGATCCTGAAAATGTTTATCATTAGAAGTTCTACTTAACTGATCTCTAGTCAGAAAAGTAGCACATTTTCAAAATGACAAGTGGACAGGATCGCAGGATTGAATATAGTAGTCACAACTGAATAAAGTCACTAAGTTCCAATCATTTTATCTATGTCGTTTTCTTGACTAAATGTGATATGATTAAGAAAAAAAAAGCAGTATTTAAGTTACTCTAAAAAATTAAAGAGCAGAATCAATAAGAAGCCACCAGTACTACACAGGAACCTACTCTGCATACAGCACAACTCAAACACTAACAGACCTGCAATCACACTGTTACAACCACTGCATTACACACAAGCCCTCATTTCCTAAACACGTTATCAGAAATTGTGTATCAGAACTGGAGGTTTCCTTTAAGCAAAGGTCTCTAGGGAAAACACCACACAGAACAAACTTTGCTTGTGCATGCATACAAATATACCAATATTCCACACACAAATTCTTTCTTTCATAAATGTTAAGTCCAATAAATTTTAAGCAGGAGTGAAGAAACAACAGCTTTATCTTAAAGCTCTACTAAATATAAATACAACACAAGTGAAAAAGATTTCTGAGAGAACTTTAAGAAAGCATTCATGGCATTTTTAAGGAGTTGTTGCTGTATCACGGAATGGTATATTTTATCCTAATTACAGATTAATTTCATGATATGACATTAATTGCTCTGAGCAAGTAGAACACAGGCAGTATCAACTCACCTAGAATTCATGTATGCCTACTTCTGGAGTCCACCAATCAAGTGAAATTTTAACTAACCATAGAAACAGCCTGGCCAATTGCATGAGTATACGCAACTGACCTATCACGTTCTCTCTCACACAGTAACAAAGAACAGCATGCCACTATCTGTGACTGCACTAAGAAAAATATTCTTTATAGTTCCTATGTTACCTATGGTTTATCCCAAGACTAAAAAAGATGTTTGTTTATATATAGTAATATCTCAACAACACCATCCTGTTTCTGATTTGTTGTTTCCTTTGTAAAGCTCTTCTCCAGCATTTAAAATGAGTAAACATTTTGCTTATAGCTCATTTCTAGCATTCAAGGGTCTCTACAGAAATGAATTGCTAAAAATAAACAAACAAACAAATTAATAAATCATAGGTATACTAGGGATGGTCCCTCAATCCCTGGTGATTCTTTGGTTATTTGCATGGGAAAGATCAGATAATTCATTTTGCTTAAAGCAGCATCCTAATTCTAAAGAGTTGTAACTAGCAAAAAGGGACATCAAGTAGCCACTTTCTAAACATAAAAACACAGAGGCATACAAGTTAAGTCCAAGTAACAACCACCTTCAGCTAGACAAGCTCCTCTACACAAGAGATTCTTTTAAATCAGGCCTAAGAAAATGGCCTTCTTAACTCTTACCTGCAAAGCACCAATAGCAGCGCTCTGGAAGCGCAGATCTGTTTTGAAGTCCTGAGCAATTTCACGCACCAGACGCTGGAAGGGAAGTTTGCGGATCAAAAGTTCAGTAGACTTTTGATAACGTCTGATTTCACGGAGAGCTACAGTACCCGGCCTTTAATTAAGAGAAAGACAAGCAATGAGTATGTACAAGTATCACACTTCAACAGATCAAGCGAAGCAATTCTTCCCCTCTAATCGGTACTAGTGAGGCCACATCTAGAGTACTGGGTCCAATTTTGGGCCCCCTACTACAGAAAGGATGTGGACAAATTGGACACAGTCCAGCAGAGGGCAATGAAAATAGTTAGGGGCTAGGGGATGTGACTTCTGAGGAGAGGCTGAGGGAAGACTGGGCTTATATAGTCCAAAAGGAGGGAAGCCAGAGGGTGGGGATTTAATAGCAGCCTTCAACTACCTGAAGGGTAGTCACAAAGAAGATGGAGATAAACTGTTCTTAGTAGTGGCAGGTAATAGAACAAGGAGCAACAGTCCCAGTTGCAGCAAAGGGAAGTTTAGGTTAGACATTAGGAAAAACTCTCTCACTAGGAGAGTAGTAAAACACTGGAACAGGTTACCCAGGGAGGTTGTGGAGTCTCCATCCTTGGAGGTTAATATCCAGCTAGACAAAGCCTTGGCTGGGATGATTTAGTTGGGGATGGTCCTGCTTTGAGCAGGGGGTTGAACTAGATGACCTCCTGGGGTTCCTTCCAACCCTCACTTTCTATAATTCTATAGCTGAGTTATTCAATATTCTTAACTCAAGTAGGAATCACTCTGTTTTGGCTAGAAGCATCCTAATATTTAGAATATGCAACTTCACTTACAAATAAAGGGCCTGACCTCACCACTGATCTGTTCGGAACTTCTACTGCACTCAGACATCCCACATGTAGAAAAATGGCAAGAGTGGGCCCTCAAAAGCCTTGTCTTCACTAGGAAAAAGGTGCATAACATGTTAATTAACACATGTTAGCTGACGTGTGTTAAAGTCTTAGTGTAGACAAGGCATGCTGTAATGTAACAAAATCACCTGGTCCAGTCATACCGTAAGTTCCCCCTAGGGTTTTGTGTCACCAGCTACTATACCCTTAAAAATTAAAAATATACCCTTCTCCCCTTAAGACACGGCCAACATAGAACCAAAGAACTAACAGTGAAAAAATATAGCAACTGCCATAGTTTTATCCCAAAAACTTAAAAGTTTGTTTATTTTAAGCTAGTGTTGTGCGTCTTCAAACCAAACTTCTAACATTGCAAAAAAAAAAAAAAAAAAAATGCCAGTAAACACAGTGTGTCCTCAGCATCAGTATGCAAATATGTCATTATGAACATCTGGGAAAGCCTCTGAGAGCCACGTGCTGAAGTCTGTATCTTTTAGTCACATCCACATTATCTAAAGAACTACCTTGGAGCCAGAAATTCTGTGACAAACTGGGTTTGTCCTTGTAGCATTTCAAAAATGGTCCTCAGAGCAGGATCATCCCCAACTATATCATCTAAGGCTTGGGTAGACAAAGCCTTGGCTGGGGTGATAGTTGGGGACAGTTCTGCTTTGAGCAGGGGGTTGGATTAGATGACCTCCTAAGGTCCCTTCCAACATTCATTTTCCTACAATTCTATGACATAAATAAGTTTATTTTTTCCAAAGGTCATGCTGCTCCCAAGAGGGATTTTTGATACCAAGCAATCGTGCATAGAGATGAACAATCATAGATTAAAACACTTCCACCCAGAAGGATTCTTGCACAATGAAGAGTTTACTCCTAGACAATGCAATGGTCAGCAAGAGATTTGCCTCTAATTCTCACCTATTCCATCCTCCACACAGGTCTTTTATTTTACCTTAACCAAGTAAAATTATTTATTTGTAGTTCCAGGCCTACTTATGTATAGACATCTCCTGCCCTCTAATGGCAGATTGATCCAACTACACCCTCAGCTCATTAAAACAGCAAAATACGCGCCGAAGCCAGAATTGGACCAGTTGAAGTAAATTACAAAAAAAAAACAAAACCAAAATCAGTTCTACACATTCAAGTTTGGAAGGGTTCCATTCAAGTATAATATTGAAATTAATTAAAAGCCCAGTCCCCAAGCTGCAGGTATGGTTGGATGCCAATTAATTTGTGCTTAAATGATGTCAAAAGCATAAAAATTGAATTTCAAAATTAATTATCCACCCTCTAAAATGCACGGGCTCTCAGGGTGGGTACATGGAGGCAGCAGGGCCAATGATGGATTTGCAATCAACACCAAAAGTCACTCAAAATCAGGTGAGGGAATAGCAAAAGCTGGACTAATATGATCCCAGTGAGGATTTTGAAAGGAAGCCCCCCAAAAGAAAAGAAAAAGAAAAAAAGTCTGGCTCCGATTGATGCTGCTGATACACTATGAGGAGGTTGCATCCACAGCCTTTTGTCCCTAGCCATTGCTGTACCTGTAGCGATGAGGTTTCTTGACCCCACCAGTAGAGGGCGCGCTCTTGCGAGCTGCTTTTGTAGCGAGCTGCTTCCTGGGTGCCTTCCCGCCGGTGGATTTACGGGCAGTTTGCTTGGTACGAGCCATGTTCCCGCAAACTTCTCTTCCTCACACCTACTGGTCACACATGCATGCACAAGAAAAGAAGCCAGCAGCCAGCAATCAGGCGCTGCAACCCAGTTGTCCCTGGCTTGCTGAAGAGTCTCCTGCTTGGGGTGCCCCCAAAAGCTCCCCCGTCTCCACAGCAGCAGCAGCTGCCTCCAGCTAGCACAGCCCTGCCAGGATGCCAAGGAGCTGACGAGGCCCCGCACTTTTGCTTACACATGGGACTCCTGAGGGCTCATAGCGGAGACGCCAACACTAAGCCGTTTCCCTCCCCTCCCGCACCCATCTGACTACCCTGGGGGGCAGGTGGGAATAAAACTCCCACTTTAGCTGAGCCCTCTCAAGGAGCCCAGAGCAGCAGCCATCCCTCCTACCAGCAGTAGCGGGAGCAGCACAGCGCTGCCCCCTTGCTACTGTCAATTCTCCTCCCTAGGCACCAGCACCCCTGGGGGGTAGGAAGGGTGGGGGGCAGGGGCACAGCACCAGTATGGTTCTGCTCCCAAGCTAGTGAGACCCCTGTGCCCTCCTCACCATCACTCCCAGGAAGCCACAGCCAGTGCAGTCTCACCAGCAGCAAACTTTATTATTTAAAGTGGTGGGTGAGGGGGATCAGTGTGCATTAAGGAAGGGGGGGTGAAATCCTCCCCTACATGTGTGTATGTGTGGGACACACACAAATCCACACTCGCACACACAAGATGGCCTTGCCCAGAGCCTGGGGCCAGCCAACTCCCCGCGCCCAGCCGCCAGCCGCCTTGCAAAGGGAGGAAGAGAAAAATAAATAAATAAAGAAAGAAAGAAAATGGCTTTTAAAAAAACCAAGGAAGGGAGGCAGAAAGCAACCCCCCAGTCCGGCCCCGGGAGGGCAGCAGGGGAGGGGGAGCAGCGGCGGCAGCAGGGGGAGGAGGACGACGACGACGAGGGGGAGAAAAGTTTGCAGCGAGGCCGAGGCCCCACAACGCCCCTCCCCCCCGGGTGTTTTCCCAGCCCGAGGAGGAAACATGGTCGGTGACCAGAGAAAAGAGACAAGATGGTGCAGCCGAGCGGCGGCGGTCGGGGCGGGAGCGAGGGAGGCGGGCGACGGGGGGCCGAGACCGGGCGGCCCGAGCAGCTCCGCTCCGCGGCGGCTCCCCAACACCCCGAGAGAGGGCCGGGGTGGTGGCGGCGGGGGGCCAGCGGGCCCGGGGCCGCCCCGGGCGGGGGAGCGGGGGGGGCGGGGGACGCGCAGCCCGGTGCCCCGCAAAAGTTTGCGGGGCGGGCGGAGGGGGCCGGTGAGCGGCCCGCGGGGGCAGGGGAGCGCGGCCTCACCCCGTGCGCCTGGGCTAAGCGCGGCGGCCGGGCCGGGCCGGGCGGGCAGGCAGCAGCGGCGGCGGCAAGCGAGGCGGAGCCGGCGCTGGAGCTGGAGCGGCGGCGGCGGCCGAGAGCACAATTGAAAGATGGCTGACTCGGGAGGGCCGCCCCGCCGCCGCGCCCCGCCCCCGCCGTCCGCTGCCCAATGGCGCACAATGGAGGGAAGGCGCGGGCCCGCCCCCCCGCGCGCGGGCGCTGTGTGTACAAACACAAAAGACACGCCGCGCGCTCCGCGGTGCCCCGCGCTGTGCCGGGGGATTCCCCCTCACCCCGCCCTGCGGTGCCCGGCAGTTGGTGGCGCCCAACCGCTGGGGCCCCGCGCGCGGGGTGACCAACGGCCGCCCCCAGCTGTGCCAGCCCCTCCCCTTCCCTCCTGGCCTGGCAGCAGAGAGGTCCAGTAGCCTGTGGCAGGGCTTCTGCCCCCCTGTGGAAGTCAGTGGAGCTGGATCTACTGAGCTTAATGAGAGGAAAGCGCCCACCGTGTGCCCCAGAGGTTATGGCAGGGATTAGCCACGTTTTTGGGCAGAGTGCCAAAAGCACGCACGACCTCGTTGCGTAAGATGTCAGTGTGCCAGGGCCAGATGTCAGCAAAACCGCAAGGGGCCTGATTAGGGCGACCATCATAAAGGGCATTTCGGTTCTCTGCTACTCTGTACTCTATGGGTACAAAACCCCACGCTTTTACATCCTCTATTCTCTTCTCTTGAAGAGGAAAATAGAGGACATACAGACATCTGGCTTTGTATCAATGGAGGACAACCAGACTGTCCTCTAAGACAGCCACCCTAGGCTTGATCCTTGTTGTGGCAGCACAGCCCTGCCCCCTTCCCAGTGGTATACTGTGGCCAATACTTGATTTGCACCCCTTGTCTGTGGATGATCACCAAGCTGGCGGGATGAGTGCCCTGGCGACTGATCACCAGGCCTGAAAATGAGGGGGGTGAAACTGGAAGTGTTTTGGGAAGAGCATCTTTGGCAGGTGGACAAAACATCTGGAAGTGCAACCAGGGGATCGAGTACTCTCTGGAGGGCCCAGCTGACCCCCACCCCAGGTGGGTGCCCGAGGGCATGGACCCCCCTTGACCCTGCCATCAGTACACCACTGCCCCTTCACCATGCAGCTCGAGGTGTGCATGCCAAGCGAAATGTGGCACCTGGGCCAGGGGTTGCCTACCCCTGGGTTATAGTGACGTGACATGATGTGGCCATTGCTGGTGCCCAGCACAGTTCAAAATGACTCCCAAGTCGGGTTGCCAACTCTGTTGGAATTTATTCCAGGAGATTTCCAGACCACCAGCTTGCCCGCAACAATGTGAGTGTGTCCACGTGCTTGCATATAGCAGTTACGGATTACAATGAGTAGACTTTATGTCAGGAAGGCAAATGAACATGACTTAGACATTTAAAAAACCCAGTGGACTAGTGCATGAAATCAGATTCAACATTTAATGTTTCTTTTAATAAATGCCCTATCTTTTATCTCCAAAGTGACTCTCAGCAGTCTCCTGGCAATTTATAGCTCATTCCTAGAGGCTCCAGGGCAATTCTGGAGGGTTGGCAACCCTACTCTCAAGCTACTAAAGATGCTTTGGGCATCTTATGTTTCCCCACCCAAGCACATGGGCAAACTTCAGCCACAGAGGAAGGGCCCCCAGGGACTGAATTGTCCTTGATGCCACCACAGCTGGAGGGTGTGCGAAGCTGGACAGCTGCTTCAGTAGTCCCTCGAAAGGGAATATTTGAGGAAGATCATGTGCAACTCCATCAAACAGGCCCAACTCTGAAGTCAATCCCAAATCAGCTGTTTCAGGGGAGTCACATATCTGGCTGGTGGACCAGATCTAGCCCATGGATCTGTCTCCCAAGCCAAGGAATTGAGTTATGCAGCTGGTGGATTTGTATCCCGGTTCTGGCTGCAGTGGTGGGGCATCCCATGGCAGCAGTCAGCATCTTAGTGAGACTTAAGGCTGTAGTAGTGCTATGGGCAGAATCCCTAACACTGTAGCCAAGCCAGTGCGGCCCATGGGCATCTGGAAAGCAGGGAATGCGGCCCTCCAAGCAACTTGAGTTTTTACTGAAAA
This sequence comes from Caiman crocodilus, assembly GCA_030014935.1. Lineage (NCBI taxonomy): Eukaryota > Metazoa > Chordata > Crocodylia > Alligatoridae > Caiman > Caiman crocodilus. The sequence continues at coordinate 59,714,150 of JAGPOW010003648.1, forward strand.
CATGAGACACGTTTAAAAGACCCTCAAAGATCATCCACACTGAAAGGGTCATCTCTCTCACTTCAAAATGAGGTTTTGTAGACCTGGGCCTGAAAGACTAGGAAGGGGAATCAGAGGTGAAGTGCTGGACTTCAAAGAAGGCTGTGAGAAAAATGTGGGTTGGGATTTAAAAAAAAGTGAGAGAGAGCGAGATAAGCCATATGGGACTGAGGGAGATGGGCCATTCCTGCGGGACTGTTCCAACTTTAAAGTGCCATTAGGATCACAAAATAATTTGCAAAAATTACATTTTCTTACCCAACAGATCAAATCACTGTGTTACACCTGCTGCCTTATTGTTTAATGAGCAAAGACACTTTCATTTTATAGTTCAGTTATACTGAGAAGCTAAAACATCTATGGGGGAGTGAGTTAGGTTCTGTTCTGAATTGTCCATCATCCATACATTTGTTAGCTAAATTTCAGCTGTATTTTGTAATCCCTGTTGTCTTCAGATATATTGGTGTAACTAAGAGTGCAATGTGAGATGCAGGATCTTTACTAAAAGGGAAGCTTGACTAAAAGGGAAGGATGAGCTGGTGAAGCTGGCAGTTAGAAAGAAGCTTCTTTTTACTTGTAAAAAAAATAGAGAGAAAACAAACCCCCTAACCTTACCAGTCAAACTTTTAAGAAGGAGTGCTGGTTTTGGAACAGCCAGGACAAGGGCTCAAAGCTGAATAATTAACTAATTACAGCATAGGCTACCATACAAAGATCATATAAAATAATGTTTACATTAACATTAGTAGCAGTATGGTACAAAACAGACTTTAATGACATGCTGGGAAAAAAAACAAAGGCCATTCTCACAGCCAGTTATTAAAACAAGAGAAAATGTCCTACTTAAGAGTCATTATTGTTGCTCATAATAATAAAAATATGAAAATGGTAAGAAATAAAGTGACTGCTTTCATGTGTTGTAACATTACCCTGAATATGGAGTTCTGTTTACTATATAGGTCTATGCAATGCACCCTTGTTAACATGAAAAATCCCATTGATTTCAGAGGGAATTCTCGTGTACTGTGTGAATTGCAAGAATGAACCTATATATTACACTGCAGCTGTATTCTCAGGGTACCATTATCTTTAATATAATTGATATTAGCAGTAAAATACGCATAACTCGGGCTCAACATTGCTGTGAGTGATACCTTTTTCTGTTTTCCTATGGAGAAGCTCTCCCATTGGTGGCAATGCCCTGGAATTCCATGATGTCATGGGGGGGGTGGGGGCTGGGAGGAAGCAAATTTTCTGTCTCAGCTGGCTCCATCTGTCTCTGGCTCTTGACCTCGCTGCTTCTCTTGGCTCTCAAGATGCAATGCACAGTTCCTTTCCTCTCTCACGGGTCCAAAACAAACAGTTCAGGAGATAATGAATGAAAGAAGCCTCTACAAGCCAAACCTTGATCAGGGAAAAAGAGGAAATCAAATGTTTCTTTATCTATCCAGGAGGACTTCACAGCTGCTTGCTGTTATCCTGCTGATAGCTCTTATTGAACTAAAAAAGCCTTAAAACAATAATGTAGTTAGACAAAATTGTGCCTTCAGTTAATTATACACATTTAAGCTAATGGGAATTGCACATGAGTATGTGATGGGAGAACTGGTCATGAAATCTTTAAATCAATTTTTCTCCCTCCTTCCTGTTTTCCTACTGATGTGGGAATTAGTGTCCCTGAAGGCAACTTGCAAAAGAAGAAAATGTATTCGTGCCTATTTTTGCTTCTTTGAAATGTATGAACATACTTTAAAGACTTTTCCCAGAACTTGTGTGTGTGTGTGTGTGTGTGTGTGTGTGTGTGTGTGTGTGTGTGTGTGTGTGTGTGTGTGTGTGTGTGTGTGTGTGTGTGTGTGTGTATGTTCTTGCTTTAACCTTAATGTTCCTGGTTTTAAGTTATACCTTCTATGGGTTTTGCTAGAAGACTCTTTTTATGGATCTGAGAATTCTTAATAAGGCTGACGTTTCACAAGAAGAGATTTTCTCTTAAGTGTCTGTCAGGTATTGAAAGGTGACAATAAAAGTACACCAGAACAAATCGTCTTTGACCCATAATCAGGGTTCAGACCGGAGCAGAGAGGTTGGTTTAGTGACATTCAAAGACAGTCTCTTAACAGCAGCAGACATAGGTAAGATCTCCATGGACCGTTGAATTTCTCTGCAGCATTTGATATGCTGGACCACAAGATACTATTAAAATACTTACACAATGTAAAAGTTCAGTGCTATAAAATCCCAACAATAACATGACTCCAAAGATTACTGTTCAGGAGACTTCAGCATGGTGATACATAATTTTTCCCCTTTTGGAAGACCTTTACCAGAAGCATCCCACTGGGATGCATGTTATCAATAGTATTCTGCCTTCCTTTTAATAGCTGATTGAGACCTCTCTCAGATCAGTTGTGAGACACCACAGGCTGAGCTAGCTTGTTATTGACAACTATATATTTCTCTCAATTAAAATCTAAAACTAATATCATTATAACTACTAAAATGTCAGAATGCCTGTAGGAAATAAGCCCCTGGATGGATGAAGAGCAGCTGGCTCAAATTAAACCCAGGCAAGATTAAAGGGAGGTTGATTTGAAATAAACTTTAAAGAAAACTGGCAAAGATCTTTTGTCCACCTGCCAAAGAAGATGCTCTTCCCCATTTATAAAAGAAATGTAAAGCCTTCAGGCTGCGATTTATCTCCTCAATAAGCCTGGCTGATCAAGTTACGTCAGTTTCCAAAAATACCATCTTCCACCTCCACCTTATTATCCCATCTTTCCAGATGAGGATCTGGTTGCAGCGATCCATGTATTTGTCAGCATCAGGTTGGATTACTGTAATTCTGAACATGAGGATGACATACAGGCTGTAGCCGGCAGAGAACACGGGTGTCCATGTTCTATATGGCTCAGACCACTGTGACTAGATCAGGCCTGACAGCATGTTGCTCCAATGGTTTCAATGGTTTCTAGTCAACTTCAGATGCTAGAAGGCTTCATTCCTAACTTCAAAGACAACTAGATCAAGCCCAAGCTACATAAAAGACCACAGGAAAAAGAGGTCTCAATTCAGGTGACAAGCCTTGGACCCATCATGGCTTTTAGAGCTCCAACTGCAGGAAAAATGTCATTCAGCTCTGGAGTCTTTGAAGAATGTATGTGCTAAAATCAAGAAGTCTCAAATAACATGTGTAAAATGCACTTTTTCAAAGGCCAAACCTGTTCAATCTGCGCGGCTTTTCACAGAAATGGAAAAAGGCACATCCCTGAAAAAGGACCCTACTAGAAACCAAGATAGCACTAGAGCTTGCCAAATAACAAGTTGCCTGATTTTTTTTTCACACATACACTACCTTTACCTACCCTCATATGCAATATATTGGCTGAAATTTCCAAACATCTCTCTCTCTCTCTTGCTCTCATATTCTCTCTATCTGCCTGATGCAGACACTCAGTGTAGACAATTCTAGCTCAAATGGCAAACTTATAAGCAACTTCAAATACAAAAGGCAAAAGGGTGGGCAAGAGCAAGGGTCATGATTTTTTTTCTAGCCCCTATAAATAAGGTAGGTATTGGGATAAAGGAGTGCCATGTAAGCGGCATTAAAAATAAGTCTTCTACTGGAAACTTAAGTAGGGATTCCCTATTGTTTGTGTTTAAATACTAAACTGTAGCATTCTATAATTAAACCATTCACAACTAGAATTTTGCATCATTTTTATGTGCAGATTTTTTTCTTTTCTGAATTCTTTTCACGATTTTATTTTTTATTCACACAATAGGCTTGTTTACCAACACAAGTTTCATACTTGAAGACTGTACTGTATGGTGTCCAGTGACTGGACTCAATGACCTTCTGAGGTACCTTCCACCCCTAATGTCTATGAAATCTATTGCCTAATGTAATGTTTAAAAAAGATTTCAAATATTTTTTTTCTGATGGAAACATTTATGTTTTGTTACAGTTACGGTTTTCAGTTATGTCTTGGACTTGCACCTTTATGTACTATAGTACTATGAGAGTAACTAATACACAATGTATACATTAGAACTGTAGAATTCCTTATTCTAAATATAGAACACATACATATACTTGTTTTTAACTGGTATTTTCTAAGCCAGTGCTGATGCAAAGCTAGACATGCCCATGACATCACTCCCTAGGTGTACAAAATACTTGTATATCTTTAGAAGTCCTCTTCTAGTGGGAATATATCTAAAAATGTCATGATCTTGAAGTAAAACTTATTTTCCTTCTTTCATTTAGTCTATTTTAATTTGATCATTGGGTCAGGTCACTTATCTTCTATTGTTCTGTAAAATACTTAGCACACTTTAGATACTATGGGCCTGATGCTTAAACACAAATGAAGCCATGCTTAGGTCTCATTGACTTCAATGGAAATTAAGGGCATCCTTAATATTACATATATACTAATGTGCTTTCCTGAATATGTATTTTTGAAAGACAGGCTATTTCAATAATTAAATCAGTTCTGAATAGTAGATAAATAAATATCCATATTCAGAACTACTTGCACATTCATTAATAGTTGTTCTAAAATAAAGTAGTGTCAATTCTGTCAAAGTCACTTTCTCACTGACCATTAAATATACGTATCTGGAGGTTTCAGAGAAATCCACTGTTAAGATACAGTTGTAAAAATACCTTTAATTTTGAAATACAAAAAACTAGAACTCTTGGTTCCAAAATGATACCTTTTATTAGACCAACTGGAAAATGGCAAGAACATTGTCCCTAAAATTTATTTTTTCAAGCTCTCATAACTCAAATCAGCGGATCCAATTTTATTGAACATTTTTTACATTCCACTTTTAGGTTAAGACTGATACATTTCATTCCAAAAAGAATTTCAAAAACAAAGTTCTAGGAGTGTGAAAATAAGGCTGACTTAGCACAGAGAACTTAGAATCAGGACTCCTGGGTTCTATTTGGATTTCAGGTTTATCACCGACTTCCTGTAGTTTAAACAAGATGGCTCTGTTTCTATCTTTATAGATTGGGTCCTGAAAAGATTTGAACATGTTTAGTCCCATTGCCTTTAAACAATGATTTCAAACTTAACATTATACATGGATCCCAATCAGTTGGCACAGCGTACATATTCCAGGTTCTCCCTATCATTACCACTAAACGCACACAAAATAATCTTGCTGCCATTGGCTTCTGGACAGTGGCCTATGTTCTGTGAACCTTCTAGCAGGGGCCAAAAATTCAGATAATAAATACTACTTGAAACAGTTTTAATGAATTTCAACTTTTTACACAACCTAATAAGGTGTCTGGGAAGGAGAGCATAAATAGAAAGGAACACATCACTTCCACAAGTTTTTAAAAACATATTTGCTGCCCTGTGCACTACATAAGGTGGAATGACCACCAAATTTGTGCACAGGGTCATCCGCTGTTTGGTATATGTATTGTAACCACTGTCTTTATTTGTTTATTCTATTTGTTTATTCTATTTGTATCATCTTTGAAAGTCTTGTACAAAGATACTCAGTGAGTGTGTCTACATGTGCATTTACACCGGCTTAAATTTACTGTGCAGTAAATTACTGCACAGTGAATGGGATGGGCCAGCATCTACACGTGCAGGTGTTAAAGTGCATTAATGCTGTGTATGGACTGACTTGGAACTAAAGTTAGTCCCAAGTCATTCCACACACACAGTGTTACTAAGCAGTAAGGTAAGTATACACGGTAACTAACTGGGTGTAAATTTGATACCTCCATGATGAAGGTATCAAATTTATGCTCAAGTCAGTGTAAATCACCATATTTACTGTGCAGTATGGGTATGCATATGTAGAAGTGTGCCTGTACTGTGTGCCTGTACTGTACAGTAATTTTGGTTACTGCACAGTAATTGCTCATGTGTGCTCATGTGTGACGTGCCCAGTGTGTCACAGAAAGAACAATTCGAATTTAATGCAAAATAATCAGTATTCCTAATCTTGGGAAACTTTTGAGCAGTCAGCAGGGGCAATGCATAGGAGGTGCAAGCAGGTATATGTGAACCCTCTGAGTGTGGCAGTGCACCCCCTACAAAAAGGCACTGTTGACACTATTGGCAGTGCCTGTGGGCAGTCACAGCTCACCACCCAGCCACTGACACCGCTGGTGGCATCTGCGGATAGTCTGCGATCCCCACTTTTTACTGCCAACGCTGCCAGCAGTGTCTGTGGGTAGTCACTGACCTCTGGTCTGCACTTGCCACCGTTCCCTCCACACCACTGACAGCGCTGGCAGTGTCTGCAGGAGCTCCCCCACTTACCGCCATCATGCTCCCGCCTCCACTGTGCCCTACCAGCCACCGTGCCCCCCTCAGCTGCCAGGGGCACATGTCGTTCATGGCAGTCACACTTGATTTTTCTTTATATTTCTATTTCCAGTACCTTCTTGATTGTCCTCATTAACTGCATGTTCAAGCTGCTTTTAATTATATTCTTCATATAATAGGGTGAAGGACAACTGACATGAATAAACACCACCACTATATACAGTTGTCAGCCTGCCCTTGTCAAGGGACCTGCAGCTTACTGTAGAGTTCACTTGGCTCTCTAACCTCGTAAATTTTTTCCTTGCTGCGTAGTACTGTGCTTCTAAACACACACTGTCAGTCCTCCTGTGGTATTCAACGGTTAATTGAAACAGACACAAAATAATTGCATGAGCACTAGGGCTCAAAGCATGACATACATAAGACAAGTGCATGCAAGATTAATTTACAACAGGGCCAAAGACTGAAAATTCTGTGATCTCCCTTGGAAATTATTTATGGCTTTTTAGGGAAAACATTGCCTGTTGGTCAGAGAATGAACCTGGGAGTCGATTTTTCTACTGATACTCTGTTTAACTTTGGGTGCATATCAAACTTCCAGTTCAGTTTGCTCATCGGAAACCATGGTAATACATACTTAGCAGATGTTCTGTGAGGGTTAATTGATTATATTTACAAATATATATTTTTTTCTAATAAATATAATCAATTTGTGTTTGTCTTTGCAAGAGAGTTACTGCACTAATGCAAGTCTGTATTCATTATAAAGAAAATGTGTGGAGAAATAAAGATAAAACAGGATTTGCTCTCCTTAATGATAACACCAGGTTTTGAAACTTAGCCCAGTGGAGCAAATTATTTTGTACAAAAAGAGATTGCATAGGTGGGTTTCTTAGAGATGAATACCGTAAGAGTGTAAGCAGTTGTTCTGGAAAAAATCACTTTCTACAGTTACAGTATCACACAATAATTAACCTTGTTCTAGTTCTAGCTGTCCAGGCCCTTTGCAGATGGTCAGGTTATGATAAAAACTATTTCTCTCTCTTTCCAAGTATCATGCTTTCTTGTGGAAGGGGCCTTATCGTAATTAGGCATACTGTAAAATCTTTTATTTCCTAGTACTTTACTTCTGTGTTGGTAGACTGGCTTAAAACTGCTGAGGAGAAACAAACAGGATAAAGCCTAATTAGTTCTCAAATGAGATTCCTGTGACTCCACTGATTTATTTTAATCTCCTGTTTAGCAGAGCCTCAGTGAGCTGGTTTGCCCCAAGACCCACACTCAAACATGCCCCTGAAGACTTCCATTAGGGAAAAAACAATGGCTTGCTACTTTCTATCCATTAGGCTCACACTGGCCTCATTTTATGGTACTCATCTTGTAAAATATGTCTACTTCTGCACTACTGCAATACCCACCCTACGTGATGTTGCCCTGAAAGCTTCCATCTTTCGGTAACTACTGTACATAGAAGTGCTGAAAGAGACATAGCATTCATTTCATATTTATGCTCAGTGGCACTGTCTCAAGAGATATACAGTTTGTTTTCACAGGTGCCCAGGGGAGCAGCAGCTATATGGAGAAACTCAAGCATACTTAGTACAATGCAAACACCACAGGGCTGGCTACTCAAAGCACAAGCAGCAGACCTCCACACCAGGTTGGGTCCTCACTATCATTATTGTCTTTGGCATGATAATCCTCTCTAAACCCTTTCCTTTCAAAATCTGTTTGATCCTGCTTCATTTTGAAAGTGCAGGAGTAAGAGCCTCTTAAAAAGGTACCGATACAACACAAGTCTAAATTGTGAACATCAGCTGATTTATGTTCACAGAGATGAAAACGTTATTCTGAGGTCTGACCCTAATGCAGTTCTGAGGTGTTCTGCAGCCTCCCATCTTTCTTAATGAATACTCTTAAGTCTCAAAACCCACTTCGAGGAAAACTAGTCTCCTGAGAGAAAACTGAAAAGGAAATGAGGTGCTGAAGCGGCAGGCAGTAAATTTTAAAGTGACAGCAGGTAACTTTAATTACGTTCTTTTCACTCTTATGAGCCTGGAGAGTTTTGTTTCTTAAACAAAAAAAAAGCTTCTTATCAAAGGGGGGCTTTTTTCTCCCCCAGAAATGCCTTGTAGACCACACAAATCATTGTGTCCACAATATTATTTTCCATTTTTCCTTAGCAATCAGTCCCTCCAAATCATCTCAGACTCATATCTCATGAGACATCTCAAGATGGAAGCAACAATCTCTGTAAGGAATAGATTGGATATCAGTCTCTGAGTGTCTGTCACATATATATAACAGACTGATTAGAAAAGTTAGATCCCCTGAAAAACTCTTTCTAAGCAGTGCTCATTCCTTATCCGCTTTATACACATAGTCAGTGGGACCAGTTGTCTCCTCTTCTTCTAGGTATCTGTTTCAGGGTAAGTGCTCCCATCACCAGAGTGATCCCCCACAGGTGGCATAAGAGAGATCTAGAAATTTCCTACATGACAGCTTAATAATGCTTAGCACTTACATAGCACTATACTACCATGCTGTCTTTCACAGACTAAATTAAGGGGCAGCCCATACAAACTATGCGACTAATCCAACACTCATCCCATGCATAAACCATGGTTTTCCATAGACAAGGCACATTTAGAAAGCATATTGAAATTCTTTTTCTTAGCTAAGTACTTCTAAATATTTTCCCCAGTAGCAAAGAAACCCTATGAACCACCATCCTCCCACACCACCACTGCTACTTCAAAAAGCTGCCTTCAGTTCACCTGCAAAATCTTCCTTCCTTTGATATGAGAATAAGGCACTTCTCACAGTGACTAAACCAGCAAGGTACTTGAAGCAACAAATGCGTCACTGATATACAGGTAATTCTGCTGGACGTAGACACACTCTTCCCAGGCTTCATTTACATGTGACTTATATAAGAGGCAAGGTGCTATATTTCAAATTCCTTGTGGATAACACATAATTATATATCTTCACTGATTAACTTGCATCTTCCATTTAGGACAAAAAGAAACACTGGAGGGCAGTCCAAGATATACAGGTAGTCCACTTAAAAAGAAATTGAAATATCAAAGGAATACAGATCAGTCAAATAGGTGCTGGAAGATTTAGTATAACCTAATAGGCAAAATGGCTTACAGGTACAGCCTCAAACCAAGACTTGAAACTGGATTAGAATTCACTTAGTATGGAGGTGAGGTGTAACAGCAGTTTAAAGGTGACCTGCAAAGAAAAAAAAAGTTGAAGTCACTCTATCAAGAAACTGAGCTTCTTTATTGACTCTTAAGTTAGTATAATTCATGAGTGTTTACCAGCCCTTTAGAAATGTTAGCAGTGTCAAATGCTATGTTCCTTGCCCTTGTTAGAAGCCTGCTACAATGACCCAGAGGTGTGGAATAGAAACTTTCTCCATCATTCATTTAAGGGATAGAAACAAAATCCATATCTACTGGAGCTTACTGTCCAAGAGACCATGTTTAACAGATGATTACAAACAAAACAGGTTTAGATAGCATGAATAACTTATTTTGTCAATTAATTGTCACTTCCTTGTTATCTCTGATGTTGTAACTAGTTCTCCAGGCACAAATTTACAATAGAAACAGAAGCAGAGAAAGAAAAGGAACTTAAACCCCCCCCCCAAAAAACCAACTTTTATCTCTTCTTTAAAAAAATTAAAAGTGGGGGAAAAAGGAACAGAGCACACACTATGGTTTTTCCTTTGCAGGTTATGTTAAGCTAGCAGAATCTTCTCTATAGAAAGAAATGCATTTACTATTAGTTCTACAAGAATGTTGTTCAGATATGTGGTACTGTAAATATCCTTTACATTAGCAATGTAAGTAGTCATATTTGAAAGAAAGCAATGCTGAATTCAACACAAAAAGGATGTTAAAAGGATGAAGCACACACATGCCAGATCCTCAGCTTAGAACTCTTTCACTAAAATCAGCCCAACTATGCCAATTTAACACCAGCTGAGAATCTGGCCTATAACATTTTACCAAATTACTAAACCATTTGTGTCATAATCACTGGCTCTAAAAAAAGTCTGTAACCACAAGCAACACAGCTGATAATATGATCAGGAATTCCAGCAACTGTGCGTCACCCCTGCTAATAGTCTAACCAGTACCTGGTTGTCTGTCTAGATGTCTAATACAGTCATTTTGCTGGATATGCAGGGCACTGGCTGGAAAGACAGGACATGCTTCCTAAGTGCAGGAGGACAAGATACATAAACCCATGTAGCCCGGTGGGCTGGTCCTTTGTCACAGTTCTCCAAAGCAGTAAATTTCAGAGTATGCTGCCTGCTTATCCCTAGTGACAGACTGTGTTCATGTTTTCTAGGCATTTGACATCCCACAGTGAAGGTAAGGAAGAGGGGTTTTAAACCGAAAAGCTTGCTAAGAAATTTTTTTCCAACTTTTTAAGTTGGTCTAATAAAAGATATCAGATTCACCCAAAGAACCAGATTTTCTCAGCATGCAGTGATAAAAAGAGGGTCAAGCAGGATTGTAGTTGTGAACTCATAGCCACAGTTAAATAAAAAAGAAAAAGAAAACCCTGCTTTGTGAAACCATCTCAGTTGTGATGGTTTTATCCTGGTCAGTTGAAAGCATCATCATAACTAATATTCCCTGCTCTTATGATTTTATTCCAAGTCTTACAGTTTTTCTTCTATAGTCTCTTCTTCTTCAATCCTGTGATTACATGAGAATCTCAGCTGCCTTTTAAAAAGAATCATCTTCTATGCCTCATGATGATTGTGTTGGAAAGATTGAAAATGTGAATCCTTAAGCTTCACTAAAAACAAAAAGCCCTTCCACCCCAGCACCAACCAACCAGCCAAAACATATAGAAGGCCAATAAAAAAAACTAAAATGTATTATTTTTAAAATGTAATGATTGTAAAGCTAATCTTGCTGTTGTTTGGAGCCTGACATGATTTCTGAATGCTTAGGATTGGTAATACTCCAGACAGAAAAATAGCTCTACTCATGGTTTAAATGGGGCCTAAGGTATCAAGTATTTCCTTTGTTGCTCTTTTAACAACCCCAGCATTCCACACTTATTACACTTTCCAACCTTCATTATGTCCAGCACCACTGTGCTCTGGTCACACTCCTTCCTCTTAGCACACCTGTACTCCAGGGGTTACCTCAAGGAACCATATAGAGCCATTCCACCAGATCTGTTCTGAAGAATGCTCCTACCTAGTAGCTGTTCCTGGCAGAGAGGAACTGCAGAATGAGGACCACTGTATCCAGGTACTTGGCTTTAGATAGTCTGTTTAGGCCTGTATTCTGTGCTCTTTTTTTTTTTGCTGCCCTTCCTTCTGTGTTAGTTCAGGCAAATCATTGCTAAACCCACGTGGGTGGGGCTGTGTAATTTGGGAGCTACTCCCAAGTACTGGAAATGCAGCTTCAGTTTTAGGAAGGAGAGTTTGCAAATCAACTCTCATCTCACTTGAAAAACAAAGATGTCGGTTGTGGTTTTTTACTTTAGGCTATTGTCTCAATAGCTACAGCTTGTTTTGGTCTGTCAGCTTGAAATTATTGCAACTAGCATCATGTTCGGATGAAGAAGTCATGTTATAAGGGCATGCAAAATTTGCCTTCTCCTATTTCCTAAATATTTTGGTGTTCAGGGACCTGCCTGACCGATAATAGAAATGTACTATGAAATCGTATACATTTCATATTGTACTGTATGGTCATTCTTAGCTTTGGATTTTGGCAGTGTTGCCAAACACTCAGATGCCAGTTAGGAAACTAGAATCCAGTTCTTACAGAGATTAAGTAATTCAGCACAGTGTCTCTGCAAGCTATAATTAAAGGCAGTGAGCTTCATTACAGGGACGGCAAAAATAAAGAGAGGCAGAGAACTATTTTTGGAATTGTTTTCTTCTATAAAAAAAACTCTTGTACATTGCAGTTTACCCACTTATCTCTCTCCAGACACGACCAGTTAAAATAATCTAAACAGACCAAATTTAACTGCAAAAACCAACTAGCAAACTGGAAGAGGCAAACTCTGAGGACAAGTCCCTAAAGTCTGACTTGGAATAGTATTGACTTCTAGAAAATAACTTGATTTCCCAAACCTCTCAAAAAGATCTGTTATTGCCAGTGTTCAAATTTGTTGTTGTGCCAGGAATGGGGTCCCCTTGTGCTAGACACGGTATAAATCTCTAATAGCTTTTGCGGCCCAGGTTCATATTCTCTTTGCTAACTAAATAGGACTTACAGTATGTGGAATTTAGGTCTTTAAAACTCAGGACAGAGAATATATTAACATGAATGTAATCAGCATTCCACTGGTGTGAAAAATGTGAAACCCTAAACCAGGGTAACTTTGCCTAATCTGGGGGAGAATTTCTCCCTAAAAAATTAAAATTATGTTGGTGTGAGTTGCACCGGCCTGGGTTTTGCCCTTCTGCGTGCATCCTGGGACAGCTGTTTGCTAAAACCTCTCTTGCTCCTTAACGGCAAGGTGCTGTAATGGCTGCCCACTGTATGAGCTACCCTGGGATAGCAGACAGTCTTTTTGTTTCTGATTACACTGTGATTTGCATAAATGTGCAAAGCAGATATACATTATACCAGGATAAGTGTTCAGCTGCCTATGCCCAAAGCAATGCTGATGGATCTGGCTCTGGCAACTGCAGAACCATTAATGTTTTTAGGCTTATTTGGTGCCTCCATTTTAGCCTGAAATGTTCTCTGGGCATCAGAGCTGAGGCTCATGCACAGGAGCAATTACAATTCAGATCAAGAATCTCACACCTAACTCCTGCCTAAGCTCTGGTGCAAACCAAATCAGAGCTGAAAAGTCCTCACATTCTGCCTGAATTCCTTACATGATCAAAGAGCATGCCTCATGCTTAATTAATAGCGAGAGTGTTAAGTTCAGTACAGAGCACCAACAGTCAAGTCTTGAACAAATCTTCAAGCACAGTAGTCTAGAGCTCTTGTCCTGGAAGGCATCTGGGTTCAAGGTCCTCCTCAGTCTGAGGGAAATCAAACTTGTGTCTCTCATTTTCCTAGCAGCCAGGCTCTAGAACTGCCTAGCCAGGGGCACTGTCTTAACCAAAAACCAAGGATCTGGGTTTCCCGTTTGCTATGGAATAACACCATTTTTCTCATTGAAAAATGCAGGCTTTCTCAATTAAAGGAGAAAAATGTGGATTTTTCTCTTTAAAGGAGAAAACCAAAAGAAATAGCAAGTTTCCTCTTGCAGGCTGGCAGCCTTCCAACCTGCAAGGAGCTGCCTGGGGATGGGGGGAGTGGGAGGAGGGTGATTGGAGGCAGGGGGCACCACCTGCGCCTGTGTGCGTGCATACATGTGGCTGGCATACAGCCAGACAGGATGGAAATAGCCCCAGGAGCTGGATGCAGGCAAGTCTATGGGAGGCAGAGGTTAGAGGGCCAGGCCTTGGAGGGGGGGTGACTACTGGTGCTGGGGGAAGATGTCCAGGTGCTGGGACTGCAGCTGGGCAGGGGGAGCAGGTGGGAGGTGCCTGCCCCTCCAATAGGAGAAGGGGAGGGGGACCCTTCAGGGGCGGTAGAAAGCTATGTGGCTGGGCCAGCAGTACTAGGGCTGGTGCTCATGCTCACAGGGGTAGGGTGGCCAGGAGATGTTGCCGGGGGTGGCTGTGACCAAGCCACGTGGCATGGCACAGGAGCCACAGCCCAGGGTGGGGGGTGCCACAGGCCTCCCCTTCTCCTCCCTCCAGTCCACACTGGGGCTGGACTTGCTCCGCCACCTTCACAAGTCAGAGCTACCACGTTCCAGTCTAAGTAGATGGGGTACAGCTGGGGGTCCCCTCCAGCAGGGCTGTGCTAGACAGCTGCAGGTCAGGAGTGAGGAGCACAAACATGGCTGGGGGGGAGGTGGGGACTGTGTCTTGGGAGTGAGGGGCACTGGTGAAGCTCAGGGAGCAGGGGGGCTGTAGCTTGGGAGTGAAGGGCAACGGCATATCAGGGTTGCTCAGTGCCACAAAGCAGTGGAGGAGATAGCCACAGGTAGACTCATGTCCTGGTGAACAAAGCGGCAGGGGGAGCTCTGATTTTTCCATGATAAAAAAAACCCAAAATCAAAAGCCAAAATATATTGGTGTTTAGAATTTATTTTATTATAATGATTGAGGCACGGATAGGCTTCCAAATTGCTTTAAGATTATAAATATATCAATAAAACATTGTATTCAATTGATACATATATAGTGGTGATTAATTTTAATTGTGGAAAAATGTGGATTTTGGTGTTTTTAATTAGAGAAGTTGGGACTTATTAGAGAAGCTGCAATTTTTAAACAAAGAAAACCAGAATCCTTGCTAAATAACTGTGTATGCAAAATACATAAACAGTCTAAGCTGCAGTGCCAGGAACTCAGGTTTTCCCCTTTCCAGATGAGTGCCTCATATCAGCCCATTCTGTAGGCAGCACTGCACCTAGACTCCTGACGGTCCCAGGTGAACTTTTAGTATAGGGCCCTGTCACAGAGCACTAAGGTGCCCTGTGCCTGAAGAGGGGAAAAACTGCTAAAGAAGGAGCCGTAGTTGTGATTAAGGAGCGCAGCTGTGGGTTGCTGAGGCAACTAAGGAGAGTCAGCTGGCCGGAAGGGGCAGGGCTTGACCCTTATAAAGCCCAGAAGCAGAGGTCTGAGGTAGTTCCCTGCCAGCAGCCAGGAGCAGTGATGTGAGGAGAAGCCTGACTGGAGGTACTACCAGCAGCAGCTCCAAGATGCTGGAGCAATGTTGTTATAGCCAGACGGCTTATATTTAAGTTGTAGGCAAGGGGCTGGAGTTTGTGTTTTGTTGCTGTTATAAGACTGGTGGTTTGGGTGAGGCTATTAGGGGTTGGAGGAGGCCTCATTGGAGACCCACAGTAGCATGGGGATCCAGGTGCCAGTGAGGGCGCAGTTTACAGGGTGTGTAGACCCAAGCCCAGAGAAGGGTGTTTGAAGAGCCCTAGTGTGGGTGTGGCAAGCCCCAGAGAGGGGACAGCACTGTGGAAGGTCCCAGAAAGGGGGGGGCAGCACTTTTAAGGAGTCCAAGTTGGACATGGTGAGCCCTGGACAGGGAGCAGCATTTTAAGGAGCCCCAGAAAGGGAGCAACTTTGAGAAGCCCAAGTGTGGGCGTGGAGAGCCCCAGAAAGGGGGCCACCTTATTGAGAGGCCCAAGTGTGGGCACAGAAAGCCCAGATAGGGGACAGTATTATCGCAAAGCCTGAGTTTGGGCACTGGGAGCCCCTGATAGGGGGCCGCGTTGCAGGGAGGCCCAAACTGGGCACCGGAAAGCCCCAGGACAGGGTAGCAAAGGAAGGAAGGCCCAGGGAGAACAGTAAGGGGCCAAATAATGAGGAAATTAGAGTGAGAGGATTGATACAATGGTGATGGCATCGGCAAGGTTTGGACCACGGTGTAGGGGAGAAAACGGAGCCGCAGATATACTGCCCCCTCTGCTAGGGGGCGCTAAGGGCAGCCTCCTGCTAATTAATTAAGATCAAGACATGGCAGGCGAGAAGGCGGGCGGTTGCCCCAGAGACAGGTGTGTGGGCCATGTTGAGGGCGGCCCCAAGTGATGACCTGTCATAAGCCCCCTTTACCAGAGATAATGATAATTACTGTTTTCAGGCCCCCTTCTGTCTGGGCCCAGGGCAGTCACCTGGCTCACCTATGCTTGTATCCAAACCTGTCTATAGGGTGGTGGTCAGCACACTTGTCTGGGAAGAGATGTACATTTGAAGCTACTCTGGCTAAGAAGGGCCTGGAACCCACATTTGCTACTTCCAAGTCAAGTGGTCTGACCACTACGCTATCAAGCAAAACATGGACACTACCACTCCTAGCACTTGAGAGTGAAAGTTGTGTTTACTGCCCTGCTTTGTACTGTATTCAGTGTACTTCGTGTGAGCCAGGCATCCTGGCTGAGTAGACACCAGAGCGCTCTGGATCCCAAGATGATGAAGGGACCTTTCATGACCCAAGTCAGACCCTCTAAGCTCTGAAGAGACAACAAGTTCAGGGATATCCCCTCATCTAGAAATTCTACTGGTTAGCACTAGGGCCTGTCCTGCTCAGCACCTGGATGCTCTGGATTGCTTTTTAGAGGCCACTATCTCTCCCTGTTGACATAGAGATCCTAGGTGTCTAACCCCACTGATTTGTATTGCATGCCTGGGGTCAGATACCTAAGTAGAAGTAGAGCCACCTCTGAAAATGATGTGGATTTGACCCACTTTGTCTCCAAAGATCTTACAAACAAAATGGACAAGACCAAAACAGTGTGAGGGAAGGAAAATAACACATAAATGGAGTGAATAATGCGACTGTTGCAAATACCATATTAGTGCCCCAATTGTTTTTTTTAATTAAATAAATTGTCATTATTACCTGTTGTCAACCACTGGTTGAACCTAAAACAGTTATTCACCACTTGTCTGTTAAGCGATTTAATTGGTGTCATTTGTGGCCACTAAAATCAAGACACTGACTGTGAAGTACTCAGTAGATCTGACAATAGCTATAGCACTGATGCTAGGATGATATAATATTTGTATTCCTGGAGTGTAGTGTAGTGCTCCCAGCTCGGTATCAGGTATCATAATACGTTGCTTTTACCCATTATGCCAGTAATACTGAAAGTGGAGCAGATGACTATTGACATTTGGCAGGATGCTGTACTTGCCGATATCAACTTAGATTCATTCCAGTTAATTACATTTTTTGTCAAATAGCATGATGTCATAGTATCTGAAATGAAAAATGTTCCCTCATGTACCACAGCATTCAAAATGATTATCCCAAGAACACACACTAAGGTTTCTCTACATGCTGCTGCAACATTCCATACAAAAAACTGAAGTTGTTTCAGTTTATGGACTGAAAATAGACAACCAGCAGTTTGTAACTTAAAACGCCGTAGAAATATAACAAAAAAAATCTTGGGTATTT
Source organism: Caiman crocodilus (assembly GCA_030014935.1). Taxonomy (NCBI): domain Eukaryota; kingdom Metazoa; phylum Chordata; order Crocodylia; family Alligatoridae; genus Caiman; species Caiman crocodilus. Next base: position 59,731,470 of record JAGPOW010003648.1, read on the forward strand.
TGATTAACCAGTCTCTGTGTAAACTGTATTATTTAACACACTATCCTGAAGACTACAAATCACCTTCTTAAAATACATTTTTCAGATACCTGCAGTGATTACTTATGCATAAACCATAATATTGTTCCATCATTGTTCATCATTTAAAGTGATACAGTCCTTTTAAAAGAAAGCAGTATTTTTCACATTTTAAATAACATCTTTCTTCTAGCTGTGCTTAACAATACCTTTGTAAGACAGAAATCCTCCTTCTTTTCTTCATTCACACACACAAACATTTTTATTGAGTTTTAAAGAGGTTTTTTTCTATTCGTTTTAATATTGTGCTGTAAATCTCTTTCTTCCATCCCATATCTGCCTTTTGGATTTGGGTGGTAAACTCTGTGCTTATATGGCACCTAGCATAATGGATCCTGTAAACATTATGGAATACAATTACTACTAATAAAAAGAAGTGAATGATGTGAGAGTTGGACAGACAATGAATATGGAAATACATTTTTAAAAAGGAAAAAAACTTTACACATAACAGATTCATAGACTTGAAGACCAGAAGGGATCATTAGGATTACCTGGTCTAGTTTCCAGCCTAGCCCTGTCCCAATAATGTTTTTTGGAAACCTGGAGGTAAACAGGAGAAAGACTTATAAACTAATGCCTGGAGCATAAGCCAAGATAGTAGGAAATCCTACATTCTGACCTGGGCTCTGCCATTGACTAAATGTGTGATCTTGGGCAAGTAACTGAGTATGTCTGTCTCAGGTTCCCTTTCTGAAAAATCAGAGGATCTTCTTATCCTATAGGGTGACGTGAGGGTTAATTGCCTGTAAAATGCTTTCAATACAGAAAACAGTAGGTATTATTTATTGATTGAGCCTAAAACTCCTCTGAGGAATTGGAGACTGCTTGTTGTTTTATCCAGAGACTAAAATTCACACTGCACAAGCTCAATGGAAAGTAGACTGGAAACAGAAAATTATGGAAATTAGCTGTTTGATACAATTACTGCTTTTTGGGCTCATTGATTTATGCAATTTTGGGAGGGGAGGAAACTAAGAAGCTATGTAATGGGTTATGGGGACAACAGTGTAAGCAAGAGCACAGACACGGGAGCTCTTGGACACTTAAATCTCTGCTCTAGCACTGATTTTTGTGCGGCTTCAAGCAAATCAGGAGAACACAGGCTGCAAAAGCAGCTGCATTGATGTACCATACTCTAAGAACAGCTTGAAGAAGTGCTGCATTTCTCACTCCCAAATTTAATGCAGAGGTCACTTGCATGTCATCTCTGGACGTGGTGCAGGGGATCCAGATTTTGACTATTAAACATCATATTCTTGGTATGAAACCCCCAAACCCCTTGCATGATGATAACATGATACAGGGGGACAGGAGGGCATGATTCATCTCCTCACTCAGATTTTACATCAGTGTAACTCTGTAACTTCACTTCTCATTTACATGAGCATATGGGAGAGAATTAGGTTCATAACAGGTATATGAGGATAACATTTGTCTTTAAAAGAGTTCTGGATGATCAGCCATGGTAATAGAAATTGTCTGGCTCAGTTCCCTGCTCTGAGTGCAGAGGGAGTTACAGTTTGCTCCTTCTGCGGCTGTGGCAGCAGCTGTGCCAACTGACATGCTCATTCAAGGGGACTTAGAGTTCAACCAGAGCTCAGCAGGAACGCCACCAATATCCACTGCCCAGGAAATGTGCTGAATCAGCAAAATCCACCACACCTCAGAGTCACCTTTCTTCTGGACATGCTGGCCTAGTCTTTGGCCTGTATAAACCCTGAATGCCAGCAGTCTGGATTCCAGAGCTGGAACTGAATCATGTCCTCCGACTGTAATAGAAATCCCTGATATTTTAAACAGTGTATATAAATATGTATACTCATTAAAAGTTGCAAGCTGCATTTACAGCCTATAAAACCAAATACTCCAAAAACAAGGGAACTCTCATTAAAAGTTACTTTCTAAAGATGAATCCTGTGATTGTGAATGAAAGCACCTCTGCCACGTGATGGCAGGATAAGATGTCAGCCTGAACTTGGGGCCTGATCCAGCACAAAATAACCACAGCTTTCCAAACCGTACAGACTTCAGAAGATTCTGGAGGTGCTCTCTGCAGAAAGCTGACCTATGCTTAAAAAACATCTCCTCCTTATGGCAAGTCAGGTACTAAGGGCTTGGCTAGACTAGGCTAGAAGGTGTGTCTTAAAATGTTTTATCTTGTGTATTTTAAAGCATAGGGCAGACTGTATTTTAATATTTGCTGGTTGGTTGAGGCGAATCCTAGGAGGGGATACTGTTGACTACAGGAATTTTTTAACTGTGTTAGAGGTAAGCTGCTTCACTGCTCTCTGTCTCTGTTCCCCCTCACACTCTCCGTTTCACTTAGTTTAATTATAAATTCTTTGAGGGATGGATTGTGTATTTGTAGAGCCCTCAGCATAAAATAGGTCTGCATTTCTGGTTCAATCTTTTGGTGATACTGTATATAAAATAATAAAGATGGCAAGGACTGTAGGTCAAAGGTAGAACAATCGGAGCATCACAGTGATTCATAGTATCATAGTATCTAGGGTCAGAAGGGGCCTAGAGCAGGCCATCTAGTCTGACCCTCCGCCAATGGCAGGAACGAGTGCCAGGGTCACAGGACC
>JAGPOW010003648.1:59734238-59759180 GCA_030014935.1 Caiman crocodilus
CACCATTAAGTCCCTTTCCCCTCGTCCTCCTTGCAGCCTGACCCAAATCACTTCCACCTGGTCCTCAGTCGCCCCCAAGTTGACGCTCGATGCAGAGAAACGCTGTTTGACATAGAGCGCAACCCCTCCACCTCTTTTCCCCATCCTGTCCTTCCTGAAAAGGGCATAGCCATCGATGCCTATGGCCCAGTCATGGGTCGGGTTCCACCAGGTTTCTGTGAGCCCAACCAAATCTGGGTCTTCCACAGCCACCAGGAGAGACAGCTCCTCCTGCTTATCTCCCAACAGTTGCAAACATTTGTATAGATGCATTTGAGGCTACCCACTGCTGCCTCCCCCTCTCCACGTGTTTCCCCCAAGCTATAACCACCTACGCTCGCCCGACTTACCTGGCTCAGCGGCAGAGCGTCCTCTCCTCTCCCAGCAGGCCCGTCCGCCAGAGAAGCTAATTTATGGGTTCAGGAGCCTACACCCATATTCAAAAGCAATTAAAAGCCATTAGGAGCCTGTATGACATTGACTTTCAACCAGGTCTTGCTTCCTGTCTCCTCAAGTCCATTCTCAGTATGCAACTTGCAAGTCTGAATAAGTTAGGCATTATATTTTAGCCACACATAGTACCTCTCCTTCCCCAAAAAGCCTATAGTTTAAAGGGCTCACCTAAGGGACAGTATCCTCACCTAAGGGACAGTGAGTTGAAATACAGAGATAAAGTGATTCGACCAAGGCTACACATGAAGTCAGTGTCAGAACTAAGATATGAGCCCTGGTGCCCTAAGTCTCAGCCAAGGGTTTTAATCCAGTATCCCATGCATTTCGCCTGCACTGGGGCTCTGTGTCGCACACGCTCCTGTGAGTTACACATGCTGTAGCTGTAGATCAGCAGAGTTAAAACAAACCAATCCCTGGTAACTACAGCAGAATGATTGAGGTAGAGGTGGATCCTCTTGAGGGAAGCCTCTTTCCCTGGGCACTATGAAATCTTTCAGCTCTGTCTGTCTCCAACCCACTGCATGCAGGGCCCCTGTTCCCCACCCCTGTGCAAAGCTCTGCAGCAGGGGCACCTGTCCCCATGGCCCTCTGCTCTGCCCCAGCTGTCCATTAGTTCCAGGAAACCCTGCCCAGACGGGCCTTGCTGATGTCACTCTGGAGAGCCTTGGGGCTGCGTGGGGTGGGGTGGCGCTTGAACAGCCTGGTCCCATTCCAAACTAACACGATTCACAAACTGCCCTCTTGCTAATGGCAGGATCAATGCCAATAGTCAAGCATGAAGGGGAGCCTGGAACTCAGGCCTGCTCCCAGGGCAGAGGAGAGGCAGGTGTGTGTTACTTGACCTGTGCATGCTTTAGGGCAGCTTGGAGGATGCTTTGTCCTCAGGGCTAAACCAGAACTGAACTCAACTTTACAAACACTACAGAAATACCTCTGTTAGCACCAGGCAAACGGGGAAAGGCTGCATGAAAGAATACAAAGCATTGTTTGACATCCACCCTGAGATATGACTTGTATGTACTGCAATCTCTGCACAATCCTTTCATGATTGTACTGTGTATCTGAATCTCAATATTACTTAGCTGGTTAAGGGAATCACCCTAGCCCAGCTCAGGCAGATACCTCATTTCTCATTTCTTTTCAAATGCAAGAAAAACAAAATACCTTCTTGAAGTCACTCCAGTCTATTACTTAACAGTATCAGATCATTAACATGGAAAGTCATGTTTGTTTGTTTGTTTTAAAGGAAGTGCATAAACTTTAAACCACATCATCACCATTAGGAATTGCCTTAAATCCTAGTTCTGGCCTGATCCTGATTTTTTGCAGATTCACGGTTGCCCTAAACGTGCAAGACTAAATCTTTAGCTTAGAGTGAGCAAAATCTTTTTTGGTCCATAACAAATTTGAGGTTTCAGTTATCCTGAAACTGTCAATGAATTCAGGTTGATTTTGCTGATGTTTCTTTTTGTTTTGTTTTCTGGGGGGGGGAAAAAACTTGTCAGGGAGCTACATTAAAAACCCCCCAAAAACTTGCTGGCTATGATCTCTTTTAACCAATGGTGCTCACATAAAATGTGGACAACCCAGGTCTATAAAAAAAATTCCACTACTCTTTGAAAGATAGAATGACTTATTAGCTTGGTGGTTAGGGCATTCCAATGGGAGATGGGATATCTTGGTTTCTTTCCCTGATCCCATGAATGTTTAGACATTAGTGGGACAGAAGAAACTGAAAACACACCACCATGACCATGGTGATTTAAGAAAGTTTATGGAGATTTGGGATTACCAGATTGGCTCCAGCTCCTTCTTTCAGTAACTAGGGCAGCACCTGATTTTTACTGCACAACACTAGGGCAGGAAGAAACCAGCCTTCTCAGCACAGCAGGAAACCCAGAGGAGGAGAGAAGTCTTGAAACTAGCAGCTTGGCCTTGGTAGGATTGTACTTTTTATTTCATGGAGAACAATACACTGGGCTCTCAGTTTGCAGAGAATGGTGATAGGACAATTCAAATAGGTCTCCTTCCTACAACTTGGTTGAGTGCTTTAACCCCTGAACTTTTTTGCAAACCTATCCCTTTGTTTCCTTAGCTTTTTGTTGTCAGTGCTCAAAAATGAAACATTTTATTTTGTGTCAAAGGGAATGTTGGGTGTGGAATAAAATGCTTTTTTCAGGTTTTCCTTTCAGGAAGGAGAAAAAACAATTGTGGTTTGATTTAAACTGGATCTGTTTTCAGTTCAGCTGCTGAACGTAAAAAACCAATTATTCACACTGTCCTACTTTAAACAGAGAGAAAATTCAGAGAGAATGCTGGAAATATCATTTAATGCTTGGTTAGAAATTCTTTCAATAGGATTTCAGTGCTTAGGTGGGCTTTCTATATCCCACCCCTGAAAATTACCCCTGAACAGTATCCCAATTTGCTAGTATCAGTGCTTTCTGCTTTGTAGACACTAAACACATTTAAGTCTCTATTTCCCAGCCTAACAAGCTAAGCAGTTCCAGCTGGGTTCCAAGCTTGGCCCCAGCTCCTTCCAAAACTGCTGAACTTTGCTGTACAACACACTGGAACAGGAGGAAACTAGTCTTCTCAGCAGAGAGGACCCAAGCAGGGTGCGGGCCAGCCTGGAGCAAATCAGCCTGTGCAGGGCCCTGCCCCCAGATGCAAGAAAACCTATGGTGGATTTGGTGGTGAGGGACCAGACGTGAAGCCAGCAGCAGTGTGGAATTGCAGCATCGCTTCACCTGGCTCCGCGGGGCCCCCCCTAAAGCAGCAGCCCAGGGCAGTCACCCTGATTCACCTGCTCCTATGTACAAGATACCCAGTCAGGGAGAGAAGTCTTGTACCCAGCAGCTTGGCTTTGGCAGGCTATTACTCATGCCACAGGGACAAAATGCACTAGGCTATCAATGTGTGAACAGCTCTTGACCCATGTATATCTAACTGTTTCTTATATCTCAGTTCCTGGTCCTTAGCTCCAGTTCTAGGTCTAGCTTTCTGACCCCTTGGCTTGGTCTCCCAGATGTAGACCTTAAGCATTTAACCTTGGCCTGGTATAAATGGACCTGCCTCTTAATCCTCACACCTTACTTGGCATCTCTGATCTAATTGACCTCTAGCAGTTGACCCTAACTTGGCTTCTAACCAACCACTAGGGCCCCTTGCTAGCTTTTGCTATTCCCTGAAACTGTGCCTCTTTTTGAAATATGAACTTGACTGTTCCACAAAGGCTGCTATACTCCTCTTATCACAATAATATCTATAAGTACTTTCTTGTACTGGATTTCTAATAAATATGGTAAAGGCAATACTGGCTCACCAGTGGCAACCAAAGTCTTTTAACTCTTTCATCATGCAGTCTTTTAAATCAGTTTATCATTTAGACCTGCTCTGAACTGAATTAGATAACAGAGGTAAAACCAGATGGGTAATCTACACTACCATTATTGTCATTGCTACCACTAACCTCAGTGAACTGGCAGGGGGGGAGGGGGGTGTTGTTGGACACAGGGTTTTGTCCCCCCTGGCCCCACTCCCCTGGTCATTCTTGACAGGCAATTTGCTAGTATCGATATTTAGTCCTTGGTGCCCAGCCAGCTTGATTTTTGTTCTCAAGTTTGCCTTTTATTATCCCAACTATATAGCTGGTCCAATAAGAGATCTCACCTTAAGAAATCCTTGCCTCTCGCATAATACCTGGACCATCATGACTACATCACTCTGAACATAAAAAGTAGGTGTCTTTCCAAGGTAAAGAGCTGTTTATGAATCACACCCCTAAAAATCCTGAGACTAACTTGCAAATTGCATGATTTCAAAAAATAACAATCATGGGGCTCGACTTTTGGGGGGTTTTTTTGGATAAAACTGTAAATCTCATGTAATGGCCTCGCTGGAGACACCAAGTGCTCGAGTGAAGCGTGGAATAAAACGCCATTGGGACGTCTTTAGGGCAGCAGCTGACGGTCACGAAAGAACTGCCAGTCGTAGCAGATGACGTAATAGTAGTAGAGCAGGTCCGCACCCGCAGGTCGCTCCTCCAGCCCGGCCGGGGGCGCTCTGCCGCGCTGCTGCGGCTCAGGACTGGCGTCAAGTTTGACCGGCCTTAATCTTCTCAAGCCAGTCTCTCCCGTTGCCTCCACCAGCCACTATGCCGCCCGCGCATCCACGTGATCAGCCTCCAAGCCAGCCAACTCCACTGCGCACGCGCATTATCGCTCAGCCAGCCATTCTGCTACGCATGCGCTTTATCAGTCTCCTTTTAGCCTATTTTGCAGGAGGGGGTGCCTTGGGTCATGTGATTTAGTGCCGTGCTTCCGTGTTGGCTCTGAACGTCATCAAAGCGCGCTGTTCTGCCTGTTCGGTTGGGTGGTCATGGCGTTGCTAGTGCGAGATCCAGCGGTCTCTCGTACTCGGTCGTTGCCACTACCCAATGGGGGTGGTTCGGTCCAGGATTTGCTCCGCCTTCGCTGCAGGGCGCAGGTAGCGTGGGGCCCCCGGCGTGGCGCAGCCTCTCCCTTTTCTCCTACCTGGTGCTGGTGGCGGCGGTGATGTTGCCTCTGTAGGGAAGGTCTCGCTGCGCGGGGTCCTGGGGGGGGCGGGGTGGTGTTATCTCTAACCCCCACTCCCCGTCCGACTTGGCTCCTTCCTTTCCTGGGCGGGGGCGGGGGGGTTTAGTTCCCTGCTACAGAATCCGGAGGGGCGGGGCCAGTGCCAGTGCCAGCCCTGTCTTGCTGGTGTGGCGGGTTCGGTCCCCGCACGGGCCACGAGGCCCTTCGTGCCTGGGGCTTGACCTCTGGAGGTCCCCTCCAGTCCTGCTCTCTAAGGCTTCTGTGTTTTGTGCCCCGTCTCCTTGGGGGCTGTGGCTGCCACTGGATGCACTAGAGGGGGCCTTGTGGCACGTCATGGGGGCTGCCCTTTGAACATTGTCTCCAGCCAGTAATGTGTGTGCCTTGCCCATAGCAGTACCCTGGCGCTCCCAATGCTGGGTACCCCCCGTGCGGTCTGGCCTCTGCTGCCAGTGAGTGATGGGGTGTTTTGGCAGGTTTCATGTTTCCCCCCAACATGCACAAAATGAGTTGTTGCTGCCCTCATGGCTTGTTGTGTGGTCAGTGCCAATTGTGTGGCCAGCCTGTAGATACTTGCCCCAAACTGCTCACCGTGTAAATAGCTGGGGAGCTTTGATGTGTGTAGCCTGAACTCGCATAGGAAATCTGAGTAGAGCTGTGAGTGGCCTGCTTATGGTTCTTTTCTTTATCAGACTAGAGATGCCACCCCTGGCAAAATGCCAGCTCTTAGCTTCCATTTTCAGTTTTGCCTCCAGAAAAAGAACAGAGCTGTCTTTTTCTGTTGTAGAGAACTTAGGAATTCAGGGTCCTGCTCTCCCCATTTCAAAGCTCTGGGTTTCACATTTGCATATCTCCATATTGACATGACACGGCACCCTGCAGCACCGTTGAAAGGATCGTGCTGTGCTACCCTGGTAGAGAATCATTGACTTGAGTAAAGTCTAGCACTTTACTACCAAAAGGAACATTACCCCTGTATTTAAACAGAAATCAGCTGAACTCAAAGCTTGCTTTCATAATTAAAATATGTATATATTTTATTTTCCCTTCTCAGCCATAAGGAGAACATCAGAACTTGCATGGTCCACCTCTGCAGGTGGCAGAAGTGACATTTGTGCCTTGTGGCCACAGTTGAGCAGCTGTGCTTCACTTGTTTTCACCTCCCTGCTCCTGTTCTAGGAGATGGGGATCTTGAAATGCAGGGGTGGGCAATTATTTTGGGCAGAGGGCCGCTTACTGAGTTTTAGCAAGCCATCCAGGGCTGCGTGAGAGGCAACCCAGGTCAGATAAATATTTTTTTAGAGGCCAATCAGGCTGGATGGAGTATCCTGGCAGGCTGCATGCAGCCTACCCGTGTTGTAATGCCTCACAATTATTGTGAGAACTGACAAATATGTTAGACAAGTTTTCACAGTCTTTGATTTATCCCATTACCTAAGCTTAGCTGAGTAGAAGGTATTCATTTTGGATGGTGCAGAATGCTATTCTATGTCAGTTGGTGAAATATAGTGTATTTTAACAGTGGACATGAAATGTAAACTGTGGTATGAGCACCGTTAACCTGCACTATAATCTTAAATGGCAAATCATGCACATTAAATCCTGTCCATCAAATGAGTTCCTTGGTAACTTGATTTGAAATAGTTGTAACTTCTTTTTGGGTAGTGTTAAAGCAGTGGTTCTCACACTTTTTGGATTCAAGGCAGCTCTCCATAACTTTGAAAAACTAATTTTTAGACCACATTGCTTTCTTCTCTTCAAAAGGTCCTGGCAGTGGGGATGGGGACACGTCTGCAACTGGGCTTACCTGCTTAGTTCATATGCGTATTTCCAGCACCTTGGTTGAGAATCAGTGTTTAAAATTTACCTTATAGCAGTGATGGGACTAGATGCAAGACACAAGAATTTCTTTTATTGGACCAACTGAGTAGTTGAGACAAGTTTTCAAATGCCACGCATTCTTCATAAGGTCATTTGTAACTTTTTAAAATTACTTATTCAGTGAATGGTTTCAGATCTTTGGGTTTTTTTTAATACCATATATTATGGTGGGGGAGGCCATTCTCCTCTCAGTTGTAATCTTAGACCAGGATCAGTTGGCATATTCCATTTTATCTTTATAGAATGAGTTTTATAATTTATAGGGAATTCCTGAGGAAAGTGTCTATGTCAAATGCAATGGACGACTGGTTAATCCTGAAGATGAGCTTCAGGATGGAGCTGTTTATAGTTTGGAACCAAGACTCTGTGGTGGAAAAGGAGGTTAGTTACCAATTCTTTTATTGCACTAAATAGAGGTGAAGAATCGTCACATTTTTAACCTGTTGGAGTCAAGGCTCAAAGTTTAAAAAAAAATCTCAGACTTTATAAGGAGTGCACAACTGGTATGCTATGGTGGCAAAACATTCCTATTTGGGGAGTAGTCCTTTTGTAGCAGTATAGTGAAACCACTCTCCAGAAGTAAGACGAGATGCAGCAGTAAAAACTCAGTTTTGCTATCATGTTTGCACCTCTTTTGGGGATTCTGTGTTTGCATGCCTTTGATCATTGTAGGTGTGCTGGCAGAAGTCCATAAATTCATCTGGCTTAAGTGACTTATGAACATAAATCTGATTTTTTTCAAAAGTGATTTGGGCCCTTTGACATTATAAAGTACAGCTTGTTTGTTTGTTTTCACCTTGGAAGCACTGAAGCTACAACATGCAGATTCTTAGCTTATTATTTCATAATAAAACTAGTGAACCTTGTTTGAAAATGTTTTAAGTGTCAAAGTTTCCTTATTCTAAAGTTCATGACCATAAATCTGCTGCAGAACCTTACACAATCAAGCATTCATAGATTTATTTTTTTTTTAAAGCTCCCAACTATGATCACAAAAAATGTGAAATTAGTTTAATCAGTGCAGTATTGTCCTAACAAGTCTTCAGACAGTTTGAAACTGTACCTGTGAAACCCCAAAAAAGACTATTTATGTGGTCAGAATATTTTGCTACTGATTCTTTTAGAAACATTCAGGTCTGTTGTTCATCCTGCAGTCTCAAATTCTCCTTCTAGGTGTCACTTGCCAGAGTCACCTGCTTCAGCCTGTAATTGTGTTGTAGAAGTAATGCATTGCTGGCTTCTTATGGTGCTGCAGATTTTTTTATTGATGAATTTTTTTTTTAAAAAGCAGTTTAGTTGCATGACTTTCACATTTGCTTCAATAAATTCTTATATTTAAATTCTGAGAACTGGATTTAATATTTTAATTTTCTATGTCTATAGGCAGAGTTAGGAAATAGCTCCTTATGTGCTTTGGGATATCAAATCCTGGGCAATCTTTACTAAAGCTACTCCTGCTACAATGTCTGCTTTGTAAAATTCTGCTTACCTCTGGCATTAATTTTGTTTTAATTAAGTAAACTTTCTCAAGATGAATGTCCAGTTATGTAAGCTTTTTATGATAGTCTTGCAAAGTACCTCAAGATTTGGAGTACAGTACAGTTTCTTCTACTTTTTAAATTAAAGAATAACATTTGATACTTTTAAGTACTCTAACATTAATCCATGCTGCATCTTTTTGAGGTAAGTGTAATTCTGCTAATTCATGGTTGGGTGATAAAAACCAAGACACCCATTTAAATAGATAGCCGAGTTACAAGTTGGTGACACCAGATATGTACATGTAATCTTAGCATTACTGAGTCTCTGCTGATAATGTCTCTTTCCACCCCCTCCCACCTCTCCCAAAAACCCCAAACAAACCCAAACCACAATGCCTTGTATGATGGCTTCTGTCAGATGACAGATATTTGCTCAGACTTTTACAAAATCCAAGGTGTATCTCAGAGGAAAAAATGCGTTTTTCTACACTACTGTTCAGGGAGTCTCGGTCGGGGATTGTGACAGTGGTCCCATAGGGAGAGATGTACTAGTTAGATGGAAGGGAGGAGTCCTGAGGTGCTTTCAGAACAGAGAAAATTGGGGAACACTGCATTGGGGGATTCCAATAATAGTTTGTAGCTTCTGGGTGGCAGCATAGGTGCTGTGATATTCATTGGATCTCTTGAAATCATTCCAAATGAATTCCTGAGCCAACATGAACATTTTTTTCACTTAGTTATTCCTTAAGTGCCTTTTTTTTACTTCATGATTTGTATAGACAAACATGAACACACTATGGTTGGTTAAAAGGTGCAGAAGTTTACTGCATGTCAGCTACTCTTTGTTAACTGGCTTTTATCCCATGATAAATGGAACATAAATCATGGTAAATAACTCTCTCTTATTGAGAAGTAAGCTACGGAATAGGAGCAGTCAGTTGTTGTGGAACACTGATACATGATAAATCCTCACTCCTTGCTCTTCAGTCAACTGTTGTGCCCATACCCTTGGGTTTTTGGCCCAACAGTATACCTGTTCATATCTCTTAAATATGTATAGCTCACCTGGGATCCAGTATGCCAGTCACCAACTCTGCTATGTCCCATTTCTTGCTAACAGTGAGGCTAAAGAATATTTTCCTTAAGGTAGGTACATATTGTGCTTCACTGTCTCCCCTTATTTTTGGGGGCAGGCAAAAGTGTTTTTAAAACAGTAGTAGTTCTTTTACTCTTGATCTCTATCACAGCTTCATAGCTGACTTCTGTTAACTCTTTCCCCCAGGTTTTGGATCAATGCTCCGAGCACTTGGTGCTCAAATTGAAAAGACAACAAATCGAGAGGCTTGCCGAGATCTTAGCGGAAGGAGGCTCCGAGATGTTAATCATGAAAAAGCGTGAGGCATTTATTTCTTCAGAAATATTGTTATAAAATAGAATGACCATGTATTCTGTTGTTAAGGGAAGAGGAGGTCAAATGAATGGTTCCTGTAGCCATGTTTTGTTTTGAATACCACAAAGAGCCTTTGGGTCTTTCAAACAGTAAGCATGAAGTGGGAAGATGACAGCAGAAGTCTACTGTGTGCTTGCTTAAGAGTATCTCTCTAATGTAAAATAGAGGCAGTTGTACTGTGAAACCTGTTCATTACCAACAAGTAATAAATCATCCTTTTATGTTTTTGTTTGTTGTTGTTTTTTTTTTATGGGTAGGAAAATCTTTTACCCAACGATCCTCTGAGAATCCTTTAATTCCCTCCCGTCAGGTAAAGTTGCAGAACTGTTACTCGTGCAGCTTTGGAGCCCAGGCATCACAACTTCTTTTTAAGGCAGTTTTCTGTCTATTCATCTATGAAATTCCTTTGTTTCTTCAGGCTACATCTCTATTAAATCATCTACTTTCTTTTTCTCCTTCACTGTTCAGTCTTTATTTTGATTTACCCCCAAAACTGTGGGTGAAAGGGTTCAGTAACTGGAAGGCTACCTCAGTTTAGTTCTTATTTCCAAGATCTCTCTCTCTCTGTCTCTGTCTTTCCAGGATGGCTGAGTGGGTGAAGCAGCAAGCAGAGCGGGAAGCTGAAAAAGAACAAAGACGCTTGGAAAGGCTGCAGCGTAAACTTGCAGAACCAAAACACTTCTTTGTTAATTCGGATTACCAACAGCAGTGTAATGAAATGGCTGAGCGGCTAGAGGATTCGGTACTTAAAGGTATTGCTGAGGAATTGATCTGTTTATCAATAGAGATAGAATTATTTTCAGTTGGCACCTAAATTAAAGTATGGCTTGAAGTGACTTTTATGTGACAAATAGTTATTGATATATCTTGGACTAGGCAGTACCATTTTCATTTGGGTGAGGTGCACTTGGTTTTACTAAAATTTGGTCTAATTTAATTTTTTCTTTCTGAAATAGCTTTGTTAGAATATTGTGAGACACTAGAACACAGATGCAAGTAATAAATCATCTGTATGCTTAAGGTAATCTGTAGATACATTCTGCACTTGTGGCAGTGACATTAAGAATCATCTTAAAACAATGATAAGTGCTAATTTATAAGAATCAACTTTAGCTTTAAAGGACTGTGTCTAGCTTAAAAGACTGTGCATAAACAATATACAGAAAACAGGAGAAAATGAGTATAACATAGTAAAATATTTTGATTCACATACCTGTTCTCTTGGGCTGTTTTACTTAGCCACTATATTACCCTGGTGGTAGTCTTGACATACAGGCCAGTAATTGACTGGGGCGTAAGAGAGCCGGCTCAGAAGTGGTCACTCTAATTCAGGGTCAGCTCTGTAGAGCTGCAGACCAATAAAAGTTTCTACTACTGTTGAACCTGTATAAAAGACTTTGGTGTCTTGGGCTCGCATTCCATCACTACTTCTAACAGTAACTGAAGACAAATTCAGAAAATAACTGGAATCTTAGAGCATCCAGTTCTTTAGAAAATTTTGTTTTAAATCTTCTTCCCCTGTGGACTTGGGATTATCATAGTATGTAGGTTACTATGGTTCTACAAGGCAACTCCATTTTTAACTTTGCATTGAAGGGATGCAGGCCTCCTCCAGTAAGATGGTGTCTCCAGAGACCAGTGATAGTCGCAAGCGCTCAAATGAGTCCAAAAAGAGTGGAGCAAAATCTGAGAAAAGAAAATGTTTGTGGTAAGTGAAGTGCCCTGATCCGCTTGGTAAGAGAGAAGGAAGTTAAGAGTAAAGGATCAGTTTTTCGTTTAAGATACAGCCTATCAGAAAATCTACCAGGAACTCTGGCAGAGAATTGTGACAGTCCCAAAAGGCAGGGTAGAACCCAGGTCACTTGCATCTGTGTGCAACCTACTTCGTTAGCAAAGAGTTGCTGAATTTAAGAATAGCTCATTGATTGGTTATAGCTTTTACCTCAGGGTGCTGCTTCTCCTATCCCTCAGAACTTGTTTGGAGTTCTGCACAGCTAACTGGCAAGGTGGCATCCTTTTGAAGGAAAAATGCCTTGACAGTCCCTCGCAGGTCTTTGTTGCAGCTCTATATGCCCTTTTCAAGCTCTCTTCTTCACAAGGTGGTAAAGAAAGTAACCCTTTGAAGTATCTAGGTTCTACTGTAATACATAGAACAAGTCAAAGCAGTGGCAGGAGTTTTGCCCCATCCCCACTTCTTGTCTTCCCTCTACTATTCCACATCCAGGTATGTGTGTGGCTTTTTGTTTTTGTTTTTTTCTTCCTATCACTATTCTTTTGTCTAAATACACTGGGACCCTCCTATTTCTAGTAGTATGCAGCTTGAGAATTGACTTCTCAGTCTCCCAGTCTGGTTGTCTTTCTCATAGTGGGTATAGCATATGCACTGTTCCATTCTTCAACCAGATGGGATGTTCAATTGCACTACTTAAGACACCAAGCTAAGATGGTTACTGGCAGAATAAAGATGTCAGCACAGCAATAGTTTGGTTTTTGGGAGCGATGGATTCCTCTACTGGGGATTCTTTGGGAAGTATGATTGCTTTGGATCATACACAACAATAGTGACTTCTGGCTTGCTCAGCATGGGAGTCCAGCTGATGTGGGGTCCAGACTATAACCCCTCCTTGCTATATTAGTATGGTGAGGCTCCCTAGGGAATCGGACACTTGAAGTTAGGTCACTTTCTTAATTTAACTGGAGTACTTATTTATGACAGGATGGGATTGGAAGGACTGGAGGCTCCTGAGAGCACAGATGACAGTGATAGTGAATATAATTATCCTAGTACAGCAGAAGGCAGTTGCCACTCAAGCAGCAGCCACATTGAAAAGACTGAAAGCACAGTTGAGTGGCCTAGTAGTTCAGAGGATTCACTAGGATGCAGC
Source organism: Caiman crocodilus (assembly GCA_030014935.1). Taxonomy (NCBI): domain Eukaryota; kingdom Metazoa; phylum Chordata; order Crocodylia; family Alligatoridae; genus Caiman; species Caiman crocodilus. The sequence continues at coordinate 59,747,002 of JAGPOW010003648.1, forward strand.
TCGACCACCAATACCTCTGAGAAACCACAAGAGCAGGCAGAAGATGCTGAAAAAGATCTACCAGAGGAGGTACCCACAGAGGAGCAGATTGCCATTCCAACTGATGAAAAAAATGACGCAACAGAGACCCTGAAAGAAGAGGAGCAAGAAAAAGTTTCAGCTACTCGAGAAGAAATAATTCCATTACAGAGCACGGTGAGCAACACCATGAAAATCTAGATGCTATTGCCTCCTTTCTTGCTTTACCCCATGTGTTTTTTAGATCGCTTTTTTCCCTCTATTATTTACTGACTGAATAGACTGACTTCCATTAATGTAAAGTCAGTGTTTTGGGGTCTAAAAATCCCGTTGCCTTAACAGTTGCTCAAGATGCACACTTTCTGCCAATGAGTGCATGCTTTATAGCTCCTTATAGTGGTTTAGACACTGTCACTTCCTGTCCTATTTTAAATTGTTAGGGTTTAGCATGTATAAGATCATAATCCATATTCAAAAGTTTTCTTTTGTAGCTGGAGGCAGAGATCAAAGTGCAATTGGAATTCTTACTTCAGTAATTCTGTTCTTGACTAGGTAGTCTGCCTCCTCCTTTTCTTTCCCCCATGGGCTGAGGCACTCCTGTGTCCTTCTACACAAAATAGGGAGGGGGTGGAAAAAACTGGCTGCACATGAAGAAAGTTCTGTGTCAGTATGATGCAGTTATTTCATGGGATGAGCAAGTTTTACACTCACTATTGTACCAGTAATTGAAGTTGCATTAGGCTTATTCACCTTGTGTGTAGTGTAGCTTGACTTTATAATTAGCCTTCTTGAGGATGAATAAAGTTAAAGCCCTAAAAGATCAACTTCTATCTGGTGCAGACAAAACTATCAGAATTCCCTTCTACTGGTTTCCTTTTTAAATTAAACACTCTAATCCAGGCTGTCCAAAAATCACACTGATCTGGCTCAAACTGCAGCTCTCATTTGGGGAATGAGATTCTGCTGCTGCATATCTGACAGTAAGAGCTTCAGGGAGAGAAGGGCAATGATATGTGATATGTCTGAGTTTTTACAAATGCAGGTAGAAAAGCAGATCTAAAGGAAAATTACCCATTACCTCAACAGTGGAGTAACTTCCCTACTGATGTTGGAATGAATTGCCCCACTGGGGCTGAGCAGTTCATTGTCATTCATGAAGCTTGCTCAACTGCTGCTGAGAGTGTTCTGCTTTAAATTAAATTAGATCTTGGACAAGTGCATTGCTTTGACTGTAGACTTATCACCTCTTACATGAGAAGCCCGAGTAAGCTTTAAGCAATAAAAACCTGATTTTTCGATATTGAGCACACCAGCACTAAATAAATAAGTGTCAACAATAACGGCACCCACTTGCCCATCGCTTGTGGAGTGTTATTATATGCTCAGTGTTGTTTGGAACATTGAGATCTGTCGGCATAACAAAATGCCAATCCCTGAGTGACTCAGATTCTGTGCCCCATTTGACTTGTGAGGAGTCTGTCATTGTAATGTGTTTTAAAGCATTTTTTTTCATTGTATAGGAACTTGTAGGTGTCTATGGTTGGAAGCCCTGTTTTCCATTTACTGAATGTTGATAATTGGTAAATAAGGGTGCACTGATTTAAAAACTTTCCTGGCTGATATGCATAGCTGATTTATTAATGAGGCATATTGGCCAATACCAATCCAATAGCCGATTTACAGGAATGCAGCTGAGTAGCATGGAGAGTTCTGCAAGTAAATATGTGGAGAGGGTGGCGGGGGGTGGCACAGTGAGGGAAGGAGTGGGGCTGGGGGTGCTGCCCATCCAGGGTGGTGAATAGGACCTGGGGCCAGGGCAGGGAGTAGTATAGCTGTGGGTGGCTCATCCAGGGGATCAGTGTCCTGGCACTTAAAAAAGGTAGTGGCAATGTTTAAAGTAAAGCTTGTCAAATAAACTTTGGTTCAAGTGCCGCTGCCACCACTTCCAAATGCAAAAACACTTTTAACCAGACTAGGGTAGGGTGAGGGCAGATGCCTGCTGCAGGCTCAGGGCTCTCTACTCGGCTGCCTTTTAGGAGCAGAACAGAGTGAGGGCAGAGGTCCACTGCAGGCTCAGGGCTCTTGCCCTGCTGCTTTTGCCCTGGGAGCTGCATGCTGGCTGCGTGTCACGTGCCTGGCGGCTAGAGGCACAACTTGCTGCCCCCACTGCCACCTGGCAGGTAGGGGATGCATGGCCAGTGCATCGCTTCCATGACAAAGGCAGCAGGGTAGAGAGCCCCAAGCCTGCAGCGGGCAGCCTGCCTCTGCTCTGTGTACAGATCTGATGAGGTACATGCCCCCTCCAGTGCCTCCCCTGGGGGTATGTGCAGCAGCCCCTTTGCCCCTAGATGAGACTCCCATGGCTCCTTATCCTGTCCCCAGAGTACCATTCACTGCCCTGGCTGGGCAGCACTCCCACCCAGCCCCTGCCCTACTCCCTCATTGTGAGGGGGCCTTTGATCTTGCTACCCCTTCCGTTCCACAGGCTTGCCTGCAGGGTGCTGCTCCGTATGCTGCCTGGCTGCATTCCTGGCCCTGGACATGCATGTGCACAGCTGCAGCATTCGGAGACCCTGGCCAGAAGACCTATTGTATTTGTTGGTACATTACTGGCTTTTTTTAGCCAGTATAGCCAATAGCTGATGATGTTAACTTTCCTTTGATCAGTGCTGATCTGATGTGGTACCAATGTATTGGTGCACCTCTATTGGTAAATGAGTGAACAAGCATTTAAAATGGGGAAGTAGTGCGAAATGTAGTTCAGTCAGTTGAAACATAGTGTACACTGTACTATAAGTGGGCAGTATTTTCAACTGGATGTTTATCACCAGGCAGTGTTTACCTTTCAGACAGTGCTTGCAACGTTTCCTATTCCTGGGACAGGAAACTCCACCAAAACCACAATTAATTGTTATTGCAGGTGGTAAATGGCTCTTATAATTGCTTACTGCCTTTTTAGTTTAAAGTAGTGACTGTGTGTAGTAATGAGACCTTATTAAAGTTCCTCTCTGCTAAGAAAGAGCACTTTTAAATATGTGTGCATCTTGGTAGGGTGCTGTATCAGTGCTGTTATTTCTTGAGTACTTAATGCTGAATGTAGGGTTTGTGACTGAGCTGTCTCATTCCCATCCTTGGGACTATCCCTTTTGGTAATTCTAACACGGTAGATCTGTGTTGCAAGAAATGTTTTGTTTTGTTTTGTTTTTTCTCCCTGATTTTCTTGAGATGCTGTTCAACGGATAACAGAAGTGGAAGATACCTAATTTCTTTGTTTAGGGTGAATTTTGTAATTTGCATCAATTCTGCTTTTTCCTTCTTTGTCAAAATGAGAAGCATCTCTGGAAGCTCAGCATCCCCTACTCATTTTCTTAAAAAGTAAAATATCTACTATTCCTGTAATTCCAAGACCAACTTCATACAAGTGTGTGGTGCCCATCTGTTTTCCCTGTCACTAATGGGGAAATGCTTAACTTTGAAAGTAGCCAAGGTACATTTAATTGAGTTAAGAGCTGGTAGCTTTGAGACGCCCAGTTCATGACTTGTGCAATGTAAGAATGAGGCATTGAATCATCCGGTGTTTTTAGTTCTCTTAAATACTTTATGAACACACCATTCTTAATTTTATGTAGCAGAGATCCCAAAGTTTGAGAGACAACAGGTGGAACTATCTTATCTATTACTTTCCAACAGAGAGAGGGAGATGGGTTTGGCTTGGTTACTTTCTTATTTCAGGCTCTTTTTGTGAGTCCTCATAGGCACAATGCATTTTACCCTGATCACCAGTTTGGTCTGTAGGCTATTGCCTATGGGGTTAGAAATCCATCCGATTTCCAACAAAATAATCTTTGCCTTATACCTGAAGGTGTGTCTCCAGTACAGTCATAGTTTTTATTGCTGCTTAGACAGATATCGGAGATGGCTTTAAGCTATTTATTTATGGTAATGGTAGCATGTAGCTGTGGTGGCATGGCACTTAGTATGGGCTGCAAAACCATCGGCATACTTACCAGTCTTCTCAGGCAGGTTTGCAGCCCGTGCTGATCTGTGTGCTGCTACAGCTATGCAGCCTAGCTCAGGTATGTCTCCAGGTTGCAGTTGCAGCTTGACTGCTGTGTAGACGTAGTGTAGTTATGGAAATGCCCAGCATGCTATACCTGGAGACCGTATAACTGTGTTATCACACTTTGAAAGTGTTTAGCTGTATGTTCAGTAAAAGTGAAATCTAGTTGGAGACTAAATGAGTATAAGCCAGAAGAGGCACTAAGTCCCTTTTTTCCAAAATGGTAATGAAAGGATTGTGTATTCTTGTCTTTGCAGAAGTCTACGCCAATAGATCTTCTGGCATTCAACTCTGCTGCTGAAATGGAAGCTCTAGGATTAGATAAGCTGAAGTTTGAACTGATGGCTCTGGGCCTGAAATGTGGAGGCACTTTACAGGAAAGAGCAGCAAGACTTTTCTCTGTGAGAGGTCTGCCTAATGATCAGATTGATCCTGCCTTATTTGCAAAGCCTTCTAAAAGGAAAAAGAAATAAATGTTGGGGTTTTTACACACACGTGCCCGCACCCTCCCCTCCCCCTCAAGGGGTTTTTTTTTGTTCTATTGCCACTCTTTTTAACTAGCTACCTGCACTACTTTGGCATCTGTTGGTAGTTTCTGTTTTTTCTAACTGGAGTTTAAATAATGTATTACACAGAATAAATTGCTAGATTAAAAAAAAAAGTAGTGTGTGCTAAATATTAAAGGTAGCAAAGCATAACGATGGGAAATTGTGAAGACTTTTTGTAAATAAAAGAACATACAGTGCCTGTGGATGCTTGGGAAAAATTGTGCGCTTTATAGAAAAGTTGTGTTTTTATATATGTAAGTTGTGTGATGAGACTATTGAAATAAGTGAATACAGGATTGCTTATCTGCACTGTAGGTACTCCCTTCAAGATAAAGAAACCATAATTTAAAATATGGTTCAGGTTGAATAGCTGAAGCTTGATTTTTGAGGGGAGGGAAGATATTTTGTATGGGGAACTTCAAATATGGATTAGGTGTACTATTATGTACGTTGCCTTTGTGTTGTCAAATATTGGTATACCATGATTCTCTGTAAATATACATGTTCAGTATCTGACATGTTTATTAAAGGAATATTTACTTATTTAACTCTAGAGAATAGTCTGCATTCAGGGAAAGGAAAAGATGTGATAATCTTTCTAGAAATAAATCTGCGAAGGAAGACTGTTTACCCAGAAGATAAAGGTGCCATGGTCTGAAGTTGAATGAGAATTTAAAGGGTTATCTTTTTTTTTTCCTTTTACTCTGGCCCTCCAGGGAGCTGAAACACTGTTTCATATGCAACACTCCTGGGTACCCTGAAGTGAGTGGAGGTAGATGTTGCAAATTATCCTGCAGAACTGCAAAGCTCAGATATGAAGCAGTGGTTTATGATTTCAGTTTCCATTGCACTGGGTAGGAGGCATAGGTAAAAGTGGTGCTCAGTTCAGTACCACAAATAACATAGTTTATTTCAGTCCCCAGAAAAAAAAATCTTATTCTATTACTTTTTATTTAGTTTCTGCAACTGAAGCAAAAAAAATCCTTTGTTGTACACAGTGGAATTGCAGTATGAGATCATTTGGCATTAGGACAAATGAGGTACAGCGGACATTGTATAGCAACTGTCCCTGCACTTGCTCTTACCCCAAAGTAAATGAAAGCTAAACTGTGGAGCTTAGCCTCGTTTCACTTAGGCTTTGCTTTTATTTACTGTGAGATTAATAGTAGGTACAGGGACAGCTTCTATGTCCATAGCTACCCCTTTTTAACTCACTTAAAACAGGACTGGTGATTCCCACAAAACAAAGCTGCTAGCAACTTCAGACTCGGTCAGCTTGTAGCCTGAAAGAATGGTATTCCCAGAAGATGTTTTTCTCTTTCAAGTTAAGCAAAAACAATTGAGATGTAGAGGTGCATTAGAAAAATGAGAAGAGGGAACTGTTCCCTCCTGTTTACCTGCAGCTTCCCTACAATCAGATTTGCCTTGGGATCCATACCTGGGAATTAGAGTAACCACTATAAAAAAATAAGAATCATCTGCTGGGCAACCAATTTACTGTGCATCAAGCAGATTGCATTGGAATCGTACATCCCCATACTTCACTTTCTGTTTTCACAAAATAGAATCATAGCTAACCAATCTCTATAGTCTAGCAATAGCCCTTATGCTGTCTACAATCATACATAATGTAACTAGCAAAGTAGGCTGCCTACCTCTAGGATTAAAACATGGAGCAGAATCAGGCTCTCTTCCTGACTTTGCTACTGCTTTTTACATGTCAAGATGTGCAAACCTCTGAGTCTTCATTAAATATAAAAGTAGAAAAGGAAATAATTTATGGTGTTGTGATGCTTAGTAAACACTGGTAGCACTTCAAAGGACCTTTTTTTAAAAGCTAATTTCCAACTAAATATATTTTCAATACTAAATGTAGGGTTGAAAACAGTCACTTTGATTATCTTACCCCTGCTATTTTCCAGGAAGGAATGAGATTTCCTAGTCACTTGCTTCCTCTCTTTTCCAGTCTTAAATTTTAGATGAGTTTGGCATACTCTAGATTGTAATGTGTAGCAGAAAGGGAACAATGCTGGAGTCAGTTTCCTGACAGCTCACTCCCTCTAGAGTTTAAAGGCATTTCTGGAATGGTGTTCTTCCTCACTAAGTTGTTAATTGCCTCCTCTTTATTCCTAGAAGCCAGGTTTTAGATTGTAGCTGCTGGTGTTGGCAGTCCCAGCCATGTTGTTTTGCAGTGTCAGTGCCAATGGGACTCTTCTTCTTGCCCACTTTTATTTATTTATTATCAAAGCTGAGTGAGTAATTCCTGGCTAGTGGCACTATTTAACCTAGCACAGTGGAAGGACATGTTATAACATTGCAGGTACCCTATTTGTATTGTAATACCTCTTGATGAAACTAAACAGTGTTTTAATCAGATATATAGTTTGAGTTACTACCCTGGAAAAGCCATGACATGGAGAGAGTTGGATGTCATAATTGGCACGGGCAAAACTAAACCACAATGTAGTATAACTATAAAGCTACCATTTGTAAAATAAAAACAAGTCTGGGGAAGGGTTTCCCAGGAAATAGATCTAGTTGAGGTAATCTGCTCCCAGAATAGTATCCAAAATAATTAAAACAAAAAAAATTTAAGGAAGTAGTGCTGAGGTGGAGGAATGACAGTAAATGGAAAGGTTCTCCTCTGTTCCAGTGTTTAGTATTTTGTTAATAGGGGTAGAAAAAGCAGTAATGCACTGTCTCCAGTGAATCTGGGGGGGTATGTAGTCATGTGGATGCACCCTCACCTACTACTGCTGTTTGTGGTTGATCTGGGGATGGATAGCTCCAGAGCTGCTCCTGCCCTGCTCTAGCCACAACTGCAGCTGTGCTGGATGCCAGGCTTGACTGGAGACAGCGGTGGCACCACAGGTTTCTCTTTTGAGTGTCTGTTCCTTGCCCATTCCACTCCCACCCAGATGTCCCTCGCTGGCTGGGAGAAGGCACTGGAAAGAGGAACCTGAACACTGCTACCACTGTCCCTGGCTAATACAGGAACATGGGGGAGCCCCAGAGTCACTCCTGACCTGTGCTGCAGGGAGTGGCTGCATGGGGAGCTAGGTTCAGGCTGGGACAGCAGCAGTAGCACAGATTCTGCTTTCCAGCAACTGATCCAGGCCGGTGGGGGACACCAAGGGTATAGGGTTACCATATTTCCAGTTTCAAAAAAGAAGACACTGGTGGGAGGGAAGGGAGATGGGGTATATGATTGGGGGGGCAGTGATATACCTGTGCCCTGCTCCTGCCCCTCACTCCCAAGCCACAGACCCTCCAGCCCTGCTACTGCCCCTCACTTCTGACCCATAGTGTCCTGCCCCCAGACCACACTGGTGCCCCTCATTCCCAACCTGCAGCCCCTCTGTCCCTGCTGATATCCCTCACTCCTGACCTGCAGCCCCCTGGCCCCCCAGCCCTGCCAGTGCCCCTCACTCCTGACAGCAGCTCCTTGCCCCCCCAGCCCTGCTGCCCACACAGCTCTGCTGAACTCAAAGACCCCCTCACTCCCTTCCTCTGCCCCCCCACCATGCTGCAGCCCCAGCACCAGCAGTTGCACACACATGCATGTACACACACAGATTTACCTGCCTGCAGCTGCTGGGGCCTGTCCACAGAGCACGTGATGCCTCAGCTTCCAAGTACCTTCCCCTGCTGCCTCCAGCTCCAAGCAGCTCCTTGCTGGGGCAAGCTGGGAAGTATAGGGAAAGCAGAGTAAAATCCCAGACATTTGCTGATATTTAAAGAAACTGCCTGGAAGGAGATGGGAGGACCCAGAAAGAAGACATGTCCAGGAATAACCTGATGTATGGTAACCCTAAAAGATAGGAAGGGGTGAGGGGGGAAGGCAGCAGACAGCAGGCACCACAAGGAAGCAACCATGTACTGTTGCTACTGTCCTTGGCAAAGCCCAGCTTCCTGTGCAGCAGCTCCCCACTGCCCCTGGGTGAAGTGAGGCAGAAACAGCTCTCCTGCCTTGTCCCCATCTCCAGGTCAGCTAGGGACAGCAACAGCATACCTGCTGCCTGCCTAGTTCCTAGGTATCCCACACCAACCCAGGGCTCCAGCCACCAACTAGCCTTGCCTCCTATCTCCCCATGGTGTGAGAAGCAGCGTGTTGTACCCCCTTTATCCTGGATCCATCCATGCACCATATGTAAAGAAATCAAAAAGAATATAACTATAGCATAGTCTTTAACATGTACTAATCTAGCCACAGGTTGGTAACATACCCACCTTTACTATGGTAATTACCCAGCTCTGCAGTGATATACCCACCTTTACTATGTCTTCACTGCAGAGGTGGGCTCTTAAACAGCTCTTCCTCTCTGCCATGCAAACAGCAGACTCAGCTGTGAGCACATGGCTCTTCTTGTGGTGCATGCAATCTGAATTTCCCTTGCTGCATGTGCAGTATTCTTCTGCCACCTGGCCCCACCTTGCCATTACCCAGAAGCAGAGCCCAGAAGCAGGAGGAGGAGGGGTGGGGTGTCTGGTCACTCTGGCCACCTACGCTATGAGAGCAGTGGGGACAGTGGCAGCCGGGTGGGAGCCTGGGGGCTGTATTTTAACCAGTCAGAGGCTGTATTCAGTCTGCATGCCACCAGCTGGGTTGACGTATGAGCACTGCTTACCCTTGGGCTGGTAACTTTCCCACTTTGCGGTACTATAGCATATGTTCTTATGCAGGCTAGGCCTGTATAGGTGTTAGTTAGTTAGATCTGTATAGGTGTTGTACAGGCTAGGTGTTCCTGTGATGCCTTCTAACCCTTCCTTTTGTGTTTCCAGAGAGACAGACAAGAACACCAACAGTTCAATAGGGGAAAAAATAGAATGGCTTAGCTTGTTGCAGAGCTAAGCACCACAGAGGATACCCTAAGGAGATGAAGCCCTTACCAGGACTCAGGATAGTACTGTTGTGACTGCAGCCCAGTGTGTGTGCTTAGATATGATTTTGTAGTGTCGCCACTTGTCCCTGTGCTAGGCCAGCCTGGGTCATCCACACAACTTATGTGCAGCGAAGGCCTGCTGCTTCTCTTATTCTCGGGTGAGGGAAAGTCCTGCTGTATCACTTGCTTGTTAAAGCAAGTGGAATATGGCGGTATTGCCTAAAAACTATTTAGAGCTGGAAATGGAGTGGTTATGAGCTCTTTCCATCTTGTCTGTCATTGACTATAAGTCACCTTTGTATTGCAACCTTATCCTGAGGTCTCCACAATCTATCAGCATTTATTTAATTAGAGTGGGGTTTTTTTGTAGAGGAGATCTCTCCTCTACAAGTGTTCCAGCACCACTGCTAGTGGCCTTGTGTCCTGAAGGAAAACAAGGAAAGTACAGTGAAATCCCCACACTGATGTAGATGGTCAGTGCAGTGGCTGGCTACTTGTTAATCAGCAAGTGCTCTTTCATGCTCTGCCATGCCCATCATTGGTCAGTGGATAGTAATCTGGCTGAACCTGTGACCCAGCTCTATTCAGCTTTGTTGATTATGCCCCTTTGACTTTGTCTTCCCTAAGTCTTTTCCTGATTCTCTCTACCCCTGTAGACTCTGTAAAATACAACCCAAGACCAAGAATCACACAGCAATGGGTTGAATACAAAATGCATGAGACAAAATTATTGACCATGTATGACTTAGAAATGGTATAATTAGTGCTATGTCATTGCATTTTTTGTCTTATTGCTTTGTGCTACAGCATCTGTCCTTCCTGGGCAGTGACCTCTTATTATAATTAGTAATATACATCAGCTTTGTTATGCTAATACCGCCATAATCTGACAGACCAACTACAAGAAGCAAATTACCTTCCTTTTACCACTAGATGGCACTGTGCACTCATAACACAGGCTAGGGCCTCTACCCGTCAAGACGAGGCAACAGGCAGCCTGTAATACCCACCCTTTCATCGTTATTTTTCACAACCTGAGGTTCAAGCCCAGAGCCACAATGCAAACCTGCTGGGTCTCCTGCATCCAATACAGTAGGGCCTGAAGGATCTCAGCTGTCCCAAAATTTAAAAAAAGAAAAAGGATTTTGGCCAGACCAAGCCATCCCAGAGACTCTTACAGGACTCAGATGCAGACTGAAGCAAGAGCCACAGTCTGGGACTTGGCTTACCATGCAGAAATTCCTTTGGGGTTTCAGGCTGCCACACCAGGCCCTGCATTTTCACACCCCAGAGCCCTGTCATTGGCCAGGCGAGCTGAGGAATGCATCTGAGCTAAGCATAAGTCTGGGGGGAAAAGAAGCCCTTTGGCAACCCAGAATGACTTTTCTGCCCAAATGGAGTGGGGGATTCCCACAGCCAGCCTCAAACTCGTGTTTTTCAAGTTGCCAATCAGGGTGTTGTGTAGCAGCAATTTTAAGAAGAGATAACAAAAAAATCTGAACTACATGGTAAGTATGCTATGTAAGCAGAAGGAAGTTTAGTTTGCTTTCTGGCCAGCACAATTTTTATGAAGAATTGTTTACGGTTTACACTGACTTAATACATTTAAACCTGGTATCTGCTACCCTTGTAAATTGAAATTAACTCCATTTTACAGATGAATTATTCTGGTTTTACCTAAGCGTATCTAAAAATCAGAAGATTCTCTTTAGAACAAAATAGCTTTGGGGCAGACATGCTATACAGCAAGGGCATTCAAACTGCTAAACTAAAAAGCTAGATGTTCAGCTGTGTCGCACAACTTTTCACTAAAACTCCTAAGGTAGCATCAGTTTGGGTGGCATTACAGTTTATTTGGAGACACATTGGTCTAATACAGTGGTTAGATGTAATTATCTGTATTACTCTGAAGTCAGACAGAAGGCAGGGTAGATTTGCATCTTACAGACCAAATCAAAGATGCATAAGCTTTTAAGCAGCAGCTTACTTCATCAGATGCTAAGGGTCCCTGATACATCTCTGATTTAGTCTATAAGGTGCAAAACTACCCTGACTTCTGCCTAATACAGTGGTTCTCAACTTTTTTAGACTAAGGGAACCCCTCATTTAAACTCAAAGCACCTCTCAGAAAATGTAAGTGCTTAGATTTCACTCAGTTTTTTGAGTATGAAAAAATAATAGACTCATTCTTCTGTTGCAAAGAACTCAGAAAGACTACAACAGGGCAGAATGTTTTTGGCACTTTGGATTTCTATTTGAGATCTTGAGTGTTTCTTGTGAATCATGTATAGGTGTTTGCATGCCTAATAGTGCTAACATTGCATTGCACCCTGCTTCCCCCTTCAAAGGATCTCAAAGCACCCCAGGGTGCTGTGACACCCTGAGTGAGAATCACTATCTAATAGTTAAACAAGGATATTGGGAATATGAAGACCTGGATTTTATTCCAGACTCAGTAGCTGACTTAGGATTTTCTCGATTAAACCACCCACTATTTCGGTGGTCTCGGTTTCACCACTGGTGAAATGGATAGAACAGTGCCCATTTCCGAAAGCACAGTAAAGCCATTGGATGAGAGATTATGTAGAAGTGTGAAGTATTATAATGATAGTAACATATAGCTCTCCCGGGGGGGGGGGGGGGGGGTTTGAGGTGGGGAGCCCCAACGGC
>JAGPOW010003648.1:59759280-59793284 GCA_030014935.1 Caiman crocodilus
CCCCCCCCCCCCCCCCCCCCCCCCCCCCCCCCCCCCCCCCCCCCCCCCCCCCCCCCCCCCCCCCCCCCCCCCCCCCCCCCCCCCCCCCCCCACCCACCCACCCCCCCCCCCCCCCCCCCCCCCCCCCCCCCCCCCCCCCCCCCCCCCCGCCCCCCCCGCAGCTTTCATCTGAGGATCCCCAACTGCTTTACAAACATTCATTAATTAAGTTTTGTGACACTTCTTGTGAGAGTAGAAAGGGATGTGCATAAATTAACTAATGTTAATTATCTCTGACTGAGTCCATGTGCCTTATCTTTGTGCATAATCACAGCTTTCACAATCTTACATATGTCAGGCCTATCGAATACAAAGTTTTCTGAAAATTTAGGCTGTACTATAGATGGATGCTAAGAGCACACACCAACTGCTGTAACTTCCTTAGCCTGATGAAGGGTTTTTGAACCCAAAAGCTTGCTTAATAACTATTGTCCAGCTATTTGGGTTGGTCTAATAAAAGATATCAAATTCACCCAAGGAACCCTGTCTGCCTACATAAAACATTGACATTGTTATACATATGTATATAGATTAAAATTAATGGGTGTGCTCCTTAGATTACCCTTATTAATAATCCTATTTGCTTTAAAATAGGATTTTTCCTTGCATAGTGAGCAATTATTTAGATGGAGCAGATTGTAATTACAAAGGGAAATTGACATTTGATAGCAGAAAAGAACAAACAGACATTTTGTTTAAAACCCACCCTTTTTCAAATATGTCATACCCATAAGGGGTCGAGTGCTATAACTTATTTTAGGATAGACACGCAGAACTCTGAAGCAAGCTTTTGTTTTTTAAAAGGAAAAACTTAAACAGAATATACTCACAAAATCCAATACAGCATGCTCAAGCCTTGTTACTTGTTACGCACAATTTCTAAAGACACCCTTAAAGATGATGCCTGGAGCAGATCAGCTGAGCCGTCGGTCATGCACTACCTGCAAAGCTTCCCAAGTATCTGCTCCCCCAGCAGTACACTTCTATAAGAACCCTAAGATCTGCACACTTTGCTTAAATTTCGGGTCAAATTTATTTGCATCCAAGCGGAATTTAGGACCAAATTTAGATTAACCTTTACTGTGATTGGCCAAACGCATGAACATTTTGTGGTTAGCATGGTAAGTTGCTAGTTTCAATTTTGTACCGCCTTGTGGTGAGATACCTTTTTCACCTCTGATCTTAAGAAGCTGATCTTCACCCTTCTCAAGTAGTTGATATGGAGGGTGGAAAGAGAGAGGAAGGGAGAAGAGAAAAAAAACCACAAAACAAAACTCCTGGAAGAGTATAACCTAAGAGACCTCGCCGTCGCGGAGTTGTTTCTTCGTGGTTTGCTAGTACAGGTGTTTTATTGCTTTGACAATGTTTCCTTGCCTTGGCGGCTCAGTAGCAACCATGCAGTCAGAACACTTAGGTTTCTCTTTTGTCAAGTTTGTACCTTGCTCCTGTACTGTCAGCAAAACCGTAGGTATGGGTATCACAAAATTCACAAGGGGAGAAATCCCCTTTGCAAACCACATCTACTGAAGGTGACAGAGCAAGGTACCACTGGATACAAGGAAGTGTGTCTTAGTTTTCCCAGCATGAGTTTTAGAAGGGTCTTAAAATTGAAAATGAAATTAAATATACTGCAGGCCAGGTCTGCACTATAAAGTTTTGCCATCATAGTTATATCAGCTTGGAGGGGAAAAAAAAAAGATCCCCTTGCCAGTACTTGGGTCAGCAATTCCCTTGAAGTAGACAGGGCTATGCTAACAAAAGACATCTTTTGCCCTTCTGTATAGCTGGGTCTGCGGAAAAATCTCCTTTTGCCATGGATCTCCATAGGGGCCTCTGCTGGTTATAGCAGTGCAGGACGCTTTTAGTGTAGATTACCCAAAGGCCACATCAACTGCAATATTCTTATTGACTTCTGAAAGGCAAGATTTTGTCTCAGAGCTCAGAGAAAAAGGTGGGCTTTTATCCACTGTCCCTAGAAGGGATCATGGAGTTACTTGGCCTAGATTAACTCTAGCGTGATTACTTGGGCTGCAGAATAATGTGCATTTAGCTGAACAGAAACATGGCACTCATATTCATATTCCAGAATAAGAGTGTCCGCACAAGGAGTGAATCTCCATAAGGAGTTAACCAGGAATAAGTTCATGTCTCAAAAATGCTGTGTGTTCTGTGCTATAGGACCAGAATATTATATTCCCAGAAAGCAGCCCTCAGAAGATAGTCTCATAACAAGAAGTTTCACAATAAATGTAAAAATGACCCCTTAAGAAAAAGAGGAAGTGCTTAAGGCTGTTTAAAAGTCTGTTGAGGGAGAGACTGAATACAAAGGGAGAATGTTCAACTAGCATTGGGCAAAAGAACATAATAAATATATTTACATCATCCTAATGTTTCACTAGTCCCTCGACATGTAGTGATTTTTGCTGTTGTGTGCCCACTGGACAGGGAGCCAACTTTAGAGCAGTTTCAGCAGGAAAGTTCAAGAATTGAATCAATCTAAAGAAAATGCTGCTTTCTTACTAGTAGAGTTGGTTCTTTTTGTTCAGTTTTTGAAGTTGGATGAAGTAAAGGTTGTGCTGCTGCTGTCTGTGTTGCTACATGGGATTTCTAGGCTGGCACCCTGACATCTGGCCTTACATTTGCTACAAAAGAGTACATATTTTTTAAAAGAAACAACTCTTTCTACCTTGCACCAACCCCTCAGCAAGCAAGAAGTCTGTCAGATGGACTTCTTCTGTGGAGCATCTTTTCAAGTTTGTCTCTTCCTTTAATGAAGATCTGTAGTATTGTCTCGGGTTTCCTTTGAAGATTGAGTTTACTGGTAATAAAATGAGTTAGAGAAGAACATTTTCACAACACTTAGAAAGCCTTTCCTTCCACAGGGATCCACATCTCACCAAAGCATCAGTATAAGTTAAAATATGCATGTATGTATGCACATATAGAGGAAACAGCATAGTGGGGCTCATTTTTTCAGTCCTTACTTGGAAGTCCCAGGACTCTGTAATATAACCATAACCAAAAATCGATCTCTAAACTGACTAAGGGCAGGTCTGTGTTTCAGCCTACTTTTGTAAGTATTTTGTTAAAATTCTTTTCCACTGATGCACCCGTACCATTGCAATCCTGGTGTAGATACAGTTAGAATATTTATACCAGCATAGCTACTCCTTTATACTAATATAACTGAATCTACGCTAGGGATTATATGGATTTAACTGTAGAATGGTATTTGTCATAGGTAGACAAAACTAGTTTCCAAATGGATCTACTTAAACCAAGGCCTATATGATTCTATAGAAGAGTTCACATAAGTTTAACTTAAATTGTTTTAAAAACTGTCACAGTCAAACTTGGTTATGTAGACCAGCTCTTGTATGATCTTTGAGAGAAAAATCATGTTTTCATGTACCATAAGCTTAAGAAATCACAGTAATTAATGATAATTCAGGCATAAATCTTTAAAGGTAAGTCTAAACTTGCTAGGCAGATTTTTGCCAATCAATAGAAGCTAGAAAAGAAAGCTTTAGTTATAAAGTTGTCAAAATGATTTAGCAACACTAAAGCACCTAAAATTATACACAACCTTTAAGTTGCCTATAACTTCTCCTTTCAAGGGCAACCAATAGGATTCATTTTTTCCATTAGAAAATCAAGTCCTTCTAAAACCAGCCAGCTTTGCAAAATAATTTTGATTTTGTTATAATGTTTTTTCATACAAAAAACTGGGAAGGGGAAATACCAATACATTAAATATCAAACAACATATGCACACATGCAAAACAGGGAATCACTGGCTAGGCTGCAGAGAAGGACCTGGGGATTATAGCAGGTTACAAACTGAGTGAGTCAACAAAATAATCTTGTTGCAAAAAAAACTAATAGTATATTGGGATGAATTAACAGAACTGTCCTATGCAAGTTACAGGAAGTGCTACTAATCTATTCAGCATTAGTAAGACCTTACCTAGAGTACTATGACCAATATTAGTTTTAAGCACCACACTTTGAGAATGATGTGGAAAAATCCACAGGAGGACAACAAAATGAATAGGGGTCTAGATAATCTGACAGAGAGGAAATGAGAATTATTTAGTCTAGAGCAAGTATCAAACTCAACCCATGCTCCAGTCTGGATTTGACCCATGGGACTCCTTTTTGGGATAAATCCACCACAGGGGATGGGGCAGAAGGGGCAGCAGTGGAGATGGTAGCAGCAGGACTGGTGGCCACAGGGCAAGCAAGACTGTACCAGTAGAGCCCTCACTTACCCTCCTGCCATTGATGGCTATGTCCATAGGACACCAGGGTCCTGGATTCTGCAGCAGGTCATACCCCTCTAGTCAGTTCCCCCTTCCCTCCTCCTCCTACTTCTGGTAGCCCACAGGTAGCCCACTGAGACAGATGAAGTAGCTCTGAAGGCTAAAGGTTTGACACCCATGGTTCAGAGAAGATTAAAGAGGAATGTAGAAAGGATGACAATCAATTGTTCCCTATGTCTACAGAGGATAAGACAGGAAGTATTGGTCTTAAACTGCAACAAGAGAGATTCAGATTAAAGATATTAGGAAATCTTTTTCACTGTATATGGAGATGAATAATCTGGAGAGGATGTAGCATTTCCATTTTAAGTACAGGATGATATAGATTGGAATGATGCTGCCTACAGCAGGACTAGATGACCTGCTGAAGTCCTTCCAACTCTACCTTTCTCTGTTTTATTAACTTGTTCTTGACATTTTCAGAACAAGATACTTTGAAAAGTCATCAAATAATGTTTTAAATGTTATAAGCATTTGAGAAGTCACCATTTAAATGAAATCTTTTAAAATTAACCTGAAACTAATTTTTGTTGAGAATTTTTTTTTTTTTTTTTTTACAGAGGATTTTGGTATTTGGGGTTGGTGTTCCTAACAGAACAACAACACACTTTGAAATCCTCCACAAAACACATCTTCTCCCATTCTCTCCTCTCCTTTTAAATATAGAGGGTTTCTCCAAAGTTTTTAACAACTGGAGCTTTTAGAAACAGTGCTGTGTAGAGTAGAGGCACTTCACAGCTGGCATTCTAGATGACTAATTAATTATAGTGACATTACAGATTAACATAGTGAATGCAGCCTGAAGATAAGGAGGCACTGATTATTGTAAAGTGCTCCACCAAGTGGGTTGGGGGGTGCAGGCAGTGTTCTTTCACAAATCATTACAAATTTGAAAGGGGTGTGCACTGTCCAAGACTGTTGGTCTGAAATTAGAGCAGCTGCAATTTGTTTGGAATGCGTCTGTGTGGCCAGAATGCATGTGTTCACACTTCATGCCTTTTTTCCATTTTAGCTACCCACAGTGCTCTAAGCAAGCATGGAGAACTGATTTCAGAACACAAGAGGCAACAATATGCTCTCAAAGCACCTGCTCAATGTTTAGAAAGGAAAATTGTATTACGGAGAATGTCAGTCTGGGAGATGTGCTGGAAGTCTTATGCTGCTAGAAGCAAGACATGGTGGGAGTGTCCAACAATTACAAATGACACCTTTTTAGCATGTAAGATTCTGTATTCATTTTAGACCTCATTATAATGGATAAGTAGAAATTGATCAGCAGACTGGAAGCTTATAGTTACCTAGGGACCAGTGATCATGACTTGATTACATTCATTTTGGCAAAGAGAGGATAAATTACAGCTGGTAACGTATATCTATACTCAGTACTTCACTTCTTAAAGCTGAGGAAAATAAAATTGATGGGGAGGGAAAAAATGGGGAAAAAAACTACCAGGAATGAAAATGGAGAGTTCTTCAAAAACAAGACTGACAATCCCCACAATACAATTTTCCCTTCTAAATATTATGAGCAGGTGCTCTGAGAACATATCACTGCCTCTTGTGTTCCGAAATCAGTTCTCCATGCTTGCTTAGAGCACTGTGGGTAGGCAAAATGGAAGGAGGACATGAAGTGTGAACAAATGCATTCTGGCCACGCAGACACATCCCAAACAAATGGCAGCTGCTCTAATGTCAGACCAACAATCTTGGAAAGTGCACACCTCAGGCAGACTTGGGCCGTGGAAACACATAACAGTTTGAAAGGTTTAAATGCAGTTTAAACCTGAAGTGGACAAACACACTCGTTAAACTGGTTTAAATCTGCCTAGAATGGCTCAAAAGTGCACCCGAAAAAATCAAATACTATTTTCAACTACCTCACTGTGAACTGGTTTAGAGTTACTTCTGCACACCAAAAATTGGGTAACATGGCTTTGGTCAGTCCTCCAGGCATCCCACATTGCATCACTCTTTACACACCCCCAACATACCCTGCTGCAGCTGGCCTCTCCAAACTCTACTTCTCCCTTTTCTTTTGTTGGCTCAACAGGCTCCCTTGCACTACTTGTTCAGTAAAAGATTTATTTCTAACAGCCAGCTGTTCCTCACTCCCAGCTTGACCATGGCTCTTAATCATTCCCCTCCAGCCCTTGGGAACCAAAAAGCATTGGTTGAAGCACTTAACTCAGACAGGCACACGGCAGACTTTGTTCACTTGCAGGCTACTGATGTTTATTGTATTCATATTTAGGAAACAAGGACAAGCAGAAAAGTGAAAACAACCCTAACCACAAGTCACCCACCCACTGATGTTCCCAAAGCATGGGTGCAAGTACTTCCTCTGACTCACCTACTGTAAGACATGCTGGGCTGGTACTAAGTCCCAACTCTTGGTGTTGGAGTCATAGTACTTCATACAATCGTTAACCAGTTCCCAATCAGTGCCATTTGGGAATGATGTAGTTGTTATACACGTCCTCACCCTGTACATAGCACTCCACAAAGCCTGTTGGTAGATACTCAGGAATGCAGCATAGCTTTCCATCAATACTCATTGTGGCTGGTAGGGCTCCTTGCTATGCCAGAAGTTGTGGCAGCTGGGGATCTCCTAGCCTGTTTTAAGGATGAGGTTTTTAAGCTAGTTTTTATGGTTGGACTGGGAGGGGTCTCCCACCTAGGGCTAGTAAGGTTAGTGTTACAGCAGGGGTATGAAATGAGTGGTGTGGGGCTAGTGTGCAGGCTGGGCCAGCCCAGCCCAGCCCGGTGCCTATCCTGAAGCAGCTGAAGGGGAGGGCCACATGCAGCATGGAGCTCCCCGTGCCTCTGGGTCAGGATAGTGGCTACAGCAGAAGGTGGTCTGTGTCCATAGTAGTTCGCTACCCCCGGATGCTCCCCTGCACATGGTGCTGATCATAGGTGGGTCAGAGGCATGCTTGCAAGCCCACAAAGGGTTAACAAGGCCAGAAAGGCTCCCCCATGCCTCCAGGTCTTAATCCTCTGCTCCAGTCACTAATTACCACAGAGGCTCGTAATGCAGCACGGGGTCTTTTTTCAAATCCGGCCCAGGTTGCAAAGACCAAGTCTATTGGCAGTTTTCTTGATTACAAACGACCCCCACTTAGTGAGGTTTTGCTTACCTCAGTTTCCTTATAGCGCTCATTTAAAGTATGTACCTGGTTTCACCTAGGGTGCAGAGCGTTTGGCTGTAACGCTCAGCGCGGGCTGGGGAACAGGAGAGCGGGGTTTGCTCCCGCACGAGGTGCTGGACTTGGCGGGGAGGAGCGGCAGCAGGGCGAAGAGGGGGAGAAGGAGGCATGAGCATGGAGCCCGGGCTGGTGCTCAGGGCAGAGCGGCAGGTGGGGAGGAGTGACGGTGGCAGCAAGAAGGGGCAGGGGGCCTGGGTTGGCAGGACACGTGCGCATTGTCCCCTGCTCCAGACCACAGCGAGCCCGACCCTGCGGAGCTCCTCCGCCCCCGGGCTGCAGCCCGTGCCCTGTTCCAGTCATGCACTCGCCTGCGGAGCATGGACACTGTCCTGAGCCTGCAGCAATCCGGCGGTGGCGGGGCAGTAGGTGATGCAGAACCAATTATATTTACTTACATCAAATCCTACGGATGAACGGGTTTCACTTAATGCTGTTTCGCTTAGCGCTGTTTTCCCGGAACCAATTAAGAGCGGTAAGTGGGGGTTGCCTGTATATTGATGAGCTCTTGCGCCTCACTTCTTTATTCATCCCTCCCTCCAAGCTCTAGCACATCCATCCCCTTTCATCCTTGCACTGACAATGTAGTGCCAAAAGACATCCCTGCCACAAAACGCACTATATCCAACTGTCACCTATCACTGAGCATCTCAGTAGAGAGACTAAAAGACTACCCGAGTCATAGAGAGTGAGTTACCCACTTCTATTTGTGGTCCTCATGGATCACAGCTGAAGTACGCTGGGATAGGGAGTGCTAACATAGGCGCTTACTGTATTGTGCTCATCTTGCAGCCACTTTGTCAGTAGCAAGAAGACGGAAGTGCCCAGTTCTTTCAGTCCAGGCCTTTCATTTTGTATCAAATGAAAAAGGAAAAGCCGAAATTGTAGTCAGAGCTTGTGAAATAGCATCTAAAACGATGATAACACTGAAGGAAACCCACAGTGCCCTAAAAACGGTCTACTTATCGATTCCCGCCCTCCTCCCCCGCTTCTCTTTGTTTGTCTGGAGTTCCTTTCCCCAGGCTCCAGCTGTTCTCACCAGAAGCCCAGTGGATCTTCACTGATTATCACCTTTGTTCAGATGTGGATTGGACATTTGCTTTTATATTTACTCTACCAGTTAGGTCAACCTTGAAAGCCTAAGTGTCAGACACTCTTTGCAAGATTTTGTCAAATGCAAAAGGGAGGAGGAGGGGAGAATAAAGTCTCACTAGCAGATAAGGTTGCCACTTACCCTGTTAACAGAGCAACCTTGGTTAAAATGATAATAGATTTGAGGATCAAAGACAAGGAGAGCAATTTAATTAACCTGTGAATCGCATCTAATAAGTTGTTCTCAATATCTTGTGGTTAGCTTTCCTCCAAAACTATAATAATACAATAATGCAGAAAAAGAAACATAATCTTTTCTAAATAAATAAGTCGGTTCTAATCTTTTCTAAATAAATAAAGTGCCACCCTGCCCTGCCTTCTACTCAGTCATATCAGCATTTTCATCATCCCTATTACTTTTAGCACCCAGGGACCCTAGTCACATGAAAAGAAATCTTCACATAATTCTGGGTGCATGAAGATTTCTTTCCATGTGACTAGGGTCCCAGGGTGCTAAACATTCATATATGGCTGCTGAACATTCATATAACTTATGACCCCACAGGCAGTGTCATTAGGAATTTCAGCACTGCACACATTGGTACCTTAATACAATTAAGCAAAAAAACAATCCTTATCCTCAGATTCAAGATTAGGTCTCTCAGAGACAGTGCAAGTTAGTGCCCTAATACATATATTTTCTTAACTTCATGTAAATAATAGTCGGACTATTTAACTACTCAGCATTAAGTGTGTGTGTGCATGGGAATACAACCTAAAAAAAGCAGAAATTAATTAAACCTAAAAGAATGTTATAACACTGTCTTGTACTCGGGGCTTGAGCTACTTCTCAGTGGGCGCTTTTACATGAGACATTTATTGCACAGTAGACTAATTAGCTGTGCAGTAAATGTCTTGATGTCTACATGTATGCCCCTATTAGGCTGGAGTAAACTTGTAAATACAAGTACTGTCCTGCTGCAGAGTAAAAAACTGCAGCAGTGCATGTGTCTGCTAGCCCCATGCTGAAGCATCCTTATGCCCCAGCCAGCTCTTCTGTAGCATATTAAGCTGGGGGGAGCAGCCCCGGGCTGGCAAGCTAACCCCTCCAAGCCTCCTGCCTGCCAGAGCTTCTCCCCAGCTCAATGTGCTGCAATGCCAGGCACACATGCAGCAATCCACCCAACAGCAATAAGCTCCGGAGCAATAACCTCCAGAATTTATGGCGCATTAATAGACACATGTAGATGTGCCCAGTTAAGCCAGTTTTATACTACTGTAAATCAAGAAGGGTGCCTGGGGGTTTTTTTTCACACTGGCTGAGAATCTTTTTCCACAATTAAGTGGAAAGTGTCTTTCTAATTCTTCTAATGAAAGGTAAGAGTTAACATTATTATTTTAAGATAAAAATTCAGATGCCGACATAAAATGAAACGGATAGTAAGTATCTATTAATGGAGCTGTTGAGATAAAAAATATGTCCATATAGATTCATAGATTTATATGTCTATATTTGTGGGGCATCTGTGTCTCTCCCATATGTGTGACTCTTTTCACCATTAATATTGGATGATATTTAAAAATCTGGGCCCTTATGCTCGTCCTGCAATAATGCCATGAATGGCTATCCAGAGCCCTGCTGCAGTCAGTGGGAGCACACAGCCTGGCTTGTATTGGTCTGATTGCAAGAGCCTCTCTTATTCCCAGATTATTTAATTCCACTCCATTTTGCTTTCAGTTTTTTAACACGTACTTTCATTTGTTTCCCAGTGTCCTGTCCCAGAGCTATGCTTTCAACACCACATTTGCTTTAGTAAGTGCCTCCCTCTGCTCTTTCCTTTTATGAGATAAAAAGTTGAATGTAAACTAAGCTGAAACTGTCTGCTGAAAAAACTTTGGTCTTCCTTCAAAAAGGGAGATATGAAAATGAAAGAGGGGAAAATGACAGCTCAATAAGCTTTTGTGTGTTACAATATGCACATATGTTAAAACTGTAGGCTGTTGAACAGAAGATACCTACAACAGGTTGGGGTGGATTAAAGAGAGGAGCTGGGAGATGTTGCTGTACTAGTGACTGGCAATGAAACGATTCCTGATAAAGCTGAGCTTTTTGTCTTATATTTCATACATTCCTTTCATCCTAGAGGTTTGATTCATCATAGGAACTCCTTTCCAAAACTCTCAACTCTCTCCTCCCTTTACCTCAACAAACTCAATGTCAGCTTCATTTTTACTGTGAAATGTGCTGGAGTTAAAAATGCAGAACCAAATTAAACAAGATCAAAGGAAACATTGTGTATGCGACATGACCTGACCATACATTATCTTTATCCTTCCTACTTTATCATTATATTTTCCATTCTAATCATATTCACTTTGTCTTTTTTAATGCATGAACTTAGTGCCCTTGGGTTAAGGCTTTTTACAATATGGAGGGATGTTTATACTTTGTTTTTTAACAGGCACAGGGGCTGGAGTCTGTTCCATCTATTAGACATGTAGTTGGCATTAGGTTCCTAAAGTATGGTCTAATTTCACCCCACTCCAGTCTCTGAAAAACTCTTATTGAAAAACTCTAATAGGTGGGTGGTTGGTTCTCCTGAATACTTTGTTGTGATTCAGTCTTAAGGGTAGGATGATTTCGTGTTTCAGTATTAGAGGCATTAATGAATTTTCAGGGACTTGAATAGAATGGAATAGACTCACACTTAGGCACCTAAGCCCATGTAGAGACCCAATAGGTGAAACTGGATCTTGCCCTAAATGTTTACATTTTACAGTATTTATAGAAAGGCATGGAAATCATATCCTGTGGGTTATAATCTCAACACTTCCATCTAGAAAATGTGTGTGTGCGTGTGCACGCACGTGTGTGTGTGTGCATGTATGCACGCGCCCGCATGTCTGCGCATGTGTGCATGCACATGCCTAAGCCTTTTAGCTGAGGATTTCAAAGTAGTGGGCAGAATTCAGCTGTACAAAGCTTTCAGAGTCAGGAAAGTCGTGCTGCTGTCCATACAGGGAGAATAAAATTGCAAATTTTTGGAGCCAGTTCCACAAAGGAATGTTGGCAGAATTTAAGCCCCAAGTCCAAAACTGAAATTCTGAAAACTGCCCAGCTGCCAAAGAATCTTGGAGGCACCCAAACTCACAGATGCTGCCCCATTTGAATTTAAACCTCACATATCTAGAGATGCACCTCTATGAATGCCTGGAACTGCCCCCACCTTGACAGTGTGGAAAAGTTCAGTGCCTAAGCCTGTTCCACTAAGGTGGTCTGTACATAGCATGTGGGTATGCTTACAGTATTTAGTTAGTCTCAAAATACATCTAGGAAACACCAAAAGGATTAGAATCCTTACGCAACAGTGGCAAGTGCCACTTATAACATTTGGCTAGAGTAGGACCCCGTCTTAAATAGTGTTGCCTTATAGTTAGAGCACTCACCCAGAAAGTGGGAGCCCTGGATTAAATTTCTTCCTTGACCTAAGAAAGCTCTAAACCCAGATCTCCAGATCTGAGACTGCAGATCTGACATTGTATAAGTCAGGGCTGCTGGGATGGCAGTATGGCATGGACCCAGAAGGAAGACCAGAGACATCTCATAGTGGCCACTGAACACACATCACAGCGCACCAGTTTTGCTTAACGTCAAGCTGGGCTAGATTTCAACTGGTGCTTTGGAAGAACTTTGCAAATCTAATTAAAAGTCTCTTGACACATCCAGTACCCCTAAAAGCCATTTGTGAAAATCATGCTTTGATTAGAATAAAAAACATAGACCATTTTGATATAGAGTGTTGGTACATATGCACTTGCACACACATACACACACAACATTGGCAGGATAATCATGAATACGTACATGTAAACAACTATCTGAACATGTGAAGAGCTATGGCAATGTGCACATTTATGTAAATGTGTATATAGAGATGTGTGAGATCACGATCATATACACATATCTATATACTAGGGCTGTCAGTTAATTGCAGTTAAAGTATGCGATTAACGTAAAACAAATTAACACAATTTTTGTAACAGGCATTGATACATATCTGTTTTCACCAGGAGTGGGCAAAATATGGCCCACCCTGCACCCTCTCCAGACTTGGCCCAGTAGAGCGGACCAGAATGGACCAGCTCTGGATAGAAGCTGCACGTGCAGCTCCAACCCCAGCCCACCCTGTGCCTGCTTTGGATTGCCCACCTGCACTAAGCAGTGGCAGCAGTGGTGGGGGTGGGCAGAAGCTGCTGTTTGGTGCAGGGGAAAAGCGGCCTTTCTTGCTGCAGCCACCTGTAGCCCATCCCTGTGCTGCCCTGCGGCTCCTCTCCAACGCCATCACTATTGCCTTCAGGCCACCCAACAGTGTCAGTGCAGAGGAGCCATAGGGTAGCCTGGGCATGTGCTCTGGGTGGCTGTAACAAGAAGGGCCCGGTATTGGCAAGGGAGAGAGGCTGCTTTTCCCCTGCACTGAGTGAGCAGCAGCTTCTGCCCAGCGACTAGGGCTGTGCAAAACAGAAGTGTTCCATTTCACCCAGCATTTCAACGTTTCAACAGAACAGTGTTTCATTTAGACTTTTGTTTTGAGTCAAAACAGCTGTTCCGTTTTGTTTTGTCAAAATGTTTTGCCGTTTCTACCCTGCTTTGATGTTTCACCCATAGGATATAAGGGGGAAGGTTGAAACAGCCTATAACTTTGTAATTTCTAGCCAGATTTGGATGGAGCTTGCAGGAGTGGTAGCCCCTTTTGAGGGCATGATGTGTGCTACATTTCAAAAAGATAGGTGCAGGGAGATCAGAGAAACTGCACCCCAAAGGCTTAAGAGAAAAGCTCATGTCATGTGTATGTGTTAAGCCACAGCAGAGTCTAAACTGCAGGTATGGTGACCCCTGCAGAGGCAAGAAGCCTGCCAAGTTTCAAGGAGATACATGGAGGGAGTTTGGACAAACTGCACCCCACAATCCTGAAAGCAAAACTTGTGTCGTGTATGTGTTAAGACACAGTGGGGTCAAAACTGCAGGCTTGCTAGCCCCTGTGGAGGCCACAAAGCCTGCTAAGTTTTAAGGAGATAGGTGCAGGGGTTTGGGGAAACTGCAGCCCAAATTCTTAAAAGCAAAACTCATGCCTTGTAAATGTGTTAAGCCAGAGCAGGGTCAAAACTGCAGGGGTGGTAGCCCCTAGTGAGGCTACAGAGCCTGCCACATTTCAAGAAGATAGATGCAGGGATTTGGGGGAAATTACGCCTCAAGCTCCAGACAAGCAAAACTTCTGACATGGATGACACCGTGTGTGTTAAAGCGCAGCAGGGTGAAAGCTGAAGGCCTGCTAGACCCTGATGAGGCCATAATGCCTGCCAGCTGTTGAGGAGATAGGACCAGGGATTCTGGGTTTTGGGGCCCTGCACCTTTGGCTGCTGACAGGCAAAACTCATGTCGTGGGTGAGTGTGTAGCTGTGTCTGTCTTGGGGCACGGGGGAGGGGAAACTACTGCAGGCCTGGCTGCTAGGCCCTGCTGCAGCCACTAAGCCTGCCAGCTGTCAAGGAGATCAGTGCAGGGGGGTTCTGGGGCCCAGCACCCCTAGCTGCTGACAGGCAAAACTCGTGACAAGGGTGCTTATGCAGCTGCTGCCTCTCATCAGGTAGCAGGACTGAAGATCCCCCATCACTTGCCACCACAGACCTGTGGGTAATAATTGAGCACAGTATGAATATGCTGGCATGCATCAATTGATGCATCTCCAGCAAAACCATTGCAAAGAACTGATTCTCCTGTTCTACTCAGCTCTTCTCAGCGCTGGTGAGACCGCAGCTGGAGTACTGCATCCAGTTCTGGGCTTTGCACCTTAACAAGAACATGGTAAAGCTTGAGAGAGTCCAGAGAAGGGCTAACTATATGATCAGAGATTTGCACGGCAAGCCATACAGGGAAAGGCTGAGGGACCTGGGACAATTCAGCCTGAAAAAAAGAAAAGGCTGAGTGGGGATTTGGTAGCCCCTTACTGCTACATCAGTAGCATGCATCTAGGGCTCAGTGAACAGCTGTTCACCAGGGGGCACCCTTGGGGAAAACTAGGAGTAATGGTCACAGTCTGGACACCCTAGTTCTGAAGTAGTTTTTCCTAATGTTGAGCCTGAAATGAGCTTGAAATGATCTTCCAGGTGTTTGTGAGCATTACTCCTAGCCTGCAGTTTTGACTCTGCTGTGGCTTAACACATACATGTGGCATAAGTTTTGCTTTCAAGATTTTGGGGTGCAGTTTCTCTGAACGCCTTGCACCCATTTTTTTGAAACACGGTACACTTTATGCCCTCAGAAGGGGCTACCATTTGTTATATCCAAATCTGGATATAGCAAGTTATATCCAAATCTGGCCTGAAATGACAAAGTTATATACTGTTTCGACCTTCCCCATTATAGCCGATGGGCAAAACGTCAAAACAGTGGAAAAACAGTTAAATGTTTTGACTTGCTGCATTTTGTTTTAAGGCTGTTTCAATCATACCTGTTTCATTTTGATTTTGATGTTTTGACCTCAAAACAGGTTGAAACAGCGTTGAAACAAAACTGGTGGCAAAATTTCATACAGCCCTACCAGCCACCACCATTGCTGCTCATCATGGGCGGGTGAGTCTGGAGCAGGTGCAGGGTGGGCTGGGATCCGGGCTGTTCACATGGGTTCTGGCTGGTCTGCTCCAGCTGGTCTGAGTCCAGAGTGGGCACAGGGTGGGCCGGAATCAGAGCTGTGTGCTGTTGGTGATGGCAGGAAGGAGACTCAGGATGCAGACTCTAGACTGTTGGGTGGTAGGTTTTGACTGTTGTTTAACTGTGCAATCAAAATTGCAATTGATTGCACCTTTTTTTAGTCTCGCAATTAATAGCAATTAATTTTTTTAATCACTTGTCAGCCCTACTATATACATATTCTGCATGTATATGTGTGTACATTAGGACATAGTTTGATTCCTAGTGTTTGTATGTCAGGTAATAGTGATGAGGTTTTTTATAGCATGATTAAGCCATTCAGGAGATGGAAATAATGCCAGGCTAAGTCTGTTCAAGGAGTTTCATTTCCCAGGTAATGGAGATACTACAAAATCCTGATCTTGCATCATTTTTCTCACATAAATGGATTCCTGAAACAGAAAAGCTCCAGAAAAGAACAGACCACCAGAAATTCAGGATCCGTGGTAAGAACACAGTATGCAAGTGTGAGTTCGTGACTCTGTAACATGAAATCCCAATAAAGAATTCTGACTAAGAAACAAATAATCATGTTATAAGGAAACGCTCCTGGAAGCCTAATAAATAGTTTGAAATTATGGTTTCTTGGTTTTAAAGTCAAATGTATGTTTGATAACTAACTAAAAACTCTGGAATGAGAACATTTGGCTTCCCAATATTTTCTAATATTGTTTTAGTTCACCGGATCGCTGGAGAAAAGAAGTCGAAGCAAAACTAGGCAAGAACTGGCAACAAATCGCAAGAGATCGAGAGGCTTACAGACAGCAGCTGAAGGATTTGCTCTACCACAACGATGGCAGATGAACCAGATCTTCAAGTGTTCAAGTTTTAGTTTTGTTCCCTATCTATACAGAAAGGTCAGACTGGTGGAAAAAATATTGGCCTGATTCTCAAGAATCATGTACAATGCTAGAAGAACTGGACAGAATGACTGAAAAGTTCAGCAGCCAAATAGTGCAGCACTTGGCACTCTTGCCTGGCTTTTCTTATGATACAAAATCAGGAAGACCATAAATTAATTTGAAATACAGCAAATTTAGAACCAATAAAAGTAGACTTATAGTTAATAATAGTAATCGACAAAAGGCACCTGTGTTTTAATTTTACACTTTATTGTTTTCCTCATATTTCAAAATATACAAGATGGGAAACAATATCCCTATATTGGAGTGGCTGTAATTTACATCTGAAAAAATAAAGGTCTGATCCTGCAAATCCTTATTGTGAGAGTAATCCTTTCTCCCAGCATTTGTACTGACCTCAGGACTGAAGGATCAGAACCTGTAACTATATATATTAGCTGATGACACAAGGTCAGAAATATACACCTTCAAGTTATACAGGATATACACATAAGTGCTTCCAGTCTGTGATTCAAAATAACTGTGCTTGGATGTTCAGGACTGACATGGACAAAATTGGTGAGCACCAGATTTCCACACATAGCTAAAACTACTTGGCAAGATACTACTTTAGCTGGAAATTGTCACTGTCATTTCCTTTTTTCAACTCCAGGTGTTCCATTATGAGTTTAAATTCGATTGCTTTTTTACACTGATACAAATCAGGAGTAACTTCGCTGAAGTCAGTGGAGTTACATTGGCATAAAATCACACTCCATATTTAGAAAATATACATGAAAACAAAATACATACATGCCTATACATGTATTATGTACATATTTCTATACACACACACACACACACACACACACACTACCCAAATGTACATGTGCATATAGTAAACATGCAGTATTCCTCTGTCCACATCTGCTTCATTAATGATGGTGGGCATGGAGGGGCATAATGCTGGGGTAATGTCTACAGGGATACTCTGTACAGAAGACATAAACCATGTCTACACGAGACACTTTACTACACAGTAGACTAAGCTACTGCACAGTAAAGCATCACCATCTACATGTGCAGGCATTTACTGTGCAGTAAATTAGTCTACTGCATGTGCAGGTAAATTTACTGCACAGTAAAGCCAAAAAGCATGAATAGCACATGTAGATGCAGCCACAGACAAGCAGAATTCCTGAAGAGGAACAAATGCAGTTCCAGCAACTTATCTCAAATTATTTGGGGTATTTCAAAGGGTGCAGCTAGCATCAAAGGAGAGGCTTTACTGCATCTATGCCCTCTTTGTGGAGTATATGCTGTGGATGGCAGCATCTGCCTGCACCTTGCGTCCAAAGAAAGCACACATTAGGATTATGACTGCCTCTAAATTGGCCTGGAAAGCAAGGGAAGGACTTGTTGTGGCCTCCTTCCCTGTGCAGCAGTAGTCTGGTCCTGTGTGTATATGCTTACTCTACACCACTGCTATATTGTCCATAACACAGCCACACTTCTCTATAATCATGTTAGGAAACTCAGCCACTTCAATTTCTGTGTAGTTTCCCTTCTTGACAAGATACATCATGGGAAGTGGGGAGCTCTCCACAATGGCACAAGTTCTCTCCCCATAGCCGAATCGACGTAGCAAGTTCCTGGGCTGCATACAGCCACCCATACAGTGATAGGCCTGGTATCCTGCTGGCTCAATAATCCAGTACTGAGTCCAGGTCAGCTCTCGGAAGTTGATATAGTGTTCCTGCCGACAACAAGTTGATTTCTTCTTCAGGGTTTCCTCCTTACAGTCTCCAGGCCCTCTATCATAAAACATAGCCAAAAATTATCTCTGTGACTGGAAGTCAGGACTCACACTGAAGAGCTGAAGAAATAGCTCTGTCAGTAACATTAGAAATTAGTCTGAACTGCAAAGCTTGGATCTGGATTTTGAGCTTGCTCACAGAAATCAGGGATGGTTAGATTTAAGGTCCATGTTCAAACCCATTCTTAATTGAGTCCAAAAAAGTACAAGGAGAAGAGTGTCCTAGAACTGGAGGCATGTCCCAACTATTACATTTTCAATAATTGAGTTCTAAGGAGGAAACTGAACCGTCTGGGCCTGTGTCTCTCTGCCCTAAATCTTGTGCAGTGATTTATACCTGTACTAAATGAGTGAGATAAACTATCATCTCGGAATAGAAAAGCTCAACAAACTCCCTGCACTTATTTTATTTCTGCATAAATGGCTACCCAAGGCACAAGGTGGTAGTGAATCAGCTATCCTTTTCTGTCTTTAAAAATTCAATTAACATCTTTACTTCTTCAGGCTTGGTCAACACTACAAAGTTTTGCTGATGTATATATGCTTACTACAGTTCTGAAAACACCACACCTCCTACCTAACATAGCTTTGCCAGCAACCCTCCAGAGCAGATGCAACAATGTCAGCAAAACAAGTTTTTTGCCAGTATAACTAATGCTGGCTGGTGTGGTGGCGTAGCTTCAGAAGCTTTTTGCCATTGTACATGGTTTCTCTCAAAGGAGCCTTTGTCCACACACTAGTCCTTTCAAAAGCTCTAGAGTGAAGCCACATTCTAAGTTTTTGTGTTATGAATGATCACTTGCTAAATATGTTAGAACTAGAGCTGGACCCTAATTAAAACCTGTAGTAGACTAAATTGAGCTCTATACTTCAGAGCAAACTCCTACTTCTAGAGAAGGCCAAACGGAAAGCCCAGATCCAAATATTCCAAACTTCAGGGAAGCTTGGAAATAGATTTTTGTCCAACCTTTGTGGTCCAATCGTATCTCTTCTTGCACCAACCCATTCTAGAAATGTCCCAACCAAATCAAGGCCTCAGGTCATCTTGACTGAAAATCTTTTTCCAGTGTAAGCCAGCAACAAAATACCACACACAACACAGACTTAGATTTGACACATACCCGTATTCTTCCAGGTTGAGGGTATAAAGCACGAGTTCAGGTTTGCCCATGGCTTTATCCAAAGGGTCCTGAGAGGTAAAATGCACAACTTTGGCCATTTCTGAGGCATAGCTGCCTAGCCTTTCTCCTTCAATCCAAATCTCTAGTAGCATTGGTCCCTGCCTCTCAGTTTTTAGCCAATAATGTACTGCTTGGGTCACATCAAAATTTCTCCAGCCAGACTCCATTATTGGAACCAACCTGTGAGACAAGGTAAGGATGAAAAAAAGGTTGACTGTCAGAGAACTGATGGCGCAGGATCTGCAACTCCTCCTCTTACTGCTCTTCCTTCTTTTCATCATCATTGCCCTTTGGCCAGGCAATGCCTATAGACACTGCAGCTACACAAAAGGTATGCAGATGCATTTGGTTCCTCCAATTTGTCACACTTCTTGATATCTCAATAATAGTTACTGGGTAACCTTAGTCAGATTTTGGAACAAAACAATTATTAGATTTTAAGAGAGATGTATAATTTCTATTAATTGAGAGAACAAGATGTTCTAACTAAAGGATTATTACAGTGCTTCATATAAAATACTCATTATTAGTTAGAGATTTGACAGTGCAGGGCCATATTCAGCAGCAGCATAAATAAGTGCAGCTCTCTTTGCAAGCAATAGCACTTATACCTACCTGTTAATGCCATGGCTGAATGCAGTCCATAAAGTCCCACCCAAAAATTAAATTGACAGTTTTTGTGTCTGATCCTGCTCTTACTGAATTCCATTACAAAGCTCTTATTGACTTCAGTGGGGTAGAATGAGAGTTAGATGTAGAATGTACCTAGTAATAAGGACTAATTAAAGAAATCTATATAAAAGAAAAAAGCCATCCAGCCAAGTTTTCAAAAGAGACAGAGAAAGAGAGGTGAATGATGTAGAAGAAGGCTGTGGAAAGAAGAACTAGAATTGACTACTTGATGCAACTGCAATCTTAATGTGATTATTATTTATGGTTTTCAGACCAATTATAGAAATAGTCAGTTCAAACTGAATATTTCAGTCTTCCTAGCAATAATGGGCTTAAAAGAGGATATAGAGTCAGATCCTGGAGTCCTTGCTTTGGGCACTTTTTTTTTTTACAAATAAAGGCTACATGCCTAATTCTGCTTTCATTTACCCTGGTCGGTTACAGTTGTAACTCCCTCAAGTTCACTGAGTTTCTCCTTATTTAGGCAAATGCAGATAACATCAGAACAAGGTCCAGTAAAATCCAAATCCCCACTAGAGAATTATTGCTTACCTGGAATCAATCAGCGAAGTTTGGTTGGTGCCATCAGCTTGGCATTGAACCCAGTAAACACTGACTCTGGCATTGGTGACTGGCCTGTGAGACTGCTTATAAGGGATGTTTGTTCTGTTCAGGGGCTTTTTGAAAAGTTTCAGCTCAGCCATTGTGACCTCACTATTTTCAGGTATCCTCCCTTCCATGTCAAAGACCAGATTTTGGCGTGTGGTGTCAGAATAGAGAACTTCTCCTGCAATGTCTGTGTTTATTGGGAATAACAAAGAGACCTTGATGTCATTCCCACCACAAAGCTGCCATGCTTCTCTTTCACTCACAATTATCATTACAACATGCTTACGTTATGCTCCAAAGAGTGACTGCTTGAGTTTATAAGCAGATACCAAACACACCTTTTCTAATGACTTTAGTGAATCAATAACTTACAAACACCCTTATCATCTTCCACTGCCACTAGGGAGACAATGGGAGGGAATCTCAAATTTTACTATATTATTTCCCCCCAAACTCAAAAACTCCAGTGGCTGTATAAAAGCAGAATGCTATAATTTATCAAATTAAAAAAACCCAGTTTTTATTATCTGCCTTGGAGCACTACAAAAATAATTGAAAAAAGCAGATTTTAAAAGAGGTAACTTATAAGCAGACAGAGTTGCTTCTTTTTGTTGATTTTTTTTTTCCAGTGGAAAACTGGGTTTTTAGCTAACCAAACACCTTCATAGAAAGGATATGCTTTCCACAAAAAAAATTGATTTTTTTTTTCAAACCAGGAAATGGAGTGGGGAGAGCAGGGAAATAAAGGTTTTCTGATGAACAATCTATTTTTTCTACCAACTATTTTGGCCAACAACTATTTTTTTTAATGTTTGTCTAAATTTTCCAATGGGGGAGGGTTGGGGCAAAGACAATTTTCTAACAAGGTCTACTCAGCATGTATAATTTATAATCCCCTTTTTAACATGTTAATTTTTAAGTCATCTTTATTAACCTAAATTATCCTGCTTAATTAAAGAAAGGTGTTTTGAGACAAAGTTCCATTTCAGAAACAGTCCTATCAAAATCCCCAAATAATTGATTTCAGCCCATTATTAACAGTGGATGAAGAAAGTTTGGATGCAAACGTGGATCCGAGTCCCGTCCCCGGCCTGCCCCTGCAAGTTGAGCAGTTGTCGGGATCTGGTGCTTTGCTAAGCTAACAGTAATAATTTCAGCGGTGTTACCTGCATTGCCAGGAATCCCTCTCAGGATGCCAGCCAAACTTGGCAAAGCTCTTCTCTTCACTCTGTGATGCCTCAGCATGGAGATGTATTTGTTCCTTATGTGCTCTGGGATAACCAGATTCATTACATCTCTCTTCTGAAGTTTAGGGACCTCAGAGAGCTGCAGTTTCTGCAGCAAAGTTTCCTTGAGCCCCTGCTGGGTAAGACCATCAACAGCCATGGATAGGCAGAGTGCACAGAAGAGCCAGCCAAGCCTCACACTCATCCTCTGTCAGTTGCCAAATAGCTTATCAGGAAAGAGCAAGCTGGTCACTCTCTCCTGGAATCTGCTCTTGGCAGAGGTGCCTTCTTGCTCGCACAAGCTGTCTGTGTGGGAAGGAGATCTAATGTGCTGGCTTTTTATAGCCAGTCTAGTCCCATTGGCACAACAAATTCCACAAGTGGAAATGAAGTAGAGGACTTGAAAGAACTGCTGCCCCATTGAGAGTAACCCAACATGTTAACACTTTCATGTACTGTGAACTTAATACAAGAATATCAAGGCGTCCCTAGTTACCTGGTTTAGAAAAGGATTTCTATTCTTTTTAGCTCCCTTTTAACTGTTCCCCACAAAAGCTCCAGACAATTGGAAATATTTCATGTTTAGTGTAGGCCAGAGTGAATTATTTCTGTAGAGTTTGAATGTATTATTTATATATCTCACCAATATACACCGTACTGTACCACTTGTACAGGCAGACACAGTCCTAGACCACAAAGGACTCACAGCTTAAAATAGAAGATAATGTCATTCCAATGCATAATTCATCAGTGGAACAGCTGAAAGTTCAGCCTCTGAACAATAGAGCTTTAAAAAATATTTAATTTAAAATCATAAACTTTTTGTGCCACGGACTAATTTGATTTTCATGGATTGTACCAAACACTTTACAAAGACCGAATAATCATAAATCCTAGTGTTTTGTTGGGTTTTTTTAGTGCCTTTTAAACCAGGTAAGACACTTCTAAGCCACAGAACTTCAAACATGTACAAGTTTTACATTTCAGAAAAGCATCCTTGCTATTTTTATGGTTTCTTGTAGGTTTAACAATATAACTTGTATGTAAAAGAGCAGTTCATTATACAGAGGTATTTTTTTAGCTACTGTTGAAGACCAGATTCACTGGTCTGCCCAAACACCCCCACCTCACCACACTGATTTCCACATCATGCAAAAACTGAGAAAATATCCACTTCACTTGAACAGTTGTACTTTTAAGCAACACCAAAAGTTTCAGCTCCTGCAATTGACTGAAGGGAAGATTTCACCCTGAAATCCGAAATACTTCTAAATATTTCAATCCCCTAACATTTCACACATGTCAATGTAACACTGACATTTTGAACACTGGTATACCAGGGGGTGATCATTTGAGTTACACAATGCTTGTATGGCTAAGTGTTGATTTGACAGAGTTTCATCTGAGTGGAGACCAATGGTAAAGCCATGGTTTACAACTTTTTTCCTGGACATACTGATTTTACAGTAAATAATCTGCAACAATTAACTGATTGTAGCTTTGAATGTGGAGATGTTTTCAGAGGGTTGTAAAACAGTGATAGGCCATGCGTTCTGATTTGCCCTTCTGTCTGATTTTTTTTAACCCTTGATCAGGAGAGTGATTCTAGTCCTCTTATCTTTTTTACTAATTTGTGCATGTCTAAGTAGTCTCATTGACTAGCAAAAGCTATTAAAACAAATACTGCTATGTAAAGTGATAGTTCTCCATAGATTCTTTTGCAGCAAGGATTTCTTGATCAGAATGTAACTTGCTTCATGTCTGATGTCTAATCTAGGCTGAAGATTCTTCATTGCCAAATGTGCATTGGAAGCAGATATATGGGCTGTACGCATAAAATAAATTAATTGAGCAAACGAAATGAGGCTCAGCTGAAGAACAGGTGGGGATGTGGATTGCAGGCTTTTCACAGGATAGTGATTATCTGGCCCAATTGGAGGATTTGCCATTCTCTCTTTGTCATGCAAACAAGAAAAGTCAGAAATTGTATAACAGCCTTTTCTGGTCTATGTGGATTGGAACCTACATGGTACATTTAAAATGTCAGACGGGGGATTTAAAGCGGCTGCAAGGAATGAAATATGAGGGACTGACATTTTCAATACAAGTCAATACGTGGTGGGAGGGAATCAATCAAATGAGATTTTAGTTAATTCCAAGTAGTTCTCTTGGCTTGAAAGGGTATTGGCTGGGCATATCTACATTGTCATTACAAGCTTTTTAATAAATAAATCTAATGGGCTAAAAGTAAAGTGTGAAATACTTAGACTAATTATGCAGATTTAGCCTGAGAAAGAAAAATTTCAGACAGACCTGATGTTCCCAGCAAAAAAATACATTGCCTGTCTGTGGGTGAAGAATTGAGTCTTCAGCTTTTTGAGACTGATGTTTCCACGTACATAACTTTTGTGTCATGAGCTGATCCACATTTGAACAGCTTCTGCCTAAGCAAATGCTAAACATACCATTTTTAAATGTTAAGGAAAATGCCTAATTTGATATGTGCGCATGGGGATAGAGTTGGAGCTGAATTGCAGATTGGTATCTGAATCTGGTTTGCACAAAGATCAGGAGTATTTGAATCTAGGGACTGGAAAATAAAACTGCCATATTAAAGCTGAGATATAAACTTATTCAAATTTTAGAAGAGCCCAGGTTGAGAGCTCTGGGTCCACCCCATCTTTGGCATCTTCTTACCCTCCTTGTTCAATCTGAAGCACATTAAGCATTATTACAGTTAACAAATAAACAATTGGAATTTAGTGCTTATGGTAAATGCTGGGCCTCAAGCTTTGAAAATTAACTTCCTCCTTTTATCTACTGCACATGCAACAACCATGGAAACTTCCTTCTCTCTGCCTCACTAATAAGTCTTATTCGCAAGACTTTTATCCTTCAAGTAGAAGCAGGCCCAGATTTTTAATCAGCATTCCATTTGCACAGGCCTCCAACAATGCTGTCTGCCCCAAAAATCCCAGTTGCAACTGCTGCAGCAGCTTCAGCAATGTAGGGAGTGGCAGCCAGACAAGGACTGCAAACCATCCATTAGCCCCTTGCAGTCCAGATGCAGCCCACAGGCCACCAGTTGGATGGCCCTGGTTGGTGTAGACTAAGCCTTGGTCCTTGGCCTGTCTCTTGCAACCACCAATTAGTATCAGTTGTGGGGATGCTGTCAGTGACACTTTTACACTAAAGGTGTGACCCTCTGCTGTGCATGTCAATAGCAGTTTTGACAATAACATCCATGGACAAGAGTTCAGCTCCTGAATACTGAATGGAAATCCCTAAGCAACTTTCAGAGAGACCACCCAAAAGCCATCAGGTGGCAGCAATTTTTGGTCACTAGACCGAATTCAAAATGGTGCCCAAGAGAACAGACTCCATATCAAATTTCTCATCTCTTGTGCCATCAAATACCATAATCAAACCCACAGAATTACAATGAAATATCATAAGAAACAAGACCTGATGTCCAGTCTTTCCTCAGCTTTCATGCTGGATCCTCAGCTGGTATAAATCAGAGGCATTGATGACAAAAGAACAACCTAGATATGCACTACCTGAAGATCATTTAATTTAATACTCCATCATGGAAAACAGAGAGTTAGCCAAAGTCCCTGCTTATTCACACCTGAGCTGTTCCATTGTAGGCTGGTGCAGGCTAGCACTATTGACAAAACCAGTTTGAATCAAACTTGACACCAGGCTGACTTGACACTGACTCTCTGATAAGCAGGAGGCAAAAGTACATGCATAGAAAGCATATACTAGTTGACAATCCGATAACAAACCTTCCAACTGATGCAGTCAGAAAGAATGTTAAAGAAAGCATGTTTGTAAAAAAGGAAAGATGTAATAACAATTCAAAAAGCAAAATTAAATACAGACTAGGTTAATCTATATGTGCATTAAGGCGTTTTTACTAGTGTGCATTAAGTTTAGTACCTCTAATGAGAAGTACTAAAGAGATGTACATTAGGCTGCTTTAATGCACAGTAATGAATGTGCAGGGATTTTAAGTGATGCTTAATGCTCAGTAGCCTATTTTATTGGTCATACTTTAATAAGCAGTAAAATAGGCTACTGCACATTAAAGTGTGTGTGTAGACACACCCACTGAGGGCTACTTGGTACACTGCAGATTTACTGCCAATAATCCATTCTTTATTGTGATTGCCCTTTCTTATGCAGTTGCCTTTTTTTCATCCAAGCAGAACCAATTTTATAGCTTTTATAGCTTTTAGTTTTACCGCTTTCTTACCTTCAGCAATAAAAGACTGAGCAACTAGAAAATACTTAGTTTAGTACCAGCCCACACTGGCTAAGGGCTTCTTCCATTTCTCCTCTTGCTGGATTTCATTGCTTTTGTGTACAACTGATTTTGACAGTCTATATATTTTTTTTTTTTAGTTGAACACTTTTTAAATTTTTACATTTTTAAATTACATCTCTCCTGTTTACAAACTTATATTAAGAATGAATGGGCCTTGATCTAAACAAGGATTGTATCAGGCCCTTAAAAACTACAGGCAACCCCAACTTAGCACTCTTAATTGGTTCCTGAAAAACCAAGCATTAAGCGAAATGAGCATTAAGTGAAACCTAAAGTATTTGACGAGCCAAGATGGCAACTGCAAGTGTTTTCAATGACCGAGGATGGCGACCACGAGCATTATAACGAATCTCACTGAACGCTAAGTGTAACCAGGTATCACTTTAAAATGAGTGTTATAATGAAATAGCGCCAAAACAAACAGCGTTGAGTGGGGGTTGCCAGTTTTAAGGTCCAGGGCATACATGTATGACTACGTATTACTCAGAGTACAGCTGAAAAAACCCATCCTTTATTTTTTTGCCATTTCAAAACGTCATGAGAAATTGATGTATGTGACACAGGTCTGAATTATGTGGTGATACGCCATTCTACACTAGTGCCAATAGTACCATTATTGCTGACATTGGAAGAGCAGCAATTATGCTAGAAAACGGAGGGGAAAATTTGACAAAATCATTCCTGCTGAGAGGTCTAGTGGGTAGAACTTCTACTGTGGGACTGTTTCACAGTATAATTGACCTCACTGGCAATTTTTATGCTATTCAACCTGTTATTTTTTCTCTTCTCCATCTTATTATTCCTCATTATAACCACTCAGGCCACCTTAAAGCAATTGTCTTCCCTCATCTGTCTTTACAGACTTTCCATTCTTGTAGGTGGTCGTGAGAACCTTCCTTCTTAAATGCTAAGTATTACCTATTTCATTTTCCTATGCTTTCCACAAGCTCCCTGAACATTTGTTTCACCATTTTGCATGGTACTAAGGAAGCCAGTGCTGAGCCAGTATCCTTAAACGACATTTTTGACAAAACCAGGCCTTGAATAATGTTTCAATATATTACCCATTTTTGCAACCTATTACGTGGAAGGTGTGGTAATAAGAAGTGACTAAACGCCAGCAGAACTGTGCTCACTGCAAGGGGAAGCAGCGAGTGCAGCCCAATCAACCGCACAAAGCATGCATGCTGCAAAATCCCCGGTTCGTGCAGCTTGAAAAACGTGCAAAGATAAGATCTGAGCTGATTGGTTGATGGGGCAGTATAAAAGGTAAAGCCTGGGAAAGAAAAGGTGGGACCACACATAGCATCGAGAGGACTGATCACCCTCACCGAGGTCCTGCGCCCACGGTTTCCCTCTTTCCCCCAGGTGCTCCCATCAGATAGTCTGCAAGCAGATACAGATAAAGAGCTCTCGAGTTCCCACGGTTATAGTATTTCTCGGTTGTGGCATTTGCTATGAAGTTAAGGGAACTGCCGGCACGGAGTGAGGTACGCAGTGCTTCAGTACCTCACAGCGGAGCGGGGCATTTGGCTGCCTCGTGATGTGACTTCACACAGTCTGTCTACGGTCTGTTTAAGTTGTGAGTAAAATATTTATTTCTTATATTGGCTCCGAGTCTCTCGTGCGGGACGGGAAAAGTGAAGACAGAGTGAAATGTTCCTGAACCCTTTGTCCCCGGCCTGTCCAGTTTGGGGGTTAACAACCCTCCCCAATTCCTCCTCACAGAAGGAAATTGATGCCATTATCACTTCCACTTAGAAGATCCACCTCCACTCCCTTTGATACAGTTTTAGGCTGCAAAAATATGTAACCTGAAATTTTTTGCAAGAGCCATAACAATCCAATCCAGTCTTTCTCAAGGAGAAAGCTGGACAGAGCTTGCTTAGTTATGAAACCATCTTTATAAACTGGAGACTTTGTTCTTTAATCATTCAAGGCAGGTCCATATCTGTCCCCTATATAATGATGCTTTGGTTCTACAGCACACCCAACCAATGGAATAGGAGCCTGATTCCAGATGTCAAATCCAATTGTTCCAAATGACAATGCAAAGCCAAAATAGTTTATTAGATCCAAAATAGTTTATTTGGGTCCAAAAGATTATTGGACCCAAAATAGTATTTCTTTTTTTTTCATTGAGGAAGATTCTCTGAGAAATATAGGGTCATTCTCACATTTGCTTGGTACTTTAGCCCTGGGCACTTTTGCAACGAGGCCTGCCAGTCTAGACAGTGTTCCACAATGTATGTTTAAAGGTCTGGAGAACACGCCATACAAGGAGAGGATAATAATCGGACATGAGACTGTTCAGCCTGGAGAAGAGGAGATTTAGGTGGGACTTCGTGGCAGCCTTAAATATATAAGAGGTGAACATCAGGGGCTGGGAGATCATCTGTTCACCAAGGCACCCCAAGGGAAGCCAAGGAATCATGGACATAAACTCCTAGAAGATTGCTTCAGATTGGACATTAAGGAAAAACTTCTTTACAATTTGCTTCTCCGGAGCCTGGAACAAACTCCCCACAGAGGTGGTACAGTCACCTACCCCGGAGATCTTCAAAAGATGAGTGGATGTGCACC
This sequence comes from Caiman crocodilus, assembly GCA_030014935.1. Taxonomy (NCBI): domain Eukaryota; kingdom Metazoa; phylum Chordata; order Crocodylia; family Alligatoridae; genus Caiman; species Caiman crocodilus. The sequence goes on from JAGPOW010003648.1 coordinate 59,787,945, forward strand.
TTGCTGGGGTCACCTGACCCCAGCAGTCTTTTCTTTCCTGCCTATGGGCAGGGGGGCTGGACCTGATGATTTTGCAAGGTCCCTTCCAGCCCCTAACTTCTATGAATCTATGAATATGCCACATGCATTCCCTAAAGATGGCATACACCAACTGGAAGATAAAATGAAAGAACTCTTCCAGTTTGGTGGCTTTCCATGCCTCAGGTATACCTGTAAACAGCTGCTTTCTCATTTGGATTTGAATAATTTGACATAGCATGTGCCAAATTCACAGCCCTACAGGCCTGTGTGCACCTCAGGAACACATACATTGTTGTTAGCAGTATCACTGTGTGAATTTTGCCTTCTTGCCCTTCAGTATGCCTCAGCCTTGCTCTGAGAGACCAGGTTTCAGTAGTCTCCTTAATCCACACAGCCTCTAGTCTCTGCCATAACTGTCAGCAAGGAAGCAGTTTTTGTGACATAAATACCATTCCTGGCAGAAAACTGTTAAGTCACCCAACACATTAAACCAGGCCATCAAAATATCCTCAGGGAATAATCAGATCAAAACTCATGGCAGAGGTGATATCTTTTATTAGACCAACTAGATATTTGCCAAAAAAAGTCTTTATTTGGAATAGTAAGTTTTACTCGATATCAGCCTTGTCTAGATTTAATACAGCAATCCTCTGTGAAAAAGGTCATGTAGCCCACACCAGTCAGGCACCATTTAGATCTCTTTTTGGGCACAGGATCAAAATCAGTCAAGAAAGCCCCTGAAATCAGTTAGAGTTATGCTTACTTGTGTTGTGGGCCAAAACTGCAATTCTGCACCCCCAACTTAAAGTATATTTATTACTTATGTAATGCAATAATAGTTACATTTTAGTTTAAGAGACTGTAAATTCATCTGACCTTGAATTCCATACCACAAGTACCACCCTGGCACTGAGTGACACATTAAATCAATGTACAGACCTTAGAGTTTAGTTCTTCTGTAAGTAGGATTCTGCTTTTCCTTATGCACTTTCTCTAGTCAAATGACTGAAACAAAAGCCTGTTACCAGAAGAATGGATAGAAACGTTTGGCATTATACTGTGCTCCAAGTCAGGTGATGCCACGTCAGATGGCTTGCTCAGATTATTTGTGCTGGCAATATTTGCAAAGTTTCAGTGTTCTGGCACAAAGGATCTTTCCAGTTTATTTTTACGATAGACTCAAACACAAGTGCTCAAATACAGCCTTTTCTGTTCCTCCTCCCCACTTCCCCTGTCCTTGCTATGTCAGGAGCTGAGGAAGTTGTGTTTGCTAACAGTTCTATGACAACTTCATAGAACTTGGTGAACGCTGTCATGTCAAATAAATGAAAGCTAGTCAGTCATGTGACCTTAAATGGTTCATTTTACATCACAGCCTTTGCACTGTAGATTGTTTTATGTTGCTGACTACTTTGTGACTTGGAAACTCTTTCTAAAGACCCGGTTCTGTACTTCTTAGCTGAATGAGACTTTTGCTGAGTAGAAAAGCTGTATAAGAAGTGCATGATTGTTCCTCAATGTCTTGCCTTATTAAGGAGTTCCTAGTGTTTTGCAGGAGCACCCATTTACTTTTCTAATAAAAAAATTCCCTTACTTGCCTGTTTCTGAATGTTAAGCACTGTCTATGGTTTATTTAACAATGTAGATTAGGAGTATGATTTTTGTTGACTTTTGCAAGGAAAAATTCTAATGGAGACATAATATAAAGGAAGTTCATCAAATCCTTTAGTCCAACCCCCACACTTAGGCAGAATTAAGGCCTTGTCTACAATAGAAGAGCCTTGGCCTTTGTACATAATATATTGTCATAGCCGCTAGATGGAGACATGACATATGCTGATAGGAATTTCCTTACTGTCATAGCTTCACCTCCTAGAAAGACATTAGTTAAGATAAGGTGGGAAAAATAAGCCCTGCAGGCCAGATCCTGCCCACCAGGAAATTTCCTCTAGCCCACAGGTGCCCACCAACTGATTGTACCCTGCCCAGCCCGCGTGCCTGGCTCCCACCCTTGTGGGCAGAGAGGCCTGGCCTAGCCAGCACACAGCTTCTGGGCAGGGCTGCTGCTATCACTTGTGTGGCTTCTGAGGGACCTGCTCACCTTTCCCAGTGCCTCGCTCACTCTGGGCACCAGGTAGGGAAGCAGTGGGGGCAGAGGGAGAGCTGCAGCTGGGTTGGGGCTGGTGGCAGTGTAGAGCCTGCACTGCAAGGGGGGCTCGGGTGGGCAGGGTGTGGGTGTGAGGGAGGGTAGACGGCACACAGCACACATGCAGCTGCTGGCACTTGCATGCCACCAGGGAAAACCCCACAATGAAGCCAGCTGCCTTTGCCACTCCCTGCTGTCCAGGTCCCAGGAAACTGCTGGAAGTGGAGGGGAGCCCTGCCCCTGCCTCCTGCTTCCCAGTGAAGTATGAGGAAGCAGGGGGCTAGACAAAGAGTGTAGTACACGGCAGGGGGTGGCAAAGGCAACCAGCTCCATCATGGGGTTTCCCCTGGTGGTGCATGAGTGCTATGCCAGCATCTGCACATGTGCCATGTGGAGCCCCGTGTGATAGAGGCAGGCTGGGCAGGCTGCATTCCTTGTCACCACGTGCAGCGCTGGTTGGAGCTGTGTGCTGCCACACAGCAGTGCCTGCACAGGCTACAAGCACCCCCAGCGCCCCCGCCTGCTGCTGCTACTCCTGCCTGTGGCAGGGGCTGAGCATCATGGGGAGGAGTGTGTGGGTGGGGTCCCCACAGCCCCCCTACCATTCCCCACACCCCACAAATGCAACATAACCACACCCTGTCCCCAAAACTCCCCACATTTATACCCACCCCAACATAGCCTATTGCCCCCACACAGAACCACATCCCCTCACAAACCCCACACAGAGCCCCCCCAATCCCACCATACACGCACACTCACCCCGAACCACACTCCTAACACACAATATATGAGTACGACTTTATTTTTGAGGTATTATGCAATCACCTCTATACAGTATGAAAAAAACCAAATCAGGACCAAAATATTTTTTATAATAAAATTAAAATATGTTATAGTAAGTGTTTGACTTTTAGTGTATGATTTGGGGGTTTTTTTGGTTGCAAGATGGCCTCCCCTCCCAAAATGAGTACTTATGGGGGGCAATGGGAAGGACTTCTGATGGCAAAGGTCAAGGGTTAGGGCATAGGTAGGCAAAATATGTCCCATGGCCAGATCTAGCCCATGGAGGTGCTTTGTCCGGCTTGCAGCGGGTCCCTTGGTCCCCCCAGGGCACACAGCAAGGCTGGGGCAGCTCCATGGCTGGACTGCCTTTCTAGGCAGCCCAGGCAGCAGCAGCTCCTTTCCGCTGCCACTGCTGAAGGTACCCACATGCAAATCCCCTACCTGGCATGCCCCATGCCTGCTATGGACTTTCCTATCCAGGTTCCCGATCGAAGGTTTCTGGGCAGAAGCTGTTACTTGACACAGGGGAAAAGTGGCCAATCCCCCTCATCACTGTTGGACCGTTCTTGGTGTAGCCACCCAGAGCCTGTGCTGCTCCAGGCTGTCCTGTGTCACTGCCACCCAGGTTGCCCTGCGGGTGCTCTGCACAGTTACTGCTGACACACCGGGTAGTGCTAAGGTCACAGTGATTGTGGAAGAGCTGCAGTGCAGCCCGGTGCGGTGCAGGCTTTGGGCAACTGCACCAAGAACTGCCTGGCAGTGGCGAGACGGAGCAGCCACTTTTCTCTTGCTCCAAGCAACTATTTCTATCCAGTGCTGCTGCTGCCACTGCTAAGCCTGGACAGGCAAGTCCAGAGCAGGTGTGAGGCATGTTGGGTTGGGGCTCCGTGTGTGGATCCCCATTGGTACTGCAGGGTGGCGGCCAGTGGCAGTGGCAGCCAAAAGGAGCCGACCCAACCCGGCCCAAGGGGCAGCAGGACACATGACAGCCAGGCAGTATGGAGTAGGCATGGGGCAGGTTGGGGATGCACATTGTTGGCAGTGGTATGGAAACACCGCAGGGCATGCAGGCTCTGGTGGGGTGGGAGTGGGGGCAGGTGCTGACCAGCTCAGGGGGGTATGTGTGCTCCCCTGAACCCCACCATACTCCACCACGTACATCCCATCATACCTTCAAACTGTCCCCCACAAACCCAATAGCCACACCCTCCCCACGCACAATCACATACCCCATGAACACTACACCCATCCATACCCTTCCTCACCCCCCATAGTTCCCCCACACACACCCACATGCTTCTGGGGGGAGCCCACTCACTGCTATGCACACACACCCCATCACACACAAGCACCCATACATATACCACCAGCCAGCCTTCCCCTCCACAAACCCCACAGCCACCCACAAACCGCATTCCCACCTACCCATGCCCCTCTACACCCCCTGCGATATATAAGAGTAAGACTAAATTTTAAGATATTATGCAATCACCTCTATATACACAATGCAAACACACACACATCAGGACAAAAACATTTTTTAAAAATAAAATTAGTATGTTATTGTGGGTGTTTGATTTTAGTGTATAATTTGTTGTTTTTTTCTGGTTCCAAGATGGCAAACCCCATTACCAAAAGGAGTATTTCTAGTGGCAAGTGGAGATGACTGTTTAACTCAGTTGGCTAGAGGGTGATGCTAATAACACAAAGGTTGCTGATTTGATTCTCAGTTAGACCTCATTATCTTCGAAGGTCCCTTCCAGCTTTACTTCTCTAAGAAAGGCCAGGGATTTTGGATGGGACTTCCAGTCCCAAAATGTCAACCAGGAGACAGTATGCTTGCCAAGGGTGGGGGCCACCCTTGTGACCCTTTGCAGCTCATCAAAACTCGTTAAGCAGACCTCCAGCCAAAATAATTAGCCACCCTGGGATAAATATATATGGGCCAATAGAAGAGTGCTTTTGTTGATTTAGTGCAAGGGCGGGCAGTTATTTTGGCCCATAGGCCGCATAAGCAGTTTTGGGGAGCTATTGCAGGCCAGTCAGCACCACCCTACCACAACAGCCTGGATCCTCCTCCCCAACAGCCTGGAGCCTCCTCCCCACCACCACTGCCCTGTGGCTTCTCCCTACCACCACCAGCAGCAACCAGCATCAGCTGAGTACACAGCTCCTGCCCTGACGTCAGCTGTGAACGGTGATATTAGCTTAGCTGAGCCATCTGAAATTTCTAGTTTAGACCCAGCTGTGGTACAAAAACAGTTTAACTGGTCCAGCTTGGTTTGTATGGGGAGATTGGGGGGTGAAGGGGTCACTACACTGGTACAAAGCACAGGTTTGCTAGTACAACTACATCCATACTAGGAGTGCTTCATCAGTATAGTCCA
>JAGPOW010003648.1:59793384-59843553 GCA_030014935.1 Caiman crocodilus
GTGAAGGGGTCACTACACTGGTACAAAGCACAGGTTTGCTAGTACAACTACATCCATACTAGGAGTGCTTCATCAGTATAGTCCACTGTGTTCCTAAGCTGCTAAAACACGCCTGGTGTAACCTTAGCCATAATGGAGAAATATGTAACAGCTTGCATTAATAGCCATTGATGGCTTATGGCATGAATTCTTTATCCATTATTTGTCTAGCTAGTGTAATTGTCACAGATATTCCTGTAATTTAGAAATGCTCATTCTTTGTTTGCATGCTATTAATCTTTTCTGAATAGCACTAATACTATTCAGTCTATGGCTTCTACATCTTGAGACAGCACGTTCCATGGAGTAAGTATGCATTAGGTAAAGGAAAGCGTTTCCTTCAACTAGTTAGGACTCTAGTGACTTTTCATGTTGTTGAGTATTCTTAGTTCTTTCCTATCCTTTCCTATGATTGCAGAGTAAATAGGTACTGTTCTGGTCTACCCTTTTTTCTACTTCAATATAAAGTTTTTAATGGCCAACCCCACGCTCTACTAGTCTTGTTAATAAAAGAGCCTACAGTAGCAAAGTTGCTATGAACCACATGTTAATGAAGTTGAATAATTTACATTTCTCAGTTTACTAAAAGGTGTCTTCACAGTAGGTTAAAAGTACATATAAAAGGCCACTCTGAATCAAATTTGAAGGGAGCCTTTTCAACTAAGCATCTGCAAGGTTTAATGTAAAATGGCTTATTTCTTTGGTACAGGGTAAACAAAGAAAGAGGCAGTTGCTTGCAGTGATAATTGCAAAGCCAGCTCAAGAAGAATGGTTTTGGGAGATCATACTTAAAAAAGATAAGGTAGAATTGATCCATATATTAACTTTCGCGGGAACTTTTGTTGGACTGTAGAATAGCCACCCAGAGGCTTGGATCACTTCCTCTTTGAGATACTTAACACTATCCTGGACAGTGCCTTAGAAAATACATTTGAAATAATAAACCTACAGTGGCAGGAAGATGGGCTAAATTATTCTTATAGAACTTTTCCATCTGTAACATACATGGTGGCTTTTACAACTATTACATGTCTGCGAGTGTTGTATTGTAGAACCTATCTACCAATACCCAAAAAAAATAAATATTTGTGCAAAGGTTTTTTTCCTGCTGTTAACAAAATATTGCCTTAATAATCAAAGCAAGGATGAAATGGAGTTCTTAATAGGTCCAGCAGTAAAACCATATCTGCCTGTTTGATCGCTGGATGAAGTGGAGTAATAGTGAAGAGAAATGCTTTCAGAATAGACATGGTTAAAAAAGTGCAAAATAATCCTCTTAATAAGATGATCGGGATCAAATTACATTAACTTGTATCATTTAATACATTTTTGTCTTATTTTAAAACACATTTACTTTGGTGTAAACTTAAAGGGACACTGGTTAAAACATGTTAAAGAAAAAAAATCTTAATTCTGTGAATAACATTTCAAACTGGGAAAACTGAAACCAGTTTTAAAACTCTGATTAAATTTTTGCTACATATGTGAATTCTTTCTTTTACACTCATCTTGGACAATGAAAACTGTTTTGTCTAGACGTAGTTTCTTTTTCCTTTGACTTTAGAGTACCTCACTACACTTTTGGGACATCAAATCCTACCATTTTTCTGATGATTAGAAACCAGATATTTCAGCGGAGTATTAATATTTAAACAATAACAAGAAAAACTTAAATAAAAAAATAACAACAAACCCACAATGGTCTATTCACTTCAGAAATCTTTAAATGAATACAATATTTTGTAGTTTCTGTAACTTTTCCCATGCTATTACTTTTTAAAAACGAACACTAAAGAAAGAATTAGAGTGAATCAAATTCTTTGTGCATTTGATTCTAAACTGTAACACAAAGGAATATTTTAACTCCAAATATGCGTTAAATTGTGCAGTTTCCTGCCATGTAACTATATAAAGGAAAACAAAAAATTGTATCTTTTCTCCCCAGTACCACCTGGGGTGACAAGGAACAATGGTCATAAGCTGATGGAGAAAAGGCTTAGGTTGGAGATCAGAAAGCAATATTTTACAGTTAGGGTGGCCAAAATCTGGATCCAACTTCCCAGGGAGGTTGTCCTCACCCCTACCTTGGGCATATTCAAGAGGAGGTTGGATGATCACCTGTCTGGGGTCTTGTGAACCCAGCATTCATTCCTGCCTGTGGCAGAGGGTCAGGCTAGATGATCTGTTCAAGTCCCTCCTGACCCTAGCTACTATGAAACTATGAAAGGGAACGTAATCCAGGATTTAACATGGTCCCTGCAAGGACAGAAGATTATGTAATGTAACCTAAAATAGTCCTAATCATTTTAGCATCCTTACTACAGAGCCCTTACTCCATGTGAGATGCATCTTGCTCAACTGATTTTAAAAGAATGTCCCAGCCCGGCTCTGTCAGAACCAGTGAAGTGTGAAACACAAAGATGAAAGCATGTTTGATAATATTTTCTTACCTGATCATCTGCTTACTCAAAAGTGGGTACGACTACATGAGACATTTTATTGAGAAGTAGTGTAGTTACTGGGCAGTAAGCTTGTGCATCTGCATGTGCACATGCTTACTGCACAGTAAAACCTTGGTATTCGCAAGTAAATTTGCTACGTGCAAATGCAAGTAGTAAATTTACTTGCAATTACTAACTGTGTAGTAGCAGTCATGTAGATGCCTTATCGGGAGCTGCTCCTGGTCAGCTGGCCACCCTAGGGCAGGAGATTGCTTTCTGCCCCCAGGAGCTGCATGCTGTCAGGGCAGCTCTGCCACTGGAGCCTGGGTGAGGACTATGTCCCCCTGCCTTGGCAGCAGGCACCTTCAAGCCTCCCACTCTGAAATCATGATCGGGGAGCAGAAGGCGGGGAGATCCTTATCTAAAGGATCCTTCTCCTAAACTGCTCCCAGATCTAATGCATTTATAGTCATACTCAGTATGAAGTCAAGAGGAGCCAAAATGCAGTAGAGTTGTTAGCTGTTCTCCTGATCCTTGATCTTTGGCTTAACCTGTGGAGACTCTGAGCCCCTACAGACAGTACCATCCATCCATCTAGGATTGGAGCCTGGAGGCTTTCTAGGTTTCGCTACTATATCAAAGATGCCGTGGATATAATTTGCTCCATTTTATGCAAACCGACTACCTCTCTCAGGTTTCTAGACAGTTATCAATCCAATCTTGAGTTGCACATAAAGCAGTATAAGTGGTTGGAAACCAGTTCAAATCTATAATACAACAGAAATTCACTGCACTTAAACTACATACAAAATGGCAAAAACCAGTGTAAGATAAACCTGGATAGAGGTAGCATCAAATTTAATTGATTTCAGTTAAATCTGTTTATTGAATTTCTGTCCCAGATCCCCTCCAGATTTAAGTTAATTCACAATCCCCCAGCATCCCAGGATCTGTGTTCCCTCTAAGCTGTGTGGTATGTGTGGCTGCACATGCCACGCTGCTAGGAGTGCCTGCACAGCCACACATGTCACACAGCTGAGAGGGAATGCTGCCCAGGATGCTTTGCACCTTCCCTACAACCCATTCCTCCCAGGGTGGGTGGGTTAGCCTTGGCCTAAACTGTCTGCTCTAGCTGAGCAGGGAAGTGTGTTCTAGTGCCCCCTGTTTCTGGCCTGCAGCATTTTCCAGAATCAAAAGTGAATGTCTGTTCACTTGCTGATCAGTTCAATCTACACAGTATAGACTAACCCGTGAAGATTTAATTGATTCAGCCTTGGACTGTTAGACTGTCTGTACTTAGAATAAGAGAAGAACTAGAAGTAGTAAGCCACTGTACCCACAAACTAAAACAGATTTGGCTGAACTGGAAATTCCTTTGAGATACTAAGCCATCTTTGTTATGATTCTTTAACACACACAAGAGACAGGCTAAGAGAAGATAGGGGCTCCAATAAGGACCACATACTCCAAATCCTGCACATGTAGCATTTCCATTAGCCTCAGCAGAAATTGCTACAACATGCAAAAGTCATGAAAATGTCTTCTTCAGTTTCTGCACAGATTACTTAACTCTCAGCCCTTCATAAACCAGATACTCAGTTGTAGACTGCAGGTAAGGCCATGCTCATAGAAGCTCTTAAACACATGCTGCTGGAATACAGAAAGTTTTCTGAGTCAGGGTCCTTGGTCATACTTGAATATTAAAATGCACTCCTTCTTGGCCTTCTTTTGAAATTGATGGCCTTCTCAGTTGAAACTGAGACTTAAGCAGTTGCATAATACTCCTCAATATATGTGCATGTGAGGTGATTCATTAATATGCTTTCATGGGGGTGGCAACTGACTTCCACAAAATGCAGTACTAGTAGTACTAATAATAGTAGTAGTAGTAGTAATGGTTTACTCACAATTTTTGCTAAAACAATACAATACAATGAACAATAACATTAAGAGTAAGGTAACAGTATAATTAATAATTGTTTAACAGTATTAATATGCAATACCAGTATAACTAATAACTAATAACTGCTATTAAAATAACAGTAACATGTATATAGTTTATAATTTTTACTGAAAGCATACAATAAGATTTAATATTCTACCAGTTTAAACACAGTTGAACAGGAGCACAGCATATGATGATACAAAAAATAGAATGAAGCAGTGGACAATAAGATTAAACAAGGGAGTTCTACTTGATTTTGGCTCTTATTCTTTGTGCAAGTAACACAAATACACCTAGGGAATATATGACGGGCTACAAGTTGTTAGAGAGAAGCCAAATGTTTTTTTATTCATTAGCCTAGTATTTAAATTATTTCACTAATGGAGAGATCCATTTCCTTTTATTTCTTCAAAGAGCGAACAAGACCTTGTTTCTTTCTTCCTGCAAGAACATATTCTGCCTGAACCTGGGATCTGAGACCAGCTACCATCAGCAAATCATAGGGAGAGCATGGTGGGGCATGACAGGGCCGACCCCTCAGATGCCACTGACACCAGTGTCTGTGGGGGCTCGCGAGCTCTGTCTGCCAGCACCAGCTTCTGCAGGTGCCCCCCCCAGATTTACGAGGTACCAGTCATCCATGCCACCTGCCTATGACAATTGCAAATCTAATTAGAGTAAATCACAGTCTAATAATGGCCTCTCATTGTTTGTCATTTTGAACAGCAAATAAATAGGTTTCTAGACCCAAATCTAAAATCTAAAAAAATGCTTTAAAAAAAATGCTTGCTTTATAAATCTAAAAAAATGGGAAAGTTCAAGAAAATCTCATTACCTGCATACCTGTCTACATGCTGACATCTTTTATTCTTAAATTTGTTTTGTTTTAAACAAAGGGAAAATGCTGGGTTTCTTAGTATATTTCCCAGGCCATGTGTCTGGAGGAGAATATAAATGTTATTTACATATCCAAACAAGGGTTCATTCGATAAAGGAGAAGTTTAAGATCAATTGGTTGATCTTTGCTTGCCGTTCCAAAATGTGCCTAGGTACATATCCTACTCCAGCTACTAGGTACGTAAGTGGCCTTAAGTGCCTAAGTGCAGGGGCAGATCCAGAGGACGTACAGTAGGCCTTTTCACACCATGCTGTGGAGGCAGAAATTGTGGATTTTTTCAAGTCCTTGAATCAGGTAAGAACCCCCTTTTCCTTTCCCCTTGTACTTAGCTGCATGCCCCTTCTCCTCCCATTCCTCCCATTTCCTGCCTGCTGCTGGCACTATCTGGGACTGCCTCAGGGATGAGGGAAGCTTCAGCTGCTGTGGACCAGAAATGGCTCTGGAACTCTTCCCATCCCTGGAGCAGTCAAAAACAGCTGGAGGAGGGGGGACAGCAATTGGGAGAGAAGGGCAGGTGTTGATGAATACAGAGGGGATGAGAGGGGTGACATGAGTAGGGGGAAAGAGAAGTTTTTACTTGAGTCAGGGACTTAAAAAAAATCCCTAAGCACTACTTCTGCAGTGTGGTTTGCCTGTTCCAGAGGGGCAGAGGAAGTTGGAAGCAGGGGTGTAGCCATTTCTGTAGTACAGGTTGCTGCTCCTTTCATTTACAAAATCCTGACTCTGCCCATGACTAGGTGTGATTCTATTCCACTCTGCTGGAGTGCTTGAAAAACTGATAACACAAAAAGTGAATGAGTCCTTGCCCTCTTTGCTGCATTTCTGTGATGCAGTCTTAAGGCTAAGGTGACAGTGACCATGTCTACATGTGCGGTGGACTGCACAGTTGTTAATAAATAGTCATTTAGTGCTTGCTTATGCAAGTACTAAATGATGTGCAATAACTGGCATTACTGCACAGTACTGTTGTTACATGTTTTTTTCCTGATGGTACTGCATAGTACCAACGAGCTACTGCACAGCAGCATCGCGTGTAGGGTGGTCATCAGAGAGGACAATCTAGCTTTCTGCAACTTTGTCCTCTGTCCTCTGTTGATACGAAACTGGCTGCCTTTATATCCTCTATTTTACTTCAAGAGAAAAAGAGAGGATATAAAGGCATCCAGTTTTGTATCAATAAAGGACAGAGGACAACCGGACTGTCCTCTATGATGGCCACTCTGATTGGATCACAGTCAATGTCCGGCATCTCTACTGCACTGTAGCATCTCGGTTAGATTTGCCCAGTGTATTACAAAAGGATATGCATTAATGGCTTTTCTGGGACTTAGCAGGGTGGAATAGGATTGTATAAGAACTTAGGTGAAGACCTTGAGAACCTTTCTTTCAGGATGGCTATCAGAGTTACTCTGTGACCTTTTTCAAAACTTGTTTTACCTCCTTCCTACATAGGCAATTTTAATCATAACCAGCTAGCTTACTTTAGTTCCAAAAGCTGTGTAGCACAGTAGACTTGTGCTCAGTTCCCAGGTCTATTATTGACTGAGCACATGGCCTTGAGCAAGTCATATAGGACATAATTTTCAAGGCCTTATCTAGATGCCTAAATAAACAATCTAATGTTCAAAGGTACCAAACAACCACAGCTTCCACTGACAAAGCTGTATTAAGCAACTACTGCTAATAACTTATTCTACCTTGATCATCCTGGTAAACCCAGCAATATGCACCTTACTACCTGCTACTGTTTACTTTTATACATATATATACTTCTTTGTCAACCAATAGAAAATCAATCAGGTGCCTGAATGCTGCCTGAAATTACTACATTTAATTTACTTTCCCTTTCTAGCCAGCTGCAATGCTAGGGCTCTCAAGTCAGATACAGCTCACAACCTGGCTGAATGTGAAGAGAAAAACATTTGTTTAGATAGAAAAGGAGAGAACAGCATGAAAAAAGGATCTAAATAAATGAGAATCAGTAAAATAAAGCTACAATTATAGTAGCCTGAATTGGGAGAATGGTGTCCTGGGACAGTGCCAGTGTTTGCATATACACTGTACCTCACTGAAGTAGCCATGCTACTTCCAGTTCTGGAGACCAGCTGCACAAGCTGTAGCAGTATGGCCAGCTTAGTGTTAAGTGGCAGAGTACAGTGCTGCATATGTACACATAGATTCTACCTTTCAGCCAGCTGGATTATTTTTGGTTAGGAGACACAGCCAATCTCCAGGGTTGCCAACCGTTCAGGATTGCCCTGGAGTCTCCAGGAATTAGATATAATCAATCTCCAGCAGACTGCTGAGAGTCACCCAGGAGATAAATGATAGGGCATTAATTAAAATAAATATTAAATGTTGAATCCAATTTATACAGTAGTCCACTGGGTTTTTAAAATGTAATAGCAATGTACATTTGCCTTCCTGAGTAAAGTACAGTAGATCAGTCATTAATGTCATTACATCACATGATGAAACCTCCCAGAATAGATTCAAACAGAGTTGGCAACCTTACCCATCATGTTTCAGTGCTTTTGTGAATAGACAAATGAGGCCTGAATCCCAGACATTTTGGGTGTGCTCTTATGAAAGTGGGGGTTTTTCTATACTTGATAAGGGCATGAGGCTCTTACAGCATTATTCACTGTATGATTTTCCATGTAAAGAACTCTGCAGCCTGCCAGGAACAAGCTTGCTAGAGATCTGTCTTAGATTCTCCCTTTTTCAATCCTAGTTCTTGACTAGTTGTATGTATTAGGATCACCCTGTTGTCATTAGTGGAGACTTTGTACCACCTACTTGCTGGGATGCATATGTACAAAGAAAATTGTGAGTGCCGCAACAGTGAGCCTCCTGGCCTTTTTACAATACAACTCACAATTTCAGAATTTAAGTCTATTACTAGTGACCATCTAGTAAGCCTGTTGGGTCAAACAAAACCTCTCAGACAATATCCCTTACAAAGCTATGAGCAATGCACAAAAATAATAAAATCCAGTGATTTAATTCAAATTATTGCTCCCCCCATTTGAATTAACTTGAAATTCAAATAGTATAAAAATTCTGACAAATCCACACAACCTGAAGTTAATTTCTTCTAATTTCACAACCAAGGAGAAGGACAAACAGAATCACTTTTAATTCTTGTCCAGAGTGAATAAAAATCAGTAATTTAAAAAGCAAACAAACAAAACCAACAACTCCCTCTGTCATTCCTAGATGTGTTTATTGAAATCAAATTTGTATTTATATATTACATAATTTTTTATCTTAAAAAATAAATACATCTGAAAATATAATTTATTTCTTGTGATAACACATTCAACAGAATTTGCAGATTTGTTGGAATCTGAGAAGGCCATGCTGTGAGCACTTCTGCTATGGCCTCAAACTTGTAACCTCTCTAGGCTGTCAGTTGCCTTAACACCAATGCCACCCCAGCCCTTGAAAATATGGTAATTGATACTAATGCCTCATGTTATTTTAACCTATTAAAATACATTACACTAGAGAATATTCAAGAAGTACACTTGCCGCTGAATTTTTTTAGGGATAGTGGGCAAGCCAAGCCACTTAACTGAAGAAGTCATTGGCTAAAGACTTGAGACAAGACTTGTTGAAGTGTTAAACTTTTTTTTTTTATTCCAGTAGTCTTTTCTGTAGGTGCATGGTTTATTTATTTATCATTTAATTTTATTAAACTAGTTCAGTACAGTAATTAGTTCATTATATATTGAGAAACTGATTGGGACTTGGGGAAAAAAAAAAGGAATAGATTGTCTTCCACTTCAGCAATAAAAACATTTGAACAGGCTAGATTTACCAGTTCTAAAATCCAGAAGGACACAGTGATGATCAAAAACAATATATTCTTTATTTCTTCTTTTATTTCATAAACCAGTTAAAAATACAGAGCATGTTCTAGTACATACTCTTTTTCTGATATATTCAGCATATTAATTATAAATAATACAAACAATTTTAAAATGCCATCTTTGTGCAGTTATAATAGGTTTCCAATTTGTATCCAAATAAAAAACGAATCATCTAATAAATTAAAAATGCAGCGCTTGCCATTTATTAAAATAATAAAAATTAAAAAAATTAAGACTAAATAAATATATGTTAAGATCTATTTGCTTCAGTAAGTTTGTATAGCTGTAATTCATCTTCTTGATTAGCAATAAGAACAAATTTACTATAATGGCTATATATTTGTTGCAAAGCAACATTTTTAATGGTTACCAACCTTTCCTAAAGAAAATAAATAAATACAAATAAAAAAGAAGATTGAAATTGATCATTTAAATCCATGTTTCCTGTTTTCTGATTCACATAATTATTAAACTAGATTAAGTCACTTTGATTTACATCAGCCTACCTTGTTCTTGTCTAGTATTTGTGTATGCGTATATGGCGCATCTACATGTGCACTTTAATGCACGGTAGTCTATTTACTGCACATTAGAGCATCACATAAAAAACTGTAGTATTATGCTAACACACAGCAATATATGCTATTGTACATTAAACATAATTTAAAAACCATGCACATTTATTACTTAAGGCAGTGCATTAAGGCAGCCTGTAGGAGGTGTCACCTGGAGTTGAGTCATCTCCCTGTTGAGGTGTTAGTGTTTTGTCTTTTGGAAAATTTCCTGCCATGCCTTTGATGTTATGGGACATAGATGTCAAAACACTCTTGGGAGACAAAAGGGGTTGGTTATAGGCTCAAGATGTTGGCTGGTCTTCGCAGGGTTCCACCATCCCCATCCTCTGCCCCAACCACACCAGATGTTCTGGGCATGTTGTTACTCACCTCTGATGCTGATGCGCCAGTCTCAGTCTTAAGAACCTCGTAGTTTGGCTGCTTGCCCCATTCTTCCCTGCACGGGTCACAAGACAGCTACTTCTTACTTCTAATCCCACCCTTACCTTCAGGGCTGGGATGGACTTGCTCCCTCCTAGGGAGTAATCTTGTCTGCATCTTCATCTTCTTCTAGGTTCCCAGAGTGATTACCTTCACCTCCCAGGACTGGACTCACCAGCCGAACAGTTTTCTCCACTCCTGCAGTGGTTCCCATCCAAGCAAATTCTTTGCTGACTCTCACCAAGTAAGTTGGGGGGCCAGGGCTCTCCTTTAAGCTCTGAGGTGGGTTCTCTTCCTCTGTATTCTCTCCTGTTTTCTTCTTTCTCTCCTTGTCTCCCCCTCTCTCCATCCAACCCCTGAATGCCCTTTCGGAGTCCCTTAAATTTCCCTTTTCCCCAGCCAGGTTCACCGTGGCAGCCTCCCATTTACTGCCTGCCTGACCCAGCTGCTTCCTCTTTGATGCAATGGTTTTTTCTTTATTTGGCCATGCCGCTTTCCTTCTCCTGGGCTCAAACCCTGGCAGCTGCATTTCCTGCAGCAGCCTTTGACCTGCCATGGCCCCAGCCGGTTCATTTAATTGCTTGGGATGCGGTATTTTTCCCTCCCAGGCTCACCATGGTTTCTTCGTCATCACTTGGTAAGTTTGTCTCTTTTGTTTTCTCCCTGGCATTCCTGTGGCAGGGTGTTTCAGTCACCCTGTCACACAGCCTAATGCACAATTTTTAGTACTTCATATTGGAGTACATTTTTACATTTGTTTTAGGACACAGTATTGGGTGCTTTAATTACCAAGTTGCAATAGTTAAAAGTGCCTGTGTATCATGTATATCAGTGTCATTGCATGTTCCTGCACTAAAAAAATAGTGGTGGGGCACTTTGAACTAAAACTCATTGAACAATTTTTATTTCAAAGGACCCCACTGCCATTTTTTTCAGTGTGGAGACACATGGGGATATTGATATATGTGACACAGAAGGCTGCTGGAGCACATCAATTTCTGTGCTCCAGCAGACTCAATTGAGTCTGTTCCAATGCTTTGGATTTCCAGTATGTTGGAACAGGCTTTGAGCATGTCTGTAGGAGCCCATAAGCACTAACATTAATGTGCATTAGGAAAAGTGCCTTAATGGACTTGTAGATACGCTCCCATAAATGCTTAGGTCTTTCAAAAGAAAAATACCACTACACAACTTTAAGCTTATTCAAAGGCTTCTAAACCTTGTTAGATGAAAGCAAAGATTAAGAGGTGGCAATGGGCTATCAGGGTAGAAACCCAAATTAGATCCATTAAGGTAGATTTAAATAAGGAGATGCATAAGTAACAGCCCACCAGCTCAGGGGGCTCCTCAGTTCAAGACCAACTATAGTAAAGAAGCAGAGCCTCAGACAAAGCCTCATGGCAAAGCCTCAGACCACTTGCTGCCCACGTTTCTAAGAATACTGTGCTTCTGTTGGAAATTCACCTATGTAGGAAAGTCTTGCTGTGCTGGATAAATCTACAAGTGAGAGGCTGAGGTTGAGCCAGAGTGGGGTTACACTGAGAATGGCTTTGACCAAAGATACAAACCAGATAGGCAGAGAGTCACACATGTAAATGTCAATATTCAAACACTAATTCAACTTGGTGCTAAAGAGATGTCAAAGTTAGTGCAGACCCTGCAAAATTAAGTGAAGATGGACAGATTTCAGATGGAGTTGATCTACTCTCTAAATTACTGTACACTCTGGTACTGGGTTCACATCTGCCTCAGCCTGGAATTAAATATTTGTTAACTATTGAAAGGATGTGGCTTTTGTCACCAGAAGGACAGACAGCATCAAACAAAAACCTGTTTACAACAATGGGGAAGGAAAATGTGGCTCTGTGTTGAAGTCAGAGATAAAAAAAAATCACACCACTTAGCTAAAGAGCTTGTCTAGACAGGGGAAGAAAGAAGCAAATAACAAATGCTTGGGCTTAGTAGTAATCAGGAGAATGGAGAATAAAAATTTTATTTGACATCAGGGCAAAAGGTACTAACAGCAAGATTAGATACAATGTCAAGATACTTGACCATAACCTGTGTTAGACTACAGAGTCAGATGTTCTAGGCAAGGAAAGGTTATGGGCACCAAATTTTTTTAGTTCTGAGAAAGAAGGGCACAAATAGCTTATGAAATCTGAAGAACAATCAACTAAAGGGATTTTGGTTCAAAGACTATGAAAAAATATGCATGTGAACATGTACATACATACATGCAGACACTCTAGACCCTGTCTTTATGTGGGAAACTATTCCACTATAGTTTAGTTATTCCAATTCAATTCAGATATTCCAGACTAATTTTTCCTCTCATGAATATGCTGGGACAATTTCATTAAATGCATACAGAGTGCTTTGGGAGACTTGGATAATAGTGCTATAAATTAGGTAATTTCTTAATATTGTTATCAATTTTTAACTTGTTTTTGAGTCATCTAGGTCACGTTTCCTTTGCTGCTCATCATGATAGTAACCTGATTCCTTCATTAAATTTCATAATCTAGGAATTGTAAAGTCCTCAGTGGTCTCCTTGGAATTTCTGAATTCTTTTTCCTTTTCAGTTATAGAAAGTCTTCTTGGGGCCATTTTATGGAAAGGCAGCGAGAAAGAAGGATGGTTGTTATTGTGAATTATGAAAGTGCAAAACAGATTCCTAAAGGGAGTCTTTTGCTGGGATCTTGCAATTAAGATTCAGTACAGTATGTTTTTACAACTAAGTTATAAATGTCAAAAATAAGAGACCTAATCCATTATTGGGATAATTCCATTTATTTATTCCATTGACTTCACTGATGTTACACAAGGGTAAATTTGGTTCAAGATGTTTTAAAGGAAATACTGCAGACTCCTGCCTCCAATTCAAAGTGTTTTTGCTGACCTAGATGAATGGAAAAAATAAAAGATTCTCAAATGGCCCCAGGTTACTCATGTCCTAAAATCACTTAACATTCTGCTGCTTTAGGGGTCTGTCTGCCATGATAGCAATTTTAATAGCACCAATATAAAAAGGGAAGATGTACTAAAAGATTATAGCAACACATCCCAGGGTTATGAAAATATATCATCATTCTTCCAAGGTAAGCATTCAACTGGTAGGGGAATAAGAATGCATAGGTTAAAAAACAGTGTCTCAATTAAAAGGTAATATATAATTTGGATCCAAGATTCTGCAAAGTGTAGGGACATTTGGTTGTACCCATTACTAGGTAAGAGACTTATGTAGGTTATGTTTGGGGTATGCAGTCAGTAAAGAACCAAGACAGAACCTGTATTTCCTGACTTCCAAGCTCTTCTCTAATCATTAGTTTTTTATTAACATACATTAATTGTAGTGTCTAAAAAGCCTGGTGCATGTCCCTTTAATATATATCTAAATTTACATATATTGCTGTGCAATGTTATGATTACACAATTGCCCCTTATCTAGCTTTCTTTTCACTTGTGCACAGTAATTAATCTTATGTGGAAGGTGTGTATCTAGGTTGATAATGTTCCTTTGCACTTGCATTACTCAGTTCTGATCATGCTTCACCTTGATCAGCATCCTCTGCTTTGGAAGCACGAGTTGAATGGAGACCAGAGCCCTATTATCAGGGCCCCCAGCTATGTCCATGGGTTTCAGGAAGATCAGGATAGTCAGAGATGCTGCTGAAGAGGGCATAATCCAGAAAGTATCATTTACACTGTGAAAAAACTTGGCTGCCTATGAGGGTGTCTCAAATATAATATGCACCTCTCCAATGCAAAAAAATACACAGAAGAGAATAATATTAATGCAGATAGGCAGATAGATGGAAGCTATGTGTGACTTTTTCTATTATTCTAATTAGTGTGTCCATCTTCTGATGCAGAATTCACTCAGGAAAAACTGCTACTACATTTACTAGGAAACTTAAAAGCAGGATCAGGACTTCAGAGAACTCACTTCACCAAAGAACCCAGCAGGCCCAGCAAAGAAACAGGCAGGTGATAAAATGCCCTTCTTTAATGTGACAGGTACAGTTAAGTGAGGACATAGTGCCACACATCAGTTTGACCTACATTGGTCATTGCTAAGGAAAATGTGATCACCTGAATTGACAACTGGCCAGGAAATCTGTCGTGGGATCACATGGCAAGCACCATGTGTAGATTTTAATGACTGCAAGTTAGCAGGACCTTGATTTCTTACCTCAGTACTGGGATACTTGGGATGATGTTACCCATTCAATGTAGAGTTATAACTTTCTCTATGTCAGGTACAGTGCTGTGGGCATCATGCCTCTACAGTTTACTTTGGAGTAATCACTTGTTCATTCTCATGAGCAGGTGCAGTAATACCAGCCTACAGTCTGCTACAGTGGAACAAGCTGTTTCTGTCTGTTTTGGACACCGATCATATACACAAGTGTTGAGAAGCAACGTACCCCACACTGCGGAGAATGAGTTTCCCAGGAAGCCAGGAAAACACAGCCACTTTAGCTATGCAGCATCTCTTGACATGGCACTGACCACAGGCAGAGCTAGGATTTTGAAAAGAGGGTGGAGATGGTGAGGTGCATCTTCTTCTTCATCATCATCATCATCATAGCACAACACATTTGTCTCCAGTTTAAAAATAAACTAGAAGCTGTACTAATAGTCTGTGGGCCCGGGGCTGTATGATTCAGTTTAAGATTGAAACAAACAAATAGAACATCACTGGAACAACACTGAGATGTGGGGGGAAGTGGGCACACTAGAAAGAAGGAATAGGCTGCAATCGGACCTAGACAGGTTACAAGGGTGGACGGATGAGAACAGGATGGGTTTCAACACTGACAAGTGCAAGGTAATGTACCTGGGGAGGAAGAACCACCAGCATACCTATAGGCTGAGGAACTCCCTTCTCATCAGGGCAGAGGCAGAAAAGGATCTTGGAGTCATTATTGACACCAAAATGAACATGGGCCAACAGTGTAGGGACGCGGTCAGGAAGGCCAACCGTAACTTGTCATGCATCCACAGATGCATCTCAAGCAGGTCCAAGGAGGTGATCCTCCCTCTCCATGCGACACTGGTCAGGCCACAGTTGGAGTGCTGCATCCAGTTCTGGGCGCCACACTTCAGGAGGGATGTGGACAGCATTGAGAGAGTCCAGAGGAGGGTCACTTGCACGATCAGGGGGCAGCAAGGCAGGCCCTACGATGAGAGGCTAAGGGGCCTGAACCTGTTCAGCCTCCACAAGAGAAGGCTGAGGGGGATCTAGTGGCCATTTACAAACTAGTCAGAGGGGATCAGCAGGCATTGGGGGAGTCCCTGTTCCCCTGAGCACTACCAGGAGTGACTAGAAATAACAGACACAAGCTGGTGGAGGGTAGATTCAGGCTAGATATCAGAAGGTGCTACTTCATTGTCAGGGTGGCTAGGATCTGGAACCAACTTCCAAGTGAAGTGGTGCTGGCTCCTACCCTGGGGGTCTTTAAGAGGAGGCTGGATGAACACCTCGCCGGGGTCGTTTGACTCTAGTACTCTTTTCTGCCATGGCAGGATGTCAGACTTTATGATCTGCTCAGGTCCCTTCTGACCCTACCATTTATGAAACTATGAATTAAAAACCCTCTGCAGACCTGGGAAGTAGGAGCTTTGTGACCAGGAATAGCTACCAGCAGTATGGCAGAGGAAAAGCTGGCTTGACTGGTAGTACATCCAGATCATTATAAAGAAGACAGGGTCATTCACACCTGTGGAACGAAGAGTTTAGAAGGCATCAGTTAGAGAATGATGAGCCGTGAAATCAAGTGACTCCCTCAGCACTGCCTGTGTAGGAATGCAGCCGCTGCTCTAAACTTTGAATGGAGCAGGGGTCAAACTGGTGTGAAAGTGAACCTGGATCCACTGATTCAGTACAGACTAAGAGGGAAAACTTCCCTGATGACCCACCAGCCCCGTGGCCTTTTCTGGCACCCGCTATTGCTTATCTCTGTGGTTCTCAACTGGGGAGGCATGCAACATCCTGCGGAGCTGGGTGATCCTTTCCTGGGTGCCAGCTAGGGTGGCCATCATAGAGGACATTCCAATTTTCTGCTACTCCATTCTCTTTTCTTGAAGAGAAAAATAGAGGATGTAAAGGCATCCAGTTTCGTTTCACTGGAGGATAACTGGACTGTCCTCTATGATGGCCACCCTAGCACCAGCCCTGCCAGGTAGATCAACACAATTCCCAGGATAAACCCTGAGATTCCCACTGGGAACCTAGGGTCTTACCAACCAGTCTGCCCCCTGGGCTCCCTCAGCTCTTAGCTGAAGAAGAATCGCTCTGGCATTTGTGTGGTGAAACGAGGGGAAAAACTCAACATAGGCATTTTCTTGAGGGGACCGGGAGGTTCTCCAGGCTGCGTAGGTTGGCAAGCCCCATGGGTGGGGGCGGGGCTTCGGAAACCGCAAGGTCTGGCTGAAACAGCTAGGATTATTGAGCCTGGAAAAGAGAAAGACGGGTGGGGCACCGTAAAGGCGATTATGGAGAGGATGGAGATGGGCTTTTCTCTACGGCTCTAGGGGCCAGGATAAGGAGCAAGGGCCACAAGCTGCAGCAGAGGACAGTCAAGTTAGCGACAAGAACAACACTTCCCGCCAGGAGAGCGATCACTCCCCCAGCAGGCGCCTAGCCCTGCCAGGGCCCGGGGAAGGCGGTGCGAGCCCCGGGCGGGGCAGCGCATGCGCAGCGGGGGAGACCCCTGTTTTGTTTTTTTTTATTTCCACCTTGCAGGCTAGAGTCGCGCCGGCTCGGACCTGTTGCAACGGGACACTGCGGCCCCTGCCCCGCAGGTACCGGGCTGTGCCCGCGCCCCGGGGGAGGCACGTACGTCCCTGCCCTGCCCTGCCCTGCCCTGCCCTGCCAAGCACGCACCCCCGGCGGGCTGGGCTTGCCCCTCGAGGGCTCTGCCCGGCCAGCCCAAGGCCTGGAGGAGCCGGGCAGGGGTGATCTTGGCCTCTCGGAAAGGGGCCCTAGTGCGGGGCAGGCGCCGCGGGCTACGTTGGGCGTGCTGCTGTCGTCCCCCGTCTCCTAGCAAGTGAGGGGAGCAGACACCAGCCTGGGAGCAGCGCAGGTAGGTCTTCCCGCTGCTCCCGGAGCCCTTGGGTCTTCTTTGGCGAGCCCACGTCGCGCTTGCTTGTTTGCGGCTTTGCGGCTGGCTGCGAGCCGGGCTCCTTCTTGCCTTTGCAGACTTTGCCCTTCACCGCAACCAGGGCTAAAGGCCTGGCTGGGCTCAAGTGCTGCCTGCAGACCAGAGTGCTTGCAGTGTAACTTGGCTGAAGTTGCGAGCCCTCTGGTCTGCGTGTGATGCAGGGACCTGTTAAGGTGCAAGCCCTCTGGTCTGTATGCATTGCCCAAGCCTATGAAGTTACAAGCCTTCTGGTCTGCTGGGGATGCTGGAGCCTGGCAAGGCTTTTAGCCCTGGTTACTGTGCTGGCTGGGGGAAGGGCCCTGACACTCATTCCAACAAAAGCTGGGTAGAAACCAGCTGTGGAGTGGTCATGTCATGATAACTGGCTGGCTGGTTTTGTAAGTGGAGAGTCTTTTGCACTGTGTGATAATTATGTTGGGCATGTGACTGGTCTGTATTTATTGCAGCACCCCTCAGCTAGTTGTGTGAAAATTGGTTTGCATAGACAGCTGGTTTGCATAGATGGCTGATCTAAATGTATTGCATGAGGAACCAGTCAACTGTATAATACAGCAGTTCTCAAATTCT
Source organism: Caiman crocodilus (assembly GCA_030014935.1). Classification (NCBI taxonomy): domain Eukaryota; kingdom Metazoa; phylum Chordata; order Crocodylia; family Alligatoridae; genus Caiman; species Caiman crocodilus. The sequence goes on from JAGPOW010003648.1 coordinate 59,811,314, forward strand.
GATGGATTGTATACCACCAATTTAAAATGATACAACCTTAAGTATCACCACCGCATTTTTGTTATATAAAATAATTATAATAAATGGGTTAATGTGTACCATTGACGGGTACCACTGCGTACTGCTTCAAAGTGTACCACTGGTGGTGCTTGTACCACAGATTGGGACCCTGTTGTAGTGTATGTAGCAGGGGTAAGAAGAGGCTAATAATGCTCGAGCTGGTGCCACTTTAGCTGCCAACATGAAGGGTCTGTAGTGTCGGTGGAATACCGGTTTCACTCAAGTGCTGCTCAGGCTCCAGTGCCTGCCCTGTGCTCTCAGGAAAAAACAGGCGAGTACTTCCCCAGTTCACCAGAAGCATGTTCTGTGAGGCAGGTTGCAGAAGTTTTAGACCAAGTCCACGCTGCAGAGGAATGCAGGCAGGGCTTCAGTTCTGTTCATGGGACTTGAAGCACATTCACTCTCTGGCCTCCGTTAAGGTGGTGGTCTCTTTTCTGCCAGGTGAAGCAAGGCTTCTGGATTGGTCTGGCCACAGGTAGAAGGCACGTGTAAACACTTGTGTGCTCTCTGCCACTCTTCTGCTCAGCAGCTAGTGCCTCCTCGAGATGAATTTTGTGCTCTTTTGGTGCAGCTGTTGAGTGGAGTCACCAGAAGTGGGCACATGTGCGTACGTGTTGGCTGTTTCATAGCATTGGCTGCTATCTGCTGCTGGACCTTCAGGTGGGTAGACCCAGATGAGTCAAGCTGAAGCTTTAGTGCTGCTTGCAAGTGAATGCAGCTCTGTAGGTGCTGACTGGATGTTGTCACTGGAGCTAGGCAAGCTCACACACGGGTCATTCAAGTCAACTCTGCCATGAAGACAAATCTCAAAAGGACCCTTCAGGTTTTGTATTGTGCTGAGGTCCCCAAGTATGTCCCACTGGGTACTGAGGCCTACTTGAAGTGGTGCAGGGGAGGAGAAGAGGGGACATAACAGCTGGGTCAGTCACCAGCAGTAGGGGAATGTCCTGCTCCCACAGTAACCTGCCCTCTGTAGGGCTTCTCTAAGACAGGCTAAGGCCTTTGTGCCATGTAGCTGGCTGAGCATTTGAATTGTCAAGGGTCCATCTGCTAGCTATCTCCGTTTCCCAGGAGGGCTGTGTTTTGATTTTTGGAGAAGACTGCTTTTTTTGGCTCTGCTACCTCTTCTGAGGCAGTGGAGTAGCACAACTGCCCCTGCAGGCTTCAGGGAAAGAGCTAGGCCGAAAAGGGGCAAAAGGGGAAGGTGTGCATCTCTTCCTTCAAACCTGATTGAATACCATTTTTGTCCACCAAGCAATCCGAAGCGCTCAAAGTGCATTCCCCCTCCCCACCCCTCAGCTCTGGTCTGGGTGTATTACCTCTGCCTCGCTCCCCTGGGCAGGAAAGGTGCCAGGCAGCATTGGGAAAGCCATTTCAGCTTGACAAGATGCAGGCACCATCTTGGTAGCCCAGTTGTGGTGGACTCACTTGTGCACCATTTCCTCAAACAGAAAAGGAGCCACACAGGAGTGGAGGAAGGGTGAAAGGTGGCAAAATACCTAAATCAGCTGTAGACCCTGTGATGCTTTAGAGATGCTCTAGCAGTCCTCTTGCTCTAGAACTCTGTGAATCTGTTAGAAAAATCAGCAGACTCAACAGAGAATCCTGGTGAAGACTGTTAAAAAATGTAGGGTCCACAGCATTGGTCAAACTCCCCCAAAAGGTCACAAATTCAAGCTTGGAACTTGGTTTCTGCATCAGGTCCCCAGTGACATCCACACGGCAGGTGTCCTACTTGGTCAATCACTGAAGCAGCCTTCGTGATAACTTTCTGCTAGTTTCTAAACAAGTAAGTTTACAAAGTTAGGAATTGCCCTGATCAGACCCAGTAGTGTGTTTTTAATTGAAGCCTGTAGCTTTCACAACTGTCCTAGCAATCTTTTACAAAATAAATTCAAGAAATATTCCAGGTTTTTTTCTGTCAAACTGGTTGTTAGAAAGCATGGCTAATATGACAGAGAAGAAAGGTAATTGACTCTTACTCTAGGCTGAAAATGTGACTCTACTGCAGTGGACAGAAGGCCTGCAAGCTCCAATAGAGAAGAATAAAATCACTGGTTCTGAAATACTGTATGGTAGCAATTTTCAGAGCATTTGTTGCTTATAGGTCATGTGAATGTACAGGTGTTAAAATGCTTAATCATGAGTGAGTAATGGATGTTTGGGAACTGGTAGTGTGATGTGGAACATTTACCATTTGGTCCCTGAGATAAATTCAAGCAGAGTTTGTAGGGACTTAGAAGTCATTGTGATATGAGGGGTGCTTGACTTATTTTAAATGAATTTGGAGGGGCTTTTGGATCTAGTGCCTATAGATGCATATTAAAAAAAATATTGCAAGGACCATTTCCTTAAGGTTATGGGGAAGGAGGCAGGTAAGGCAGCTTTTACTGTCTCAACCCATCTTGCATTTGCACTGTAAATAAGACAGCCTACAGAGTTTTCAATAGTAAACCGATAAAGATAAGGAAGGGATGAAACAATAAAATGGCTCTTTGTTTCTTTCAGAATCTAGAACGGTATTTTCTGCAGGTCTGAGAAACACTTTTGTAAGAAGCAAATGCTTACAGTTGGATATACTAGATGACACCCATGAGGTAGTCTCTGGACTGTGATGAGGATCCATAATCTTTGCTCCCAAGAAGTTTGAGCTTTTAAAGCTGTATTCTCCATGAGAGTTTGTCACTAATAATCTCTTGCACATGAAATGCTTTTTTATTCCAAGTAATTGAAAGTCACTGAGGATTAATAAAGAAGATTTGAAAAGACACGTTTATGAAAACAGTAAATCCACAAGTAAGTAAGCAGTTTCCTTCACTGGTAAAAGAAACCATTGTATGAAAGGTAGAATTTTGCATGTTGGTAATAGACTGAGTAGCTTAATTTATAATTGAGTAGAACTGGATAGCTGAATACTTTCTGAAAAACTTAAATGCCTTACTGTTTCTTGTTAAATAGCTAATACCTTTATTATCCTTTCATCTAGGAATATCTAATTGATGTAAAACATTAATTAAACATCACTAAGTAGGCATATAGTAGTTTTTTAATGGGATGTGTAATGAACCTTATAATGTTCTCTGACCTTTTCATGTGAATTTATTTTGAATTGAATGAGGTCACATCCAAGATGTCCACAAGTGCTTGGTAAAATAAAAGTATGAAATCCTTCAAACAGATAGAAATAGATTATTTGAAATAGGTGACTCTAGGAACCAGAAATCACATTTCAAATATTTCAGTAATTTTAATGGTTATAGATGGTGAAATATAAGAGTTAACATTGTTGTCCTGCAGCTATCCTCAGGTGGTATTTGAGCTTTGATGCCTGGCTTTTTGAGAATTCTGTCATGTTAAGAGTTTAAAATAGATGAGTAGGAATCCTTTGCTGAACAGTGTTTTGGTAATGGAGGTTGTTTGGTGGTGAAATTTTTGCCATAATTTCTCTTGGTGATTGGGGGATAATGGTCAAACTTTCTTTCTGTGTGAGATTAGTTTCCTTTGATGCTTCTTGCACTGTATGTTATTTGATCTAAACGTTTTTCCTGTTTGCACTTTTATGACAAGTATCTCATATGGTTCATGACTCATTAGGCAAGCTGTTAATGTAACTGCTGTACTTCCCTTTTTTTTTTTTTTGAGGGAGACACAAGATGGTTCCTTTTCTATTTCTTGATATTGGACATTCCCGTCTAGTCTACTTCTGGAACAGAACTGGACTTGCCAATTCATCTAATGAAACGTACTGCTATAGCACTGCACAGGGCAGCACTGTACTTCAGGGAGTAACTTTTGGTGGAATTCCTACAGTCCTGCTCCTGGATGTTACCTGCTTTTTGGTAAGCTTCCCCCCTCCACCTGCCCCCAAATCTTCCAGTTGCAACAGTTCATGCTTTGTCTAACATCAGTGTTGTTCAAAATTCTTTTCCCTGTCTATTAGGGTAAGAGACGTTTATTTTCAGAACAGAAATAATTTTAAAAGTTTGTGGGAGAGGCAGAACTGCAAGTTGATTTCACAGTTTATCCTGTTTTGTTTTTTCCTGAAGCGCTATCTGTCAGTTTTTAGTCCCAATACTAAAATGAGACTCGGGGAGTGAATTGTCCAATTTACAGTTTCCTAGATTCTTTACTGCAAAGGAACCCAAATTTGGCTTGTTGAAGGGCCATGCTAGTACAAGGCCCACCAGATCTTGAGCCCAATTTACAAAATAAAATAATTTAAAATGAAGTAGTTAAACTCTCTTAGCTGTCCTGGTATGTATGTTCCAGCAGGCTGGGTACCAGTTGTTTGGATCCAGAATTCTTTAATGCTGAACGAATGTGACGGTGAGCTGTGATGTTGAAATCCATGCTGGATGTTCTTTGGGAACTGATGTGCTTCATTCTAATGGTTGATTTTAAAATGTTATGTCTATGTTCTAGGCTACTGTGCAGAGATTAGGGGGGATCTCTTGTTTTTTGGACAGCGTTACATAATAAGACGGGGGCTTTCTTGGTTTCCTCTAAGAATCACTTATTCGCCTCTGCATATCAAACTGAAAGGGCCAATAGTCTGAATTTATATGACAACTCCCTCATTCCTCTCTTTGAGAGTGTTGTGGTTTGTTGCCAACTTTTTATAAATATAAAAAGTTTAGGGAAAGTTTTTTAGTTTCCATTTGTCTGCTTTTGATTGTTGATTTTTTTTTTTTTTAAAGTTCTCTGTAAATCTCTGAAATACAAGTTAGAAAAGAATCTGTAGGATCTTGAATAATTTAATTGGTTGTCTTGCTAGAAGGGATTTAATCTGTAGAAAGGGATTTTATAAAAGGTCTTGGTGAATGATTTAGTCTTGTGAGCTATGTTCATTGTAGTTATGGATGCTAAGAATAGTTCAAGTAATTCATGTGTTTCAGCCACACAAGAAAGAATTGTATATGCTTAGGCTAAGGGCATGGTTGTAAAACTTGCCCTGTGAGCTAGTCACCTTAGTTTGGGCCTTTGTTTTAATAATTTAAAGTAAAGGTCTGTTATGAAGGTTTCTTTGTCCTCTGAAGCAGTTAACTGTAAAGTACTGTGTGTGCACGGGGTGTGTGTGTGTGTGTGTGTGTGTGTGTGTACCTTGTTAATAGAATTTGAGGTAAGGAATTATTTTTATCTTAAAGTTTGGCCAAGATGTGCAATTTGGACAAAAGTACTGAAGTTCTAATCTTCTCTCTGAAGTCCCAAACAAACAAGTTTGCAGTTTGGTCACTGGATCACTTATCGAGAGCCAGTTACTTGTAGAAGTAGAATGGTGTTTTTGACAGGTCAATGACTTAATTTGCTACGGTAAATCCTACTTTCCAAAATAATAATTTTGAAATTTAAAAATAGGAAGTAAACAATTTTTATTTTCGATTTATCTTCTAGATCTTAATATTGGCCTTCTCTGTAATAAGGAAGAAATTCTGGGATTATGGTCGTCTTGCCTTGTTGTCAGAAACTGAAAGGTACAGTGTTGCTGAAAACCATGTGGGGGTTGTGGAAGTAGGAAAGATGAGGAGATTGCTGTTAGCTTGCTTGCTTGCATGAATAAGTGTGATTGGACTTGCATTCATTTTTCTTTCTTATTTAAAATTCTCTTCTGACTATAGTGTGTGAAACACTTCCTTGTCTGAAAGTTTTTCTGCAGTGTCAATAAATAAAGCTGTGTGTTTACACTTGTGGTTATGAATCCTTCTCGGATATCATTTGTGGAGGAGTGGAGGGAAGAAGAAAGGTAATAGGCTGCTTGAATCTGTTAACATCATCTGCCCACTTACTGGTGCCTACACTTTCTGCAGCAGTAGAATATTAACTGCTGCACTTAGCTGTCTTCAGATCAAAGGTCTTCCCAATGTAACAGTTAATACAAGTCTTCTCAGAATTTGTCTAGACTCCGTCCCTGTACGGATCATAAAGGGCCTGATATTTGCCTTAGCAGAAGTCACTAAGAGCTTTGACATCTTTAATGGAAGCTGGAATGATCCTGTGACTTTTTTTTAACTGCTTTTGCTTAATGATATTATGGATACTTCAAGAAGAAATATTTCTTGTAAGGTGGGTTGAAGTTTAGTTCTCTTGCATTTATCATAAGCTACTACTATCAATAGCTATAATACATCCCAAGCATATGTGAAGAAAAACTTGTGCGTATTTATTCTGAGCTTGTCTGCGCTTAGTTGGGAAGTGTGATTTGTGATGCAACTGAGCTCACCTGTATGTAGAAAACTTGGCTAACAATGGGAATGAAGATGGTGTAACATAGACTTCCTCGCTGAAGCCTGTGGTACCGCATCTTCATTGCATTATGTGAGTGAGTTAGGTTTAATTTAACCTGCACATATGTTTATGCATGCTGCAGTTAAATTTTCTGAATGCAGTGTTGACACCCATAGTGAGGAAACCACTTTACTTCCTAACAAGTGGAAACCGCTACTTCCCTGGTTTACAGTAGATGAAAGAGGCACTAAAAGTTCTTCACTGTGCTGCAGAAGCAGAAAAAGTTAAGGCAGTTCTCATAAGGGTACAGGGTAAATCTGGAATGCGAGGCAGAAACTGCAGAGATGTGGAAGGGGAAGATGGGGAAAGATGATATTTTATATAATGTTGCAAATCTGAACAGGAATGCAGACCCTGTCTTATTAGGCACCAAATTAGTGGTCCACTTTCTTCAAATTCTGTGTGTCGTTACTGTCTCACCACTGCACCCTCCTTGTTTGTTGTACTCTGTTACTTCAGGATCTTCTCCTTTCTCACTTTTGAGTGCTGAATAGAAGCATGGATGTTTTAAAATAAAATTCTCTGATTTCAATCTGGAAATGCACACTAGTCACTCTAGTTTTTCTCTTTTGTTTTCATTTTGTTTCCTTACTGACCCACTTCAGAATTGTTAAACTTAGTTTATCAGACATGGAAGAACTTCTGTGTTTCTACAGATAACTTAGAAGTGTCTTTTTGCATATTTTAGTGAGTCAAGACACTGCAGGATATCATCATCCTCATCAGCAGTGGATGACCTTGAATATGACAGGGTCAGTATTTGAATTAAACCCATAAGATAAAATGGTAGAGAGAGAGAGAGAGAGTGTGTGTGTGTGTGTGTGTGTGTGTGTGTGAATGAAGTAGGTAGATATGGTGGAATCTGCCATTGTTCTGCACTTGGTGTATATATATAGGTTGTGCATGGCAGGGCATCTATGCACTCCTAGTGTGAGAAATGCTAACATATGAAATGTATATGTTTATTCTGGAACCTTAGAAAAAAAGAAGCCAAGAAGTCTATACCTTTATAAACACTGTGACGCTATTATAATTTACCAGTGTTGTGTCATTTTTACAATAGAAGATTTTCCCCACAAAATTTGGGAAGAAGGGAACAAAGACTTAATAGTCTCTGTAAAAGTGTAACATGGATGCGTGTTTTGCACTTTGTAGAGAACTTTTCGTGTACAGAGTTCTCCTTTTACAAGTATTGCAAAGCTAACTTTCACAACACGCTTGTATGCGTAGGTAGTGTTTGTTAAGGCACCAGGGATTGACAGTCTTCCAGCTAAATGCCTGAAAGTTTGCATTCAAAGCATTAAAATGCCATCTTCACAAGATGATTGAAAAGATCTGGAGAGAAGAATGTATGCCTGAACAGTGGAAGCGGACAATAATAATAATAATAATAATAATAATAATAAGGGTCATTGAAGAGAGTGTAATAACTATCAGGGTATCATACAACATACAGAGCTTTTTCTGAAGTGCTGCTAAACTGATGGCTCAGATGCAAAAAAATTGAGAGACTACCACTGTGAGTTCAGGAAAGATCAACTTGTGGTTGGGTATTTTCTACAAAGCTGTTGCCAGAAAAGAAATGAGAAGTTGCAAAAGATGTCAAAGTGATAGTAATAGAAGAAAGTCACCATGATCAATTATGGTGGAGTGTTTAATCCCCCCCAAAATGGTATGGTTTATTAAGGTGTGCATTGAAGTATCAATGAGTTCCACGAGAACTGAGGGAAAGCTGTTGGACCCAATGGAAATCAATAGCAGGCTCAAACGAGGACTAGCAGTGCACTGATATTGGTTGCGTATTGGATCGGCACTGTTTAAAAGGAAAATTAACATTATCAGCTATTGGGTTATTTGGGCAGTGTAGCCAGTGTCACTGATAAATACAATATGCCTTCTGGCTAGGGTCCTGCTGGTAAGTCTGGGAAGGGAAAGGGGTGTGAGGGGAGCAGATTGAGGTCCCCATGTTGAGGGAGAAAGTGCAGCAGGTTCTGGGGCTTGGGGGTGCTGTCCAGCCAGGGCAGTGAATGGGACCCAGGACAGGGAACAGGATGGAGCTGTGGGTGGCTCACCCAGGAGGTGTCGGGAGTGGAGGTGGTTCCTTGCTGCTGTGTACACTCCTGGAGGGAGGCATGGGGGACCATATACCCCCCAGACTTGTGCATGAGGTGGATGTGGGCTGCTTGCTGTGAGCTTCGGGTTCTACTGTGTTGCCTTTCCCTTGCCTTTAAGTTATTTGCCTATTGGCTGCATGTCCCCTGCCCATCCATTAGTGGTGCGGGTGGCGAGTTGTGGCTCCTTCTGCAGGACTGGTACAGGGCTTCTGAAGGAAAGGCAACATAGCAGAGAGCCCTGAGACTGCAGCAGGCAGTCCACATCTGCCCTCACCCCAGTTGGCTCTGCTCTGGTTAAAAGCGTCCTTGCACTTAAAAAAATGGTGGCAGCAGCACTTGAACCAAACTAAAGTTCATTTGATGAGTTTTAAGTGACCACCATTTTTAAGCACTGGGATACTGATCCCCTGGACAAGCTGCCCGCAGCTGTATCCCACTCCTTGCCTTGGCCCTGGGTACTACTTACTGCCCTGGCTTGGCCCTGAGAACTACTCACTGCCCCAACCCCTGTCGTACTGTCTCCCTCACCATGAGAGCCTCAATTTGCCCCCATCACCCATGTCGCTTCCCCTGCACAGACTTACCTGCAGGGAGCTGCTCTCTACACTGCCTGACTGCATTCCTTTAAATTGGTTATCAGATTGGTATTGGACAGTATGGCTGGTTAAAAATCAGCTATCACTATCAGCCAAGAAAATCTTTATTGGTGCACCCCTAAAGAGGACACCCTGTCACCAGTGCTTTTCATCGTGATGCTTGAGAAGGTCATAAGAGAAAAATAAAAAGGTCTGCACCAGGTATTTGCTTATGCAAATTACATTTGCCCAGTAGGAGAGAAAATGGAAATGGTATAAAAGAATACAGAGATCATAGCATGAAACACCAAAGGAGTTGGGCTTACTATCAGTCAGCAAGACAATACCTGATCACATCCAGAAATTAATCTCAAGATCAAAGGAAGATAAGGATAGAGAATAACAAGATGGAAAACAGAGAAACTTAAATATTTAGAAACAATGATCACTGAGGGCAATCAAAAGACTGAAGAAATGAAGGCAAAAATGTACAGTTCTAATTGTATGCCTGTTGAGCCTAGCTGCAAGGAGAGTCTTAAGAGACTTTAAAATCCAACTTTATAGTACAGTTGAACAGCCTATCCTTCTATATAGATATGAATCCTGGATACTAACATAAGCAAATGGGGGAAAAAAGTCTGCGAGTGTTTGAAAACAGAATGCTAAGGAAAAGATACAGTGTTGTACAAAAGAACAGGCTATGGAAAAGAAGAGCTTGTGGGTCTTCACAAAAGACTTGATGTCTTGAGCAAGATAAGAGTGCAGGGACTAAAATGAGCAGGGTGAATCATGAGACCTGATGAAAGAAGGCATGTAAAGCAGATTTTGGAAGCTGAGGTGGTGGGTATCACACAAGGCAATGATGGGATTATGACAAGCTCATCTGGAAGGAATAAGCAAAGAAGTGACAAGGTAGAAGGAGATTGCACAAGATAGGACGGAGTGGAAGGCTGTTTAGAAATGGGAGGGAACTTTGAAGGGTGTTTTTTAAAAATCATGTTTTCAGTTCAGAAACTCTTAGACAACTAAGATAAATGTATACACTTAATTTCAGTAATTTAATTCCTTGAATAATCAACATTTGTGCTTCCCAATATTGGCAAATTGTAAATCACTATATATGAAGTGATATTTTTAGGTGCTGGGTGTGTTCTCTGTATGCATATAGAATATAAATGGGATATGGAACTCTGATATTATCTAGACTGAACTGATAGCTGTTTTTGTTTACATGTTGAGAGTGAGTTTTAATGGAAAAAGTCCTTAATTGGAAAAATTAGACATCAATATCTCTTCGAAGCAATTCATGTTCAGAATCTAACATACTTCACCTTTTATTTATAGGGGTTTTGTTCTTGGATGATGGCTGCTTTTCGAATGCGGTAAGTACAGAAAAACAGTAGTGAGCCAGGGTTTACTTTTCTTGATATTTTTCAAGGGAAGGAAGTGATAGACTATATTGAGACACAGTACCAAGAGAGGTAGAATTAGCAGTATGGGAGCCCAAATGAGCTCTAGATGAATGTTTAACTGGTGGCCCATGGTTTGGGAGTGAAACTAAGATCTGCATGTTTTCATTTTCCTCCTCAACCTCCTGTTGTGGAAATCCTGTCCCTAAGTGACACCTAGATTTAACACAAGTTAGCAAAATTGTCATGAAAACTTATCAGCCCAGAGGCAAAGCATATTCATTCAATTGATTTCAGGCTAGTAATGAGAGAATGTCTGTTACATTCCCTCATCACTTATTACCTGTCCAGAAAAGTAGAAATTTGCTCAACTTGTTTGTTGAATATTTTTTTTCCCCACATGTGGCTGTAAGAAGGCATTTGAAACAACAGCCCTCATCTCTTGCTGGCGTACAACACTTTTGGAGTATCCTGTGTCTCTTGCAGAATAGTCAACTGATGCTTTTTGTAGTGTGCATTTTGCTCTAGAGGCATATTTGTATTTGAAAATTTCTCTCCAGTTAGCAAACCTGTATTAATGTCAGCAAAAAAAAAAAAATCCTTTTAATATTTAAGTGCTATGCTGATGTATTTAAAAAAAAAAAAGGGGGGGGGGAACCCCCCCACCCACACACATTCATTTCTCAGTCTAGCAGAGGGTAGTTGTTCTAGGGCTTAATTTGGTGCCGCTCAGCCTGTCCCATCCTGTGAATTAGATGAGTACTATGGGGCCAGACCCTGCGTGTGGGGTTGGTCTACAGGCCTGATGTAGGACAGGGCCAGTCTTTGGGTGTGACCAGGCACATCAGTCCAGCTCCACATACTGCTGTACTACACGAGGACATGTGGGGTTTCTGAGTCCTGCCCCCTGCCGCCATAACTCCCTCAGCTCTGCAGGCTGTGTCACCCCATCTGTGGTGGTGGGAGCAGGCAGTGGAACTGGAAGGGACAGGGATCCCAGACAATGGTAGCAGCAATTCCCAGTGCAGTCTGGCACTTGGAGCCGTGTCATCTAGCCCATGAGGCTTTCTAGGACTGCCATACGTTTGGTAGTAGGGGAGTGGTGGCAGTGCTACTTGCTGTGGTTCCTGCAGCCACAGCAATTTAATGTTACCACTGCTCCCCCACCACTGCAGGTGGGATTCTGTTACTACCACCACCACTATATTTCTGGATTTATGGGCGGGCCAGATCTGACCCTTAGATTGGAGGTTGAGTACCGCTGACTTGGATAGTCATGGGGTTTTTTCATTCCAAGAAGCAAAGTAAACTGATCCTGTGTCTTTCTGTCTTTGCAGTGAGGAAGAGATTAATGAGAAGTGTGGTGATGATGCCATACACTACCTTGCCTTCCAGCGCCACATCATCTGCTTGCTGGTTACTATGAGCATTTTGTCAGTGTGTGTCATATTGCCTGTCAATCTATCTGGTGACTTACTTGGTAAGAATCTTTCTATATTCTGGGGAGAAGAGTGTGTTGTGTGTTGCTGTCAGAATTTAAGGATCCCTCCTATTCTGATCATATTAAGTCTTCCAGCAAGTAGCAGAATACTGCATGGTTAGATACGTTATTCTTTATCAATAGCAGGGGGAGACTTGTTTCCTCTGAAGCCTCTAGGAAAGGCTACTTTCAAAAACAGGATAATTGACTACATGGAATTCTTCCCTCTTCTGATATGGAACTGTGTGCTGGCTGGTGGGTGGATGGGTGTGGCTCTCCTTGAACTTCTTGACAATGTCTGCAGAGGAAGATCAGGGAAAGTGTGTGTCCCTTAGTGACTGGGGGAGGCAACTTGCCAACAGATAATACGGAAAATGCTGAAGTACCCAATGCCTTTTTAAATTTAAAAAAACAAAAAAACTTCAGTCTCCATATGCAAGGTCAGCTCCTAGGCTAGCAGCACAGTTTGAGGAGGAGGAGGTGAGCAGCTAACAGTGCTGAAAGAATAGGTTAGGGACTATTTAGAAAAGCTGGATGTGTACAAGTCTGTGGGTGGGACGCGATACACTGAGGGTGCTGAGGGTGTTGACCAATGTGATTACGGACTCTGTAGCCATTATCTTTGAAAATTCATGGTGATCAGGAGAGGTTCTAGATGATTGGAAGAGGGTAAATATAGTATCCATTTTCAAGAGAGGGAAGGATTATCTCAGTAGCTACAGACCAGTCTGCCTTGCTTCAGCCCCTGGAAAAATCATGTAGACATGGATTCCTTGAGGATCTGCTAATTACTTGGAGGAGAAGCTGATTAGGAACAGTTAGCAAGTCATGGCTGACCAATCAAATTGCCTTCTATGATGAGATTACAGGCTCTGTGCATGCGGGGAGAGCAGTGGACTTCCTTGAATTTAGTAAGGCTTTTGTTATGGTCTCCCACAACATCCTTGCAAGCAAGCTGAGGAAGTCTGGTTTGGATGAATGGACTGTAAGGTGGATAGAAAAATTGGCTGGATTGGGCTCAAAGGGGGCTTGATGCCTAGTTGGCAGCCAGTATCAAATGGAGTAACCCAGGGATCAGTTCCAGAGCCAGTTTTGTTCAAAATCTTCATCAACAATCTAGAAGATGAGATGGAGTGCACCCTCAGAAAGCTTGTGGATGACACCAAACCGGGTAGAGCAGTATGCTGGAGGGTAGAGCAAGGATTTGGAGAGACCTCAACAAATTGCAGGGATGGACCAAAAGGAATTTCATGAAGTTCAGTAAGGACAAGTACAGAATTCTGCACTTGGGAATGTCCCATGCGCTTGTACAGGCTGGGGACTGTTGGCTCATATTCAGCTTACTGTTACTAGCTACTGTAACCCCCCAGGTCCTTTTCTGCAGAGCTTCTGCTTAGCCAGTCAATGTGCCCTTATTGCAAAGAAGGCTAACAGCATACTGGGTCGCATTTAGTAGGAGCATTGCCAGCAATTTTGAAGGAAGTGATTCTTCCCCTCTGTTTGGCAGTGGTGAGGCCACATCTAGTCAAAACTCTAGTTTTGACTGCCGCCCCCCTTGCTGCTGCCAAAAAGATCTGGACAAATTGGAAAAAGTCCAGCAGAGGGCAGTGAAATTGGTTAGGAGGCTGGGATACATGACTTCTGAGAAGATGCTGGGAGAACTGGCTTATTTAGTTTGGAGCAGAGAAGCCTAAGGTGGGATTTAATAAGAGTTTTCAACTATTCAAAAGGTGGTTAGGTGGTTACAAAGGAGATGGAGCTAGCCTGTTCTCAGTAGTGGCAGATGACAGAGCAAGGAGCAATGGGCTCAGCAAGGGAAGCTTAAGATGGATATAAGAGAACTTTCTCACTAGGAGATTAAGTAACCTGTCCCAGTATTTCACCAGAGAGGTGGTAGAATCTCCATCCTTGGAGGTGTTTGAGACCTGGGTAGATGGAGCCTTGGGTGGGATGATCTAGTTGGGGATGGTCCTGCGTTGAGCAGGGGTTGGACTAGATGACCTCCTGAGGTCCCTTCCACCCCTCATTTTCTATGATTCTGTGTATTGCATGGGACAGCTGCTTTTAGCTTGTGTCGGGATTCTTTTTCTTCTGTAATAAGAGGCAGGTTGTATGCCTGCTGCTACCTCAAGTTCTGCCTGACCAGAATATATAACACAGCAATACACCATGAAGTTCTTGGTGAACTCGGGGCGGGAGGGGTGTTCCTGCTGCATTTTTGTGATGGCCAATCTTGTGGTAAGAAGTGTGTAGTGGAAAGTCATGGGATTTTTTTTTCTGGTAATTTTCTGAAGACATGAATAGCCTTTCTCCTCCTTGAATTGTCTATGCCATCTTGTCATTGGGATTAGCAAAGCTCTCGTGACAGTTCTGGACAGAGCACTTTTTTGTGATTTGAACAAACATCTGAGATTAGAAAAATAGGCAGATTAAAAAGTTGGCTTAATTCCATAAACAAAAATGTTTGCAGGTGGGACACATGCTGTAGATATCTGATATCCAGATCTTAACAATAAGGTCTGTCTGTCATGTAGGCTGAACCTGGCATATTCTTGTTTTTCTTTTTTAGACCAGCAGGAAGTATGATTTTTTTTTTTTTTTGAATGTTCATTACTTTTAAATATAACGTATTAAAAAATAAGCAAAACCAGCTTTTTACTCATCTCAATACTGTATTTTTACACCTAAAACACCCCTGCCCAAATAAAACATGCACCTTGTTTTGGAAGACAGTATATAGGAAGAGATTTTTTTCCAGTCATGGTCAACTGTGTGACAGGGTACATCCTCCTGAGAATGTGGAGTGTCTAGGAAGCGTGGCACCAGGGAAGTCCTGCTGCCAGCTGCCTCACTTAGACTCTCTTCTAGAATACCACCCTTGCTAGATACTGTTTCACAAAGTTAGGCCCCAGACCCTTGCAAGGGCAGTAGCAAATTTGTCAGTTACTTACTGTAAGTAGTTGGGGTTTTTTTATATAAGCTTCTATGAATAAGTGTTGTTTCCAATCACAAGCCTCATCAGGATACCACTAGCAGGCTTATTTGTTGCTCCAGGCACAAAATACAGTGCTTAGCCAACAGTTATGACTAACACAGGACTTTGCGATCTTAGCAGCTTCATAGTCTGCATAGTGTATCCAGACTTGCTGCTTTTCCAGTGAAGAAAACAGCTTCCCTGATTAAAACACGAACCCCAATTTTGGGGGGCTGATTTTTGGGGGAATATGGTGGATGTGAGAGAATACGGTATTTTATTCCTTGTTCTTTATATTTTGATATCCTTATTGTGCCTCATGAAGTCTGTGCTTGATAAAGTATGTATTTTGTCCTTTTTAGATAAAGATCCATATAGTTTTGGGAGGACAACTATAGCAAATTTAGAAACTGGGTAAGTAAACATAGGGAAGTATTAAATACAAAGTTTTACATTGTGGGCAGTCATACCTAAACTTTAATATTTCTGTTCATCTTCAAAAGTGCTAATTGCTACCCAAGGCCAGGCATTCCTTTGGTGTTATACTTATTCCCATTGTTTAGGTGCATAAACTGAAACATGGTATGTGACTTGCCTAGTGCTGTGTGGTGGTGGTACTGGGACTAGAAGCTACAGTCCTGGTGTCTGCTCTTTGCTCTAAATTTTAAAGCACACGCATGTCTTGACTAACAACCAGCAATAATAGCATTGTTGCTTTCAGGAACCATATTTCTGAGATTAAAATAAAACTAGCAGGTTTAGCAGAAAATATGATTTAGCTTATTTTATTTTTAATTAATTTTAATATATAATAAGCTTAAACATACTAGGACTTCCTAAATGCATACTGTAATTCCATTGTGTGTTAACTTAATGTAAAAAAACTCCCTTCTCTTAAAAAGCCTTATCAACACTACCTGTCATCTTAAGTGATATTTTTCCTATCAACTTAATAAAGGAGTATTTTAAAAAAAAATTAAAATGCACAAATCTGTTTTTATGAGCCTTTAAATAAAGCATCTTTGAAAATGTGTGCTAGTTACTAATCCCATTACAGATGCAAGGAAATTTGTTGACAGTACAGATTTTCTTATGTAAGTCTGAAAGAGAGGATGATGCACACAAAGGTAAGAGTACAGCAGTGGAGGCTACTACAGGAGCAGTGCCTGCTATTCATCCATCCTTCTGCAAACAGTTCATCTGGTTGCTCAGTGTAGGTTGTTCCCTTTTTTATGTTTTTGGTTGACCAGAATAATTTTGTAAGATAAGAGATCTCCTAGACATCATTCCTTTGTTTAGTTACTCAACACCCTGACTTCTAATATTGACCAAAAAAATGCCAGTAAATAAATGGAGCATAGCAGAGCGTACCATTGCATACCTGGGCAGAAAAATGCACAGTTAAAACCTGCTGAAAAAGTATGGATAGTTCTAGACTAGCTGCATTTTTTGGATACCTGCTACTTGTTTACACTAGGAGATGTTGTCTTGTAAGCCAGGTGCCTGCAGGGATCAAATAATCAGCAGCAAATTACATTTTTTGACTGCTTTAAACTGTGGATGGCTCTACTCTTAATAGCCTCTTATCCTTGCCTGCAACAGTGACATTTCTTCCCTTTTCTAAATGTTTTGTCCCGCAGCAATGATCTTCTTTGGCTGCACACTGTTTTTGCTGTTATTTACCTGATTTTGACTGTTGTATTCATGAGACATCATGTGAAATATGTCAAGTATAAAGAGGAAAACACAGTAAGTTTCTATATTTGGGGAAAATCTACAGCATATTCATAAGTGGGAAATGCTAAAGAAAAGTTGATATAAAAACTTTTCCCTCCCTGCCAACTTGCAAATAAATATGAAGGAATCTATTAAAAGGTAAACACTGATTTCAGATGACCAAGAAAATAAATTGCATGAAGGAAAGGGGGAAAAATTCTAATTTTTTTTAGGTCTTTTCCTATTATAGAGGCTAATTTACTACTGGCAGCATATATAACTCCCAATGAAGTCAGTAGCTGGCCTCTTTCCTGTTCTCTTCATTTGTTTTAAGACTAAGATACTTATGTGCTGTGTCACTACTGTCTCTGTGTTCCTGTTTGCTGTCTTCATTTGTGGTAGTGTTGAGAAACTGGGATGTTTTTCTTTCCCCCCCCCTCCCTTTTAGGTCAAGTGCACATTATTCATTACTGGTCTCCCAAAACATGCAAAGAAAGAAACGATAGAAAGGCACTTTACGTAAGTCTCCCATACTTGATTGACATATGTATAAGGAGCAGGTTTAAAAACCAAAGTAGAAGGGCTCTTGGTTTCTAAATTATTCAGAAATTGTCATCCTACTCTCACTCTTCAGGAAAAAAATTCTTGATTACATGAGAGAGAGAGGGCCTGGGTTCTATCACAGTTCTGGGGTTGTGGTTAGTGAGTTAGGGGAGATGAGCTCTGGAAGCTGGAATGCCTGGGTTTTCTCTCATCTTATTCCATAGTTTTTTGTGTAAGATTAAGAGGGTTGAATAAGTGCTGAACTTCTCAAGGAAAAAAGTTAGTCACCTTAATTTTAGTGTCTAAGGAACTGCATGTATATTCATACTGTTTTTAATGTGGTTCCCATCTGGCCTTTGCCATGTGTTAAACATAATTGCTACAAATTAATATACAACACAATTCCATTTTTACAGTCTCCTTTTTAGAAGGTAGAGTAATTGATTATGATATTAATAGACATTCTGTCATGTACACTCTCTCCTAATGTGTTTCTCTCTTCCTTTTCAGTGCTGCATACCCAACTTGTAATGTGCTGGAGGTCCAATTGTGTTATGATGTAGCTAGGCTTATTTATCTTTACAGGGAAAGGTACTTGTATGCTTAATATACCTACTTCTTTTTTATAATTCTAGATAAATATTGCCAAGCTTTATTAACAAAATGTCAAGAGTAGGAATCTTATAGATGCTAGAGATTAATTCTACTGTTCAGGTCTGCACCTGATTTGAACTCTGAGGGCTGCAGCTCTGGCTTCAGTATATCTCTGGTAGGCACCATATATTTCACATCATGACTAGCTGTGACTTAGTGACTTGAGAACAGTGCAGGAGTTTCAGAACAAGAAACTCTAGTTTTAACTTAGTAATTTTAGGTCGATGGTTCCTAGGTCCATGAGACTGGACCCATTACAGTAGATTTTATGTTCAGGGCAATGCAAGAAGAGTCCTGAATACAACTTGGTTTTGTAGACTTCCTTTTAGTTTGGTAAAAAAGTTAACTGTATTATGCAGCAAAGGTGTATGTTGGGGGAAGTGTGTTATGTTGGTTGATTTATTACTTATCAGTCCTTGGGAAGACTTTTACTTTCAGGATTTCATTTTCCCTAAGCTTGTTATTGTGGTTCTGCTATTCTGTTGCAAAATCTAATGTGTATATTCTTGTATCTAGAAAAAAGGCAGAAAAAAGCCTGACTTATTTTACACACCTGCATCATAAGTATGACAAGCGGGTCCAAATCAACCCAAAGCTATGTGGTCAGTTCTGTTGTTGTGATATTGGAAGATGTAAAAGGGTAAGAGTCTATTTCTGCTGCTTCTGTCATCAGTCAGAATAATGGAAAACTGCAAGAGTTTACAGTTTATTTATCTTGCTGGGATCCGATGACCCCTGCTGACTTCCCGACCTTAGGGTAGGGGGCTGGACTTGAAGATCTTCTAATGTCCCTTCCAACCCTGATGTCTGAAATCTAGGATCGGAGTGTTGGAAATATAGGACGCCAGGTTTTTTTGTGTTGGACATCTGTTCCTCTTATTGGAACAACTGTACAAAAGATGTCACAAAAACCCTTGCATCTTGAAGACTTTCTGCAGAGAATTTAACATTGATGTTAAAATCCATATGCATGTTATTAACACGAATATACTTAAGTTCCTTGAATCTAAGATGACCTCCCCCCATTTTCCCATGTAGATTCTTTACGTAGAAAATGAATACATGTTACAATTTTCCATTTATTAGAATCTAATTACTGGGGGGATCTTTTAATTCATCCCTCCCACCACTGCAGGGGGGGAGGCTGTGGAGAAGCAGGTGGTGTGGAGAGGTCAAGCAGCTTACCTCCTGCTTGTGCTTGCCCTCCCCCCTCCCCTTTTCCCCAGCCTCTGCTCTACTTTGGCAGGCTCCATCCCTATTCTAGCCTGGGGCGTTGAGGACAGGCCCCACCCTGGCCCCATAGCAGCTATACGCGTCTGGATTGGTGCTACGGGACTGAATTAGGGCTGTGCTCAGTGCCTCAGGCTGCAGCCTGCTGGCATGGAGCAAGGGTAAGCTGGGAGAAGGGCAGGGGTGGGGGAAGATGGTGGGGTGCAGATGTAATGTGACAGGGAAGAGGACAGGCAGCAGTTGCTGTAGTGACCCTGACCCTGAGTAGGGCCTGCACCCCAAGCTTGCCCCCACCCTTTGTATGCGATTCTTGAGATGAGGGGCTATCCCCCATGTTAAAAGTGTGTGGGGGAAACCTAGACTCAAGACTCTTAGACTCAAGCAAATACAGTATATTATATTGCATTAAAGATCTAGAGTTGTCCAGAAGACTGGTATCTTACTATAGTAGGGAAGCAGGAGGAGGGAGGGATTGTACTTTGTGGAAGTTGTATTGAATGAGAAGAAAAGATCACCATTCGGTGTTGGTATCTAACAGGAATTCATTTTCCAACAGGAAGATGCCATAGATTATTATACCCGAGTTACAGAGAAGCTGCTGGAAGAATACTTGAAAGAAGAACAAACTGTTCATAATAACCCACTGGGAATGGCTTTTGTAACGTTCCAGGAGAAATCTATGGCCACATAGTAAGGAGTTGTATGTTGTGGGGTTTGTTGTTTTTTTTATTTGGGCCAGTGGGGAGTCTTTTTGTCTCTGAATATTGTCATGAGTGAATCCATCTTGTTCACCTGGGTTGGTTCCTCCTTTCTTCATCTGCTTTCTGGATTTGGTGTATTCTACTTCCTTGGACCTTTTCCCAGAGGTCCTTTGCCTCTTCATGATCTAAAAATTAGTCTAGCCAAGGGATGGTTGTAGGGACTTAATGGAGCAAAGAGTACTGCCTCTAAGGACTGGATTCTAACCACTTGCCTAAGCCAGAAATGGATGAAAATAGCTGGTTGACAGAAAACGAACTATCAATAGCTATATATATATTATATGTAATTCACGGTGGATCAGTGTTACCGGGTAAAAGGCTGTGCTTAATGTTCTTGGTGGTAACAGTTGCTGCTGACAGTGATGAAAAGAGGGAGAGTTTCCTGACACCCTTTCATTTTTTTTTTTCTCTTTCAAAATACTTCCTGCCAGCAGCATGCTACTCAGCCCTCAGCCTGCACCTCTGTAATTTGGAAACTGTCCAACTGAACATACACTTGATATTTCTGTGTAGCTACAGCTATTTATAGGCCTTGCTGTTGAAATTGCTAAGCCATTTTGACTCATGTTGACCTTTTTGGGAGTGGGTGTGCTCAGCACCAGAGCCAAGTTATTTACAGGGATCTTGGTTTTCTCCTATTTAAAAAAAAAACAAAACCAAAACAAATCCCCAACTTAATATATATAGTGATGTTTCAGTTCAATCATGGAAAAATGTGGATTTTAGGTTACTTTTTTAAACAAAAAAATTCCCTAATTTTCAATCAGCGAGAACAAGGGTCCCTGGCTATTTACAGTGGAATTCATCTTAATTCTGTTATTAGCCAAGTGTTTGTTAGCAGCAGTTCTCTTCCTAAGAGGCTGTAAAGGAGAATTAAAATGTGTGTGTTGGAGGTGGTGGGAAATGGGTCTCTGTAGAAAACTGTGGTCCCATGGATTATTTGTTTTGTGGGTCCCTCAGTATTGCTAGTCCTAACCCTTTCGGTCAAAGGATCTATTATTACCTGATCAGTGGGCCAGGCTGCAGAGCCTGTCTGTGAGCTCAGAGATGTCAAGAAGTTTAGGATGTGGGGCTGCTTCTGGAAATTTTTGAGGAATCTGTGCTGGAGTTTGTTCTGTTGCTCTTGTTATAGATTGTAACTTTAAAAGTTTTAAAGGAATGGAGAGTCTGGGTTACTATCTGTATAATGGGCAATTGATATTAAAAATAAACAAAGAGTCTTTCCTAACTTTAGCTTAACAAAGATATCCTCTTCATTTGAATATTTTCCCTTTGGTGAGTTTCTTCGGAATTATCTAACGGAGATGTCTCATTCAATTCTGGGGAAATTGAACAAGATGTTTCAAATCTGCTTGTTGGTATCATTTAGACCAGTGGTCAGTGGGATGGATCATCTTCTTTGAAAAAGTGGGTCGGGTTATGCATGAAAATGAAATTAGCATCAAGCAATTGAGTGCTGCTGACAGCAACTGCTCCAGATGGCATAGTGAACATGCTACACACCAGGATTGTGATGCCTTGATTTTGACTAAAGAGGCTTGGTTGTAATCCATGCTTGGACATCTTTTATAGCAAAGACGCTCAAGCTGACTTCCAATCTATTTTGCATGGAAAAGCATTCCAAATAATTATCTATTGTTAAATATGTGGTGCAAAAATATTGAGGTTTTATGAGAATAATTGTATTGCAGTTAGAAATAGAACCCCTATTTTCCTGTGGTGAGTTTGGTATGTGTTGCTCTCAGGGCAGATTTGATTTAAATCGTATCGATTTAAGTCACTGGTCAAAAAGCCTCAATTTAATCATTGTTTTCTACAAAAATACATTCTTGTTGTTTGATATCCTTTATTCATTTAACTTCTTGGAACTCTGCACTTTTAGAGAGAGGTAGGGGCACGCAAATTTGCAGAGAGCCAATCGGGCTGAGGGTAGGTAATCGGGTCTGTTCTCTCTCCTCTCCTTAAGCTGCTGTTAACATGGATGTTATCTCTGGAGACTACAGACTCTCCCTATGCCTGAAGAAGGATGATTGTGCCCAAAAGCTTGCAAAGAACTATTTTTCTAACTTAGTTGGTTTAATAAAATATATCACATCTACCTAAAAAACCTTGTCTGATTATAATCTCTGGAGACAAATCCACAGTTTGAGAACTGAAACTAAGCAACACAGAGATGCTTAATGGGATCTTTTAGACTGAGCACTGAGTCCCATTGGATAGAATGGTTTTCTTTAATCTTTAGTATCTATAGAAGAGCTTCTGGGAATCCCATGAGATTGGGCCCCAAATATAGTCCATGGCCTGCTGTGACCTATTTATAAAACTTCTAAAAAGGTTGCTTGAATATATTGGGTCAGATAGTATATAATTTACAATCCCTATTCCATGATGATCTCTTTGAGCTTTAACATATCTTAAATTAAAACTATGTTTATATGTTCATTTTTTAAAAAGCATCTTAACATAAAATAAAAAATATAATTAATAAAAAAATCTTATTTTTAAAGTGAAAAAGCATCCATTTTTATCCATACTGGTTGCTCTATTGTAGTTGTTTTTTTCACATGTAAGAAATGTGCCTGAAGCGCATATACTGTGTTCAGGTACTTCAGATAGGTGATCTATTGAAATACAGTGCATGCTTCTTCCATCCTTTATATCATCAGAGTTTAGCTAATGCAGTGTATTTTTACCAGTAAAACCCTCGGTTATCATGCTTTTTAGAATTTGAACCTTAACATTTCTGTGTTTGGGAACGCTATAAATGCCCTGAATTTCCCAAGGAACCTTGTCTGAATTTCCCATGCTTTCATTGGATGTAAGTTTAACAAATGTCAATTTAAATACTGATTCTAGGAGATGATATCCATGTCTTTAAATTTACATTTTGAGAAGGGGAAGAAGAGATTTTGCAACTTGAGCACATCACCAGCATAGCAAAAACGTTTTCAGAGGCATTATCCTAGACTAGGGCTGGCTGTTAGTTTCAGTGTCCTGAGCAAGAAAACAAACAAATCCACTGCTTTGTAATGAGTGGCTTGTGCTGTACTTGAGGTCTTTGCAAAGGCATGTGAGGCACTAAGACTTTTAATAGGGTAGCGCCAGAAGCTCCTCTCTGTTAATAGCCCTCTTAGCAACTTAAGGCAAGGCTTTTATTGGTTAGATACCTGTAAGAGCTGGCAGAGGCAAACTGATATTTATATTTAACTGTTACAGTTAAGGCACGTTAGATTTAACACGTAATTTAACTGTTACGTGTGTAAGGCATGTTAGATTTGTACCCTTTGAGACTAACCGCATCTGAGATGTATAGCGTAAGTTTTCATAAGCCCAAATTGCTGTGTCATTATTCATGCTTATGCTATTCATTATCAGATGCTGTGTCATTATAAACAAAGTCAGAGATGCATAGCATAAGCATGAATAAAGGTGCAAATCTTCCCTGCCTTTTGCCTGACTTCAGACTAATATGGCTACCTACCTCTCGGTTACTGCAATTTTACATGATATGGATGTGTTATCCAATAACAGTCTCAAGCTGGTGTAATAAAAACTTTAATCTTTAGCAATCTCCTTGCTTTTATGCATGTGATGCTTCCAGGTGTAAAACTGCATTTTCTTTCTTCTTCCAGTATCCTTAAAGATTTCAATGCCTGCAAATGCCAAAGTTTTAAGTGTAAAGGGGAACCTCAGCCATCCACGTACAGCAAAGAACTCTGCATTTCAAAGTGGAATGTTACATATGCAACTTACCCCGAAAATATTTGTTGGTAAATTCTGTCTTTATTAAGTTTTAATTCAGAATTTAAATTTCAGGTGAGAGGGATTGGGTTATTTGTCTGTTGCCAGAAGAAAATTGGGCTCTTTTGTGGGAGGGGAAAAGGGATTGCATTGAAGAGAACCATTTTGTGAATAAGTCTTTGTGAATTGAGCAGAAAATTGGAAGCTGAGATCTGTGACTACTTCTTTCCATTTCCAACTAGGGTTAGCAAGCCAGTCAATTGACCCATCAAATACTGTCAATTGACTGCATATTTCTGGCTGGTCAAAGATTGTAGCAATTTCATAAAAAACTCCTACCTTTTTGTAGTTTTCTTGATGGAAATATGATTTTTAAACCTTTTTTGACAGATTTCTTAATGGAAAATGTGTGCTTTTTCTGTGTATTATTTAGACCTATGGCTATGTAGAATTTGACCTATATTTGACTGTTTTCTATTTTATTACTTTATTTGAATTCGTTACCCTGGATAAGTCACTTATGGCTGACTTGTCGTGTTCCTCCTTAGAGGTTCTAGGTACCCATAGTTTCTATCACCTTCCAAGAAAGTCAGTCTCTTAACATCTGTACCTCAGCTTTTCCACTTGCAGAATGAGAACAGTGCAGATCTATTTTATGAGATCTAGGGATCTCATTTAGCTCTGTACCAGTGTTAACTGTTATGAAAGTGTTTGATTTCTATAATAAGATGGCAGCAGTTCACCCTATTCTGTAATTAAATATTGTCTGCCTTTTGAAATGTTGGTGGACTAGTAAACTTGTTAAACGTAATGTGCTACCAGTAGGGGAAAACTTAAAAAATTAGTAAGTACTGTTCAGTCACTGTTTTGCTCTAGCTGTTGCTCCTCACCTTCCCCTTTGCCTGAGAGAGACCCCACAGATCAATGGATTCTTTCCAACATACTTGCAAGTGATTTTTATATTAAAACAATGTAACATGCATTATAAGGAAAAAAAAAAAAAGTTTACTAGTTGCCACTGCTTGACATAATCACAGTGGAGACTTAAGCAATGTATTTATCCATTAGAGAGGTTTTAAGCCATGAATTAGAATAATACATCCTTTATGTAGCATATAATAAATATTTTCCTATGTTTTTGCAGTGAGCCACTGCTGAAACTGTAACCTGAAACTTGGGCATTCCTGATTTCTATCTAAGTACTAGAATCTGACAGACTCTAAAAGCATTTTGAAGCTTAAATGTGCCCTGTTAGATAACACAGTGTTAAGGTTTTGACCTTTTAGGGTCATTAAACATCCCTGGTCTCATCTTACGAATTGTTACTGCAATGAGTTTTGTCAGAGTCCAACTCTCAGAGTTGTTCTCCCTACCTAAAATCCCTCTTTTAGTTTCATTCACTTTCTGCTGTGACTTCCTGTGTAGCACTGCTGTTTAACAGACCATGGCTACGTTGAAGGTGGACAAAATGATTATTAGATGCCCAAAGTCTTTTGGAGTATGTTAGATTGGAGAAGGTGTGGTTTACCCCACTGTTCAAGCAAGGGACAACCATTTTTCTTTCCTACTTCAATTCCTTTACCATGTTGCCAGTTATTGCTTTGACTTCACTTTTTTACTGATGTCAAATCAACTTTTCTTTTGTTTAAAATGCCAACATTGGTTAGCCTGCAAAAGGTCTCCATCGTGACAAGAGGTAAGAACTGAAATGAAGTAAGACTGACACCCCTTTATGCTCTATTTCAATTCATGTTGTTGAATAGAAGTAGTTAAGACATTAAAGTCATTACCAGTTATCATTCTCTTTTCTCTAAGTATAAATGTGAAAGTACCCAGGTACCTTAAAAACATACCTGGTCATTGCCTTCTGTATTTACCATGTATCTACTGTTGAGATTCCCACTGAATGCTTAACAATAGTTCAAATGTGAACATATCCCCTGTCTGCAATTGGACGTTCTGTTGAGAATCACTATGCAACTGACATTCAGTGGTGACAAACGTAGTTTAATATAACTTAAACTAGGGTGAGTTTGTCTGTTAAACAAGACTGTTAAGCAGAAAGCTTCGGTTTTATTTAGGTTCTAATTGCCTGAGATAAGCAAGAAAAAAAAAAAAAGTCTAAGAGTTACTCCAACACAGTTGCACTAACTTTTCATTTTGCTAATTAATGGCTAATGGCAGTTGGAACTCATTTAATGAATTTCTGTGGAGGTTTTGTTATGGTTCCTATGTCTGTGAATATCTAGTTTTAAAAAAGAAGCACCATCTACCTGTCACTTGACAGATGGTATGCATCTACACTGACAAGATACTGACTACCTCTCTGTTTTTTGTCCTTTTTCTTAACAGGAAGAATTTTTCGGTGCGTGGGCTAAAATGGTGGTTGAGATGGTTCTGTATTAATATGCTCCTTTTTATTGTGCTGTTTTTTCTGACTACACCTTCCATAATCATCTCCACCATGGACAAGTTCAATGTCACTAAACCTATTCGTTACCTTAATGTGAGTATTATTGCATCGTATCAAAATGTTAGTAAACTGGTAGGAAAATATTACAGAAATCAGGCCTGCCCAATCTGTTAGACTCAACCATATTTTCATTCTTCACTAGTTTAAATGCCCAGCACAGGCTTAAACTGATGTAAAACATTACATTTTTGTTCTTTTAGTATTGTCCTGCTTCTTAATTGATATTGGCCTGAAATCAATTCATTTAAGGCTTTCCATGTTCAAAAATTTTATTTTTTAATATAAAATGAAAATGTAATACCTTTAAACTTGTATAACAATGTTTTTTACATTTGAACTGGAAACAATCTCAGATCTAAGCCCCTTTCGTATTTTTGGAAGCGAGGACTTAGGTTTTAAACTCTGAAAATACAATGTAAGTGTGACCTGCATCTACCAGTTGGCTCCCAAACCAGTATGAGCATCCAATTCCAGTCATCTTCCACTAAAATCTCATACAACCTGTTTTTGTGAGAATTTGCCTCTAGCTTCCCCATGTCAGCCTAACATTGTCATCAGGTGTTTACACTCCCTTGAAGAGGGAGAGGCTTGTAATCTGGCCTGTCAAGATTGCATTGGAGTTTCTCTTGGTATGTAATCTCAAACCCTATTTTCAGCCTTAAATATTGTTGTCCTGTGCCAGTTCTGAGACTAACAGTTTGG
Organism: Caiman crocodilus; assembly: GCA_030014935.1. NCBI lineage: Eukaryota > Metazoa > Chordata > Crocodylia > Alligatoridae > Caiman > Caiman crocodilus. The sequence goes on from JAGPOW010003648.1 coordinate 59,838,028, forward strand.
TTATCTATAAGAAAGTCAATCCCTGTCACTATTATTCTTCTACCATAATTGCATTGGAGTGTTTTCCACCTGTTCTTCATGATTTTTATTTGCTAGGATCCAATTGTTAGTCAGTTCTTCCCAACAGTTCTCCTGTGGTCCTTTTCTGCTCTGCTACCAACAATGGTCTATTACTCAACGTTGCTGGAATCCCACTGGACAAAGTAAGCAAAACATTTTACTTCTTTTAGTTTTATCCTATAAAGCCAATTATTGGGGAAACTGGAAGATGTCTTGCATCTCATACAAAATAGATTCCCTGTGTCGCACCTACTCTCCTCTGGATAAGGAAAAAGGACTAGTCTTATTTTTCTTTTTGAAGTACTTTATTGAGTGGTGCAATCTAATAGGCCTCTTTGCTAGACATTTGAAGGAATTACCTCTGTTTCATAGTTGATGACACAGTAGGGTAGTATCCAGTTATATGGTGTAGGGGGTTTTCTCCCACATTAGGCAAAAAAATGTTCTAAATAAAGAAACTCAAGCTCAGATCCTCAAAGGGGCTTAGGTATGGCAACGAGGAGGACAGTTGCTACATTTGGCAGTAGAGGGTCAACAAAATAAAGTGTATGAACAGTTCTGGGAACAGGACCTAGGACTTTGCTTCCTACCATTTGAGTGCTCTGTCACTTGACTGCAGCATCATTCTCCCTCTGGCTCTGAATCTTGCACTCTGGGCAGCAGTGGCCCATCTTCAGTGAGATGTGGAGTTTTCCCATCTCAGCCCAATTTTATCACCAGGTGTTGTTCGCACTTCTTTGAGGGATTGGAGATGTGGATTCAGCCTCCCATTGGGGTGAGGAGGTCATAGAACCCAGTTCTCTTACTTCCTGGGAAAGTGTTTCAACCACTAGCTAGTTACATTAAAGGTGGGGTCCACTACCTCTCTCCTTCTAAATCTGTTTTGGAAAGTGTAGAAGGACATATGCATGGGTCTTGCTTTTGATAGAACTCTAATGGATATATACTCGTGTTGTGGCCCAACAGACTTCCTGATCTGCTTCATCTGCCCAGCAAAGCCCAGCTGGTGTTAACAATCTTATGTTTTAGATTTGCTCATAACACTCACAAGCCCATGCACCAATTTCAGCCCTGTTCATTGGATCCAGCCACAAAACAAACCTGTGCAGCAGACTGAGCTGTGTTTATCCTGCCTTCAGGGCTCCCCATAGGTCTGGAAATAATGGTGCTGGGAGCATGATGGTAGCCTTAAGTGTTGCGATTCTAGAAGCTGAAGCAATAAACACTACAATCATTCCCCTGCCACCAAATTTGCAGACCTGTGGGAAGCCTTGTAGATAGGATAACATGGCCTCACAGCTGTACGCCTATAGGCCAGAGATTGAGCACCACTAAACAAGACTGTTCAGGTGAAGAACTTAATTCCATGTGTTTAATGTGCTTAATATTGAGGTGGATCTCACCTAGCTGAATTAGGAGCTAGTAGTGATTGCGGGTACCATGTTTTCTTGCATATAACATTTACCTGAATATAATATGCACCCTGTTTTTGAAAGTTCCAAAGAAGAAGAATAAATCTTACCCTAGAAAACAGGTTAGTACCAGAGATCTGGGGTTTCCAGGGCTGGGGGCCACTCACTGTTCTGATCCTGCACACTAAGAGGTAAGGCCCAGTCTGGCACATGGCTGTCCAGAAATTTGGCGAGGGGGCCAGTAGGCAGCTGTGACAATTGATGAGCTGCAGCTATTAATGCTGCCACTTCTGCTCCTCTTTGCATGCCTATTTAAAAAAAAAAAAAATTTCAGCGCCATGGGGAGTCTTTCCTTGCATATAATGCAAACGCTAATTTTCTGCAGCTAGTTTTGGGGGAAAGGGTGTGGGCAATATGAGAGGAAAATATGGTATCTTCTCTGTTGCATGAGTTCCCTAGACTCCAGTGTTGTTTAGTTACTTTATGGATAACGTATTGCATCCCAAAATAAATTAGTTTTCCAGAATATTATATATGCTGTACTTATGGCAGCACTACTGTAGATCGAAGAGGATTGTATTTAGCAATAAAAGTCTTTCCTTAAGCCTTTTTTTTTTCCTTTGGTAGGTCTGGAGAAAACAGAATAGTAATGCATAAAGTCTACATTTTTTTGATCTTCATGGTGTTGATTCTGCCTTCTCTTGGGTTGACCAGGTAAAGATTGTGTTGAGGTTTGAATATTCTGTAATATGGCTCTGTCCTTGGAGTATGCTTGTCTTCATCCTGATGCTGTCTTCTGAAGCTAAAACTTTGAAACATAAGCATAAAATCAAACACTTCTGTGTGATGAGACTCCAAGTCTGGCTTCCCACTTTTGACCGCAGAGTGTTCAGTAACTACAATAATGGTTAGAGCAGAATACAGGTCACTCATTTAAAACCTGTGCTTGTTAAAACAATTGGGTTCCTGTGTGCGCATCTCTTGTTTTGTTTTGCTTTAAAAAAAAAATGCTGAACTGTGGAGGGTAAGTAATGTTAACCATCTTTCTTCCAGTCTTGACTTCTTTTTCCGTTGGCTGTTTGACAGAGAATCAGCCGAATCTACAGTCAGATTAGAGTAAGTATTAATTACTTGTTGTTTTATTTTGCCAGCTAGCTTTCATGAGTGTGTTTGCATAGGGCTTCTTCACAAGCCATGTATTTGGGCTGTTCAACCTCTGAGCAGCTGGGTGCCACACACTGCACAGCTGCATACTTTGAGATCCACATACCACAGAGGGCCACCAGTTGGACAGCCCTACCCTATATTATTATAGTGTAGGGATTCAGAATGAATGATGAGAAATGAATTCCTCTGAGATTATTTGGAGGGTTCATCCTGAGCCCAGGTCCCCTTTGCATTTGATAACGTACATTAAATACAAAACAGAGAGCTGGTTCCTGCCCCAAAGACCTTACAGACTTAGAACAGGACAAAATAGCAGGCCAAAGCAACACCTATTCAGAAGCACAAAGAAACACAAGAGATTGTGTTGGAAGCTGTTGCACAGAATTGGTTACAAGTACCTTCTCTAGAACTGCAAGTATTTGGAAGCACTGAGGCTGAGACCGCTGCTGGCACAAGCCATCCATAGTAGTATGACGCAGTGGGTTTTTTGCTTGCTTGTTTGTTGTTTAATTCTAACCAGCTTATTCCTGAAAGTACAAAGGTCAGAAGCCCTAAACCCTCTTAATTTTTCCCTGGACTTAGTACAGCTGCAGATGCTCCTATTTCCATGGAATAGCACTTACAAAATATAACCTGGCTATTGCGTAGATAATTCAGCAGTAAATTTGTGTAATTGAGTTCAGAGGACCAAAGATCTTACAGCCATCTTTGGTCAGGTGTCCAGTGTTTATTCCAAAAGGCAGATTTTTCTAAATGCAACCTGTTCTTATCATAAGCCCATCTTTTTTTTCCCCCTCTGTCTGCTTGGTTGTTTGCATTCCATCCACTGATTCTGCTTCCTTGCAGATGTGTGTTCCTGCCTGACCAGGGAGCCTTCTTTGTGAACTATGTGATTGCCTCTGCTTTCATTGGCAATGGGATGGAGCTGCTGCGCTTACCTGGTCTCATCCTGTACACCATACGAATGATAATGGCCAGGTCTGCTGTTGAAAGGAAAAACATTAAACAGGTAGAAGGGTCTCTTCAGTCCAGGGTTGATAAAAGCCTAATAAGCCAAAAAGAGATGGTTAATCTTCACAAAGAAACCATGTGCACTTCCATTCTTTGCAGCTGTTAACAGCTACCTGGGATCATTCTTTTCAACTTTTATTTTGTTCAGGCTAACAGGTTCATGTTGTCCTCTCTGCCCAGTGCAGTGTGAATGTATAGGATCTGTGGAACATTATCACTAAAACTGGAGATGGATGCAGATCCAAATCTAGATTCTGAATGCCTCTGAGCTTCAGGAAGCACCACCCCCCTTTTCTGTCCATATCTTGCTTGTTCTCAAACAGCTTCTTTTTTTGTAAACCTAAGTCCCTACAGTTGGTTTGTTTGTTTGTTTTTTAAAATCTGGTTTGAGTATGAAAATGTATATTTTGAACCCTTTCTCTGATTAACAAAAGTCAGGCAGGGCTCATTAATTGGCCCTATGTGTGTACACATTTACAGTCACAGAAATGCGGGTCCTATAGTGTTTGTAACATCCTTAGGGTTCAACTAGAACTGCCATACAGCACAAAGTTTCAGCAGCAAAGGGACACTACACCTGTGGTTAGAATTAGCTTTTCCTCATAGCCTGAATGCTTTTGAAGGAATTATCTCAAAGGAAGTGTCAATTTGCTGTATGTTTTTATTCAAAGCACATTAAATTATACTTCTTGTGCATCTGTAATTGGGTTCCATGGAACCGTAAGTTGTTTTTTCAGGAAAATAACTGGTCTACTTGTTGAGGAAGGAATGAGGCATAAGCAGAGCTGTTGCCTTAGTAAATGCAACTCAATCTGTGAGATTCTAACATTTTGTGGTGGGTTTCTTTTTCCTAGCAACAAGCATTTGAGTATGAGTTTGGAGCAATGTATGCCTGGATGCTCTGTGTATTCACCGTCATCATGGCCTATAGCATCACCTGTCCCATTATTGTCCCATTTGGTAAGTTTGCTGTTGAGTTGTGCATACAATAGGAGGAAAAGGAGAGGTTTGAACTGAGCACATGACTAGTAGCCAAGAACTCCAGAGTTATCCCAGCCTGATGCTGACTCCTCCCATGACTTTTGCTGTCTCTGACATACCTGACCAAGTAGCACTCATTTTCTGTTCTGCTTTATATAACATCTTTGGGCACCTATACACATGCTCCAATGTGTTCTGATTAACTGAGTCTTCTAGAGCATTCTAATCGGGACGCTCCAGCATCCCTGTGTTTCAAAATGGCAGCAAGGGTGCTTTAAATCTCATTTAACGAGCATTGGTTAATGCGCTCCTGCCACTGTTTTGAAACATGGGATGCTGAATACACGAGACATGGGAATTTTTAATTAGATCGGCTCCTGAGAGCCACTCTAATTAAAATGCTTGCCCCACCCTGGAGCATGTGTAAAAATGCCCTTTGATTCTCAGAGAACCTCACAAACTTATAAAAGGAATTGTTTATGCAACCACTTACATGTTGCCACTTCCACAGCAGATTTTTCAGATGTAAGCAGTACTGCACAACAGTTTGCTCTAGTATTCTTTCTTTCCTAATCTGAAGCTTCAGAGTGAGTTAAACATAATGTAGTTACCCAAATTGGATTTTGACTAAAACGCTACAATTGATGCCTTTTTACTAGGAAAAGTGCTGCACAATTTTTTTAAAATATCATAATTAACTGATGTCTAGTTTTTACTACTTATTGCTAATCTGCTATTTTCAAAATGTGAGGTACTATATGTAGTGTTTTTAATTATGTGGTACCTTTCAACTGCTGCAGGCATATGTCTCATGATGAATGTTGGAATATGTTCTTTTTGGGGCCAGATTCTACACCAGATGCCACCCTGCGCTCTTTCACTGTAGCTGCAGAGC
>JAGPOW010003648.1:59843653-59909661 GCA_030014935.1 Caiman crocodilus
TATATATATACTATATTAACAACAAGAATAATTCAGTGTAGTTTCCTTGTTAACAAGTTCACTTACATGAGTTTGTCCTTCCTTTGGAGCATGTAGTCTTTACTTCATTTTTAATGCCTTATATCAGAAGTCAGCAATGTTTTCTGTGGGCAGGCCTAAATGACTCAGCTCAGTTCTGAGGCTGGTGGGCTTTAGAACCTAGTTGCCTCCACCACTTCTCCCTGGGGTAGCATTGGGAGAGCCCCCTCTGCTCGTGCCCTAGGCACCTGACAGGTACATTGTGGACAGAACCCCTGCTGTCAAAGCTGCGGTTCTGCATCCTGGATCTAAGGACCAGATCTAGTCCATGGGCTGTAGGTTGCCAGTTTCTGCCCCAGGCAAATAGCTGGAAAGCTGATAAGAACCAGACAAATCCACATCTGCACAATTATGTTGTTAGTGCAGAAAATAAAATGAACAGAAAAAATAAACCTGTTCCCTACGTAGTTTGTGAAATAAACCTCAGATTGGTCAAATAACAAAGGTTATTGCTTAAATAAAAGCATAACAGACTTCCCATCTCTTTTTTTTAATCTGTCCCTGCTCTGCGATTGGGAGCATCTTGACTTATGTAGGGTAAGAGAGTCAGCAGCATTGATTTGAAATCTGATCCTTTGAAATAGTTTGCATCACATCTGCATGGTTCCTCTTCCAGTTTTACAAGTCTTCCATTAATCTGCGTTTGGCTTTTTCCCCCCCCTTCAGGCTTGATATATATACTGCTGAAGCACATGGTTGATCGCCACAATCTTTACTATGCATTTCTCCCTGCGAAGCTAGAGAAGAAGATCCACTTTGCAGCTGTGAATCAAGCCCTTGCGGCTCCAATCCTGTGCCTGTTTTGGCTCTTTTTTTTCTCGTTTTTGCGATTAGGTAAGGCATGTCTTTCAGTGAATGGAGTTACTTGGTCTTGCATATGAAGCAAAGGGACCTGCAACCTGTCACTAAGTTCTCTAAAGTAATGAGAAGCTGTCTGAGTTTGCATTTTGTCAAATAGGAATAATAATGCTTCCCAAGGCTTACCGTCTGCATAGTAGCTGGAGGTCTTCTGACAGGTGGTAGAGGGCATGTCAACACATTCATTAATGCACCTTTGCTATGGCACATTCAGTTTGGTACCTGTAATACGAGGTACTACATAAAGGCACATTAACCCATGCTAATGCATAGTAGCAAAGGGAAACAGGTTTTGGGTTTTTTTTAGGGCTTTTGAGGGGTGGTTAGTTGTTTTGGGGAAGTTTCATGCATGGTAGGCTAATTCTACTGAGGACTTAGCACAGATTTTTTTGGCTGTGACACACTAATGTAGAATGGGCTCCTGCGCATTACAACATATTGTGTAGACATGCCCAGAGTGAAGTAATATGTCGGTGTTAATCTGTCTACACAAATCTTAGTATTACTTCATTTTATTGAGAAAATGGTCATCATGCATTTTATCTAAATGTGTGGAGTCTGAGCCAGCTGATCTGGGTTGTAGAATGACACTGCAGAACTCCTAAATGTTTTAAAAAAAAAAAAAAAAAAAAGAGAGGCAAGGATTTATGTAGTTTGGGAGAGATTTAGAGACAAGCTTTTAAATGCAGTCCTAGTGTTAAAACTACTGTATTCCACCAAGCTGGCCTCTGGTTTAAGCATGCCCAGCTCTGTTCTAAGCGCTCAGTTGTGTTGTCTGACTCCCTCAGAGCAGAGTACAGCAAACCTGTTGTCACTGTCTTGCAGATGTCTATTAGACAAAACAATGTAACCAACCTCATCCATTGCAGCTCAGTCAGTGCCTCAAGTTCCATGGAGCATGTTCCGCTGATATTGTTTGAGAAAGGCCTTGCTGCTGAGTAGCACGTTCCTTAGCTGAGCCTCAGCCACCATGCTCTGTGCTCCTTTGATACATTTTTTATCTTGGATCCCATTTATTTTACTGTGCCCTTAAACCTATGACAGTTTAATATGCTATGGGTTATGGGCTTCACAGTGCTGCTGGGGTTTTGGCAGCTGGAGCTTCTTAGATTTCATGGACATTAGGGTTGGAAGGGGCCTTAGAGATCATCAGTTCTAGCCCCAGGGGCAGGAAGTCGGCTGGGGTCATAGGATCCCTGCAAGAAAAACATCCATGTTTCTCTTGTACGCAATGGTTTGAGTTTCTTGTCTGTGATGCAGATTAGGGCTTTTGGTGCTGGGACAGAGATGCTGGACTTTTTTTTTTTTTTCCCTTTCATCTCTTCAGACAAGGGTGGATCCTGGGGTGGGAAGGAAAGAGCTTGTTAGTCCCTACCATCCCTTGGTACCTCACTATTCTGCCCTAGTCTCTATCACTACACCACTGATGGCAAATAAGCAGGTTGGTTTGATCTAACATGCCTACAGTGAAAAAGAAAATGTTGAAGACTATCATCTGACTTCAGTGTTAGTTCCCCACTGAGATGAAATGGGAGTACTTTACACTCTGAGCTGCTTCTAGGTGCTCTCTGCATTTTGGGCAGGTGTTACAGCATTGCCTCATTTTGCACCCTCTTTCATATTTTGAGAGCCATCTTCACACCTATATGGGTTAGTGGATTCACAGCTTTTACATCAAAGCAGAGGTGCTGGAGCATCTGGTTTAAAACAAAACAGCACAAAAAAACCCCCCAAAAAACCCCTTCTCCCCAAGCGTGCAATTGCACATTAATTCACATGGCCCTATAATTCAGTTACACTGAAAACTCTTGGTATAATGGAAATTAATTCTCTATGATGTTATCTTTGGTTCTGTGTCTACTGCATGGGACATAAAACCTTGTGTTTGTCCTAGCATTTAGCAATGGCATTTGGAGGCTGGATTACCAGGAATACCCTGGGGGCCCAGCATAGGCTTGTCTGATGCATGATCTCTAGTGCTTTGACCATGCCAGAGGCCATACAGGGCTGAGAGTCAGGAGAGGCTTGAGCTGCCACTGGATCTTTGGGCAAAAAGAATTTGGGTACAACAGTGTAAAAATGCTTTAATTTCTGAGACTTAACTGTTCAGTCATAGATTTGTGCAGCTTATTGACTATGTGTTTTAAAACCAAATGCCTCAGTGTAGCTGCAAAATATTGTGATAACGTTCCAATTTCCTTGTCTAGACCAGCAGTACTTCCCAGGTCTTGCATGTGACATTCCTACTTAAAAATATGGCCTGGAATGAAGTTTGCTTATTTTTTGCGGCAGCACTGCATCGTTGACTCCTATTCAGTTTGTGCTTCACCATAACCACCCAGTCCTGTTACACCAGACAGTTGCCTCACCTTTTATTCCCCATTTTGTATTTGTTCGTTTGATTCCTCCTCCGTCAGCTTACCGCTTTGCATTTATTTTTATTAGCTTTCATCTTGTAGATTCTGGCCCACTCCAGGTTTTTATCCAGACTTTCTGAAGGTCCTGTCCACTGGCCGGCTTGCAGTCCCTCCCAGCTTGGCACCTTTGACAAATGTTCCAGCTGTACTTTGTTTCATTATCCAAGTTATCAGTGAAAATAATGAATTGGTCCAGGGCAGATGCCAAGGGTGGAATCTGTGGTTAATTCATGATTTAAATTTAGCAGTCTGTCCCTAACCTGGCAATAGCTGTGTGCGCAACTTCTACAGCTTCTTGAGTGATCTGTAGAACTGCCCAACAATTGTTGTGGATAACTAAGGCAAAAAACAGGCAACCAGTTTAATTCCTAGCTGATTGTCGTGGGTTTTGACCCCCGTCTCATCAGTCTGGGACAGTTGTTTACACGTGCAGCTTGAGTGTCAGTTAACTCCAACTAGCCTTAGTTGTCATGGAGCAACATTATTGGATACTCCATGGATGCTTACAGTGGGACAGTGAGCTTGTACTCTGTCAGATCCCAGGATAAAAGTCTGTGCTGGAGTAAGCTGGTCTGTTTCATTAACCAGCATCAAAGGTAGCTTTGTCTAATACTCTAGGAGAAATATGACTATCTGAGGGTTATGGGAGATCACAGAGAAGGGTCTCAGTGGTTAAAAGCAGTAAGCATTCTTTGGCTGGGTTCCCCCCCCAACCCGAACCCCCCCCCATATATTCTTTTGTTTGTCAGGGTTTTTTTGCCATGTCTGATTTGTTTGTTTGTTTATTTTAGGTTTTAAAGCACCTACAACTATGTTCACATTCCTAGTTGTCAGCATCACCATTGTTGTCTGCTTAGCTTACACCTGTTTTGGTTGCTTCAAGTATCTGAGCCCTCTGAATTACAAGGTAAATGGTACTGAATTTTAGTGACGATAAGCAGCCAGCAGTCCCTGGCCAGTTTCACACTGCAGTCTGTTCCCTCTGGAGCCACAGGCAAAACTTCCATTTATGTCAGTGGCAGCTGGGTCAGCCCACAAGGGTTCACTCCTGTAATGTGCTGAGGAGGTTCTGGATTGAGAAAGAGATACTTTTGCATATTGAAAATGTCACAGGGTGGTAGGGAGAGGAGTTCAAAGCCCAAGGTGATTGTGTGGGAGGCAGTTACAAGGGGGAGGGTTGAGAGAAGCATCTGCAATAATAGAGTTTGTTATAACTTTATAAGTGAGTTTTGTCCTTAACACTCCAGTAACCTGCTACTGCATGTAGGTTTACAACCAGTTCTGTGTGCATAGAGGTAGTTAACCATGTTACCCTGAAATCCAGCAGAAGCTAGGGAAGGGTGCACCTTTAGACACTAGCCTGTTAGTTTTTCCCAGCCTACCTTCTACCAAACCATTCTTTGTGTCACTGAGTTACCAATTTGATATTTCCCTTCCTCCCACCCCCTTTCCTGCCTTCAGATAGAAGAAGTGTCAGGTAGAAGAGGAAGTGACACTGGCAAAGGAGAAGCTCCAAGACATTCTGTAAGTCCTTAACAAAAAAATAGTAGTTTTTCTTACTTTCCCTTGAAAAATGAATTCCTAACCCTGCCAGGCAAAGGGCTTGGGTAGGACATTACTAGTCTGAATGGTGTGGGAGTGCAGGTATTAACTCACTAAAGAACAAGGTAATCAAAACAATGTGCTTGTCCACTGTGTTTGAATGTGGTGATGTAGCAACACCACCTAGACCAGTGGTCTCCAAACTTTTTAAATAGGAGATCACCTTTTGGCATTTAAAAGCAACCCAAAATCTATTGTGCACTGCCTCCCCCCACTCCCCCCCATCCAGCAGGTAAGTCTGGGGGGAGGCAGATCGAGGCATAGGGAGAAAAAATTATTTGGGGGCATACCTCCCCAGCAGGTAAGTCCCACCCAACTAGGGCCCCACTTAACTTATCCCTGTTCCTGCCTCTGCAGCATTGTCCCTCACACTTGGCATCAGTCTAGCCCCTGCCCCTTCCTTCCCTCATGGACTGAACTGCTGGGCTGAGGTGTGCACACGCATGGTCATGGGCACTTGGCCCCCTACCCCAGCCTTGGATCAACTCCAAGATCTACTGGTGGATTGAGATCCACTGGTTGGTGACAGCTGACCTAGAATGATGTTTTAGCAATAGGTGCAATACTGTATTTTTAAATAGATTCTTCTTTTGGTACCAATCTATGATGTGTTCCCGTTTGCTGCACTTTTCCACCATGCACTGTGTGATAGACAGCATCCAAAGGCAGCCAATCCCATCACATTGCATGGGGACAAAGAGGGAGTTGTGACATGTGTAGCATAATGTAAATGCTACATCACCAAAAATGGCCATAGCATTTTGATTTGTGTAGCGTTTTCCTGTATTGCCCATGTGAATGTGGGTAGAAGCTTTGGTGCATAACGGCATGCTGTTTGATATGCATACACAATTGAGTTTTGCACTAAAATATTTCTTCTAGGGTTCAAAGAGATGTAGATGTTTAGGTGAGGCAGGCAGAGATGCAAAGATAAAGAAGGATGATGATAGGAAGAGATTTGAAATGCAGCAAAGTATTCCAGTGTTATAAAGTTGTGATGGAGTAATAAAACCCCAAACATCTGCCATTTTAGATGTACGTCCCGCGGGTCCTGCTTCATCGCCCTACAGAACGGACAACACTAGCTCAGACTGAGCACCAGTCATATGGCACCATGGGAGCAAAGGGTACCCAAGCAGACAACTCTGTTACATATTCAGTGGAACCTGACAGGGTCCTGGAAAAGGCATAGAAGCCTTTCTGGTCATCTCCAGGACGAACACAAGGTGGAGCACTTGGTCCTGCTTTAAAAGAGCTAATCCTCCAAGCATTCTGAACTGCACGTTGTGCCTGAAGGAGAGGTACGGAAATGATTCAGTGTGTGATCTGCAGCTGTGCTTGGAGATTAAAGAGCAGCCGCCTTGGGATTGATTATTTTCTAAGCTGTCTACCGTTGTGAATGGGATGAGATGAGAGAGGCAGCCCTCAGGGACTTCTCCTTTGCATTTACTGTTTAATCACTTACCTTACGGAGATCTTTCACGCTCCACATAGATAACAGGTCAGTGGAGCAATTGCAACGCCCTGATTGCAGGTGTCTTCTCTTTACTCAAAATGACTCTCCTTGAATTTTAACCAACCTCAAATATTTATTAATCACTAGGAACTGATGGATATTGAGACTGTCAGTTTGGATGGAAAAACAGAGCATATATTACCATACTGGCAAGAACCAGGAAGACTACCTGTGGTACAGTGTTGTCTCTTCTATCGCCCGAAGTATCCAGTCTAGACATGAACACCCTACTTTTCTGAAAGAGACAAGGGCTTTACATTCACTAGCAAAGTGCACAGAACCAAACCCAGGGGGCTGGTGTGAATAAGAGACTGCTTTCATATAACTTTTATATATTTTTGCAGGGGATGTAGTTACTTACTTTCTGGTCACTTGTTGAGGGGCCTTCCACAATGAACATTCACCTGCCGACAATAAAGGATGTAAACGTTTTATCTTTTTTTTTTTTTTCTTTTTTTTTTTTTTAAATCTTGTGTTAAAATGACAAATCTTTGTACTTCCTTACTAAGTGCCAGTTGTACAAACTGTAAGATACTATGTGGTATTTTAAATTATGTAGTAGGTCCCAATCTATCCCAAAGCAACATTGTGTCAAACTCTAACTAAGCAGTAATCACAAGCAATAAAACACTGAGTTCAAAGAGAGATTCCATAACTGGGTTTTATGGACCATCTTTCTTTGCATATTTAAAATACTCCATCTTGTGTCAACTTGGACCCCAAGCAAGACTGACAAGTCATTAAAAAAATGTCAGTTAGGACCAAATGTACAAGGCACTGTTTGAATGCTAAGAGAGCAAGTGCTCTTGACTCTCCCCAGTCTTGTTTGATGTCTGTATAGAAACTCCTTTTAGTCTCTTGTTTCTCTACTTGGCTGGCTGTCCATCACATGACTGCAAGCTCCTCATGCTGGGACTCAAGAATAGAGTGTCTGTAAAGCAACCAGCACCTGTAGCATGCTACAACAAATCAGTAAATAAAGGTGTTTAGTGGTTTGCAGAATTGGTGCTGAATTCCCAGGATTTGTTTTATGTTCTTCGGTGGACTTCAGCTGAAGAAGATACCTTTCATTGCTACCATAGTGTCCCCTGTAGTTCTTTTAACATCATGACCATAAATTTTGGAAAGGGGTCCTGTTCTGTAAATTGGGTAATCCCTAAAGCCAGGTGTTTTGTATAGGTGTATGAAGGGGGTCTGCCTGTGGGAAGAGGGCTGGCTAACGTACCCAACTCTTTTTAAGTCACATAAATGTTGTCTCCTTATTCTAAAACTACCGTAGGATCACCAGAGTTATGTGCATTGGATGCAAACTACTGCTCTGAGGTTTCAATGAAAACTAAGTAACCATGAAACTCTGACCTATAGCTGCTGCTCTACATTCTGACTTGTATTTGGGTATTTCACAATAGATAGGAGTCTTGCGGTTCCCTGCTATGTTAAATCAACAGCAGAAGAAAGTATAGCAGTTACAGCATGGAGATTAATTTTCTGCCTCTCTTCAAAATGCAATAGCCACCTCTTTCAACATACTAAACAGATGCTCTCACATATCTTGTACGTGCTAATTACAATGATTAATGGCTTTTGGCTTCCATACTTGGCCTGGTTACTCTAGCTGGGTCAGCCTGGAACCATTGCCCTCCCATCACTTGGGTCTTTCATGTCACCTCTCAATTGTGCACAAGTTTCTAAGTTGTATATCTTAGATAAAAGTTAGCTTGGTATTTAATTTCCTGTGATGCCTTCTCAGTGCTTGCAAAAGGGGAATGCTGACAGTCTTTGATAATGAAGCTGTGTCCCCAAGACGACAGGTTCAGCCCTCTAACATGTAGCCCCCCAACATGCCTCAGGACCTGATCAAGATTGAAAAGAAAAGGTGGAAAGAGGAGATCCATTTGCTACACAGTCACTCTCTGGATTCTGTGCATGCAAACAAGGGGGGTGGTGTGAAGCCACCACCTTATGTCACCTCAGTCAGAAAGCCACTTTTGTGGTAGCCATTCTTGGTTACCATCATACAGGTGAAGGGTGCTCCATTCCATTGCCAGTCATGTCTGTTGATATGAATAGTGTTGTTATTGACCTATAACATGGTTTTCTGTACTCATACTTTTTTAGCTGAGCTATGGGAACATCCCCCTAGAAAATCATCACAAGGTCTCAGTGACTAACACAGAGTACAGACCATTCAGGCTTTAAAGCTTGTAATGTCCCTGCTCATTTAGTATCTTTTGGCTTGGTCCAAGTTGAAAGTAATTCAGAAACTGCACTGGTTGTAGCTCATACTTTTGTGCTGGTAGAAGTTTCCAAGAGGATAAAATTAGATCAACTCGCATTCCTTACTAAGTCTTAGAGTGAAACCTCTCACAGCGTGGGATGGAAGCTTCAGTTAATGTAGATTTTGGCTGTACAATACTTGAAATTCATATTTAAAGTCATTGTACATTCTTTTATATACCTCTTATGAATCCTTTGGCAGGAAACCAAAGCAAATGGCCTAGCAGGACTTACTGATCCCAGCCCCCCAGAGGTGTATTTCCTGAGATTTGATGCCTGCTGCCCGTCTTGCATAGCTCAGACAGCCCCGCCTTCTCACTTCTTGCAAAGTCATTCACATTCTGGGCAGCAGCATTATTCATATTCTGGGGACTGAATTTTTCAGAAAAGCCTGACATTCAAGTGTGATTATAGTTGATACAGCTGTGTCCAGGATTCCACATGGACATGGCAAGGGGCACATTCTCCTACACTGAATCCAGAATGGGAAAATAGAGCCTGCTTTGGGTACTGGGAGATTCTGTTTACCCCAGTGCATCTCTGCAGAGGCTGAGCATCTTGTAGAAGGAAGAAAATGCAGTGTGTGTATTGACAGCTGACTCCATAGGCAACTAGTAGGCGAGGCATGGGGGAGCAGGTGTCCCATCTGGCAGGGCAGTCCCTGCTGCCAACACTGCCAGCAGCTTTTGTGGGCACTCAACAGCCCCATTCCTGCCTCTGCCAACTTCTGTGGGTGCTCACCAGCCCCGCTGCCCCAGTCTCAGGAGGCACTGGTCAGTCACCCATGGCTGACTCCTTTTCAGAAAGGTGGAGTCGCATTCGGAGAATGGGAGGAGAGTTTTGTCACAGCAAGTTCTCGTAAGTGAGGTAGCTGGGATAAGAAGGCTTCTGTGAGAGATTTTTATCATGTCTACTTATCAGCACCAACGGATGGTAGCAGACTCTGAAATGCACGGCCCAGGCCTGCTGTATCTGTGAAACTTTTTGCAAATAGAAAGCCTTGGTGCAAGTGACTGATGGTCCTCAGTCGGGAAGAATGCTTTCCTTTTAATGATAATGCTAGCTCTCCAACAGAGCAAGAATGCCCAGGTTCCTAATGGGACTGGACCAATATTTTGTCTGTCAGATGCTGAATGGACTCAACAGGAGACTCTGCTTGTCCCCCTGCTCAGAACAGCTGTGAACATTTACTTGACATACTTCAGTTGGCTAAGCTCAAGTTTTTTCCTAGCCTAAGAACAGCTGTTCACCAGATCATAACAATGAACAGGCCAGTAAAGGCAGATGCAGTGGAAATTGACCTGTTGTGTCAGTTTAAGATGGCGCTCTCCGTGTAATTCTTTGGCTTGTAGATGCATCTCCTGGCTCTTGTGTCTTATCCGACATCAAAATTGGTCTGGGTTGTATGCAGAGCTACAGAATCTCAGCTGCAGCAAGTACAACTTCCCAATTTCTCTCATTCAAGTGCAGAGTTGCTGGGATCTCTCAAATTGATCTTGTCAATACAGTCCTTAAGCAGTTGTCCCTTGAAAAGAGTGTGGATCAGGACCAGCTGTCTTTCTACTGCTGACTCCAAGCATTAATATCTAATCCTTCAGACAGAACGTAGAGAATGAGGCTCCCCGAATTTGCTAGCACAGTATGTGACACTGCCTTGTCCTCATCAGTGTCTCCATTACTAATCTCTTCAAACTTGGGGCTTGCAGCTCCCAGTGAAATAAATCTGGATTCTTGTTTGATGCCATAAGCTTTTACCTCTCCTGGGGTGGGATTTGTTTTCTTCTATAGTTGTTCATTCCCTCCTCCCCCTGGAGAAGCTCTAGTACAGCCTATAATTGATCTGAATGGACTGAAATTCCCACCTCGAGCCCAGGTTTGAGGTCAACAGGATAGCTAGCATGTTGCTTGTGTATGGTATTTAAATGAGGATTTTCACAGTCTTAAAGCAGCTAAATATATTTGCAGTGCCGATCATGGAGAGAGTAGAAAGAGAACTGTAACCCCATTTGGAAATGACAGAACCAGCAATGTGACTTTTCCCCCAACTCTGGCAAATAGCTTGAGACCTCTGTTGTATTTTGAACAACCTCCTTCTAGAAAAACAAATTGGGCCTCCTGCATGCTCTATGCAGGATCCTGGGGTCAAAGCATTAATTTGGAGGAAAACCATGGTTTTTTTAATGTTGCTTAATTTTTAATTAAATTTCAATGTTTTTAATTTTTAATATTTATTTTTAAAATATTATTTCTTTTTGAAATGTTATTAACAGAGTGTGGCCTGGCAGGTGCAATATGGTAGTAAAAGGCAGATGGCTTGGCATTTGTTGGGAGCTGCCTGCATAGCTCAGCTACCCCTTTACAGGGGCCACATTTGCAAAGCCAGCTTCTAATCCCTCTATACCAAACTTTCCTATGTCTTAAATGAGAATGGCACCTTCCTTTTGTTAGGTGTTTGTTGGTGATATGGGTCACAAAAACAAGTTATAAGACAAGCCACCTTTTAATAAAGGCTAGCACTGATTTAGCAGTGATGATGGTGACTCATGTGTAAGTGTGATGTGTCATGAACCAGGAATCTAGGAGGTTGGACAGTCCATTGCAAGCACCATGCTGGAAATAATTATTCTAGTGCAGTGGTCCTCAACTGTTCTAGACTTAAGGCCCCCACATTAAACTCAAGGCCTTGGACAATGCCAGCTCCTAGTTTTCACTCTTTTTTAACTATAGAAAAATAATAATTCTGTTGCAGAGAAGAGCCCGTGACAGGTGAGAGAGGAATCCAGAGAGTCAAAACCAGTTTAAAATCTCTGGGTTTATCTTGGGACTCAGTTTGCACACCTAGCAGTGCTAACACTGTGTGGCACTTAACAGCTGCCTTGAAAGGATCTGAAGGCAGCCCTGACTGTCACATCCCTCTGCTTGGGAATCAGTGGTCTAAAGTTATTGACTAGTGTTTTCAGTCCTGCAGGCTCTGCAGTTTTCACAAGTGATGCATAGACCATGACCTGTACCACTGGAAATGCAGCCTCCTCTGCTTTTGAGTGGAGCAGCTGTTTAATAGCACACGAGAGCACAACAGCATCAGGGAGAAGGAGAATATATCCCTTATTCTGTCCTTATGTATTGGTCCTTTCCTTTCTGTTACAGCAACCAAATCAGAAGTTGTCATAATGCCTCCTCGCCTAATATTGCTGACTAATTTACTGCTTTGTAAGCATGTTTATGTGCTGCATACCTATGTTTTGAAGCTGTGGTTCTTGAAATAGCTTAAATTGTGGGTGCTCTCAGTTTAAATGTAATCACTTCCCTCATTTAGCAGCTATAACTTTACTAGGCAAGCCACAGGGAAAAGTGACTGTGAGTCACCATGGTTTCTGAATCAAGATGTAGAGCATGGTCTTTTCCCTGAGGCTGATGTACAGCATTTTCCTCCCACTCAGAAAGGGATTCTTTAAGAAGAGAGTATGGCATCCCCCCAGTGGGGGGAGTGGGTGACTGTTGATTAATGCTGGCCATAGTTTTGTAAAAAGCTGTTCAAAAAATTGGAGACAGGGCAATAAAAAAATAAGTTGAGGAAGTAACGATTCAGTGATGTGGTTGAGCAAAGTTGGGCTTCAGTAGAAATTTAAAGGCTTCATTACAGTGAGTTTAGGATGGCTGCGTAAGCCAGTGGTGTTGAAGCCTGACTAAGCAGTGCAAATCAAAGCTCTGCTATAAATTTGGTACCACCCCATTCTCTATCCCGTACACGCTACTGAATTTATAGAACATAACAGTTGTTGGGAGATTTAAAAGTGTGGTGCTATTTTAGTCTTGACAAAAATGAGATTCCTCTACCTGTCTTGAATTTTTTATATGCCCATAAGAGCTGATATTTCTTGACTTCCCTACATGAGATCATAATGTTGTATCTTACTGGAAACAGCAGAGAAAGGAGGAATGTGTCTCAGCTCTATAATGTTGTATGGTAAGTGTTTCTAGCCTGGATTCTTCATGAGACTGTGGCTCTTAGGATCAAAATTTTCAAGTAACCACTGAAGTTGGGCTCTTTAACATGGAGGTCAAATCTGTCTCTGGTCTGGATCTCTCTCTCTCTCACTTCAAGTTACATAGCAATGTAATTTTGGTGTGAAAATTTTGTGGGGGTGAAAGGAAAAGACAGATGTGGGTTTTTTGTGAGCATGGGGCTTTTTTGGTAATTGTCTGGAGCGGCACAGAAAGTGGAAAAACAACAGTATTACACAGCTCTCCCCACCCACCTGTCTGTCCTTCATTTACAGATGTTTTCCAGGCACTTAGTGGAAGTGAATTGTTTCTAAAGGTTTTCCTTTTCAGCTCAGTTCCCGGTCTCTTGGAATGGAAAGCCCCCAGTTGCTTCTTTCCAGGTGAAGTATGGTATTAATTTATTTTTTGGTTTATTAAGCAGAACTAGCAGCTGTCTTTTTTTTTGTAGAACAAAACAGAAGATAAGCCCTCATAAGTACACAAGCAAAAGTTTAGGCAGTTGAATAGGTTTCTTTTATTTGTCTGTTTTCGTGATGTTCCCAATCTATGCAGTACTTTAACCAGATAGCGCACATATCTGCTGGAGCCTCCCAGTGAAACCTGCTCCTGTGGGAAGCAAGAAAGAGTTGGAGAAGTCAGGTAACTGTATGACTCCAGCAAGAAGAGCCACATTAAGCAAATATGAACCTTTCATTCACCCATTTGAAAAAAAAAGTGTGTTGTCCAGGGGCTAAAGGGAGAGGACTTGGCTCCACTGCTGAAGTGCAAGACCCAAAGCAAGTTGTTTTGATTTTGCTCAACTTCCCTCACCTGACAAACAGGAATCAGAATCCTTCCTTACCTCCTGTCAGTCTTGGCTACTTGGAGCAATATGAAAGGATCAGAAAATGAAGGGAGGGACTTCCTTTCATCCCTAAGGCCATAGAAGGGAAACACTAGAGAGTAATAGCCACCCATGTAGGTTTAGAGAAAGCAAGCAGCATAGGCTGAGTTTTCAAACGGTTTCACATCTGCTTGGAGGACAGACCCCCTCCATTAGCAGGGAGGTGAAAGGTTAACACATGTTGTCCAAGCAGAGAGTGCCATAGGCCAGAAGCAGAGTGTGACTTAGCTGGAAGGGAATTAGCCTAAGCACACGGGATGGTGAAAGGAGTGACCTCTAATGCGTTTCACTGGGCTGGACTGAGCCAGCGCCGCAGTCAGAGAAGGGAGAATCTTACCGGAGCTGGGCCCCTTGGTTTTTGTTTGAGAAATACTGACTAAATGTTTAATCCCCATTTTGGTCACTTATCTGAGCTCCAATCCTGGCATGCTTGTTCACTTGTCCTACTTTACTTGGTGTCCCAGAGACTGTGAAAATGAACTACTGTTCTTCTAATAGGATGGATACAATATAGCCCTGTGACTGAGGACACAGGAGGAAGAAATGGTTTCATTGGAGAACCAATGGCCTTTTAATGGGTTGTAATATTAAACTGAGAAATGACAACAGAGTATGCAAACGCAGACTAATCTGTATCTGTTTCATATTAACAGCTGTAGTAAGTGTTTAATAAACTTACCCTGAACTGTAGAGAGAAATTAACTAAAGGAGGCAGTGAAGGGCAGTGATTTAATATCCAGGAGCAGGAAGCAGGAGCTATGGGCTAAGGCTTTTCAAAGTGATTAGTGAGCTGGGGTGCCTCTTGCCTTATTGACACCCAATTTAAGACTTTGAAGTTGCTTCAGTCTCAGGGTGGGCTCCCACGCCAGCAGTTTATCCAACTCTGGCTATGTACTGTTTCCACATCTTCCACTGAAATGCCATGTCATCTGGAGAGAGTCATAGCCTCTATCTGTCTCCTCTTTAAAATGGAGCTGAGGCCCTACTGTGCCCATCAGTGGCTGCAGGAATGGATTCTTCTTTCCTTTTAATAAGGTAGGGATTTTAACATTTAGCAAGTCAGGAATAATACAGAGTAATTTTAGGACAGTGAACCCCTTTCCCCATGAGGTTCAGCCTGGAATAGCTAGCTTACTTAGGAAAGGCAGTGTTACTTGAAATCTGGTCATTGTCATTTGCTCTCTTAAGATGGTGGCGTTTGCATGATGATGATAGACCAAAGGCACAGCTGCCACATCATCGTGAGCCAGGCAGTGCCCTTTGCTGCTACAAAAGATGTCACCCTCCTGAATGAAGCTTAAGAGGAAGAAGTTGTTGGGAACCTCTGTGCTATTAACTGTTGTCTCAGGACAATAAAGGTTAGTTCAGCACTTCTAGCTATTTGTGCTCATGAACACAGAAAGCTGCCAGATTTGAAAGATGCCTAATTCCCCCCACATAAGCACCATTTTAACCACCTTACTACATCTTTAGGATTACACATTTCATTAGGATTGGAACGTTAACCCTAAAGTGTATGTGTGGGAAGGGCAAGTAGGTGGGAGTGATAGTTTTGGTAATATTATTTAAAATCATCTTTAAAGCAGGTGAAAAAAGTAGCATCTTCTATCTTTAAACTGGCTTGAAAGTGGCATGAACTTATTTCTAGAAGGGTTTTTTGTCCTTGACCTGGTAGGGTTTTTTTATTTCCCAACTCTTATCTTCTGTATTTATCGTCATGTTTTATATATTGTACCTGCTGTAAGAGTATGTAAATCTGTTGTGAACAGATAAGAACCTACATCCTGCTTTCCCCAAAACAAAAGTGGCTGAATCAGAGTGGTGAGGTATATCCACTGCGGACAAGAATCTGCTTTGCCAGGACTGTATTGTTACAGTTGTATTTGATTTTGCACTTTAACAGGAGTTTGCGTTGTGTGAAAGCCCTGGTCTCGACTCCAGCTTTTTCAGTACATAATCTAAGTAGTGCCTGAATAGCACCTAAACTTTTCTGTTTTTGTTTCAAGTAGAGTTGTCTTATTTACAAATTGGCATTTGAAGAGGTTTATATTCTAAGTCCTGACTTCTCAAACAGCTTTAGTCTTAAAAAAAATGGTCAAACTTGTATATAGTGAGAGTTTAATGGTCTTTCTGAGGTTGTAGTATAACAGTGAATAAATACTTTTGTGGGGGTTATTAAACAGATTAAAAGTTTCCAAACACTTGTGTCACTTGAAAATAAATGGGATATAATCTATTAGGACTTCAGTGCTTTAGAAGATAATGAATCTTTAAGAACTGTAGTTTAGCTGACTGAAAACATGGTTTAGGTCAGCTAGGTCCATTCTTTGGTGTGGTATGCAAGTATCTCTGAAGTAGCTTTAAGAGAAGAATGCTTTTTTGACAAATGCTTCCAGCAAATTGGTCTCCTTATGGTGTGTGGATTTAGCTATACTTGGATCATTTGTTACAGGACAAACAGCTATTTAACAAAACAAGAGTTCCTTTGTCAAAGCCCAGGGTCTACTTTTGCTCCAGAATCCACCAACTGGTTTCACAGAGAAAATAATCTTCTGAAAATAACTTAGCTATTTTTCTGCGTCCAGCTTTTTAACAGAAACATATGGTGGGGGGGGATCCTGTTAATGAAATTGATCTGTAACTAAAAATCTCCACTCCCGAGTCAAGTGAGCAGGTTGGTGAAGATCCTGCTCTTTCTGAATGTCCAAACTATATTTGAATATTTGGCCTGTAAAGAAACTATTCAAGCAGGTAATGAGCAGAGCTCTTGAACTAGCTGAACAATTTCAAAGAACAAGACCTGTATCGGTGACAGAATGCCAAGATGCCCAGCTGGGTCAGAGACCAATCCTATTCTTTCTAAGAGGACCTACTCCTAAATCAGGTCCATGTTACCATTATTTCTTGTAACTGGATCCACTGGGTACAAAGGTTAGCTAATAAAAAACTTTAAAGTTGTTCTAAAAAAGCCCAAACCCTCTTTTTTTAAGCCTTTAGGAATATAACACAATTATGATAGTTACCCCATACTCCCAGTGATGATGTCTTCTATTCAGCACTGGGGCATAGCAGAGAATGGGTATATCTTTCTGATTACTCAAAGCAGTTGTGACATCAAGTTATCAAACCCATCTGTTAAGTTAAATTTTTGTCCAGGAGGAGAATAAAACAATCATCTTCATCACTGCCTTGCAGATATTAATTTTAACCAAATATTTGTAAGTTCACCACTAGTATTGCTAGTTTGATAAATCTTGTTATAACAAAGCTACAGAGATTAGCAGTATACCTATAGATTATTTTCTTTGTGTGCAAGGGATATAAGCTAGTCTTAATTAAATCTCATTTGTTAGCAGACTTAAAACATGTAGGTGTAAATAAAAAAAACCCAACAGGCTTTTCCACATGAGTTTCTGCATTTGATAATTAAATGCATGGTCACTGCCTCTTGTGGCAGTTGGTATATATAATCCAGATGTCAGAGAGATGACAGGAGAACAGATTAAAACCAGAAAAGTGTCTCTAACAGAAATACTTCATTTAAATAAACATTTAACACCCTAAATGTTGTGTCCAGAACTGTGGCAGGAGACTGTTCAGTCAAGTCCATTGTCTTGCTGGGTTTACGGCGAGTCCAACAACAGAACACGCTGGCGTGTGAAATAGATAATGTGGACCTAGATCTTGCTCTGAACAGATGATACCCTAATTGGTTGTATAGGCTGCAGCAGCACATGCTTTGTCCATGTCTGGCTTTATTATCATAGTCTCAAATTGCTTGGTGCAAAAAATGCTGAATCATCACAGTCATATGTAAAAATTGAATTTGTTTCTGGTTAGTTCTTCTTTGTCCAGGCTTTCTCATAGTGATGGGGCCTGGAAAGGCTGCTGTAGCACAAGAACACAGAACAGGTTGCTCAATTGCTTCCTTTATCTCTTCCTGTGGGCTAGGCCTGTACATATGAAACTGCAGCAAAAAAAGGAAAGCAAGCTTTGGAGCTTTCCACCTACTCACCTCTGGTAACTGACCTAGCAGACAGTGCATAGCAAACCTTACCTCCTGCTGGCTTTGTCTGAACTGTGATGGAGCAGTCCCTGGAGAAATATTAATTTACATTAGTTTACAGCAGCGCTCTCTAATTCTGTAGCAGATGTCTGCATGTGCATTATAAAGTTGACAGGCTGACCTTATGCCCTGAAATGTAAGACTACATGTGGGGGTAGGAGAAAGAAGGAAGACAAAAACAAGCAGCCAGAGTCCAAGGACTCAACTGCCAACAGCTGCTAGTATCAAGTGAACCAACTCTCCAGAGAGAAGTGCCTTTTTTCCTGCAGTGTGCTTGGAAAAAGTTTAAACATCGCCCTTCCCTGCAAAAAGAAAAACTTTCTAGGAATAAGAGGATGATTCTTATTTATGTCCTGTGTCTGTTTACGCTCAGAGAGTAGAATTTCAGCTAACACAGGAAGTGTTCTGTGACAGAACACAACTGGGGACATGACTCATGAAAAGAGGCAAAGCACAGATATCAGTGCTCACTGATCTCAGCCTGATCTTTTTAAAAGGTTCCCTCCCTTTCCATATTCTGAAATCTTCCCAGTGCTGTTTTGCCAAGGCAGCCCACCAGACAAAGATGCCACTTAGAACAACTGCAAGAACTGAGCTGCTGTCCTTGGGGCTGAGCTCTAGCATATAAGTAACATGTTAAAGGGAATCAAACAGGCATGGAAAAGCTGCCTCTTACTTTGGCCAACTTCCCAAGAATTTCTATAGTCCTGACTGAAATGTTAAGTCTTTAGTAATAATTTTCTCTTGCTGGTCATACCAGGTCAGGTGGCTTTGAGCAAAGCCCTAAAATGTAAACTTCTTTAAGAGCAGTGTTGACTTATCTTCTGCTGAACAAAGATGTTTGCATTCTTCCATCTGGAGGCCTGTCCAGCTGGAAGAACAGGGATGGAGGAATGTTGTGTACTGGAAGGATAATGTCTTGTTATTTCAACTCTTCCATTTCATTTACTGTTGTAAAGTAATAATGCTAATCCATGCAAGTATTAATTGCTTAAGAGATATTTATTTATTTCTCCCAGTACTGAGAGGATACAGAATTATATTAGACATAGCTGTGGAATAAAACACATTAGTTAGCTGGATATAGTACATAAGCATTTGACGTTCAATTGCAAATAGTGGAGCCTACTGGCAAAACATACAGCTTTACACATTCAGTTCTCCATCACAGGCTGCCTTGCCTTTGCTTTGACCTTCTGTATTGTGCAAATAGCAGCAGGTATGATACAGTATTGATGAAAGCTTTGTCAGTGACTGGTGGCTGGGTTAAACGAAATCCCTGCAGAGCATGAATTTTCTTCTGCTCAGAGAAAGGCTTAAAAAATTCACCAGGAAGAAATTTAATGTGTGTTTCTTTATTGAAAGACTAATTGCTGCAAGCAGTTCAGTTAGCTGCATGTTAAAATACTGTGTCTGACCTTTTGGCAAGGAAATCAACTGCATCCTGCAAAGAGCTGGACACCTCAATCTGCTTTAATACCTATCTATAAGGACTTATCGTAACTGCACTTAGGCTATAACTTGATTTCTACTCTAACTACAACTCTAACATGAGTTGAATGATCTTTAAAACTTGAAGCCAACTGGCTTATGAGAGCTCAAGTGGTGCTGAAGTTCAGGCTAGTAACACTAGCTCTAGTTACAGTAGCTGCTGGTCATGAGCTGCTAAGCAAAGTGTAAGAAAGAGTTAATCTAATTTTATATTGATTTGTCTTTAGAGATGTCTTCTCAATGCCAGGCCCAAATCAAAGGAAGTTGCAAGGTCCAACTGCATAAGATTTTAAGGGCAGAGCAGGAACCAGTCTAAATTTCCTACCCTCATTGCTTTATCTTGTCTTTCACAGTTGGTTCAGGGTAGGCTGTAAATTACCCAAACTATAGCAGAGGCCTTATTGCTTTACTTTAAAGCAGAAGTTCCCAAACTTTTTCTTATTGCATACCATCTTCCAGACTTACTAACTGCCCACCTACCTCTACCAGCATACATTCTATATTTTAACCTCTTAAATTCCAGTAATTTATTATAATGAAAATTAAATTTGCCATTTACACAAGTTTTCCTGTCCACCTCCCAGAGATGTCTTGTGTACCTGCAGGGGTACATGTACACAGTTTGGGAACTCCTGCTTCAAAGTGCTGAAAGTCAAGGCACCCTACAAAGCAGTTATTTCCTCATTTCTCTCCAGCATTCTTCCCTTTCTACTTTCCCTACGAATTGCTGAATATCTGCAGCCACAAGTTCTGGCTCCTCAAAGGCTGCAAAGTGACCACCTTGGGGCATGAAATTGAAAGTGATGATATTGGTATACTTCTTCTGTGCCCAAGACCGAGGAGTATGCAGGATTTCATTGGGGAAAGAAGCAACACCTGTTGGTACTCGTACTGGGAGCCTGCAAGAGGAAAGAATACACATGTTCTTCTACAGCACCTTCCAGTAATGACCTGTTTCTGCAGAGCTTTGATTCAGTAAAACTCAGTCCTCTGGGAAATAGGAAACTATTTTCCCATCTAAAAAGGGGACTGCTGAGGCCACAGTGAGCAGCAGAATCCAGCTCCCACCATCAGATAAAAATCACTCCAATTCCTGAAAATAACATACATCAGAATCCTGGCTCTTTCTCTACATAAATGTAGGACCCAACATCCTTGGTGTTTATAAGGCAATTTATCCTCTGATGGATTGAGAGAGAGCTACAACCATGAAAGAGAAAACAAAACTCAAGGTTGGATGGGGGAACTAAAGTAACATCTGGGTGGAAATCTGATTATATCTGTAACAGGGAGCCAACTCCTGGCCCCCGTTACAAGCGGGCTCGCAGGCACACCTGGGCTCACCACTCCTCTTACCCCAGACCTGCGCTGAAAACCCCACTGTCACAGGCAGACTCACCAGGACACAGCAGGGAGCCAGTTCCTTTATTTAGGCCAGCTGGATCTCTGCCCAATCCAGCTTGGAGGTCACGAAGGGTCACTGTTGCTATTAACAGCATGGCCAGAAGAGAGTCTGGAAGTGCTGGCAATCCCCAGCTGCCAGCAACCATGTGATGGGGAAGCAGGAAGTGACTGGACCCTAAGAGACCGGCAAATTTAAAAGTAAAGGGGCTGAGGCCTGCAGACCTCTGGAGAGGGGAATGAATGCAATGTCTTCAAGAAGGAAACAGTGCCTGTCTGTACAGTGGCACAGAGAAACTGACCTGCAGCAACTTGAACCTGGGTCTGAGCCCAGAGTGAACTGCAGGATGGAAGCAAGCCGGTGAACGATAGATGGCAGAAGAGAGCTGAACACACAACCCACCGCTGTCAGACACAGGACACGGGGTAAGACTGTACATGAGTAATGGCTATGAAGGTCTCTCTGGGAAACCTAGAATAGACAAACCAGTGATGACGATGCCAGCTAGCAGGGTACCGCCCAGGAAGCCGTGGATGAGATATGGCCAAGGGAGATGTAGACAAGAAAACTGACAAGTTCCAAAGAAAAGGGACTACAGCAAAAGCTTTGTTATCCTGCACCCATGGCAAATAGGGTGCCAGATGATCAATTACGCTGGTTACCTGAGCGGTGTCTTTGCCTTCCTGCTGTGTCCAGTGAGTCACTGTGCTGCTCCTCCCCTGGCATCAGTGCGCCAGGGAACAGGGAGGAGGGCCCTACGCAGGCTGCTTTGCTCTGGGCTGTGGCCCAAAGTGGGATTTGGCGAAACCAGAAGTCTCACTTTCAGTTTCACTTTTGCTGGGTTGACTGGCATGCTGGTTAATGAAGTGCCAGATAACATGGCTTTTACTGTACATAGAAAATAAGTGAGTAAAGAGTGATTGTACCCTGATAAGCTCATGGCTGGAAAGGCCTGGGGTAGGGTTGCATGACTAGTGAAGCCAAGAGTCATGTGGCTCAGACATCATTGGAAAATCATAAGTCCATCCAACAAGTATAGTAAGGGCAGGGTATAAGGGAGGCATAGCCCTGTAAAGAGAACATATCTCCTTTGCTGAGAAAATGCTGTTCCCATTTTGTTTCAATAGTCAGTTTCCGTTTATTTTGTTCCCATCAAGGCATGGCAGACAAGTACAAGGAAGTGGGCAGTGGTTTGGGAAAAGAGATACGGCTACATTGTACCCATTGACAAAATCCCTCAAGGATTTGTAGGCTAGGTTTTGATTAGAGTTCAAAACACTGCCACAATAATAAAGGAAAAGCTGAAAAGGAAAGGTCAGAACCAAGTCTGTGGAACTTGCCAAGAAAACTAGAGGGTGGAAGGTGTGCTTAGACTCTACATAGCTGAGGGGTAAACAGCGGTGGGGACAGGAATTGTTTAGACTGCTCTAATGTGGCCTTGTTAAAAATGACAGGAGGAAGTAGAAAAGCAGTTTGGGCTGAACAGAAGGAAACATGCCACAATAGTGAGGTCTACTCAGCTGGTGGGTGGAATAGTCTCCCACTGATGAAATCTTTCTCTCTGCCACTGAAGCCTAGATGGCACAAAATACTCAAGAATGTGCTTTATAGAACAATTCTGCATTAGCAACTGGAGTGGGGGCAAGGGGACCTGACTAGCACACAGACTCTAGTTCCTATAATTTTTTTTTTATTTGTTATAAGCCCAGGGTAAAAAGGCTCTAATATTACAGGCACCCAAGTCCCATCTAAGAATGACTTAGAGCATGTCAAAGGCACAGTGGTCACTTAAACGTTCAGATTCCTCTGAACTAACAGTACACCTAAGCTTGCTAATGTAACACTAACTGACTGCTGCTGTAGCAAAGCAGTGACAAGGTTGTAGAGTTCCTCTTGTTTCAGAGGCACTGAAGAAGGAGCTTAAGCCCTTCTGAAAATTTTACTATGTTAAGAGAAGAAGGATAACAAAACTGGCTGGTCAAGGCTGTAAGGTGTGTCACTCCACTTCAGGCTGGCAAATATAGCAGGCCTTGGACACATGTTAAATTTGTAGTGCTACAAGGTCTGGGGAACTTGGTATTACTACAAAAAAACTCAGCATGACAGGTGTGTCCATATGTTCAAGTGCCTGCACAGCCCCCTGGCTGGAGCAAGTGAAATTGCCTTAAAGGTGTGCTCTCTAGGCAGGGGCTTGCTCTTTCATCCCCCCCTCCCCCCGGCGAGAGGGGGAGTGGAGTATTGGCAGAGCTATTACATAGCTGTTTTGCTAAACAGTTGATCAGCCACCAATCAGTTGTTTGGCAGAGTGGCACTGTAACAGCTGCCACAGGGAGCAGAGATGAAGCATTACTTGCCACCGGGGAGCCAGCTGCTAGCTTTATCCCTCCCCCTTGATGGGGAAGAGGGGAGGAAGAATAGAGAACTCTGGGATGCTAGGGGTCCTAAAGACCCCACCATTGAGCTACATGTAACAGACTGCAGTATTTTTACAGAATGCATAACAGTACACTTGGGAAATACAGCAGATATAACTGAGCAGATTTGTCCAGTATGTGACCAGGGTACATATAGTGAGGCAGCTTCCACCCCCACCCCACCCCCAACGCCTCAGCCACCTACCATACTAACCTGTCCACCTGCAAAAAGCATAGAAAAGAAAACCTCTTACTTGTCATGTTTCTGTGTGCCAATCCCCTTCCCTATATTCTCCTTGTAGAAACGCATTGCAGAAACCATGCAGCCTGACACCCAATAGATCATGACGTTAGTGAGAAGGTCATCCAGAGTGTACTTCCTGAAAAGGTTGACCCAAAAATAGCCTTATGAGAGTTGAACACGGTTCCATGTATGATAATCATTTCAAATCTTACTAGGAAGCTTTTCACTTTGGCTTGTTGTCAAAATTAGAGCAAGAGAAGCTGATGAACAACAATGTTCCCACGTTCGTTCAAAAACTACCCCACTCTCAGCTCTCCCTCACAGCTTATCCAAGCATTTCCAGCTTCTACTAACATTTTAACACTCCCCTTCCTGATTGTTTAGGGTTTATATGTTTCAACATTAAAGAGATATTTTAACATCCACACGTGTAACACAGAATCCAACACCCTGAAAAGAGACCACAGAATCACAGCACCTTCTGTATCTAAACCCATTTCCTGCATAGGCAGATAGAAGCAACTAATCATGTAAAGCAGCTTGTGCCATTTATTCTTCATCAACTCCAACATCATCATAAGCTTTTAACAGAAATACAGACACCTGACTGACCTCCACCACAAAGGCCGCATCCAGACAAGTGCAGCCATGCAGTATGTGGTGCCATATACCACACATTCAGCTGTTCTCCGCCCTGCATGGGCACAAAAAAAACCTGCACCAAAAAAAGAGCAGCACACGGGGGCAGTGCGTGCTGCTCAAAACAGGAGCCTGGCCAGCCAGAGCCATCCTCCTGCTGCCGGCTAGGCTCTGAGCAGCAGGATCACCGCTTCTGCGGCCAGCCCAATGCTGGAGAACGCTCTGGCAATCTAAAAACTGTTTTATCCAAGAATGTAAAAATGATGCAGTACACATCTTTGAATGAGCCATCCAAATCCCCAACACAAACCTGGTATAATACTGAAAGAAACCTGCCACTGACTTTACAGATGGATCAATCTAGTCCACCCTCTACACCAGAACTTAAAGAGAAAGATCATTAAACAATTACAACCTATACTTGAAGAAGCTCCCACCTTGAAAGAAGTTTTCCCAAACCCCCAAACTCATCAACAGACTCTGATCAACAAAACACCAACAGAAGAAGATCCTTTTTAAGCAAACACAAAACCTACCAAAATCACAAACCAATTGCACCGTTCATTGCATGTACGTACAGCATGCAATGTACACGGTGCAGCCCTGGGTGGAAGCTGGGTGAAGCTGCTAAACAGCCACTATGTTCCAGAATGAACTTCCACGGAAAAGTGATATAGGACAGAAATAACCAGTCACCAGTGGGGGTATGCTTTTCAAAGAACTACCACTCCATCCCTAGCCTCACAGTCCTTGTTCACAATACCTTTAGAAAACAGACCTAAGAACAAAAAATAACTTTACTAGACACCAAAAACCATGGACTCAACAGGGACAATGATTCTGTTTCTAATTATAGCCTACTCTGTTACCTTCTCTTTGCTCTATATGTGATAATGGCCCTCTTCCCCTTTGAATGGTCTTATTCATTAACATAATGGATTATATATGTTTAACTACAGCAAGGTGGTGTGTAGCTACTTCTGATAATTTCTCTTTGCCCTCACAGGTTTAGTGCCCATTTCCCAAGTGATCATTATCATTTACATCATGGTGTTAGATAAAAGTAAGTATTATAACTAGTATTTATCTTTGTCTGTAGCTGCTGCTTTCCCAGACCTGAGGAAAGATATTTTGCGCCCAAAACCTTGTCTAACATCACTCCCAACTATAAAGTTGGTTTAATAAAAGATATTGCCTCACCTCATAAACCTTGCTTCTCACATCATACCCATTCACAGGAAAAATGTAATCAAATAATTTTCATCAGAGTTTATCCTAGCATGTTCCCAGGTTCAGCTCCAGTCAGAACTCAATGACTTTAAGGGTGCCTTGAGAATCTCCCACAGATTTCTACCCGTATCCAAGATTGGCCTATTTGTACTACACACACAGTCTGACAATATTTGATTTAAAGTAAATCACTGGATAAAAAAAGATCTGCATGACATGGAATCAAAAATGATATTTCCTGAGACCTTAATACAGACAAAATCTTTGGTGTTTTTTTATAAAATAATTTCTCCTCCCTTCATTTTTCCAGATAGTCTTTGCTTCTGTTTATTACCTGTGATGTTAATGCTTGTGCATGGTGCCAAAACAACAATCCTTGAAACTCAAGTTCTCTGTGTACTCGCTAAACAAGTACAGGATTAGGCAGTGGCAGGGTATGCTTCTTCTGCACCTACCAGTATTTCTCTGCCTATGCTTTAAGGGACCATTGGTGCATCTGCTTAGAAGGGCAGGTAAACCAAATAACCCAGATAAATTGTTATTTTCTAAACACAACACTGTTTGAGTAACTTAATCCAGAATATTAGGCAAAGGCTAGTGGTGAGTAAGAGAGGAAGATGTAGAGACCTTTCTAGTCCTCCATCCTCCAATTTCCGGTATTCAGGATCGGTCCATGTTGAAAACTTCTCCAAGATGTAGGCAGCCAGCCCCACAGGTGAATCGTTCAAGCCACAGCCTGGAAGGAACAGAAAATTTAAAAGTAAAGTGGGGATACACCACTCTTCATCTCAAGCTGCTTAAGGGCTGCCTATGATAATACACAGAATAGATAAAGGTGTTTTTAAGCTATCACAAACAGAACAAGTCAGAACCTACGATCACCTAATCATAAGCCAATTGCATCTGAATGCTAATAAATCCAGTGTTAACTTCCATACTGCACTTTTCAAATAAACTGTAAAAGAATTGGATTTCTACCACCATTTTTGTAAATTAATAAGATTAAGCTTTTATCTCCATTACTATTTGAAAGATACTTCCTCTTCTGAACAGCATTACTGGGCTGAATCCTCTTCCCGTTTGTGAGAGATGAGCAGGATCTGGCACATTGTCAACAGGACAATTTTTTTTTAAGGAATACCATTTAGTTGGGAGGATAGCATTGTTTTTAACATAGCCTCTTGTGTGTTCCTACTGCCTGATATTTTACCATCCAAAGATTAGCTAGTTTACTTATTACCATTTACATTCTATTTTTCTGCTTCGCTCGGCTTGACCAGTGAAAAAACACCTGCTTCCAGGGCTTTAAATGCTGGATGTCATAATATTCTTTCCCAGTGCTGTGTGACAAAGGGATCCTGAACTTTTCCAGCTTTACAATGTGCGTAATTCCACCTTCCAGAATTTCCCCAGCTTTTGGCTTCAAGAGCATGCTGCTGATGCAAACAAACCTATACTTAAAAGTTCCACCCACACAGACAAGGTACTTTTAACACTTTGGATAAAATTATGAAGGCAACCACTGGTTAAAAACATGAATCATACTAGCAAAGTTTCAACCATCAGGTGACTGAGGCTTAAAACCTAAATTCCAAGTGTTGAAGTAGTAATATTTGACGTATATGCTTTCCCTGTACAAAGTACCATGTAGGCACCAATTCATTTTCACTGAGACCACCGTGAGGTAGGCAGAGTAGATAAGTACCTCTCTTACAAAACTAAGGCAGTGTCCCCATTGGAAACTTTTTCACAATGAAAAAAACAACTGTTGCCTTTCACTGAATTAAATGCATTTGCCAGACACATACTGAAATGCTGCCATCCACTGGTGGTAAGCCAACAAGCAGTGCAAGTTTTCCCCAAAGTCTGCAGTGATAACTGCAGATCCACACTCTCATTCTGTAACGTGCCAGCATGGATGGCAAAAGCAGTGTACTATGAACTGCCATCTGTCAAAGAAGACACTGCCCTCGACTGGCACACTCCTGAGTTCATAAGCTAAGACATCCCTTCACTCTGACCCTGTCCTGCCCTCCCAGCAAAAATCCTATCCAACCACTGTCCCTCTACTTGGCTGTGTCCCTCTATTATCTCTTCTCCTGGTAATGCCCTACCCCCAACCACACCTTCATCAGGCAATCCTACCTCTGCTATGCCCCTTTCCCTCATGGACCTGTCCTACAATCCCAACACCAATCCAGTTTCAGCTTCTGCGCCATCAAATTACCTTTGGCCCCTGGGCAGAAAGTTTCACTCTGACAAATCACAAATGATTAACTATCAACTAGCAAAGCACAGTGGAACGGAGCAGAGCTGGCAATTGTGGGCTGAACAGTCTGTCATCTGCAGCTCCCCTCCGCAATCAGCTAATTAGATACCACTACGAGTCTGGAGAAAACATGCTACCTAGAAGGTAAATCAGAGCTTTCCCACAGTGTGTTATGACTCTAAGTCAGAATCCCATTTTGGCTACACACTAGCATTCTCAAAATAATAGCTGTTATTACTATCAAATGCAGTTTCTAAAGCTATGTTTAAAACATGCATTACAGGAAAAATCTATGTTCTTGGCACAAGGAAAGTTCCCTTGCACCTTTTAGTCTCTTAATTAAATTACACAGGACTAACTTCCTTATTCAGATTTTTAGAGTCAGTCGTCCCAATCAGTAACAAAAGGTACTGCTAAATGGAAGCACTAATGTGGCCTGGCAATCTAAATGAATTAGCTAGTTCAGAAAGAACAGGCCATTGTTATAATGAAAGAATTGGCTGTTTCCCACAATGCCTCCAGTCAGTTCTTCTGAAAGTTGGTAATTGATTCATATCAGTGAATAATTACATTTGATTGACTGTATAAACTGTAGGGTATTACTTATCATAACATACCAATCTAGCTCGATGTGCTGAAACAGCCAAGAGCAGTTAACATCAGTTTAATATCTAATGCATTTTCTATTGAGAGACTATGCATTGACTCTAAGGGAGTTGTGGTCACTGAAGTGGACTCAATTCCAGAAACTACAGAAGAAATACCAATACCTTTTTGGATCATTATAAATACCCCACTTATATAAACCAGTGGTGATCAACCTCCAACCCGTGGGCCAGATCCAGCCAGCAGAGCTGTGTCATCCAGCCTATGGGGCACCCCACAGGTCCAGAAATTTGGCAGCAAAGCAGCAGCAACAGTCAAATTTCCAGACCCATGGGGAGCCCTGCAGGCAGGATGACATGGCTCTGTGCACTAGATCAGTAGTCTGCAGCAGGGCTGGCATACTGGTTCACTTCACAGCCAGATCTGATGTGTGGGGTCAAGCCGGGGCAGAGGTCAAGTCAGAGCACATCTGGATCTGGAACAGGGGACTGAATGGTGCACAGGAATGCACCTGTGTGTCAACCCCACACCACTCATCTGGGCTTGTAGGGCCAAAAGGTTGAGCACCACTGATGTAAACTGAAAATGAGGTTGGAGGCATTTAGAGAAGATCAGGAACAACTGTTACCTGGAGTCAGTTCAGTGCAGAGCTGGCTGCATGCGTGTCAAGGTACTAGATCTGCGTGCACACTCCTGACAACAGCATGTGCACAAGAAGTCGTACAAAGTTTTTGAACTAGTCTCTAGATTTTTCTCCTGGAAAATACTGATAACTTGCATGTTTTCTTAGATGTATTTTGGTTTTGATACAATAAGAATAATCAGCTCAGAGTACATAGTTTTCCCTGCAAATAACAGGATGACTGTACAATACTGTGGGATTTTTGGTAAGTCTTATTACCGACAGTGTCGGGCTTTGTAGCTTGAATGTGAGCATAGCCAGACTCCATCAACATCTTATACAGGCCCTTTTTCAAGAAAGGAAACATCCGCCTGACATCTTCCTCCTGGAATCCAAAGAGTCCTGGGAAGTAGCGGCCCAACAGAATGGACAGCAACTGCGTAAATCTCATGTTCAAAACCGAAACCATGTTTAAGTGGAGGCCCTTCACGTGGCTAAACACATTAAAAAATGAGATACAAATTAACAAAAGAGACATTTGTGATTAATTTTATGAATAAAAATACTTACAACCCATTAGGCACAACCTTTCTAGTTTCAGTCACACAGATCTCTTGTAGCACATGACTCTAGCGCAGAGGTGGGCAAAATGCAGCTTAGGGGCTAGATGCGGCCTGCCAGGCCATTCTATTTGGCCCACAGGGCCCCTCCCCAAATTAAGAAAATTAATACTTATTTGCCCCTGGCTGCTGGTCATATGGCCCCCACTGGCTTGCCAAAACTCAGTAAGTGGCCCTCCACCCAAAATAATTGCCTGCCCCTGCTCTAGTGGCCCCTGGAACAGCCTTGTAGGTTCAAGCAGCAAGTTGCATACAACCTTTGCTCAGCTGCATATTTCAAAAGGACTGAGGCTCACAGGTCTCCTTTCCAAAGACCGGGTTCTAAATCTCTCCGTTATTACCAGAGCTCTTCCCTCTCTAGGCCTGATTAGCAGCCATCACAAAACAACCACACAACTGCCCATTTCTACCTGAGCAAAGCCCAGGACCAGAGCATCAGCAATGATCCAGATCAGGACTGTGATGCACCACAACTTAGGGGAAAATTGCACAATACCCAATTAAAGGCATGGGTTAGAGCCCTCTGTAAGTCTGCTATGTAAAGAATAAAAGCAGTCTTGCATATTGATTATACAGCACTATGCCAAGATACTCACTTGGGAGCGATCTGAGCCAGGTTGGTACAGATCAGCCAGCCCCAGTCCCCTCCTTGAGCATAGAATTCATGGAATCCCAGTCTGAGCATCAGTTTATAGAAGATAGAGGCAGCACACACAGAATCAAATCCTGCAAAAAGCAAAGGGCACCATATGTTCCTGCCTTAGCCACCAACCAAAACTTCAGGTGTGTCACCTGCCAAACTTTCAATCATTTTTACAACATGCAGATGCTACATGCCACTCAAATGATCCTGAGCTAGCAAAAGCCACACACACATATACTCTACTCTCAGATCATAGGGCAGCTTCTCAAATTTCTTTTCTTCTATATCCTCCCCAAGCCTGCTTAATGGATTGTGCACTCTAGTTGATAAATGACAGATTCCACTGCTGCAGAGCATAGCACACAAGTTGCTCCAATACTGAGAACTGTTATAGGCAGGCTATTTCCCCTTTCTGATTTCTACCTTGACAGATGCTACAATACATACCTGGTTCTTGGTCATTTAACTCTGCTTTCCTTATCTGTATGCTACTACAGATCTTGAGGGCATGAAAACTAAACACAAAGCACATTAGGGTATCATCCAATTTTCATATTTTGTGGAGGAATGCTAAAAGGTTATATTTTAAAATAATTTCTCTGTTGCTTCACACTATAACAAACTTAAATTTTCATCTTAGCATTTTGATGATTGCTTGTTTTTTGTTTGTAACACAGTTTGACTAAAACAGTGATGCTCAACTAGGGTGATGGTGTATCCTGGGGTGCCATCAGATACTTTTAGAGTTGCTGTGGTGTGCCACACAATATTAGAATTGTTAGGTATGTAAACACCTACACATGATTCACAAGATAGACTAAGGCATTCCCAGTAGAAATCCATAGAGTCAAAAACATTCTAACCTGCAGTGGTCTTTCTGAGTTGTTTGCAATAGAATAATTCCTCCATCATTTATCTGTAGTCAAGAAATGAGTGAAAGCAAGAGCTAGCCTTTTCTGAGGGGCATCTTGAGTCTGAAAAGGTTGAGAACAACTGGCCTAAAGACTCTAGACTAATCAGTTTAATTTGTTGGTTCTCGTGAGCATTTGGATGGTGCTTCTGGATTCAAAACTAAAACATTTAAAAAAAACCCCACACCACTTATGGTTTTCAATTTTATTTAAGAAGTCAGAAATTCCCCTCCTTATTAGCTTTTACAAAGAACTCTTTTTCTTTTTAAACTATGCCAAGACTATGTAAGTATAAGTCCCAAAATGACACTGTCCATTAAGTCATGCAGGGTAGAAACAGCTGTCATCTTTGTGCCACCACAAACATTTTTATGACGGCATAAAGTGAAAGCAAACAGATGTCCATAACTTCTGTAGCACCGCAAATGCTCAAATTTATGGCCATGACGTAAGGTGGTGTATGAAGTTGGGCCATTTTATTGCGACTCTACCCGTATCTGTTTCCTGATGGAGGAATAGTCTGGGCTGCATGAAGCTGCCAAGGCTCCAGCCTCCCTGGGGCAGGGCTCCAAGGGCCGAAGGGGCAGATTTGGCCCCCTCAAATCCCAGGAACGCTTGCCTCTCCTTCCCACTTACTCAGAGACATCCCTCCAGGAGATGTGTCTGGGTAACTGGGGAAAGTTCAGGCTTTGGGATGCATGTCTGCAAGCAGGAAATCCCTATTTACAGACATGCACTCTGGGGACCATGCAGGAAAATCCCTCTACAGGGACTCTGATGGGGAGGGCCACCCACTGCTTTTGCAGCCCATGCTCTGTGCTTCTGCTAGAAATATGCACCAACATGGCTTGCAGACCCTTGTAGGGAAACCTCTTACAAAGGGATTTCCCTGAGAGTGCATGCAAGTATGGAGGGGGGCACTTGAATCTGCAAGCACACATCTGCAAGCACTGAGCTGTGTGAAACAGCACTGTTCCATTCTGACTTGAGTTTCAAGGTCTGGATGGAACAGTGTTTTGTATCAAATTTAATTTTGAGTCAAAACAGCGAGGCTGTTTTGACGCTGTTTTGACATTTTGCCCAACCTTCGGGCTGGGAAAAGGAACTCAGGCCAGCCCCACGATCGGGCTGGAGAAAGCTCAGCTGGGCTGACTTTCCATCCCCCACATTAGATCATGCCAGGGGTGGGGAGTCAACCACCGTGCCAGCTGGACTGACTTCCCATCCCCAGCGCTATGGTTGAAACATTTCGACTTTCAAAACGTTTTGACTAGCCTCACTTTGTTTCGAGGCTGTTACAACGCCCTCTGTTTCATTTCAATTTTGCTGTTTTGACCTCAAAATGAGTCGAAGCAGTGTCAAACGACACGGTTGGCAAAACTTTGCACAGCCCTAATAGAGGGGGATACTCATATAAGGGTTCCTCTATGTTTACAGGTGTGTGTGGAAATCCCTCTGCAGAAGACTTCCCTATGTGAGACCCCAGTGCAAGTCCTCCCCTCCACATTTGGAAGTGTGTGGGAGGAAATCCCTTGCAAAGGGATTTCCTGCTGGGTGCCTGCAGATGCAAAGGACAGGGACCTGAGTTTTCCCTACTTGCACCAAGCTGAGGTGTGACAGCTGGGGACATCTATAAACATATCATGCCACACAATCCATGTAGCTGATCATGCTCCACTGAAAACATCTGTTTCCAGCCACATTTCCTTTGGTTTCCATGTGATATATATGTGCTTTACAGCAGGGGTGTCAAACTCACCTCCTGACCCAGGCCAGGAGGGACCATGGGGCTTCTTGCGGGCCAGATCCAGCCCAGGGAATGGGGTGGCTCTGGTAGCAGCAGCAGCAGTGATGACAATGGCTCTGGCTCCAGCTCCTGTCAAGTGTTGCATTCCCTATGCCAGAGCTGGAGCTGCTGCTGCTGACATATTTCATGCCAGGGCTGTGGTTCTGGCACAGAACACAGAGCAAGAGCTCCAGCATGGAGCACAGAGCATGCAGCACTGGCTCCAGCACCAGCACTGGACATGCTGCAGTGGAACAGAACACAGGGCTCTGGCTCCAGCACAGAGCATGGAATATGTGGTGCTAGCTCCAGCTCCAGCATAGGGCATATAGTGGCACTAGTACAAAGCATGCAGTGTCAGTGTGGCGCACAGGGCACGAGATACTGACTCCAGAGCACAGTATGCAGCAGTGATCACAACAGGCAATAGGGCTGGCAGCTGAGGAGCTGGAGCTGGGTTTGCAATATTCTGCATCACCCCTTGCTCACCCTCCTGTACACTGAGGCCCAAAGGCCATGGATTATGCAGCAGGCTACTCCCTCTGCCCACAAGCCAAACTTT
Organism: Caiman crocodilus; assembly: GCA_030014935.1. NCBI lineage: Eukaryota > Metazoa > Chordata > Crocodylia > Alligatoridae > Caiman > Caiman crocodilus. Next base: position 59,876,795 of record JAGPOW010003648.1, read on the forward strand.
CGATAACCTGTCTATAGCCCAGTGGGTCTCATACAGTGGTTCCATGGACTAGATCCAGGCCTTGGATCCCGCCTGTATGATTGATACCCCAGCTTTATAAGTATAAGATGAAATATATTATAAGAAAATGATATTTTATTGTCTGCTCTGCATAGAACATACGGAACAGAGTAAGGGGAAAAGCCTTAATCAATTCCTCACCACAGGGAGGCTAAACACTGAGTCAGTACAATTTCTACCACATTCAGACAATATACCTTGTTTATGCGGTGCTTCTGAGAAGCCGTAACCAGGGATGGATGGACAAATGACCTCAAAGATATGTTCATCATTCAGGCCGTGGCTCACCGGGTCCGTCAAGAGAGGGATAACTTTGTAGAACTCATAGAATGAGCCGGGCCAGCCATGAACCATTAATAATGGCTTTGCAGAGTGGCCTTCAGGTAGGTGGGGAGGCTTTACATGAAGAAAATGGACATTGATGCCTGTAAAAATAAAACTGGTTAATTACACACCCACTTATGCAAAGACTGGTCACCAAAAGGCAAGAGATGAGGAATGAATCTATTCGTACCGCATTGCTAATGACTCTGGATTTTAACCAAAATTATATAAACACTCAAATTCTGTGCACGTTTCTGGGTCTTTAAAGTGCAATACAAGGTTAATTAACCATCATAACAGTCAAACACGGAAGGCACCAACTACATGTTTGATCTTACCTTATCATGCTCTCCTGCGCAACCTAGTAACAATTCTTCATTGGAAAAGAGGATTAATTATTCCTTGCTGTATACCTGCCCAATGCAACCAGCCTCCCCTATTCTATGTGCCTGTTTTAGACTGCAAGTCTTTTGAAAGCTCAGAAAGCATTGTTCTTACCTCATGTAGCACCACATATATTGTTAGCATGCAAATGAAGTATCTGTGCACCAACCATTACAGAACCCTGGCGAAAAACCCAGCAAGTCTCCTACAGTCAACTCTTTTTTTTCCAAAAGTGCACATTTATAGTTTCAAGTAAACATTATATTAAGCTTGAATTCACAGCCATTTACCTTAATCTAGAATGACTGTTTGCTTGACCCTGAATTTACAACTTTTTCCCACAAAGCAGATGAACAAGCAAGCTTAATTATGCTCCAAACTTTTCAAAGGTTCCATTAGACAGCAGCTGGTTTATCTCAACACTAGCTCAACCACTTTCAAGAGATTATTTTCAGTATATTTAAAAATAAAAAAGAGGTAGCCTGGCCACCTACCAGTATACCACGATACTACAAAGGGAAGCAAAATTCTGTTGTCAGAGGCTGATGTTATAACAGAGTGCATGATCCCTTTGAAGTAGCAGTCACTTGCTGTTCCGCCATAAATCTGCTGAGACCCATGGAATGTCTCCTCCAGGCCTTCTCAGACCCAGGGACAGAGTCTCTGAGAGACTGAGATTGAGAGGGTAAAGGAGTACCCTTTAGCTGGATAGCTGGAAAACTGCAGATGAAAGAAGGGGTAAACAAAGAAGATATGGCATCCATGGCTGATACCACAGGGCAATTTTGACATTTTGCATGTTTTAGAACAACCCAGGAAACACTGAGGTCCAACAATCTTTAACATGTCTGTACTTAGCACTCTGTGGTTTGAATGGAGATACTGTGAATGCAGCAGGACACTGTGCTTGGCATTCTTTAGCCTTGTTTCAACCGAGACATGTAAGAAAATGTCTTACCATAGGTGGCAGTGGTATAGTTTCATTGACACTGACTGGAGAGAAAAATTATTTAGAGCAGCCAACAGCATTTTTACCACGGTGTCACCTACCCGCAGTTGTAAAACTCTGAGCAGTCAGCCACAGCATTGCTCTCACTGCATATACTATTAGTGCTAAAATGGTGGCAAGAAATATCCCTATATTTCTCACTAGAGATGATACCACCATAGCAGCAGGGTTTGGATTTCTGAGTATACCACTTACTAGTACTGATAGGAACACCAAAACTACTAGTGCATAGTTCACAGCAGCTTTGTCTTGAAGTGCAAAACCCAATCCTATAAATCCATACTCACAGATGTTCTCACCTGAAGTTAATTGGACTACAAAATAGAATAAACTAACCACTCTGCACTGATCTGTATCACTAGAAATAGGCTTTATCAATAGCACTGAACCAAATCAAGCAGGGTGTTCAAGCTAAGGGCAATCGTAACATTTTGAATGAACTCTTTAAAAAAAAAAACACACACCATCTATCTTAGTTTTGAACTGTGGGAATTTGTTAAGAACTTCCACTTTCTTCTTCCAGTTGAACTGATTTCTCCAGTAAGAGACCACTTTCCTGAGATAAACAGAGTTAATGCCATAGTAGAAGCAACTGTCTTCCAGTGGTTCTGTGAATCGAGCTTGATCAAGTCTTCTAAATAAGTCCTACAGCAAACAAAAAAAGAAAGGAGCCGAAGGAAAACAAAAGATGAAATAAGACAATACCATAGACACAAACATGTTTTACTCTGGACACTTCCCACTTTATCACCATGTGTTATTTGTGAGATTTGCTGCTTAACAGTACATGTGCCTGCCCTATGCATGCAAGTGGGCAATTCTGAAAAAAACCCCCGTGTTGTTGGAACCCAGTTTTGCGATCCTCATAGGGAAAATAAATTAACAATAACAGTTTCCAGTTCCACAATAATGGCTAAAGTGACCCTTAAACTGTGGAGTAAGAGCTCATGCAGATATGGTACAGATATTTGTACAGAATTTTTGAACAATCACTCCATTGGGCACATGAACAAACAAAACCTTTATCACTTACAAAATCCTATCATATATGTGTTTCATCTGTACTGCACTTATCACCCTACCTTAACTAGTATTCCCCCGGATTATGATTGTGATGTTCTTTACTGGTGGCCACATGACACTCAAACAAGTGAGAAATGTTAACCCGCCTTTGAAGAGTGAATTAAAATACATTAGTCCCAATCTGGCCTCTATAATGAAAAGTCTGAATAAGGGGCAAGCACAGCAACAAAGACCTGAATAATTGCCAAAACCAAATTCCATTGCATGTGTTTTGTTATCTGGGATTATCAAACTTTACCAAGTAGATTCACATGCTACTAATATGACAGCAGCCAGCTGGGAACAAAACAAACTATGACTGGATCTTGAAGTTCACTTATCCACAACTGCTTTTTGAATGAAAGCAAAGTTTTATGCCATTAATATTTGTACATCAGGGCTAAATTTCATTAGTTCTATTTCACTTCTGTAACTTTAGCTATGGGTCCATTTGAAATCGCTCCAAAATGAATTATGCATGTATTCAGCCATGTCCTACCCTCTACTCAGAAAAGAAACTTTCTTACATTCAGCTCTTCATCCGTGGTTTCCACCTTAAATGGATGAACAGTTACATCTTCTTCGGAGTCAGGTTTCTGGCCGCTGCCCCACCATCTGTCTTCAATGGATAATGTCTCCTCCTCCTTCCTAAAGAAGTATAGGTAGGCAGCTGCCCCAAAGGCCAGTGTCAGCAGTATTTCAAGCAGCATAATGACTGTAAGAGAAGAACAGAACTTTGCTGTAAAGGAACACTTGACTGGAGACATGCCTGTATACCTGGGCTTGCGCAACATGCGGCCCCCCCAAGCCGTTTTCTGAGGCCCAAGGTGATGCAACGGTAAACGAAAGTAAACATCGTTTACTTTCATTCCCACCGCATGTCCCTCCCCCAGCTACTCAGCAGCTTCCTAATGGCTGCTGAAGGGCTGGGGACAGGACAAGGTTCCCACATGCAGCCTGCAGCACCCCATGGTGGGGCCCAGATACGCACGCATTCCCTGGTGCCCACACATCTTACCGGGCATCCTTGAAAGCAGGCGGAGGCAGCAGCATGGGGCCTGGGCTCAGCAGCAGAGCTGCGCAGGGCCGAGGCGGGAGTGGGAGGGCGGTGTGGGCACACGCGGCCACCAAAGCAGCAAGGCAGGCAGCGGCAGAGTAGATGGCACCTTTCCCACACATCCCCAGGAGGCTGTGGCCAGGAGGATGAGGAAGAGCCCAGACTGGGTTTCCCGCATGTGGTAGCGGTTCTCTCTGCCCCACTTCGCTCCATGCCCGGCTGCTGCTGTGGCCATGCCCAGCTGAGTCACGAGTCTCTCTCGTAGCCTCTCGGATGCACTGAAGAGCCCCCTCCGCTCTCCTCGATCACCCGCCCCCTGCAAGGCAGTGAGTGGTGGGGCTGCAAAGCACCGCACAGGTGTCTCTCACAGAGACACATCCTGCCACCTTTGATTAGTTTCCACTCTGGCTGATATCTTTTCCACATTTGATCTGTCAACTTGCATTATGCTTCTTTCATTATGCAAAAGTATTTATTTTAGTCAAGTGTTTGGTATTATTTCATTATTGCTTTTATATTGTTTTTATTTTGGATTTTAAACCACATTTCCAGATCCATTTCATTGTCACTTTCTGCAACATCACTGGTGTCAAAGGTCACGTGACATCACTTCCTGATAGGATACCATTTCCTGTGAGGTCTCTGAATATGGCTTGCCAGCCCACTGGGTGATAAAAAGTTCATGATCTGGCCCCACGTTCTAAAAGGTTGGACACACCTGCTGTATACCATTTGTAAAAGAGCTCTGTCACTTTAAAAACAGTACCCAAGTACCAAGAAGCCTACCTCTTTGAAAGAGAGTTGGGCACTTAAATGATTTATGCTCCTTTAAAAAATTGGACATAAGTCATTTAGACACTTTTGATAAAAAACCTACCTGGTCAATACACTCAAGCCCTGATGGCACTCAAGCCCAAACAGGACAACATAAGGCAAGAACACACTTCTGAAAATGCTTCTAACTGGCTGGGCAAAAAGAGGCCACTGCACCCAGTTATTTCAAATGAACAATGGTATGGACTCAGTGGTACTTGTTGGCCCAGCCATAAATTGGGTTTACAGTAAATTAGTTCAAATATTATAATTAGATTCAAAACTGGGTCCACAGTTAAGAAGATATCGTAAAACTTGGATTTTTTGTACAGGAATAGTTCACATCATGCTTAACTTGCAACAAGTTACTGAATTAAGAAAGAGCTGTTCAGCTGTTTGCTGCAGCTTTTATTTCAAAGGACACCACTTCTGCAATCAGCTAATGTGTAGGTACCATCCCACAGACCTCATCAGATAATCAGCAGCCTTTAAAATCAAAGCCATGGCAACCAGCTGGTACATTTCCATGGTCCTGCACCACTGTTTACTGCAGGTATATATACCTACCCCTGACTAGCCTCTAAACCATCATGTTCACAGGGAAAAAAGAAACCTTATCCTGTGAAGAATCTGGGCTCTTCTGTTCTACATCTCACTTCTAATGAATGGAAATATAATACAGATCTCAAAAGTCCACTGTTCTCCATAATGACTCACAATTTCACCAAAAGAAAGCTCTTCTTCTGTTTGATTGTCAGTCTGAGAATATGTCTGTGTGCACGCACATGCATGCAAAGAGAGAGAGAATGTAAGAGCAAATATTTGCATTACATGAATTTGGAAGACAAGTTTACATTGTCAAAATATTCCTATGTATATTTTGTGGAACATCTATGCTACAGCCCAATTACATTACAACATGTTTTTTTCTTGTCTGTGGACCTTTTATAACCATTTGGTCTTGGCATGACGGAATAATAAAACTGATATTAAAAAATTTTAATCACAACTACCAGGTTAAAAAAACCACTAATAGCCTCTTGAACCTCCCTATCTCTTTCCAAAAATCCATGGATTTTAAAAAAAATTAAAAAGGCCCCATAGGCCCATGCCTTATTTTTTCACATAATAAACTAGGGAAGAATACCAGCATGGATAATTGTGTGTCTCTTACTATCACACTCTAGCGCTGCAGAGTAGACCGAAATTGAAGTACTGAGAAGATTCCCCCCAGTTCCTCTTTGGCTTATTCTGGACTCTCCAGAAAATATAAAAACGCTTGGGTTCATAACACTTCTCCTTAAATTATGAGATTCTGACACCTTGGTTCTACCTAGGTCTCATATAAGTCTCAGGCTTGTTCTGCCTTTTTTGTTATTAAAGAGATTAAACATAAAATATGAAGTAACTTCATTTTAAACCTCTTTAAGCCTTTTATGCCTTAAGTAAAAATACCAAAAATAACCCAGTTTTCTTTTAAATATTTAATGTTTTGAAACTCTCTTTTAAACATGAAAAATGTGTATAGAAGCTTGGGGCGTTGCTGTCATTTTTTTTAATACATGTCACCTTTCAAAGCCCCATCAAGCTTGGTTAATTGGAAAGTGTGTCAAACCTGGGAAGCAGGCATTGTTTATGGAGCATGCTATTCCATGCTCTTTCCAGGATTGTAAGGGTTTTTTGTTGCTGCGGCTACACTGGCTAATTAAATGCTTTGAAAGTGCCCTAAGGATTAAATAAAATATTCACTGAAGATTTTGAGCCAAATGCACCCCTGGAGCAAAACAATGACTGCAGCATCTAAGTCACGGCTGAGCCACTGCAAGCCACAGGCCCCCCAGGCCGTATATCAGCAGATGTCCTGGCCTCACCCTTAGCTTCCTGGTTGTGGGCACCCATAGCACCATGGGCTGTGTTGCACTTCACTGCACTGCAGGATGTGAAAGCTGGGGGAGGGAAGGGAAGCCTGTAGCAGTAGCGTAACCAGGCCCTGACTAGCCCCCACCCCACAGAATCTGAGTCCTGGCAGCCCCATAGCATTGTTCTTGTAGCAGTAGCTGGTGCACAGACACCGCGCTGCTGCTGGTTTAAGAACAAGAGCTGAGGCAGGCAGAGCACAAGGTAGTGGCAGCCGCATAGCTGGGGACTGTTTTGAGTAAGTCTCCTGCAGTGCGCACCACCCCGCTCTCCCACACAGCTTGCCCAGGGCACAAACCACACTTATTATGCCACTGACCCGGAGACCCAGGCTACTGCTGCAGCTGGAGCGATGGGGTGAGCAGCAGCCAGGTGGGAGGCCCAGGAGTCACAAATTAACCCTTCACAGATCATACATGGCTTGATGGCTACCACTTGGACAGCCCTCATCTACATTAATGGGACCAGGGTTAAAACCAGGGTTAAAACTGATCCACATCTTTTAAAACTCTCATGAGAGGAGACATTTTTGGTGTGAGGCAAATTTTCTAAAGGCTGGTATACACAAGTTGTGCTGGCAAAATAGGTACCCAGTAAAACAATATTTAGAGAAAATGTGAAAACAACTGCAAGATTTAAAGGTGCTTAGCACATATGCAATTGTTGCAAGCTTACTTTTAAATGAACTTTAAATTCCTTAAAAACCCTCAGAGACTAGAGAAACAACTTGCAGTCACACAGAGGGCTAAATCAGCCAACTTCTTTCATGGAACCTTACATAAATATGTCTACACCCTTTGAACAGGCACTGGTTTCTGACAAGCACGTTCTTCAGTCCTAACCAAGATTTGCTCCAGTCTCATGCCCAAAGCATGCAACAGCGAAAGTGAAAAAGCAGATCAGAGATTTCATGTATTCTGATGGAAAGCATGTCCCCTCACAATTCAGCCCAAGTGAGCAGCCTCTCTTCAAATTGCCCAACCTAGGAGCAATGCTGTTGTCAGCCAAAACTAAAACACTTTGATATAAGTTAGTAAATATTAATTATTAAGTAAAACTAAAGCACAAGGAAGTACAACAACTTACCCCCCCAAAAAAATCACACAACAAAAAAGTATATGGGCAGCATCACAGAAGAATCCAAACGCCTTCCAAGCAACAACCTCTCCTTTCCCATCTGTTTCTCCAAAAGCCTTAAAAACTTAGCATTTTTATGTTAATTTTCATTTTGGTATATGTGGGTGGGTGTGTTTATCATCTGAAAGGATTTAAGTAATTTACTAGGTGAAAGCCAGATCAGGGACATTTGTTTGCAATTCATTCCAAACACAGAGAGGTATTTTATCATCTAATCATGAGCTCAAACAACCAAGTTCAGCCCACTGCATAGGTATTCCTTATTGACTCATAGCATCAAAGTCACAGTGCCAAACAAAAGCAGCTAACATGGGAGATCAGAGATAAAGAAAAGAGGTGCTCTCTCTGTTAGCAGCATGCAAGGTAAAGGAGAGGTCTGAATATAGAGAAAGAAACCTTGGATTGAATTCCATGTTAAATGCCTGCCTCTCAGGATGCTTCTCAGGCCCCCAGCCCAGGTAGGGCAGCACTTGACTTGTCTGGGCAGCTCTGGTGGGGCACCACCACCATGGAGGGAATAACTGGGGCCCCCCACAACTCACTTGGCCTGCCAGCAGCTCACCGTCCCCAGCTGCAAGAGAGGTAGGTAGGCACCACCAAAAAAAAAAATGAATGGGCCCCTTGCTTTCAGCAGGTGGCTACTGAAGGCAGAAACAGCAAGGGGCCCAATCCTTTTTTTCTGTGGAGCCTGCCCACCTCTCCCATGGCTGGAGGCTGAGCTGACTAATAGCTGCAACGTATCGTTGCAAACTAAGCTACATCCAGATGTAGTTTAATTTACAACAATGCAAACTCATTAAAAAAAAACAAAACTCCTACATATGTACAGCGTGACACCATTAAGCCACACAAAGTGACATTTTTGTCACATGTACATGGTAATGGTGTCACGTGTACAGGCAGTCCTTGGACTTATGACACAACTGGTTCCTGAAAACCGTGTCTTAAGTTGAAATGCTGTAACTCGGAACCAGTTTTCTCATAAGAAACAATGCTATAAAGGGGGGATTGGTTCCTGAACCAAGGCCCAATACCCTATTTTCACCAAAAACTTCCCAGAATTTTTTACTTGATCGATTATAAATGAGTAATATAGCTACATCAAAGTATTTATATTGTAAATAGCAATCATTGATTTGGAAGCACTTCTTTGAGGTGACTTTGCTGGACTGTTTGAAAGGTTCTTGGTTGGACTTTTTGAAAGACTCTTGGCTGGAGTCTTCTCAGGAGTATTCGCTGCAGGTTCTTCTGGAGTCTTGTCTGCTTTCTTAAAGTGTTCAAGGAAGTTTGGACAGATGTTCTCCAGGGAGATAAGCGATGGAGCAAACTTGTTCGCTGGCATGGCATTGCATCAGATCAAGTGTTGTAAAGTTGAAACTGACATTATAAAGTTGAAACAGGATGTCAATTTATAAATGTTGCCAGTGCAAAACGTAACTCAAAACGTTGTAAGTTGAGGACTGCCTGTATAAGCTTCCTAAACTGATGATCACTTGGCGTGACAGTGTTGGTATGCTGCCTTGGAGATTACAACTTCAAGGGAAGTTAATGTTTATTTTCTTGAAATGGCTCTATGCCAGATTTTAGAAAGAAATCTCTTCATTTATCCTGTGGTAACATATTTACAGTCCAGAACTTAACTATTCCTCAGAATGGATAATGTTTAGATACCCTAGATGGTGCTTTTTCTTGAGCAATCTAAACAAAAATGATGTTTTTGTTCTGCTACCTTTAAAAGCTCCTTTTAAGGAATATTCTGAAATTGAAACTAGGTAAAGCACCCAAGACCTAGTAGGTATTAAAAAAAGAAAAGAACCTTAGTAGGGGCATCTACACAAGACACTTATTATGGAATTGCCTAATTAGCTCTGTAGTAAAGCATCACCTTCTATATGTGCAGAGCTATTAGACTGGAGTAAACTAATTAACTTTGCTGTAGGTTAATACTGTCCGATACAAGTACTATCCTATGGTGGAGTTATTTATTCTGCCATAATGCACAGGTAGTTGGTGACTGGGGCTGGCTGGGGCATGAACATGCTACAGTGCATGGGTTGCCTGCTGACTAGCCCTGCACTGTAGCACCCTTGTGCCTCAGCCAGCCCCTTCACAGCACAATGAGCCAGGGTAGAGCAGCTCTGGGCTGGTAGGCTGACCCTCAGACCTCCTGCCAGTTGGGGATGTGTTGCCCCAGTTCAATGTACTAGACCCAGGTGCACATGGAAACACTGAGTCCAGAAGCAGTAAACTCTGGCGCAAGCTGTGCCTGAGTTTATCATTTTGCACGAATTTCATATGCAAGATGCACCTCATATGTTTTTAAAAAGGCAGTATCTACTTTAAAAAAAAAATCCCATTTGAAAAAATATTCTTCACAATGCCTGAATGTACTTTATGAATCTGAACTGAAATTCTTAGTAATGGTCACTTATGAAATAACTTGACCCTAGGAGAACTTTCCAATTTACCTCATCAGTTACTGTTTTCTGCATCTATTAAAGCATCAAAATTTGTTTCTTACACATACATAATATAATATGCACTTGTCTAATCCTTCTTGAATCTGTCAGTGTTGCAATATTTTCTGAAAATCACTTCCAAAGTTAAATTGTGACTTTTTAAAAAGGGATTTCTTCTTAACAACCTTAAATTAGTACCTTTTCTCTATTACTTCTTTATTACCTCTTCTGGATAATATGTTCAGATACAGTTTTGCTTATGATCCATTTAGATCTATTATACCAAACACATATTTGTAGATACTGTAAATGCAATACTCTTGTTTAGTAAAAACACCTAATATTTAGGGAAAAAAATCAAAAGAGATGTTAAAATAAATTTTAAACTTTAAATAAAACAATAAGCACATACGTAGACCAAAGAAAGTTGAAATATTAAGTTTTACATAGCACATGTGTAATGTTTTACATTATTACGTTACATATTCAACTCAGAGACTTATTTCTGAAAATCAAAATTCTGTTCCTTACATTTATTATAGCTGTAATGCTTAGGGAGGGGACAACTCAGAACAGGGCACTACTGTACTATTTATTGTGATAAACATGGAATAAGCGACAAATTCTGTCCCAAATAGATTATCATCTAAAATAGAGAACATGGAACAAGAGCAGGGACAGGGATATAAATAGTCAAGCAGAATGAATGACAAGATGACCACAAATATTACGTTAGTTCCAGAATGTGGTGGTGGTGGTGTTCTTCGGCTTTCATTTTGTTACTGCTCGTGTAAGTCATGCTTGAGTAAAGAATGAAGACATTCTGTTCCAATTCTCCTTCCCCAATTTACTCTTCTCTATTCAGTGGCAGTGTTAGGAACCATTACCATTAATGTTCCTCATTATAACAATCACATGGTCCTAGTGACCCTTACAAAGAACTAGAAGCAAGGATAATCTTGGTTTCTAATCTCAACTGAACCACTGATTCATTAACCCATCTGTAGTCAGGTCATATCAAACCCTTCTGATTAGAGCAACTAAACTAGAAGCTAAACTGAGATCAAGACTTCACTGATAGCCAAATGTTGCTTGTATTTAAATTGTACTTTTCTAGATACTTTACTAAACAAGACACTCTTCCCAACAGTCAGTCCTGAAGTAAGTAATGTTTTATCACTTGATGCATTTAGATTGTTAAAAGTAATTCTTAGAGCTAGACTAAATCTAAGATAGGTACATTAATGCAATTCCTTAAGAGCTACACCTGTAATGCTTATCCCTAGAACCTTTTTCCATTGCAGATGTAGAGCACTGAGAAAACACTGAAACATACATCACATCACCTAAATTTAGTAAGTATGGATGGGTTAAAACAGATGGTGCCTGAAGGGGATGAACTGGTAACAAGAAGGGTTTTTTTTTTAAGCTGTTAAAAACATGAAGGACCAAAAGTGAGGCAAATAATTAACCCTTGGGGGCACTTTAAAGTAAATGGATAAATGATGGACAGAACCTCTAAACTAATATTGGGGAGCCATAGTTTAATCCTACCTTATCCCAAACAGAATGCCATTCTAAAAATATAAAGGCTTATATCACTCATTTATTTCCTTTCATTTTCATTCATGAGCAATGATGGGGTCAGATGAAGTCTTGCTGCTCACAGTTTTTGTGGTTTAACGTTTGCCAAGTATTTAACTGCAACTCTTTGGCTTGTACCTAGGGTGCCTGGGATAACATCCAAGTACTAATTAGGTCCATGACCACTTAACTTCCAAGATCAGGCAATTTTAGGTGCATTCAGCCAATCCCAGATACAACTATGTGTAATATGCAACATACTAATTTCTGAGGCACTATGAAATACTTAAACACAAGAAAATAAATTGTTACATGGATAGAGCTTTTGCCTTAACACAGAACAACCAAAAAGAGCACATTCAACTGCCTTTTACTTACAGATTGACATTAAGCCTTTCTTGCAGTATCTTATCTCAAACAGAATGCTATTCTAAAAATATAAAGACTCTTAACACAGAGCTCTCCATCCAAACTATTCCCCCTGTCATTGTCAATCAACTTAAAGTTCATTGAAAATACTGTTAAAAACAAAAGTTCCCCAGAAACGCTTTTCAGCTGCAACAAACCATCTCCTCTCTACACTTAAACCCTCTTTCCGATATGCCTTGCAACTTGCATCTTCTCATTGACATCCTTGTAAACTCAGTATCAGGAAAGCATTTGTTTAGCAGTTCCACTACTGATCTTTGACATAGTCTGCTTCCCCCAATCTTTAATCCTTTATACAAAATTGTGCAAGGGAAATTTTGTCACTGACTCCAGTGAAAGTTGCTACTGTGTAAAGAACTGCTGGGCAGGGACCTAGTTTTCCAGTGAGTTTCTTTATAATGTCAGATAGTAACCTATGACCTATTGTCTTGCTTCAGAAGGACTCCTAGCTGGCTGGAATGTGGTTACTCAGGATGCGTATCCATCAGAGTGAAGAAACAGCCAGCAGAAAAGGGGGAACACTTGTATCTCAGAAGTTTAGTGAATCACCAAAGGGAAGACCTTAAAATGGACTTCAGTGGTGAATGGAGTTAGTTTAATACAGTACTATTAACTTTATTAAAAGGCTCATCTTCTAATTATAAATGCCATGGTATATTTTTCAGTCTTAAATTGAAAAATCCCCTGCAATTTAAAACACTGTTTAGAACTTATACTTCAGGATTACAAATGTAGACAAAAATCACTAGCTATTGTGAATCTGTGCCTAAAAACAGAGGACTAAGTGCTTAAGAGTTAAGCAAGCCAGATTCTGCCTACCATTATGCCCATGTCAACCTACTGACTTCAAAAGAAGTTTGTGGGGCTGCAAGGACATAAGAGGACATTTAATTTTTCTCCCTGGCTGGCATAATGGAAATCCAGAGCTCAGAGGCAGATGTCAAGCCATGTCTTTGAAGAGTGTATTCGTATCTCTATTTTGAAACATTTCTATTTGGGCAACAAAAATGCAGGATGTCCGTAGTGCCAGAGTTTAGTCAGACACGTTTTGGCATACTGCATAAAGATGGAAAAACTGTTTAGAATTTATCATGATTTTACAACAACCAGCTTAATGCCCAAAAACACTGGTGTTGGAGCAAGTCCAATTTTAATATCCATAATTTATTTAGTAATCTTCAAACTAAAGCTCCCAAAAGAGCACATTCCATACAAAAAAAGTAACACCGTGGGATTTATCTAATAAACCACAGCTTGGCACAAGGTATTACTGAGATACCTTTTATTTGTCAAATACCACAGGCAAGGTTCTGCCCTGTTACACTTAGTCTTGCAGGCTCCGCAATGACTCTGCTGAGGGCAAAGTCTGGCAATGTATTTACTTACACAAGAGTGTAAATAGGTAGACAGAGATCAGGACTGTATCAGGAATAGAGGTTTTATGAATCATCATCTCCCACAGTCTTACTTAATTTCCCAGGAGATTCCCTGTTGTAAATTTTCCAAGAAATCTTCCATTAACCAAAGATTAATTACTACTTTTTCACCTATTACCTTTCTACAACTTCTTAATAAGATGAAATAATTTACTCCTCTGTGCAACTTGGTCGGGAGTTGTTCATTAACTCTAATTTTGGCATTCCAGACAGATAAGATGACATAAAGGTTAATGTGCTCATGTCACACAATCGCTATTAAACAACTAATTCAGTTTGAGTTCAGTCCTCCATGTTCTATCCAGCAGTCTCCCACTCACTTTCATATGCAGAAGACTTGCAAAATCAAACCAGTTAATTGTTAAATATGCATGCACTTGTATTTACAATATGATGTAACTAGTCAATTCACTACATGAAAGTTAACATAAAATTTTGTCCAGATCCAGCTTGTGGCTGACCATGACTAAAAGTTTTGGACTGTAAGAAAGAAACCACTAAAAACAAATGGACTATTTTTAAAGCACAATATGCAATTAAAAAATAACTTAGGAGTAAAAAAAATAAACCCCTGCAATCCAAAAATAACCTCTCCAAAGAACTGCCTTGAAGCTTCCTTTAGATGTAGAGATCCAACAACCAAAAATAAATAGTAAAAAATCTGCATTTTTATAATTAACCATGAATGTGTTCAGCATCAACATCATTTGAAGCATTTTGGTATCCTTATTTCAGATGCAGGGAAACTAAGGAAGAGGGTCCAGTGCTGATAGATGTTAAAGTCAAGGAACTCAAGCAAGTAAGTTCAAACTCGGGCAAGTGATTTCAAAAAGTCAACAGAAAGTCTGGTAAAACTAAAAATACTCCCTTGGCTTCTCAAATTCCCTAGTCCTGTGTCTTAATGAGGACACCATTCTTCATTCTCTGTGGCAGTGTCAAGTCCAACACTACCCCAAATGAACTATGGTCTATTTAAATGAACAAGACACATTCCACACCAAAGACAGCAGACTTTGAATGTAATAATATAAACAAAGACAAGATAAGACAAAGGAAAATCATGCATTTAAGGAAAGGCATGGAAATGTTATTTGGAAGAACACAACTGGGCCTGTTGGAAGGAATTGCTTCTAAGAAAACTTTTGCAAAAGGGTGAGGATTTAAAGAATGGTTCCAAGCAGAAAAGGCAGCATGAAAGAAAATGTGAAAATGGAAGTAAGAAACCAGAGTGTATTTTTTTTCAAAATAACTGCAACTATGGAGAAAGAAGGAGACAGAAAATTGTCAACTCCCTATAAAGACTTCACTCTCATTGAGGAAGGGAATCCTTGATGGTGACAAGGGTAGGGAACAGATGGTAATCATCACTTTCTGTCTAATGCTGCAACACCAAAAGGAGGTGCCAAAGTAAACATCTAACAGGAACATTTCTCTCTACTATTTTAATTGCTGCTAACAGAACAGAAAAAGTGCTCATGTTATGCTATGATTTAAAGCCTGCATTTCTAAATGCCATATCTATAGCCATGACATTGGAGTAACTACCACATAGACAAGAAGTAAAAGAGACAGAACATTGTTCCTCACTGACACAGATTTTGGCATGTCTGCGCAATACTGAACTTTTTAACAGAGAACAAGATTTTACATCAGTTTCATGAGGTTATGTTCCATAAAGCAAACTGAGAAAGCTAATAACCATAGAAACACAGGACTGGAAATAAGCTCCAGGAGCATCTAATCCAACAACCTGCAGAGATGCAGGAATCACTGTTCTTGAGCCATCCCAGACTGATGCCCATTCAGCCTCCAGTAAAAGAGGTTCCACAACTTCCCTAGACAGCTAATTCCACTGCCCTACTGTCCTTACAGTTATGATTTTTTCCCTGAAACCTGATTTAAATCAGTTTGTCAGTTATTGAAACCCACTGCCACATATTCCTTCTGCCTTCTGTGGCAAGAAAGAACAATATTTCTCCATCTTCTTATGAAAGCCTTTCAACTACTGCTAAATCCCTCCTTAGTCTCATCTTTTCCCCACATATCTAACTCCTTCAAACTTCCTCATACAGCTTGCTTTTCAATCATCTTTATTGCTTGCCTCTGGACCCACTCCGGTATCTCTGTGTCCTTCTCAAAATATGGTGTCAAAACTGGATGCAATATTTCAGCCAAGGTATAATCAGCATCAAGTAAAGTGGTACCATCACCTAATGTTTTACATAATATTTTCCCATTAATGTCATCCAAATCCCCCATTCTGTATTTGTACGTGTGTTTTAATTTCCTACAAGTAGCACCTTTAAATTATCTCTTCTATGTCAAGTTCTTCAAGATCTATTTCAGTTTTAATGCTATCCTCCAAAGTGTTTGATACCCCTCCCAGTCTCGTGTCATCCCTAAATATATCCCACTCTTCTCACTACATCCAAATCACTAATAAAAAAGGTAAGTAGTACTGCACTGAAAGCAAACCACTCTAGAACCCCACTTGATACAACCTGCCATTCTGACAGTGATCCATTAATAATTATTCTACACTTCCTGTTGTATGACCTATTGCATATCCACCAACAGGTAATTTCTCCAGTTTATTAGAACAGCATCTTGAACTGTATCAAAAGTCTTAGTAAAGTCTGGGTTTATTAAGTCTATCATGGTCTCCTTCTCCACCAAACCAGTTATCCTGTCAAAGAAAGGAAATCAATTTGATTTGATTCTAAACAAATCCTTGTTGGCTGCTAGCAATCACAACCTCATCCTACAAATATTCAGAGATTAAATGTTTTATACTTTGCTCCAGTAACTTCCAAGTACTGAAGTCAGATCAACCTGCCTATAATTCCCTGGGTCCTCCTTTTATCTATCCCTTCTTAATATGAAAGGTGCATATCAGGAACTGGGAGAACGTGTTCACCAGGGCTCCCCAGGTGAGTACTAGGACTAATGGTCATAAATTGCTGGAAGACTGCTTTAGATTAGACTTAGAAAAAACTTCTTTACTCAAGTGTCCAGGGTCTGGAATAGACCACCCACCCTCTCCCCAAAATGGTACAATCACCTATTCTGGATATCGTCAAAAAACTTCTGGATACTCACCTTGTTGGGATCATCTGACTCCAGCAGTCTTTCCTGCCCACGCGCAGGGGGGTTGGACCTGATGATTTCCAGAGGTCCCTTCCAGCCCCTAACATATATGAATCTATGAGCCCTCCTCCAGTCCTCTGAGAACTTAGCTATTACTCATGACTTGCAGATATTATTAGTGGTGGCGCTGAGATGTCTTCACCTGGTTCCTTCAGAAACCAAAGGTGAATTTAATCAAGCCATGCTGACTTTAATTTGTTCAAGATACTCAAAAAGTTCTCTGATGCACTTTTTACTTACCAGGATTTGCATCCTTTCCCCTACTTTATTTATATTAAGTTTGCTAGTTGTCTGGTCAGTTTGTCACCATCCCCATAGGACCTAGCTTGAAGCCCTCCTCATACGGTCAGCTAGACAACATTCAAATATATGTTTCCCTGTCTTCATCAGAGGGAACCCATCTCTGCACAGCAATTATTTTTAAAGAAAATCAACCCACTTTTAAAGAAGCCAAAGCCTTTGGCTGCCTTCTCCACAATATGAAGGCAACTGCCTGGGCCTTTAACAGTGAAGATTGATGAGAACATCACCTGCATACTAAGCCCCCTTATCCTCCTGCCCAAAGCCTTATAGTCTCTTTTGATCTTATCAGTCGCTCCTGGAATTATCATCAATACTCATGTGTATGGGTAGGAAGGGGTCCAAGGACCAGATAAGGTCTGGAAATTTCTGCATCATGTCCTGAATTCAGGCTCTATGCATGCTACACATTTCATGGGATTCCAGGTCCAGATGACAAGCAGATACTTCCATTCCCAGCAGGACAGAGTCCCCAGTTGTTGCTGCCACTCTCCTCCTGGTAGGTGTGACAGTCACAGAACTTCCATCCATACAGCAGTGTGACCTCTGCTGTCTAGCCTATACTTCTGATCTTTTTTCTCTAATGAATAATGAGATGTTGTGGGCACATACCTGTGCTGACAGCCTGAAAGTAATGGCTTACTTTTGTCTTTGCCTGATGTATTCTGATCCTTCTATGGAAGTCACATATTGTCAAGCATCTTCCCTGTTCTTCAGTCTCTACTGCACAGTCCTCTGAGATTCTTAAGTATGCCCTGACTGCAACAGTAGTTCATGACTTTCATCTAGGAGGCCTCTGAATATATTTGTGTCTCTAGTCCCTGAACATCTTCTAGCATAGCCACTAGTTTCCATGTTGGACAGACAAAGTCTCCTCTGCCCACAGGAAAGAAAACAAACATGGCATATCTCAAACATATCACAACAACTTACCTACATCACTATATCCATTATTTGTTTCCTAACTGCTCCTGGAAACCTCAGAGCACATACATTCCTGCCCTTTCAGAAGTTCCCAGATAAACTAATTCTGTTTCCCTCCTGTGTGTTTTCATTTAAATCTCTTTTAAGACAAAATTCAAAATCAAGTCTGCTGCAGATTAAAATAAAACTGAGGGAAAGGTTACTTGTAGTTATGAGAAACAGCAAAAGGAAGCAGTTACATTGAGACAATGTTAGTTTATGCCAGTTGGTACTGACTGATTAATTCTAATTGACTTCCCAATGCAGGAACTTGTTCATAGAAAGGAAGTCCAGCCTAAGACACTTGCATGTTTTACAACTTTTTTTGTCTTTTGTACCACTAACTTCAGATCCAGATTTGAACTACTCTGCAATTTACCACAGGTGTTTAGGCCTGTGATTATGACTTAAGGCCATCTCTAGATTCATACAATTTTATGGAAGGAAGAAACACAGCAGACAAAGAAAATCTAAATGTACTAGCAGCAAGCGTTCACCAACTTCCTTGCTGCTATCAAGATTTTGCCTCTAGCACGGACCTTACAGAAGCAGGAAAGCATGGTTTTAGATTAAATGTAGA
This sequence comes from Caiman crocodilus, assembly GCA_030014935.1. Taxonomy (NCBI): domain Eukaryota; kingdom Metazoa; phylum Chordata; order Crocodylia; family Alligatoridae; genus Caiman; species Caiman crocodilus. The sequence goes on from JAGPOW010003648.1 coordinate 59,895,456, forward strand.
AAACAGCATTTTGGTAAAAGTTTTTTGGTTTTGGGTTCTTTTTTTGTAAATAGTCCATGCACATATATTAAGGTGCCTTTAATTAAAATAAGGTTTTCAGTAAATATGAATTGAGAAATTATTCACTTCAAGAATTCAGATGGGAAAAATCATCTGCAATATTAATTGTGAACAGGCCAAAGCTGTTCTGGGAAAGGCAAGGGGCTTTCTTTTCCAAGTGACTTTTCTTTAGGGACTCCTACAGTAATTAGAACATTCTTGGCCTCATTCTGAATCTGTGCATTAAAGGAATATCACACATGGAAGCCTAGAAAAACAGCAGCTCTCCAAGACTCAGACTGTCGTGCCTCTGCTGCAAGGATAAGGTTCCACTGCTGGCCTGCCTGTCTGTGGAATTTTAATGTTTCATTTGTAATGCAAGAAATCCCTAGTGAAATGTGTTGCTTCCACTAACTCACACCCCTTTGCTACCTCATAAGCTATAAGCTGCAATTTACTGAACACTACTGAATAACACTGTCCCTTATTTAATAATACTGCTAGCCCTGAAGCAAGATTTTCCAAGAACTGCAGCTTTTAATCATTAAGTATCTTAACTACTCTTAAAAGTATATTTTTTCTCAGTGTAATTAACTATGTCAAAAAGACCACGTGTTTTACTGTGGAGTTGTAACTTGTTTCAAGGTGCTCCCCATATTAAGGTTTTGTGATTATAAACCTACGGCTTTGCCAAAGTATTGAGTCTATATATGTTTAATAAAGATGAAAAAAATATACTCTAACCAACAGTATAAAAGGGCTGCCTTGTAATTAATAGTACTAGAGTTTTTGAATGATGTGTTACATATTATAAAAGCCCTATAAAACACAATAAATGTCCTGAAACATGTTTGGTACAGGTAAAGCTGATGCTGGATTTTGGCATATTGGTGGACAGCTTTTCTACTTATAACACCATGACTATTTATGATATTTAAAGCAAATCTTTACTTCGACACCTTGTTTGCCACCACCATTAAGAAATAAATTAAATTAAAAATAAATAGATCTTTTTAAAGATTTACAGCTTAAGCAAGCTGCAGCATACAAATTTATAAGGGGGAAATACGGCAGTAGACATTATGCATGGGAACAGGCAGGAACATGCATTTCCCTGCTGATAAACAGCAGTGGAACATATTTCTGCCTGGGATCCTGAGGGCCTCCCAGGGGTACAGTGGCAGTGATCCAGATGTGCGGAGCCAAGCCAGCAGTCAATGTGGCTCTAGCTAGCGAGAATCTGGTTTTGGGTGGCAAAGCTGCAGTCACATGCGCTGCCCCACTATTATTTGCTGTGGGGGTTTTTTAGATACCAGGAGTTCCCGATATTTAATTTTGTCTCTGCACTGCAAATATGAAGCATGGAGAACCCTTCCATGTGTGCTGCATGCATTTTGTGGCGCCTCAAAATCCTCTGAGGTGCTGTAAAGTGAACGTGTATGCTAGTCTGGACACACCTTATAAGCCTAACATTGGAGCTCATCCAAATAGCATACTATATATGCCATAATATAGTAGCTATGACAAAATTTTCATCCATGCCCTTGTACAATTCAGCTACAGTTGACTTTCAAATGCAAAAATAGCACCCAGGTACTTTACTTCCACTGACTTCCTGTCAAGATTAGACTTCTATATTGCAGACAGAAGTGACAATTTTCGCCTGATCTGGCCACAAAAAGCAACTTATAGCCACAGGTGACACACTGGGGGGGGCACCGAGGAGCACATGCCCTCCCTGAGATTGGCCACCTCTGGCTTCTGTGAGCAGTTGCCACCCCACCTTGCTGTCAACGCAGTTGCCTGCGACTGCAGGCGGTCCTTGCTTGCTGCTGCCAACAGCATATAAGGCTCCCAGCCTGCCCTCTTTTCAAAATGGGGGGGGAGGAGCAGAGGGAGTTCAATTTGGGCATTTTTCAGCCCCCCAAGAGGGTGGGGTGGGTGTATTGCAGCCTCCCAACATGGGGGAGGTGCCCCAATTCAGCATCAGCTGGGGAGCCCCAAGGATGAGCTCCCTCCACTGCCTTTCCCCACTCCCATTCTGAAAACAGAAGCACTGGCAGAAAGCCCTGGCCATTGCTGTGGGAACCTGACTGCAGGTTCCTAGCCGCTCGCCCTGGAACCAACAAGGAAATTCTGTTTGGCCTGGGGTAAGGCTGTAACTCAGAATGCTTTGCAAGAATCATTCTGAGTTACAGCTGGGAGCTGTACTTCTCTTTGCATCCCTAACTACCATTTGTGCCTTTGAAAGTCTCCTACTTCATCTACTCTGGTCAGGAAAACTTGGTTCAAAGAGTGAGGTATGATTCCACATAGAGAGTCATATGGCTCCATTAACTGAGTCTACTTTTACAGCTAAACAGAACAATTTCATAATATGGCCTGTTTAGAATGGTATTGTCTTACAGGTTCATCTGCAATATCAGGTCTGCTTTCTTACATCAGACAGAGCCACAGATGAAAACACACAAGAAAAAATAGTTTATTTCACTACCACCACACAGCAGTTCAACAATGTACTCAATTAGGATTATGTTTCAATTCCTTGCCCAGTGGCAGAGTCAAAATTCAAACTGAATTCTAAAAAACTAAGGACTCAAGGATTTTGCCTGGCATTTATTCTCATCCTTTCAGTTTGCTCAGTTATGCACAAAATGGGGTCATTAGACACTAAAGATTTTCTTCCCTCACCCCTCAAAAGTTTGCTCAGTGAGGGTCACTGTGTTTGAAAGGGTCACCATCACCATTTTTGTGCTTGGCAAATGGGCTGTGAGGCAAAAAGTTCAACTTCATATCCCAGTTTATCAACTACAAAAGGAACAAAGGCCTTAATTTCCTACCCTCCTTTTCAGAGCTATTTGTTCTAAACATACCTGCAGAGGATTTTAATTTCTTTTTTATGTTATTAAAACTAGAAAACATGGACAAACTCTGTACGGGTATCATATGAGCAAGAAGAACAAACAAGCAGCAACACACATCAGCAGGAATAAGGGTGGGACTGGGTGGAACTTGCAGTCTCCATTACTCTCTCGCTTTAAAAGGCTGTGTGAAATGTTCCTGTTCATGCTTGCGGATGCCAGTTCACCCCAACCTTTTCCATTATTAGTAATATCCTGGCACTGCCAGCTGAAGAAAAAAAGTCTGAGAAAATGCAAAAAAAAAATGTTCAACTCTCATGGGAAAGTGTGATTTTAATTATACCCTGCCTGTCTCTTAGAGTTATTGTTTCTGCCAGGGAGGGTAGCATAGAAGGAGCAGAAGCTTTGCTGTAGTATACAGATTGTTGCAGAAAGACAAACTAATGATCCCTCCCAGTCTGTATTATCAACCTAAAATTCAAAACAAGATTTGAATAATCAATACTTTCTCTCCATCCCAAGTACAGATTTTTGTCAGGTTTTGCACCCTGGCCTATGAAGGATAAAACCGCTTGTACCAGACATGTTAAAAAATACTTTAGATTCCTTCTCCTAGTTTTGAGTGGCTTGGGGCTGCACATTTCTAATACAATTTACTTAGAATAACCAGTTGGCTAAGTTATTATCAAATTCCAATTTGTTGCTTGTCCTGTTCCTTTCTGCATCCAGATCTTCCTTTTTTTGCTATTAAGTAACAAATAAAAAAAACATAAGGCACTCTCTCCGGGATGTGTGTGTACTAATCAAAGTTACAAGGAGGCTCACATGCGAGTGGCAGTCTTTCAGTAACAGTGAGCAAGGCAGTTTTGTAACTTAATCTGCACACAAGACAGACATGGGTTTAATCTCAATGCAATTGCTGTACTCTGCCATTCCCTCATCTCAGTGTACCCCAAGAATCAATTCCTGGAGGAAAAATGGAGTTAGTTTTGAACATAACCCTCTCCTCTCCAAAACAACAGGCAGAACAGGGAAACAGAGAGAAGAGAGGGGAGACCAGAAATTCCTTGGCTTGCCTATTGTAAGGAGGGAAAGGAGTGCGACTTCCAAATCTTATTCTTGGCTGTCTCCCATGAATCTATCCACACAGCTGCCTATCAAGGACATACGTAGGAAGATGTTGCTCACTGTGAAAGAGTAAACTTTTAGAAACACTGAGACTAGAAAACATGCTATTCTATACAATATTATTGTATTATATACTGCCCTGTTGTATACAGTACAGTAGGTGCAAGCAGAAATTCTTTTGTGCCAGTTACAACCCCAAACATGGTCCTACCATGCTAAAAGCATAAGACATGCAAAGCTGCTGCTGATGAGAAGGTAGCACAACAGTTCTCAATGTTCCTTGACTTGAGGCACCGCTTGTTAGACTCAAAGCCCCTTGGGAAAATGCCAGCTTTGTTTTCACTCTTTTTTTTTTTTAACCATGGGAAAAATACTAGACCGTGTCTTCCATTCCAAAGAACTTCGAAAGCAGGTCAGAACAGGTCTGACATTCTGTTTGGTGGGTTTATTTCACAGGCCGCGGAATAGGGTGGGCCACCCAGGCCATGGCCTGACCAATTTTTATGCTGTTAAAAAAAAACAGCTATAGTTTTAACCGGAATGACAATTGCGTATTTGTGGGTTATATAAATGAATGTGCTAAAAGTTGGTCGGGCCATGGCCCAGGCAGCCCACCCTGTCCTGCGGCCTATGGTTTATTTCATGAATCGTGCGTGCCCACCTAGCCGCCCAGGGCTACCCTGGACAGGATCTTGGGGTCTTGCAGGATCCAGGCTGAGCATCACTGAAGTCAAGTGGGCTGGAGCTGCCCCTTGCCAGCAAAGAGGAGAGGAAAGGGAGAGCCAACCTGCCCGGCTCAAGGTGAAGGAGGAAGTTCAGGCCCAGGCCAAGGCAAGAGCAGCCACCCGACTGCGACCACCCCCCCCCCCAGCCCCAGGGGCGGCTGAAGCAGCAGAGGTGCAGCCTGGGGGCACCTCGAGCCAGCAGGGAGGCCGGGAGCTACCACCGCCACCGCCACCGCCCGGACAGAGTCCGAGCCGCGGCCGGGCGGGGACAGGGGCCGGGCCGGGGGCGGGGCCGGCTCCTCAGCTCCACCCGGCCACGCCGCGCCGTGCCCACGAGCTCCCCCGGGGCCGGAGCCAGCGCCAGCGGTGTGTGCCTCGTCTCGTCCTGCCGGTACCAGTGCGCTCAGGCTCGGCACCGGGGCATGGACATACGGAGGCGGGAGGTGCGCGTGTGAGACGTGTGCACGGGTGTGTGAGAGAAAAGCGTGCGTGTGTCAAAAGCATGTATGAGAGGTATGTGTGTGCGAGAGAGAGAAAAGTGTGTGAAAAGCGTGCATGTGAGAGAAAAGTTCGTGACAAAAGTTAGTGTGAGGCGTATGTTCATGCACATGCAAAACGTGTGAGACGTGCAAGGGTGTCTAACATATCTCTACCTCTCATAGAAGCTCCATTGAGGAGGAAGCCATATCCTGCCATCTGATACATATTTTCCTGCCGTTTCAGGTTACTCCTGTGTCCCTCCCAGGGCAGCCCTGGGGTTGTAGAGGTACTCCTTAAAAAGGGCAGGATGGGGGTGAATATATCTATCAGATGCCAGGAGACAGCTCCCTCAACGACCCTTTTTTGTTTTCAGCACATAGATAGGCCAATCAATCCACTTTGTTTAGTCTATAAAGTGCAAATAGACCCTGCCTTCTCTGTGACTTGAAACTAACAAAGCTCCCTACCCTTCCACACCCTCCCCATATATATCAAATACCAACGTCTAGCTGACTGGCTTTCTTGCATGCAGCCCAGCCTCTGGCTTCTTTACTGTTCCTTCCATCTAGGAAGAGCCCAAACCAACTGCAGAGACTTCCTCAGCCTCACAACAAGTATTCCTACCTGAAAGCTTGCAAAGAATAATGTCTGACACAAACTTTTGTTGGATGAAGTGAGCCTCAGTTCACCAAGACCCGAGTCCAAGGTATGAAGCTGGGATGCTAATGTCTCCACTGGTGGTCCTCCCTCTTAGGGAAGACTCCCTTGGGAAACGCAGGAGTCTGGGCAACAGCCCCTTGCGTTTCCCTTACAGCTGACTGACCACCTAAATAGGATGCTCTACTAGTGTCAGCCCCTTTCTTCCTTTGCTGAGTTCCTTGGTCACAATTAAAAGCAGGCAATATTTAATCAAGTCACTCTTGTTCCTATCCAGACAAAACAGCTGTTGTGCTGGACATCAGGGTGCTCACTAACCACTGCCCCCCCCATCAGGCTGCACATGTAGTTTCAACCTGAAAGCTCAGCCTAGTCTCAGCCCTCCAATCCAGCTCAGCTCTGCTGCCTTGAAGCTTCTTCCTGCCTCAGTTCTCACTGCCAAACAGCTACCTTTGCACCACCTGAGCTCTGTTCATTGGTTAAAAGCTTAGCAGTGAAGGGGAAAAACAAAATGGTTTCAGTCTGCCATTTTGTTTGTGAGCAAGTCATGAAACTAGGTCATGACCTAGTTATCACAGGCTGGTTTAAACTAGCTTTTCTTTCCCCAGCAACAAGTTGAAGACATGTGCAGACTTGTCTGCATCATGGCTAATGTTGATTGGTTTATACTGTTGCTATGCTTATGATGTCACATTTTTCTGTATTACCCTCCTCTCTGCCTATGTTCAGAGTCAGACCTCATGGATGCTGACCAGGAATGATTTCTTCAATAAACTAAGTCTTAAACTTCATTTGGCCTGTTCATCTGAGCCTCCACCCAACGAACCCAGGGGACGAAGTTTTGTCCCCACAGCAGGTACCATGCTCAGGCTTCTAAAAGAAGTGAGTAACAAAGAATAGCATTTCTCAACCCAAGGGTTGCAAACCAAAAGTGAGTTGCAAGAATAGATGAAAGGGTCATGAACAAATTTTAACAATGGATTCTCCTTTAAAGGAGAAAAGTGAAGGAAACCGTGGGTTTTCCCTTGCAGGTTGGAAGAGTTCCAGCTTGCGAGGGGCTGCTTGAGGTCCCCCATGCCCCACACCCCCTGCCCCACATGCGCAGCAGGTTAGGAGTGAAGGACACTGGGTTGGGACTGTCCACTGATGTTTACAAACGGGCATAGAGGATCCCTTCCCATCTGACACAAGACCCTTTTTCTTTCCAATTTTATCCAGGCTCTTTGACCCACAGATTCTACACTGTCATGTGTAGGCAGGGTCACCCCACACTCTGTACACATTTGGCAGTTTTCTTGTCTCTTCATCACCCAGCGGAGATGAGAGCACTTCATTAATGGTTTCCACATTCAAAATGTAACTATTTGAGCTGAAGTAGAGCCAGAATGCTCAAAGTTGTCACAGCTGAAATGCACATGGAGCTTGGCCTATTCAGTCATTTCCCCTTACTCACCAACAGATGCCAGGGGAGAGCTCCTTATTCAATGGAACCTCTGTTTATTTGAAGCAGATAATTACTGTGGCAGAAGTTTCACTGTTAGGGGCCTTCACTGCCTAGTTTCACGCTCCCTATCATCTCCCAGCACCAAAATCTCAGCTCCCAATGCCGATCAACTCCAACCTCTATCACTCAATAGATTCATTTTCAAACAAGCACCTGCGTTCTTTCCCCCAGGCTGCTCCTTTCACTTGGGATAAGTTGCCTCTTACCCATCTGCAGATGTTACATTATTACCCCTCCTTCAGAATTTCCCCTGAAATTTCTTTTGTAGGCCTCATGGCAAAAAAGTTCTAAACAATTACTTTTGAGAGGGAGTTCAAACTTTATGCCGAAACATATGATACTGAACGCTGTTGAGACACCAGACTGTAGGGCTACTGATTAGATCTAGTACATCATTTCCTAAGATCTTAGGCTCCTGATTTGGCCCTTTTTATTTATGAACAGTAACACAGCTATGCAAGAGAATCTTGCTAGAGAAGCATTGGCTCAGGAGGGTTTAAAAACATTGCATTCAGCAGCGCTTACCTTACATTATATACATTGCTAATAGCGTTTTGAAAGCTGAATTCCATGCTTGAGATCTAGAAATGGGAAAGAAGCTCCACAGAAATAGTCAAACGGCTTTTGACTCAGATTTTTTAAAATAAAATTAAAAATAACCATATCTTGGGAGTGGGGGGCAGGGTTGGTGGGGAGAAAATACAAAATGGAGAATATGGCTAGGAAGTCACCTTTGAAATCTGCTTCTAACAGTCTCAGCAGTGCTTTCATGTGGTCTAGGATAGTTTCCCTTGTAATAAAAATGAAATTGAGATCAGGTTTTGTGGCTTTATGCTTTCCAAAGATTTCTTATTAGTCTGAAGAAACAGTTTTTTTGGAGAGGAGACATAACTCATGTAAACATCTACAATGATGTGATAGGAAATCTATAATCCTAGGTAAATGAAATTGTCTTGCTAAATTTGCTGTTTTAACCTGAAAGAGAACAATTGTCTAGATTCAATTCAATCACTACTCACACCATGCAAAAGATAGAACAAAGCAAACAACTTTGCTTAGAATTCAATGGATTTATCCTACAACATAGAAAAGGGGTTATGACGCATGTCTAATTTGAATAGGTCACCTACTGAGGAATGGATCATTTTGCAGTAGTATTTACAATTTAAAATTGATGTTTTATTCACTCCACTGTCTTTATGGACTTTTCTACCACATTTAAACTATACTTTTTAACTATTTACACAACAAAGGCAACCCCTTGTGAAGAACAAGAGAAGTGAGCAGAGAGGAAGCAAAGGGAGTTTGCTGCCGGAGGGACCCAGAGAGCTGTGTGTGTAGGGGTGTGCATACTTGTTTTTGTTCTTTGCTTTGTTTGTTCCTGCCTAGGTGTCATCTAGGGAACATACAAGGCATAAATGGAGACTGAACCAGCAGTTGTTCCTTGTGGGATGTGCCGTGTTTGTGTTCCACCCAGAGGGTCAATACCATTTTATCTGCACCATATGTAATCTAGTGTCCGTCTTGCAAGAAAAACTTGAAGAGCTGCAAACAGGCATCCACACTATGTGCTATCAGGGAAAATTAAGACTTCTTGGCTAGACGACCTGAGAAGCTAGCACTGGAGAGGCCAAAGGGGAAATAAGAAATAGAAAGAAGTGACTACTATGAGAGTAGTCTCATCCCGTACTACAGAAAGGATGTGGACAAATTGGAGAATCTAGTGGAAGGCAACAAAAATGGTTAAGGGGTAGGGGCTCATGACTTCTGAGGAGAGGCTGAGGGAACTGGTATTATTTAGTTTAGAAAGGAGATTTAATAGCAACCGTCAACTACCTAAAGTGTTTTTAACAAAGAGGATAGAGCTGGACTGTTCTGAGTGATGGCAGCTGACAGAACAAAGAGCAATGGCCTTAAGTTGCAGCAAGGGAAGTTTAGGTTAACTGTCAGGAAAAACCTCACTAGGAAGGTGGTGAAGCACTGGTGCAGGTTACCCAAAGAGATTGTGGAGTCTCCACCCTTGCAGGTTTTTAAGGCCTGGCAAAACAAAGCTTTGGCTGGGATGGTCTAGTTGGGGATGATCCTACTTTGAGCAGGGGGGTGGACTAGATGACTTCCTGAGTCCCCTTCCGACTCTCATTTTCTACGATTCTAAGAGGGAGGGTCCCCAGAATTCAAGAGGATCAGACTGAAGTCAGCTACTGCTTTCAAGCAGTCTGCAGTGCAGCAGCTAGGAAAAAAGCAGACATCTTTTTCCTAGCTGTTCAGCAGGCAAGACACAGATGACCCAGCAGCCTAGAGAGCAGGAAGTGCAGGGTGTAAGGAAACTGGGATATAGGCAGTCTGGCCTAGTGGTTAGGCACCTTTGACTAGTGCAGTCCAAACTGGTTCCCTATGGAGCAGGGGTTATGGAGGATTATGCCTCCCAAATTGGTGACAAACTGGTGCTTCTGTCCCCTGGAGAAAGGAGTTGCCAACCACCCACTACTCTCCTCTTTCTTCTTGGTGCAGTGAGGGCCCTGTGTAATGAGGCAAGACCAGAACCCTGGATCCAGCCGATCCCAACCAGGAGATCAGGACAAGTCATCCCCTGAACTAGGTGCTAACCTCAGTAAGTGCAATATTGTATCCTGATCCTAGCCGAGTTGAGTGAGGCAGTCAGGGTAGCCAATCCCTCAAAGCCACAGGCAGCAGACCTCACCTACCCTAGCTCACAAAAGCCTGTCTCAGACTGCAGTCTCCTTGTCTGGACAAAGGCAAAAGTTCTTGTTCCTGACCTTTCATATGCTTCCATTCAAGGCTGAGGAGAGGGTGAAGGCCTGTCCTTTGCACTGTGGGCAGGCTGACCCCCCCTGCAAGACTACAAATGTCTCCAAATACAAGGATCTCAATTACACAATTCATGACAACGGAGGATGGCTTTCAGACTTTTCCCCTAGCTTACTCCTTTTGGCTAGGGCAAGTGAGACTAGGGGACATTTGAACTCCAAGGCTTCCAGGCTTGGGGCTTGCACATAGGATGCCTGACATGGATTTGGGAATGTCTGAAGGCCCAGACTGATGAGTCTGGGAGGCAGGATATTTGCCAGGGGTAGCACCACACAGATTTGAATGACTGAGCTCTGTTCAGTTGAAATTTGAAACTTAATTTGGACTCTATTTGGCCCTGAGAACTAAATTTTCTTTAAAAATAAATAAAATTTCTCATGTGCTTCTCAGCTGGTTTTCAGGTTCTGATTTCTGTACTAGCTCTGGCTTCAGATTCTGGTAATGTAAATCTCTTAGATTGCTTTCAGTAGTCACTGGGGGATTGGCTAGGAGTCTACCAGAATCAGCACCAATCTGGGAGGGTTGGCAACCCTATCCCTGCCCCCCACCACACCCACAGCAGACACCCCTCCCCCAAACCCCAGAAGGCAGGGGCCCTCTCTCTTTTCACCCTGTCCCTTTCGGAAGAGGACTTTTGGTGGGTTTTCCCCTGCACCACCTCCCCCGCTTTCTGGAAACAAAAACAGGAGCATTTCTAGCCTCTTTCTCTTCTCCCTCTCCTGCCCGCTCCCGCTTTAGGAGATGGACAGTCTGCTTTTTCTTTCTTCTTTGCTCTCTTTCCTCTCCTCCTGCTCTTCTAGGAGACAGGTTTTTGCTGTTTTTTTTAACATAGCCGTGTCCCCATAAAAAAGAGAACCAGCTATTTCAGAGTAGACTGCCAATTACATGATTTCCATGAAATTTGTGAAATAGTGCATCTGGTAGGTCCCTAACTATGAACTAAGTCAGGATGAAGACATGGTTGTGGATCTTCAAGATGATAAAATTATCCAAAAAGTTAAGAGTTGCTATTGATAGGAACCTTCAGTTTTCTTGATATCTGCTAGAAGACTCATACAGCTAGACAATATTGAGAAAGTGCTTAACTTAGTGTATCTCAGATTTCTGGAACAGAAAGGTCCACACTAGGAGATCATTTATCTTGGATCTTGTACTAATCAATGGGAAAGAATTGGTGGATGTGAATGTGATGGGAAACTTGGGAGGAAGTAAACATGATATGGTAGGGTAGAGTTTGTGATCCTGACACTGGGAAAGCATGATGTCAGGAGAATTTAAGACACTGGATTTCAAGAAGGCAGATTTCAGTTGACTTAAGGTGATAGTATGCATGGTACCATGGGAAGACAGACTGAAGGGTAACAGTGCCCTGGGGGGGTCTTGAAGCTTTTGAAGGGCACAGTATTGGAAGCCTAACAAGAAACTATTCCAACAAGATGGAAGCACAAGAAGAATAGCAAAAGACCAGTGGGGCTGCAGAAAGCTTCTAGGATGCCTCAAATGCAAAAGAAAAACATTCAGGAAACAGAAAGATAGACAGGTCACCAATGAAGCTTACCAGGATACAGTAAGAACTGACAGGGACAAAATTAGATCCAAGTTTTTGTTTTTTTGTTGTTTTTTTTTTTTAAGCACGGCAAAGCAAGATATGGAAAATCAGAATTGGTTCTGTAAATAATATTAGGCAGAAAAGGAAGACCAAGGAAGCTGCAAGTCCACTATTAAAATAGCCAGGAATGACCTCTTAACAGAAGATGCAAAGAAAGCAGAACAGCTTGACTACTTCTTTACCTCAGTCTTCACAAAAAAGTTAGATTGCAGCCAGACAGCTAAGGATTATTTGTATAAAGGGAACTAGCTGAGGGATGAGATAACAAGAGACAGGGAACTTTCAATGGGTCTGAATGAATTCAAGTCAACAGGACTTGATTAAATTCACCCTTAAATACTGAAGGAACTGGCAGAGGATCTCTTGGAGCCCATGGCAATAATATTTACAAAATCATGGGACATAGGCAAGGTACTCAAGGTATCAGAAAAGGGCCAACATAGTGCTCCTCTTTTTTCTCTTTTTTTAAAAAAAGAAGAGAGGGCATGCAAAAAGGAGAACCTGACCAACCATACTACCTCAATACCCAGGAGGTTACTGAAATTAATCATAAGGAAGTCCATTTGCAAGCATCTGGAGAAGGAAAGGCTGATCACAAGCAGCCAGCATGGATTTGCTAAGAACGAATTGGGCCAAACAAATTTGATCTTCTTCGACAAGATAACTAGCTGAGCAGCTGAAGGAAATGTTCTGGATATAGTGCATCTGGATTTCAGTAAGGCTTTTGACAAAGTCCCAACTCTCTCATAAACTGGAGAAGTGTAGACTAGACAAAACTACCATAAAAGGTGGATAGACAAGTGACTCAGTAGCAGCAAGCAAAGTGAAATTATAAATGGGTCCTTGATGATAGGAGGTTGAGGGAAATCCAAATAGGGGTCTGTCGTTGGTTCAGTGCTCAATACATTTACTATAGATTTGACATGGCCTTCAATGTAGAGAAGTGAAAGTTGCTGCACTTCAGTAGGAAGAACCTCCAGCATGCTTACAGGCTCAGCAGTGCCATGCTCACTAGCGCCATGACCGAAAGGGATTTGGGGGTCTTGATTAACCACAAGATGAGTATGACTCACCAGTGTGATGCTGTGGCTGGCAAAGCTAATCAAAATCCAGCGTGCATCCACTGATACATCTCAAGCAAAACCAGGGAAGTCATCCTCCTACTTTACTTGGCCCCGGTGAGACGGCAGCTGAAGTACTGCATCCAGTATTGGGCCCCCACTTTAGGAAGGATGTGGAGAAGCTAGAGAGAGTCCAGAAGGGAGCCACTTATATGATCCAAGGCCTGGAGAGCAGGCTGTATGAGGAGAGGCTGAGGAACTTGGGATACTTCAGTCTGGAGAAGAGAAAGCTCAAGGGGCACTTGGTGGCAGCCTACAATTATATAAGAGGGGAACATCAGGACCTGGGAGAACAGCTGTTCACCAGAGCTTCCCAAGGGATAACAAGGTCTAATGGCCATAAACTCCAGGAAGGCTGATTTAGACTCGATATAAGAAAAAAAGTTCTTTACAGTGCGAGTGTCCAGAATCTGGAACAAACTCCCCCCATCGGCGGTGCAAGCACCTACTCTGGACTTTTTCAAAGAACAGGTGGATATATTTCTTGCTGGGGTCACTTGATCCCAACTGACTTCCTGCTTATGGTGGGGGGGGGGGGGGGGCTGGACCTGATGATCTCATGAGATCCCTTCCAATCCCTAATGTCTATGAAATCTGACTGCTGGAGCAGAAATCTGAGCAAATATGCAGATAACATTAGGAATTACTGCAAATGCACTGGAGAACAGCACAATTCAGAAGGATCTTGAGACTGGAGAGTTGGGCTGGAGCTAACTAAATAAAATTCAGTGCTCACAAATGCAAGGCACTACACCTTGAGAACAAAAAGATGCAAAAAGGTTGAACCCTGTTGGCCTGAATTTCACATGGGCAGGTACAACCACTTTAATGACCAATCACGACACTTCCATTTGATAACGGGTGGCTTTTATTGATGCACAATAGTGGCAAATGATAAGTAAAGCAAGCAAACACTTAGGCAAATTCACCATCCACTGACTAGGGGTCTCTCAGGACTGATGTGTCTAGCTAGGAATGTTGCCACCTTCAGCAGATTCAGGAACTTCTCAGAGGAGAAGCTCCTGGATGCTTAAGAGGATCTCTTTTATATCACTGTTCTTTTGCTCACACCACACAGGATTCCTGTGTCACCCAGGCGGTACTCCAAGAGGTACCCCCTTTCCAATTAAAGGGATCAAAACAGGTGCACAAGTGCTGTGGGAGGTGTAGGGACTCTCCTCCCCCTATAGAGCAGAGCCAGACCACCAATGGGGACTTAACCATATACCTTTTAATGAGGGAACAATACTGGG
>JAGPOW010003648.1:59909761-59969114 GCA_030014935.1 Caiman crocodilus
TGGGAGGTGTAGGGACTCTCCTCCCCCTATAGAGCAGAGCCAGACCACCAATGGGGACTTAACCATATACCTTTTAATGAGGGAACAATACTGGGAACATAACCAGTATAAACCAGGGGGGATATAGGGGACACTACAGTGCCCCAAGGGGGCAGGATTCAACAAAGGTTAGACACTTAAAATCATAGACATATTCATCCAGTTGACAAAAGGCAGGGTTAACCAAAATATAAAACACAAACAATACTGGTTGGTATTACTGCAAATACAACAGGCACTGTCAGAAGTAAATGGTTAAAAAGGGCCTCAGCACAGCTGCGTTTCAGCATGATGCGAGTACCCGGTGCAGGGATTTCCCCTGTGGCGGGAAAGAGCCCTTGGTGCAAAATCAGCTCCCACGAAAAACTTGCAGCTGCATTGTTGTGTGCATGCTTTCAATTGGCCTGACATAAATTTTCTACTGCAAGAGGAATTTCTCCTTATTAGCTCACTTGCCACCAAAGCTGGGACTTGAACTCAGGTTTCCTAAGTGATAGGCAGAAACTCTGCCACCAGTGCTAACACTATTCCAACCTGCTAGAGGTCTTGACCTTCCTGGAGCCCTGGCCTCACATCAAGCTGCCTGGCTTCTGATTGGAAGAGCTGGAAGCAGAGCTGGGACTCTCTCAGGTCACTGCTCAGACCTTGCTGGAGCTGGGGAGCATCTCCTGCTGGCCACAGCCTCTCATAGTGGATCCTGGAGCCCAGTGGGGAGCCTCCCCTGCCAGCCACATGCTGCACTGCTGAGGACCCCAGTGCTGCCTGCAAGTCCCACTCTGTTAGCTCAGCTTTTGCCATCTCCTTGAAGCTCCTTCCTTGTGGTCCCTCGCTGGTCTCTTCCCTGAGTCAGCCGTGCTGCCCTTTTCATCTCCCTCCAGGTGACACATAGGGCCAATCGGGACATGGAGGGTGAGGCCCGATCGGTGAGGAAAGGGAATCCCAAGTCCTCCAATCATCTTTTGCTCTTTCAAAACCCCTGGCCTAAGTCACTGACAGTCAGTCCATCACACCTGTTGTTTAATTGTTTTTTTTCCTCTTGACCACACTGTTCTGACTATTAAGGCTTCTGGTCCCATGCCCTTCACATGCAACTGTTCATGGATACAGCTTTCCCATTATCTTGTCCCAGGGGGCTTTGCCAAGTTCTGCATCTGAACCGAGCAAGCCAGTAACAACTTTTTCTATCTTGGCAGCCAAGGTTCCTATGTTCTACTATGGTCTGCCAAACAGTCATAATTATTTCTTTCCGGCATCTACTACTAGTTCAGCTTACTAAGCACTTTCAGCTATTGATGATTTTACTGCCATCAGCTGGCTGGATGGCAGCATTATGGAGAAAGATTTAGGCATCCTGGTAGACTACAGACTCAATACAAGTCTGCAGTGTAATGCAGCTGCACAGGAAGCAATTGTAGTTTTGGGTTCCACTGACAGGAGCATTAGATTAAAGAGGTGCTATCATCACTGGTTAGCTTTTATGTAGAATATTGCATGCAATTTTGAGCTCCACATTTTAAAAAGAATATTGAGAAGTTTATCATGTGTGTCCTGTTTCTGGACCCTGTCAAAGGACATGGAAGGCAAGCTATATTAGGAGAGATTGACTGGAATAGGGACATTCAGCTTATGGAAAAGGTGCATGAGAGGACATGATAGCAATCCAAATATCTTAAGGGCTGCCAGAGAGATGAGCAAGAACACCTTTTTGCTCCAACTACAGACAGCAAAATGTAGAACAATGACTTGAAGTTGCAGGAAAGTAGGTTTAGATTGGATATCAGGAAAAATATCACAGTTGAAACAGCAAGGCAGTGGAATAGGCTCCCTCAGGAAGTGATGGACTTTTCATCATTGGAGGCGTTTAAGGTTGTATAAAAGTATCAGTCAGAGATGATCCAGGAGTAGCAATGCCTCTGCTATGGGCATTTCCAGTGCTTCTGGCCTATGCTAGTTAGCACATGGGGTCAGGAAGAAATCCCCCCGCCCTCCATTGCCACATTTCAGGGTCCCCCCCAATCTTCCTCAGAAGCATTGGGTGTCAGATGCAGCCAAGGTTGGGGATTTTGACTAGGGTGGGCCAGGGCTCCTGCTGGAACAAAAACCCAGAGTTTCCTGGCTAGAGGGTCTTGTCTCTTTACTCAAGGTCAGACCAATCACCATATTTGATGTCAGGAAGGAATTTTATCCTGTAGTCAGACTGATATGGATTGTGCAGAATTTTACCTTCCCATAGTAGGTGGAAGTGTATGCCCCTCTTCCTTAGATCTCGATTGCATATTTTAGCAATTTCTGCAGCAGCAGTACATTGGCTGCTGTTGTCCCCCTGCTTAACCAAGGGAGGTTTAGGTGCTATGCTCTACCATTGTGTGTGCGACAGGGATGGCTGTAGTTTTAGTAATAGGTTAAACAAGGATTTGCTTGGAATGGTTTGGAAGGGATGATTCTGGCTCAGGTACAGAGTCAGACTAGATGACCTCCAGAAGTCCCATCCAGCCCTACTTCTCTATGACTTCACAGCCATGATTAAAACATAGACAGTGGAGTCACATCATACACGCATTTAATTACACAAATTCAATTATATATGTGCTCGCCAAAAAGAAGAGAAAAATAACAACTTAAATAGTGCAGACGATTCCGCCCACCATTCCACTCAATGAGTTCCCACCTCAAAGTGTGAGCATCTCACAACACTGAGTGTGATTCTAGTCTTTAAAGATAAGTATTTTTTGTACAACATGGCCCCTAAATGCAAGCCAACTACTTCATCTGGTGCTCAACCGAAGAAACAGTGATCTGTTCCAACACTGGTGGAAAAACTGGCTGTGTTGGACTTATTGAGAGACAGTATGTCAGTCTCCAATGTGGCGCGTAAATATGGCTGCAACAAATCTGGCAACCGTGCTATCAAGATTTGAGAGAGAGAAATTTGTCAAGCCGTGGCATCAAGTGCTCCAATAACTGCTAAGGTGATGAGCCAACTGCATGATAAGACTTTAGTGAAGACTGAAAAGGCATTAAATTTAAGGCTGGAAGACATGAACCATAAACACGTACCTATCGATGGCAACACATTGCGAGAAAAGGCTCTTAAGCCTCTACGAGCTGTTCAAACCTCCTGCCAAAGAGGGACAGCCTTCTGATGAGAAGGAATTCAAAGCCAGCCAAGGCAGGCTTAACAGTTTTAGGAACCGCTTCAACCTCAAAAATGTGCAGACTACTGTTGAAGCTGCATCTGCCGATGAACAGGCAGCAAAAGCCTACACCAAACAATTAAAGAAAATCATACAAGAAAAAGGCTATCTTCCAGAACAAGTTCTTAATGCTGACGAGACTGGGCTCTTCTGGAAAAAAAAAAAAAAAAAAAAAAAAAAAAAAGCCCAACCACACTTACATTTCAAAATCAGAAAGACAAGCCTCTGGCTTCAAAGCAGCTAAAGACCATGTAACTGTGTTGTTTTGTGGCAATGCAGCTGGGCATTTAGTAAAGCTAGGCTTGCTCCACAGGGCTACAAATACGCATGCCCTAAAAGGCAAGAACAAAAGGTCTCCTGCCTATGCTCTGGCAATCAAATAAAAAGGCTTGGGTGATGGCAGCATTATTTCTGGATTGGTTCCACAAGTGTTTCATTCTGGAGGTCAAGCGGTACCTCAAAGAGAAAGGACTTGACTTTAAAGCATTGCTGATCATAGACAATGCTCCTTGCCACCCTCAGGCACTCTGGTTTGTGTATAAAGACATTGAAGTAATCTTTCTACCCCCCACAATACCACCTCCAACCTCTCGACCAAGGTGCGATTCGCCGTTTCAAGGCCATGTACACGAGGCTTGTTTTCATGGATATGTAGCACTATGGATGCTGATCCCAATATTAATGTGATGGAGGGTTGGAAGTCCTTCAATATTGCCTGTTTAATATACGTGATGCAATTGGCAATGGATGCAATCAAGCCTGAAACAGTCAATGAATGTTGGCAAAACCTATGGAAAGAATGTGCAAATGATTAAGGGTTTCCCGATCATTGACAAAGAAGTGAAACGCATTGTTCAGGTGGCCAGCCAAGTGGGTGGTGATGGCTTTGTCAACATCCTCGAGGAAGAAATTGAAGAATTAATTGAGGGCCATAGAGAAACGTTGACTAACGAAGAATTAGAGGAAATGATAAAATCATCTACAGAAGACGAAGATGATGACAATGACAAACAGGAAGAGCCAGCAAGTTGGAATCTGCATAAATTTGCTGAAGTGTTCCAAGCAGAGAAACACTTGAATGATTTAATTTCTGAATACAATCCCTCCATAGAACAAAGCCTCAAAAATCACACGTAGTATTACGGACAATTTGAGACCGTACCAAGAAATGTTTGAGCAGCTCCAGAGACGACAGTGACAGCTGCTACTTACCATGTTTTTAAAAAAAAAACAAACACAAAACCTAGCCAGCAGCAGACGAGCCTACACAATCAACTTCTTGAGCTGAAACAGAACCAACCACTTTGTCTACGACGCGCTCTGTCACCCGAGCTTGGCCCATCATCTCCTGGATGGACATCAAGCCCCGACGACCACCCCCAGTATGGGCAATTTAAGGGATTTTCAAGGGTAATTTTGACTACATGTGATTTTCACCTTATGCTCTGACTTTAGAACCTAACCCCTGCATATGGTGCGACTCCACTGTATGTCCACCTGAAAGGAACAAACTGTTCCTAACTGAATTGGTACATTTTAAACACAAACAGTACAGTGCATGCATATGAATCACAAAATATTCATTATAAAACTGAATCTACTCTAGTGCTGTTGCAAACCTTTCCAAAGTTGCAGTGTCCGATTTCCAGAAACAGTGGGTTTGGGGAGATCTAAAATGGCTCTCAGAGCACTGCATGGAGACATACTTGAAAGTTTCAATTCTACACCATAAAGAGATATTCATAATCTCACTAGAGACAGAGATCAAAACAGTTCAGACTTAACCAGTATTTAGCCTTGCTAAAGCAAAGTTCATTGGAACAATAATGGCAAGCACTTAAACCACAGGAGGTCACTCATAAACATCAGGTCTGCAAACAGCTGTGCTAGAAATGTTCATAATCTTCCAAGACCTAACAAGCCTTTTAGGGTATCTTTACACATGCTGGGGGGAGGAGAAAAAGAGGTAGTACTTTATTAGGAGTGGCTCTGAGAGATGCTCTAATTAAAGTGCCTGCAGCATCTCATGTATTCAGCACCCTGTGCTTCAAAATGGCAGTGGGGGCACTTTAACTAAAGCTCATTTGACAAGCTTTAGTTCAAGTGCCCATGCTGCCATTTTGAAGCACAGGGACACTGAATAAGAGTTGCAGAGGCTGCTGGAGCATGCTAATTAGCTACACCCCAAAGAGTTATGCACCTATACAATATTGCACATAAAATATATGACTGTGCATAATTGCATAATTTAACCCAGGCAGGTTCTGTGCCCCACTTCTGTGGGGCTCTTGGCACTCCACCTGGGGGCACCATGTGGAAACACAGAGCACAGTGATGTGCAACTGGACAACTGGTGAGTGGGGAGGGGAGCACAGAGGTGGGGGTGGGCCCCATGGTGCAGAGCCCCTGCTGCCAGTGGTGGCAGCAGCAGGACCTAAGGGTGCTCATGGCCACAGCAGTCAGAGCCCCATCAGCAGTGTACAGCTCCAGCTGAGTCCCAGGGGCTGCATATGGCAATACAGGGCCAGCGCAGCCAAACTGCTGGCACACACCTTCAACCCAAACTGGGCTGACTCCATGTCAGAATGTGGCACTGCAGGCAGGAGCCATATGCCATCAGGCTGAGCCAACTGATTCTGTGCCTTCACATGGGGCTTCTAGCACTCGAGTGGGAAGCCACACGTGGAGACACGGAGCCAGGTCAGCTCAATGGTACATGACTCTGTGCCTCCATGTGCAGCTGCCTGCTGGAGTGCTGAAAGCCCCATATGGAAGTACACAGCCCATCTAGTCCAATGGGGCATAGCTCCTTGCTGCAGTGCTGCGAGCCCCCATGCACTGGCATGGAGCCTGCCTGGTTTGGTTTGAAAGTGCACGCCAGTGGACCAGGCCAGGTTGGCTCCATGCCACCACATACAGTCAGGACTCGGCGCATCATTTTGAATTTTTCTGTGAGTAATTTCCTTGGGGTGTAATTAGTACACTCCCACAGACTTGATTAATCAAATCTGCTCCAACACAACATAATTACAGTGCACCAGAGCAGCATCCCCGCACATCTACAAGCACCCCTAGATCCCAGGTTAATAATGGCAGAACCAAGCTACATATGGCCACATTTACACATGGTCACCACTATCATTTTAACATCTTTTCCTTAACTACTTTTCCCTCCCTACTAGGGAAACTATTATCAACTAGGTAAAATGTGTTTGATACATTTCAAGAGGAGAGACCCATATCCAGGCTAGCCTGAGAAATGGTGGTATAAGCAATACTTTATATTTTTGGTAACCAGCAAGATTCTGCTCTCAGCACAGTCATTTACAAGTATTCTTGAATGCAGATGCCCTTGTAGTTGCATAAGATGTAATCACTGTGCAATAGGTTTAAAGAAGTCCTCAGTACTAGTTTTGTTTACACTTTAGCAAGAAAATGGCTTAGTATAATCTCAAAAAATGAGACCAGTGCAATGCATACAATGTAGAATACCTCCAAAATGCCCTCAATTTCTGCAGAAAGTGTTTGTTCATTTTTTTAATAAACGAGCAATGCTATAAAATAGATACCAGCATTTGTCAGTCTTGAGAGAGAAATTCAGTTAAAATGAATAAATGGGCAAATATTGCATTTACACCCCAAATTCACAACTTCGTGACAAATGAAAAAAAACCCCACTAAATGATCCAAACAGTCCAGTCTTCTCTAGTAAAAGTTAGGGCCCTTTCACAGGAGCTGCCTTCAGTGGCTGCAGACATCTCTAGCACAGCAGAAAGCAAATGCACTTTCTTCATGTGGGTCAGCTTCCCATAACTGAACATGTAGACAAAAAAAAAAATTAAAATAGCCACAAGGGAACACCAGAAATAGGAATTACATATTCAACAACAGGGTCTGTACTTGCACTAGGGTAATGAATACTACAAGCATGTAATGACTAAATTGTTCTTGGCTTCATTCCCACCAGACATTAGCTTTAGATGATCTAATTTAAGATCATGTTCTCTTGATGGCATTTAGTCCATTACATTGCAAAACATTAGATACTACAGTAAGGGGATTTATAAAACTGGATATAACAAACAAGGCATTGTGAACGTTCCATTTTTACTAGTCCATTGAATAACTATTCTGATTTTGAAATACTGTAGTATCATCATTACTAGGAAGAAAATGAAGCCCTGTTAGCAACCAAAAAAATTTTAAAACCTGCTGGAGTGCCATAATACAGATGAGAATGGATTTTCACTTGAAGGTACCAGGGTTAGGGCAAGGTAAGATATAGAATATTTAACTATTTCTCATTCAAGTCAGGAGAATCAAACCTGGGGTTTGCCAGGCAGATCCAACCCATGGAGCTCAGGGCTTGGGGATTTGGAGGAAAGGCAAGCAGGGGCAGGGCCCACCAAAATCTGGGACACAGAATCTCATTGGCCATGCACATAACTGGCAGGGAGGCAAGCTGTTAATACCCATGATTGCTACCACCATGGTCTGGATTAGGCCCAGAGGGGCAGGATGAGTCTAACCTCATGGTAAATTGAGTTAACATCCTTTAGATCAGCAGCGCAAACTAGCACAGCTTTCTCTGAAGGCCGGCTGCCACCAAGGTGCAAGAAATAAGGCTTGCACCCTGGATCAGTTAATCAATTCTTTGCCTGCTGGCACTCAGCCCTGCCTCTTCTGTACAGAGGGCTGTTTTCTCATTCCCCACTGCAGCTTCCTTTTATCCTGCCTGATATTCTCTCTGGTACCTCCAGACTGCCAGTGTCCAAACAGAAGGGATTTTTAAAGCCTTATTCCAACAATGCAATTCATTTACAAGTCATGTAATATCTCATTCCTTTAATACTGTTGAGGAATGCCATTGTTTTGTTCATGTATGCCATGGCATAGTTCAAAGCCTAGTTAACCTAGACAGGTTTGTAGACGTTTGGCTAGACAGAGACCCACCTAGACAGCTGGGGCATAAAATGCAGTTTTGTAAAGAAAAAAGTCCTCAGATGAGAATTACCAGATACAAAATGTTGACTAAATGTATTATCTGCCTGTTCAGACATAATGCTGTCTAGCTTTATATCAGAAAGCACTTTAACAGAGTCAGTATCATCATTTCTGTTTTTCAAATATGGGGAAAAAAAAGATGTGAAGTTAGAAAAGGGAAAAGCAGGAAAGGCAAACAGTTAAAAGGTCCAATCTTGCAGACCTTGTTAAGGCAAAATTCACCCCTACCCCAGTAAGTTTACTTGAGTAAAAAGATACCGGATCAAGTGAATTACAGTGAACGTTCATCTAGGAGACAACAACTCCATTTTGACAACTCCATCAAGGATAGACTTGAACAGTGTTCCTACAAGGACAAGGACAGGAGTAAGAAGTTGGTTCAAGCCACTGGCTTAAAGAAAACCTTCCTCTTACAATTGAGACCATTCCTGGAAACTGCCATAGTTATAAAAATAAATAAATAAATAAAATAAAATAAAATAATCCTCCTTACCAAGGAAATAAACCCCACCTACTCATGCCCACTTTACATGCACCAAAGCCCATTAATTTTGTAACAAGGACTGAGCAGCCCTTAGCATACACCCTATTGCTATTCTGAAAGTCTCCTTCCATACCGCTTGAGCTAAGCACCAATTAACAACTCAACACACTTAAGTAGTTAGAAAGTGAGACAATTTTATTCTTTAATGAAAAAAAAAAATCTTCAAAAACAAAAGAAAACAAACTTAAATGCCTTAGAAGCTAAATTGTTTCCTAAAGTGCCAAGGCTATTAGGAATTTGGCACTCATGAACATGTTATATTGGTACTTCCCAAACAGCTCCAACCTTGCTTCTCCGTTTCAGTTAAGTATTTACTTGCACTTGAAGTGCATCTTTAAAGACAAGTGCTTACCATGTAACTGCTACTTTTTGAAAAGCCACAGAAAAGAACAAAAACAGATTCATGCAGGCACAAGGATAAGTAAGAAAATCAAATGCTTAAAAGTGTTTAAACCTCTAATTTTGAGGAATTGAGAGTACACTCAAAGAGGGAATCTAATGAATTAAGAAACCAAAAGTTAGAGTTTATGTAAGAAACAGCAGTAACACTGCAAGCTCCCATGCATATTTCATTGATAGTTTCAGATTTACTTTTATGCCCAGGACTCTCTTCCAGGAGGTTGATAAAGCAAGGGGAGGATGGTAAAAGAATTTTCAAATGTATAGCCTAATTTAGTGGTTCTCAACCTCTGAAAACTCAAGACACCCCTCAGGAAGTGGCAGCTCAGTTTTCATTCATCATAGACAAGCCAGGGGGTGGGGATGTGGAAGTAACAGTACTTGAAAGAATTTAGTCAAAATGTTTTGCCAGCATAAATTCCCATTTAAAATCCGAGTTTACTTTGCAAATCATATTTGTACACCTAACAGTGCTAACATAGCATGGTACGTGGCAGCACCTTTGAAAGAATCTCACAGCACCCCAGGGTGTTGCAGCTTTCTGATTGAGAACCACTGGCTTAGTTAAGGAATCTGAAAGAAAGAATAGACTTTTTTTTAAGCCAAACACAGAAACCCAATATTAGGTTTCTTATTGGTGCTGCCACAACAGTCGCATACAGCCAGCAAGTAAATTTAACTACATTACACCAAAGAAGGTAAAACATGCGAATGCACAGTAATGTTATCTTCACCATCTATTTAATGGTGCAGCAGGAATGATTTCTGGGTGAAGCTTGTGCTCTTCACCTCTCCCCTATAACTAGTTTGGCCAGAAGACAGAAAATAAATTCATCCTCCTCAGTATAGAAAGACAGCTAGTTAAACTTTCTGGGAAAAGAAAGCCTCTCTTCAGAGATGTGTGTCTCTCTGCAAGTCCAGGTTTTATTCCTTACAAAATACGAAAGGGCCCATATAATACAGTAATCCACTCAGTCCCGTATCTTATTGAAATAGGAGTCATCTTTACCTCTGGTGCCATGACAGGCAATAGTTCCATTTTGGCCATTTAATACAAGACTTGTGCTTTAGTGCAAAAATAATATTTATATTAGAAGATATATTACATGGGTAGGCAACCCCCAGCACGTGCCAGAATACAGCACGCAATGGCATTTTGCTTGCATGCATACCACAAGGAAGGGGCAAGGGCAGTGCTGCCACAGCAAGGATCAGGCTCCTTGCAGTTTGCTGGCCATCTGACCCTGGCATCCTAGCATTTCACAAGTTGAGGCTGCAGGTGTTTTTTGGCACTCTGCCCAAAAATGTTGCTGACCCCTGGTACATTAGGATTACTCCAAGCCATTTTAAAAGCAAATGGACTAGCTAAAAAAAATGCTTGGCTATAGTAACAAGTGGAGATCAGTTTCTGTTCAAGTTTAAAGCACTTTGCACCATTGTCTTTCGTACTTCAGAAACAAAGACAGAGTAATTTAAACTTATGATGCACAGCCTCAACAATACACCCCTCATTTGAAAAAAAATGTAAAAAGCAGGCAGAGAAGGGCAGGACTGGATCAGACAGTCTATATTTGAAGAGGACTAAATACATTCAACATGCATGACATTTAAGGAATAAGGCTTCATTGGAACCATTATCTTGATCAGAGTATTTTATTTTGCTGACCTCAAAGCTCACAAGCCAGCACTTAAGATAGCAACTAGCAATTCACCATGCAAAAATATCTTCCATCTGAAATAATAAAATTTAATGCAATATCCAAGAGTCAATTATTCTTCTAACCTTTGGCAAACATCTGAATTCTATTCCATCCAAGTACTGATGTTACTAATAAAATTAAAAACCTCATTTTTTGTATGAGCTACAGCAGGTAACTGGTATTCAAGTACAATATTTACAACAACAACACTCAATGTTATGAAAATCAAAGCATTGTATGGCCCTTCCTTTGCTTTTACAGGTTTAGGTCAAGCCAAAATAGCATAGGAGAAAAACTCTTACAAGAGCAGTATACACAGAGGTCAGCTCAGCATTTTAAAAATGAAGTTCAATTCATAACAGTATCCATCCAATGCTAGTGACTGGTGTTCAAACAGGAAGCTATTGAGAGGGGTGAATATATCCTTTTACCATGAAAGGTAGCAATAGCCAGTGTGTCTAAGCCATGCAAGTATCATCCATCTATTTCATGCATCAATGTTTAAGGAAGTGTTCACCAAACCTACTCACACCCAGGAAGATCAGTTTTTACAAGCTTCACACTCATTTAAGTTACTAGCATTAGTGAGTTGCTAAACAGAACCCTGGATACTGATGTAATTTATCTACAAAACCATAGTCACAGATAGTAGCTTCCATACCCTACCTGCTAGACAGCTTCAACTCTGGAGACAAAAAGGAAGATCAGTTGCATACTCAGTGCTAGTTTATGCATGCTCTTGCCTGCTAACAACTTAACTGGAAGCTTCCAAATGCTACTGAGCAGACTTCATTGTGTTGTGTTACCTATGATCTTTCAAATTCATATCTGTATTTGTTTAAATGGTGATCTATAGTTATGTGCAAGTTGAAGTGTACAACTTGACCAAGACTTAGCATTAAATTCTAGAAAACTTGCACAGAATAATTTGTTAGCTAGTTTCAAAATACATTTGGCAATATTAATATCTTTGTTTAAAAAAGCCCTGTCAGAAATACAACATATTAGTTGTCATGGTTCATTAGACCAGTTCCCACGTTACAGTATTAGTTGGTCAGATTATTAGTCTTCTGACTGTGAGAAGACATCACCATGGAATATGAACACAAAAAGAAACCTAACAAGAACTACATAAAAGCTATACTTTGATTTTCTAAAGGGGCTTTGTATCAACTTCAATTAGAGTATTGTAGCTTTATAAAACAAAATGCACAAGTATTGTTTAACATACTTAACCTGCAAGAGTATTTTTCCATGGAAGATGCTTTCTTGTTCACTTTCCAATAAATAAAGGCTTTCAATTGAAAGTATATATTTTCCTAGGTATCTGAAGTGGAATTGGGGGTGGGGGCTGGGGGTGGGGAGATGCTTCACTTTTCAGCAGTCAACTTCAATCACAAAGCACCTCTTGTCCCAATGTGTGCTCAAATCCAAGTGATATTTTCTTCCTGTGAAATATGACTAGAACATTCAAAGCAATTCAGTCCGTGTCCATAGCAGCACTGCGGGATTCCTTAGCTACCATAAGTCGCATCAGCTGACTGTGGAATTTCTCTATCTTCTTTACATCTTGAGCCTGGTCTGTTCTATATAGCAGACACTATCAAAAAAAAAAGTTACTGAATATCAGGTTTTATTTCAAACTTATTTTCTGACATTTAGTTTTAATACAAATTCATGCATTTGGACCAAAGTTTAAGCTACACCCTGAAAAGTTTCAAGTTCCTTATCAGTGCTATTTGTACTGTATCCATCTCACACTTTAAGGGGGCAACATAAAGCTTTTACACATTCAAGCTTCTAACTATAACAACAAGTTACTGTTAAGAGATCTTTCTCTGGGTCTTCCTGTATCTGCATTTGCAGTGCAAGTTCCTTCCAGCAGTGCTGCCTTCTATTTTGAAAACAGTTAAATAATTTATACTTAAAGAAAGTTTCCCAGTAATATACAGCATTTTGAATACACTAAAGGCTAGCCTGGAAAATGACAACAAAAAATCCACCAAGATACCTTCTTTTTAAAATGGGATATTTAAAAAATTTGAAGCAGACTAAGCCTAAAGCTATTTCCCTTTTAGATCTTTTTTACACTTTGTGGCCACTGATTTAAAAGGTAAAGTGAATTTTGGATTCTTACACACAGATAAACCACAAATTCAAGAGGTACTATGCCCTGGGGCCATACTGAAGAATGAGACTACGACACCTTCTTAAGGTTAACGGAACATCTTCCCCACAGCTTTTATACCAAACAGTCAAGACAAATGTAACTAAAGGGACAATACATCCTGGTTTGCCCAGATCTTGAATACCAGCTTTATCAGTTGGTGAAAATTAAAATGAGCATCCCAGAATCAGTCAGTCAGGTGTGGGAGGTGGAGCAGCATGATGCATCAAACAGTTTCCCATCCCCACCAGACTGCACCTGCACCCCTGCCCACCAGCTTCTGTTACTGCTTGCAGCAGCGCAGCTGACTTGGGGTGAGAGGGGACAGGACAGGTACAGTGCAATGACCATTCCTTAGTCACTGTAAGCATCACCAGCTTGCTATCCTATGACTACTACATACTGGACAAAGGATTTTTCTTTATGGCAAGCCTGAATTTAAAGTACTGATTTTAGGTACAAAGAAGTGGGAAAACATCAATGCTTTTGTTTGCTTAAGCAGCAGCTTGAAGATTTAGAGACCCTATCTGACACAGAAAATAAACTGGCAGAAAAATCTGACTACATGCCAAAAATGATTAGTTACCTCTAACTGAGCAGCAAAAGCACAGGAATTACCTAGCTATGCAGATTTGTTCTTTCACTTAAAGATGGAAAGCTTCAGTCTCCAGGGCTGTCAATACAGCAGCTTTACCAGCCTTAAATTCATGTAAAACTTAAAAAAAACACCTACACCCAAATCTGAGACACTCAAGAGAACATAAGCCGGTTTCCTTTTCCCCCCAGTTATAATCAGCTCTGCCAAGTCAACAGTAGGAAAACGTAACTTAGTAAAGTTACTCACTGTGACTTAGTTACAAGAAGCAGATCTTGCCTCCCCATAAAGCCTTACTGTCACTGAAGTGCCTGTATTCAGTAGAAAGGAAGGACTGAAAGTTTCACCCAAGAATGGCGTATTACTTCTCTACAGCCTAGACTCAGCAGCACTGGCTACCCCTTCCGACTGATCTGCACAGATCAAATAGACAACCCAGATTCCCAAACGTTACTGTTTGCTGTGGAAAAACGTGGATAGTCTCCTTTAGAGGAGAAAAATGCAGGAAACAGCAGGTTTTCCCCTGGAGGCTGGCAGACTTCCAGCCTCCAAGGGGCTGCAGGGAGGACACAGGGGATGCCACATGCATGCACCACAGACATGCATAAGGCAGCTAGGCAGGCTGGTGGAGAGCAGCTCCCTCCAGGTAAGTCTAAAGGGTGGGGGGGAAGGGAATCACCTGGGCAGCACAGCACCCCCTCCCATGCCAGGTTCTGCCTGCTAGGCCATGGAAGCAGCTCCTGCTCAGAGCTGGTCCATCCTGTCACAGTCCTGCTGTGGGCACAGAAGTCTCAGGTGAGGGAAATGTGCCTCCCCTCACCTCTCCTCTAAATCACATGTGCTACCCCCCTCCCCTTCCTCCCACACTGGGAGGCTGGGGCCTGGAAGCAATGGGTCAAGACTGAGGGGCATCGGCAGGGGTGGAAGTGGGGGCTGTGAGTTGGGAGTGAGGCATTGGAATAGGCAGGGTACAGGCATATCAGGACTGTTCAGCAGAGGGCTGGTGGAGTGAGATGGGTGGTAAAACAGGATAGCTACACCTGGACCCTCATCCTGGTGAGTGAAGGGGACAGTAGGAGCTCTGATTTTCCATGACAGAAAAAAACCCATAAAAAGCCACCAAAATATACAGCTATTTGGTATTTAGAATTTATTATGCTTGAAGTATGGATAGGCTTCCAAATTGTAGCTACATTAATAACAACATTGTGCTCAACTGATTTGACATATATACTTTTTATTCATATATATGCAATCAGAAAAAAAAATGAAGATTTGGGCTTTTTAAAAAAAATCAGAGGATTTGTATTTATTATCAGAGAATTTAGTATTTTTAAAACAAAGAAAACCAGGATCCCTGATATTGTTATATGCAACTAGCAATAAAAATATTGCATTGCAAGTATCCTTCTGGTTCAACATACAGCACCTTTTCTCCTTCTCATCATAAATGAAATAGGGTTGGAAGGAACTTTTATACTGATATATCAACAAAAAAATTCCACATAATTTTGGGTGTGATCTTTTGCATCATTTTATGCTGGCAGAAGGCTTAGTATAACTACATCTGCACCAGTATAAGAGCTTTTTTCAGTACAAATTATATTGCTCATTGAGTCAGTATAAGATACTGGAACAAAATACTTTTTGGCTAGTATAAATTGAGTCTATTTTAGCAAATTTTCCAAAGTAAAATAGCAAACTCTCTCTTGTGTTCGCCCAAGTTTTTTATATAAGCAAAATAAAGATTTTTTTTTTATGGGAGCAAATGTATTTATAATTTTAAAAAAATCCAATAAATTCCTTTGGAACAGTTATGAGCTATTAATGAGAACAGAGTTGGGCATTACATCAGCATCAGAAGCACACAGACTAATTTAAGTACTGTGATGACTTGAGAAGTTACAGCTAATCCTACAAAATTAAGCAAGATTCCCAAAAGCAGTTTCTACTATCAGTCAGGTTACATGACATCATTTGTCTTAAAAAGCCTGCATTATTAAGCCAAGGTCACAAATGCTCCTTACTTACAACAACATCATCTGTTACTTTGATACAAAGGTTCCCATCACAGTGGCGATATTTAAGAACCACACGCACCTGAAATGACAAAGACATTTTTAGTAATTATACACAGACATCTGAATATTTATACCAAGTTTTCCTGAACTGCAATGCCTTGTTTTTACATTTTACTGGTTTCAATAACTTGTACATAAAGTTTCACCATGGAATTTAATTTGTTCATTTATGATCCATTTCTTTCATTTCCATGCACTATCAGAATATTTAAAACTTGTCTACACTGTGAACAATCTAAAATGTGACAAAATGCAACAGTTAAGAGGCAGTGACTTGGACGACTACACAGTCCCATGGGTGGCGAATTGGCTAGAGGGTCACACCCAGAGAGTCACGGTGGATGGGTTGGTTTCGACCTGGAAGGGTGTGAGCAGTGGGGTACCGTAGGGCTCAGTCCTTGGACCGATGCCCTTCAATGTCTTCATCAGCAACTTGGACAAGGGAGTGAAGTGTACTCTGTCCAAGTTTGCAGATGACAGAAAACTGGGGAGAAGTGGACATGCCAAAGGGCAGGAAACGGCTACAAGCAGACCCGAACAGGTTGGACAAATGGGCAGAAAACAACAGAAGGCAATTCAACAAGGAGAAATGCAAAGTGCTGCACCTAGGGAGGAAAAATGTCCAGCATACCTACTGCCTAGGGAGTGACCTGCTTGGTGGAATGGAAGCAGAAAGGGATCTTGGAGTCCTAGTAGACTCCAAGATGAACCTGAGTCAGCACTGTGACGAAGCCATCAGAAAAGCTAACGGCACTTTATCGTGCATCAGCAGATGCATGATGAATACATCCAAGGAGGTGATACTTCCCCTCTACTGGGCGCTGGTCAGACCGTAGTTGGAGTACTGCGTGCAATTCTGGGCACTGCACTTCAAGAGAGATGTGGATAACCAGGAGAGGGTCCAGAGAAGGGCCACTCATATGTTTAAGGGCTTGCAGGCCAAGCCCTATGAGTAGAGACTAGAGAACCTGGACCTTTTTAGCCTCTGCAAGAGAAGGTTGAGAGGCAACCTTGTGGCTGCCTATAAGTTCATCACGGGAGCACAGAAGGGAACTGGTGAGGTTTTATTCACCAAGGCGCCCCACAGGTTACAAGAAATAATGTCCACAAGCTAGCAGAGAACTTCTTCACAGTTAGAGTGGCCAAGGTCTGGAATGGGCTCCCAAGGGAGGTGGTGCTCTCCCCTACCCTGAGGGTCTTCAAGAGGAGGTTGGATATGTACCTAGCTGGGGTCATCTAAACCCAGCACTCTTTCCTGCCTATCCAGGGGGTTGGACTCAATGATCTGTTGAGGCCCCTTCTGACCCTAACATCTATGAAAAGGTTGTGGGTATGCTTTTATAACAGTTAGACACAGTCTCGTAAAAAAAAGGAAGCCTAACCTATCTGTTATCCTATTAAGTTTACAGCTTTCAAATGTATTATTTGGTCACACCACAATCCATTTAGCTAGATATAAGAGTAAAAACATTTTGTCACATTCAAATGAGGCAAAAGCAGCAGCCATTAAATATCTAATAATGAGTTAGGAATTGTTTTGGATCTGGCCATGAGAGGCAAGACTGTTTCTGGTAGGATGGGGAAGCCTGAGAAGAAAGACTAGGAATCAACCATGTTTTTGCTATATTCCATGGGAGAGGAGGAAGAATCATGTGAGTATCATTGTGGGACTAGTTTAAGACAGAAAAAAAGAAGAAAAATCATTCATGTTTTGGATCAGAGAATAAAAAAGAAAAAATAATTTCTTTACAACCCTTGCCTTTCCCTCCCCTCTCAAACACACCCCAATCCTAGTCAGGATTTGTCCATACAGGAGATTTTTCAGGTGGTGTGAAATCTAGAGTCCAGGTGACTGGAAAGAAAGCAAAAGAATAGAGAAAGCTTTGAATTCAACCATTCAAATTAACATAAAACTTGGTATCACAATATACCACAACAGTATCCTCTGTGGCACCTTCAGAGAAAAGATGATTTGACACAACAGAAAGTTTTACAACAAGCTGACTGAAAGTGGGCAAAAAACCTTAAAACACAGTTAGCAGGGTTGTATATCAAAGATATACTTTGATCACTGGAAATCACCTTTTCAAACCTTTCCCTGCTTAAAAGTAAACTGAAAAGCTGAATCAAAGCTTGCTACTGGCTATGGTGAGTACTGGAAAGTTCAGCTCAACCCAACCCAGTCTTATGCCACTAACTTCTACAATATCTAATGTTGTGTTTAACAAGTTAATTTCTAGCCACTGTAGTTAAGAAATCCTTCCAAACAAGCCAATGTAATTGAGCTAGAGTCTGTAAGCAGACTATTCCAACACCCCTGATGATAGTTTTCGCAAGTAGAGAGAAAATTAAGTATACAGATAATTTTAAAGCTCCTAAAATTAGAGCTGTGGACAGCAGTTAAACTAGGACAAGTTCTCAGTTACATTCTGCAGCTGCTTGTGAAAGAGCAATTGAAGTGTGCCCCCTTTTTTTTTTTTTTTTTTTTTTAAGAAGATCACCACTAATAATCATCATTTGCATTCAGATTAAATCCAAATACAACCTTCACATCTTCTTCAACTCGGTTACTGAACACCCTAAAGCTGTTACGACAAGACATACAAATCATAGACCTCTCCCCACACAATGCATTTCTTACCTGCAAATGACCAAAAAGCTACCTCCTTTCTAACTGAATGTAGAACTGCTGATAGTGATCTGCATATTTATGACCATCATCCTTTATAGAACACATACCCAGCAGTAAAATTTCAGTCAGACTATAACAGGTCATTGTTATCACAATGCTCGTTACCCCATTATGCAACGATGCCTCACCAAATACAAGAAGTGCATCTTACAGGTATGTTCATCAACATTCCTTATCATGAGACCAACTCATTACTCAAGAAGAGTCTCTACCCCTTTGCCCACAGCACCTGCATTCCATTGGAACATAGAAACAAGCTGGGAGTGGTGGGGGTGGGCGGAATGAAAGCAGCAGCTTTCATATAGATAATTGTATTTGAACCTATCTGTAGCATTTATTCCAGAGACAAGAATTGGAACTGGTTAGCTTTGTGACCAAGCTCTTATTTTCTCAGCTTGCTGTTCCTGCAGTGTTTGTTGGGTCACAAGACTGTACGAAGATTGCAAACAAACTTTAAAAATGGATCAACAAACTTAAAAAAAAAAAATCATTATCCTGTAAAGAAGAAAAACATGGGAAGCCATGGCTTTTACCTTGCAGGCTGGCAGAGTTCCAGCTTGCAAGGAGCTGCTTGGCGCCCCCCCCTGCCCCACACACCAGGGGACTGGGGGCAGCGAGTCACAACTGGCCATTGATGCTTACAAATGGGTCTTGGTACAAAAAGGTAGAGAACTGCTGTTAAAACAAGAAATGATTAATTCGTGCTATTTTGGGTTGGAAAGAAGAAAATATTGTATTTTAAAAGTCCCCAAGTATTGCTAGGGAGGTACGCTAAGACTGTACCACCAAATGGTTCAAATTAAACAGCTACGCAAGCAGACACAATGTAGAATTTATGAAAAAAGGAAAACCCTTCCCCCATAAAAACCACCCCACCATTTACAAGAGAGCTGGCAGCAGAGACCTATACAAGTGCATCTCAGATGTGCCAGGCTGGGGGGAAACAGGTCTTGAGACTGCCAGAAGATTCTAGGGTTTAGGAAGGCAAGAAAATTGTTCTTGGCTTCTGAAGAGTTTATGTGGGTAGTAAAGTAGCTTTAAACAGCTTTATCAGACATTTACATACCAACCAACAGGTTCAGGGACAATGCTCTCAGAGGAACCACAGCAGCCCATCTTTCAGAAAAAGCAGAAGTATGAACTGAATTTTTCAAGTAGGGTTTTACCTGAACTTCACCAAGTCTCTGCAATGTTTCCCAGCATCAATTTCTAGCTAATAGGTGCCTGACAAATTTTGTAAATCATGACTATTAGAAGTAAGGGAGAAAAGACAACCTTTTAAACTAGGAAGCACCTGTTTTTATCACAATCCCTGAAGTGGTTGTTTTTTTGGGGGGGAGGGCCTGTAATAAATAATCCAAGAACCCATGAACTTCAAGAAGTTTACATCAGCTGGCCTTGCACTAGTGCATTTTTTTTAAACTTGGTTAATTTTAGGCCTGGGCTTGGGTTAAGCTAGTTATAGATGTTGAATGAAGTGTCACCCACTTCATGCATAGGTAGAGTAAGTGTTGTAGGTCTGCAGCAGCTGCAGTAGCTGTTAGCTTGCTCGCCTCTAGCAGTGGTTCCCAACATTTTTTATACTACGGATTGGCAAACTCACTTCAAATAATTTTGGCGGATCGGGTATAGAAACAATTTAATTTTTAGTGGGGTGGGGTCTGCAAAGAACATCATCAATAAAGTTAGAGACAATAGCTAAAAACCATACATACACATCACTAGCTGGCTTACGTTAGCTAGCTAGATGCTGAGGATACAAGGAGACAAACCAGTAGCTACAGAAGTCTTGCCGATTCAGAAGTGACTAGCCACAGTTACTGCAGTCTAATTTCAAAAGCTAATGTCACAGTTATCCGCCAAGTAAAGACATTCTCACCCAGTCAATCAGCATGGTGTGGATGTGGCCTGGGCATAGAACTGTTGCTAGCAGTGATTAAGCTTGTGGCACAACCTGGCAGCCAACCCTTCGTGGCCTGCCACCAGGTCATGGCCTAGTGGTTGGGAACCTCTGGCCTATAGTAACTATCCACTCCCTACCACAGTTGCAAACACTTGAACAACACTTACTTCAAACAGACACTCCAGAAAAGCTGTTAGTTTGTTCAGTCCAGATGCTGGCATAAATTTACATCAGTGCATAACACACACTTAGGTTACCTAGTGTAATGGAAGTTTTTTGGGTTTTTGTTTTGTGTTTTTTTTTTAGCAAATACGCTCACATATGCAGTCATTCTCTTGAATAAATGCTATAAACAGAGAAGTCAGCTGTTATCATGCAGCTTTAAGTTTTTAAGGGGGAAAGCAAATTACCACCCATCCTGGCCTTTAATCATT
This sequence comes from Caiman crocodilus, assembly GCA_030014935.1. Taxonomy (NCBI): domain Eukaryota; kingdom Metazoa; phylum Chordata; order Crocodylia; family Alligatoridae; genus Caiman; species Caiman crocodilus. The sequence continues at coordinate 59,930,514 of JAGPOW010003648.1, forward strand.
ACTTTTGGTACCTCGTATATTTCAACAAAACCCTGAACATTTTCACCATCTGAATGAATCAGTTCTTACTGTACAGCTATTTTGTCAAGTAAGCAAACACAGCACCATCCTCTTCTGAACCTATCAGTCACGACAAAAACAGGTGAAACTTTTCCCCACAAACCAACTTCAGCATAAAAAGATTTGATGCCAGCTCACTGAGATGAAGCAATTACACCTAGTAACTGACCCCTTTAAAGGTTTTCTTTAAGCCCTTTCCTTCTTCTGTCTGCTACACTAAACCCTCTTACTTCATCAGTTGGAAAGGTAAGCTATTCGAAACACAGTAGATGCCCACAAGTAATTTAGAAGCTTAACAAATGCTCGCTTTATGATGAAGCTTTGCAAGTCGGTCTACTACACAGTAATGGAATAAGAAAAAACTAGAAAAAAGGGCTACCAGACAAACACACACAAGTCACTAATCAAACACCTTTTTAACAATTCACAAGCCTTGCATATTTGTCCCAATACCAATATACTTACCCCTGAACATACCACAAACTAAATGCAGTTTTCAAATGTGTTACTGAAATCAGATGCAAGAAAGCTACCAGACATTTAAACAAGCCAAGCACAGAAGACATCTGAGACCAGATGGATTGGTTACGGTCCCAAGTTCATACTACACATCCATGGTTCTGAACCCAGGTGCCAGAGCACCACTCCAGGCTCATGATACAAGACCCTGCAGGATGCCATGGCACAAATGCCACTCCTATAGCAACCAAGTGAAACCCCAATGTACATCCTCCAGAACCAGACTGGGGGTGGGGGGTGGGGGGTGTTGATCTTGTCACAGCCCTTCCCAAGCCAACTCTGCATGCTTGTCCTGGAAAGAGGCAAAGTGGATTGATGGAACTGTTCCATGCATCTGTTTCTAGTACGAGCACAAGACGCCAAACCAAGAAGGGCTATAGCAAGAACAAGGGCTCACACCTGCTTTAGGTTTATCAGACTCTAACATGGACACTCCTACTCCAGCCCTTCTCCCATGAAGCACACAGGGCGGTTCCATCTGGCCTTGGCATTCCGGGGGCAAGGAATGAAGAGGGAAGCCAGGGCAGCACAATGGTGGGATCTCAGTTGGGTGTCACCAAATTCAAACACGTTGAGTGGGGCACTTCTTGAAAACCTGGGAGCCACAGCACTAGGTACTAGGCCAGCTGACATCACAGAGCCAGACCTACTTACAAGGGAACGTCACCACCTTGCCTTGCCACATCAGTGCCACATGCTGCCCTTCAGCAAAGGGGACTGTTAGAAGAGAACTCATGGTGGGGAGGAGAGGAGAAAAACTAAGACCACAGGAGATTATGTAAACCCTTGTAAACAGGAAATTAATGTATTTTAAAGCTGAATCTATTTCAAGTTCCCTGGGCTGGAAGACCCCTCATTAAGTTGGAACAGCAGAGCTGCTGCATGCAGAACAGAAATACCATTAAACAAAACAATAGGAACAAAAGATCCCCGGTTTCTCCTTTTCACTGAAAAATGCTGCAAGTCTCAGTCGCAGCTATTGCAAAGGCTTGACTCTGAGGCTGAAAGTGAAGAAAGCTGCTGATTTCAGCAATGGACTAGAGGCTATAAAGTTAAAACCATCCTAGGGAATCCTGTTTTTTCCCCCCCTAGAATAATTTCCAACCGATTCAAAAATAAACTGAAAAGAGTGGGGGAAGATAACCAAGATTTTCTTCCTTGCTCCATTTTTTAAAAATTTCATTTTCTTGACTGCATTGATCTGTGGTTGTTGGCCCATGTAGGGCTGGGGCCTCTCCTTCCCCGCAGGCCTGGCGCCTCCCGCCCCGCAGACGCCCGGACCTTCATGGGGTCGGCGAGGTAGAGCTTCTCAGCGGCGCGCGTGAACTCCTCCCAGGTCTGGTAGTGCGGCATGGCGACCCCACAACACCCCGCACCGCTGGGCTGCGCGACCCCTCACCAAGACACCACCGGGCGAGCTCAGTAAGGCGCCGTCCTATTGGTGCTCCTGCAAAAGTAGGTCCAATCGCAGAGCGCGTTGTTTAAACATTCTTCCCACACCTCCCCGCCAGCGCAGACCGGCAGTTGGAGAAGACGCATCCATCCGGTGAGGCCGGGGCGCCGCTCTGGCTGCATGCTCACAGCGCCCCTCACAGGCTGGGAGGGGCGGTCACCCATCGCTGCTGAGGACCTAGGGATACTTTCTCTGGAGGAAGCCCGGGGCACCTGATTGGCTCCTGCAGCAGCTAATCAGGACGCAGGTTCGAGCCCCGGTTCGGGCTTAGGGGTACCCTCTCTCCCTCGCCTTAGCGCTCCTGTTTGGGGTTGGTTTCCCCATGTAACTCCAGTGCTGTATAAGGCCCTAGCTACTGGACTCAGGGGATCACAGGGGTGATGCCAATTCAGGCACATGAAGCAAGGGCAGCCTGACAGCTTTGATACCAATAGATCTGGGAGAGGAAGCCCACATTCAGTGTTTTGCTGTTCTTACTTGTTTGAAGGCCGGGTAGCATCCCTGGTGGGCAGCCAGGTGAGGTGTGGCAGCTGGTGGTGCTGGCACCAGGAACAGCTCTGGCTGTGGTGGCATTTCAGAGGGCATGCAGAGAGGAGGGCAGGTGTCCCTGAGTGCAAGCCAGCCAGACGTCTGCCTGGGGTGAGGCCCCTGCTACATGTTATGTCTGTTATGCAGTTCTTAGGGCATATGCAATATCTTTTATTAGACCAACTCAAATAGTTGGAAAAATTCTTCTGTGCAAGCTTTCAGGTATAAATATACTTCGTCAGGCTGAGGAATCATCTGCAGTTGGTCTGTTATGCAAGTAACTAGTGAATTGCATAATAGATTGACACCAGTTGCATAAGTAATTATTACAAGTAATGACATAAGTAATTATCACATGATAAAGAGGGCTCTCTGGCTATGAAAAGAGCCAACCAGCTCCATAGTTAGTGCTTGAAAACTTGTAACAACTCTAGAAAGCTGGTTTTTACCCAGCTTTTATTTCAATGTGTGGGATGGTTTGGGCAGGGACTTGGACTTGAGCAGAGGGTTGGGCACAGCCTCCAGCCACGCTGTCCCCGGCTGCTGCCATTCTGGATGCACATCCCTCCACAGTGCTGGCCAATGTGAGAACTCACAGCCCTGGGGCTTGGTTTGAGTGTAAACCCAGCCTCAGAAGCCAAGTTTTCTAAGGGAAGGGAGAAGTAGTGCTCTGGAGCAGAAGGAGTCTCTCCAGGTGATGCTGACCTCCACTGTCATCAATAAAGCGGAAGATATTAAGAATTAGGGCCACAAGGGGTGAGGCCTGGTGCAGGGAGTTAGGGTTAGTGGGAGAGTGAATCCCCGAGGAGAGATGGATTGTCCAAGCCATAGAGGTGGTTCCAATTCAGATTTAAGCCCACATTGCACTGTGAGCCAATAAACATAGTCATGAATATTATGTAAACACTGTGAACGGGAAGTGAATTTCTTTTAAAGCTGAATCTATTTCTAGTTCCCCAGGCTGGAAGGCCCCTCATTAAGTTGGAACTCAGCTGTGTGCAGAACAGAAACATCTTTAAACAAAAAATCACTGGTTTCTCTGCTTAGCTGAGAAATGCTTCAAGTCCCAGCCACAGCTATTTCAAAGGCTTGACTCACAACAGACGTTGTGGCTGAGGCTGAAAACGAAGTTGAAGCTACTGATTTCAGCAAGGGACTAGAGGCTATGAAATTATAACCATCCTAGGGAATCCTGTTTTTTCCTTCCCCTAGAATAATTTTAAACTGATTAAAAATAAATTGAAAAGAAAAATTAGGAAAAAATATGCACATTTTTTCTCCCTGCTCCATATTTTTATTTCATTTTCTTGAGTGCATTGATCTGTGGTGGTTGCCTCATAATTGCACAGGTTGAGATCATAACCAATCAGGTTGCTCCGTTAGTCCTGTTGATGTTATAAAGCTTGTATAATTGCCCTATTATAATCAAGCAAGCAAAATAGCAGCTTTCTATTATCTGCCTTAGGGGGATGCACTTAGAACCCAGAAGTCCCAGATCTGAATCACAATGGAAGCGGTTGTTTTGGATTACTTATACTGCAATGAACAAACCTCCATCATGTGGTGAAGTAAACAAGTAGAAAAGCAGTTAAGGAGGCAGGTCTGCATAGGAGAGGATGAATTATGTACAGCAGCACCAGTTTCCACCAGCAACATGGGGAAATCATAGCAATGGTTTTGTTAACCACAAAAGGAAGGAGAGGGGAAAGAGGAGATGTTGTGGAAAAGGAGAGAGAATGAGGAGGTGTGTGGTATGGAAGAAGATATTTGAGTGAATTTCTCTGAGCCAGAAAATAATTGCTACTATGGGACCTAACAGGAGAAAAGCCTGCAGTGTTTTTTTTGTACTTGACTTCAGTAAGTTACTGCTATGTGATACTGATAGTTCAGCTTCTGGTAGAGCTTGCAGAGAGGCAATAAGTAGTAACAAGCTTGTCTATAGTGCTGCAGTGGCAGGTCCTGACAAAGATCAAGTTGGGTATGCCCTGCCCATGCATGTCCGCTCTTACGTTCTAGACCCTGAAGCTTGCTATTGAAGTGATTCTGTGCTTGTCCCCAGGGGTAGTTCTCAGGCTTGAGAGCAAATGCTGGGTATGAGCTCAGAGAAGTCTGAGCTCAGGTAAAGTTTTGGGTCAGGAGCCTACCTGCAGACTGGGACATGTAGGGCATGCTGAGCCTTAACCTGGGACCTGAACATTCTTCCAACAAAATCTTTCAAGTGGATACCCGTAGACTTGTGGATAGCTCAGCTTTTGAGGACCCTACCTCAGAAAACCTTAGGTCTGACTTTCAGAAGTGCTTCAGTGTGAATTGAAGGGATTGGGTGAGTGGCTTTAGTGGACTAGCAAATCCATCACAGAGAGTCTGATTCTTTACCATGCTGTGTATTTATTTACAACTCTGAAAAGTGGCTGTAATTGTGTATCTCTTTTCTTTTGATTTAAGAGTACCTGACCCCCACCAAAGAGATGTAAATGGCTTCACAAGGAGCCAAGCTGAAGAAAGCAGAACTTAAAATAGATAATGTTCTATAGTGCAATTACCCATCAGATTTGGGGCAAAATTTTCAAGTGTCCATTGATTTTTTTTTTTTTTTTTTCAGTCTCAGTTCTTAACATCCACCCTACAGTTTACAACTGATTATAAATTCATCACAGGGCTAGTTTTCAGAGTTGAAATCAGTGGGATATGTGAGTTTATTTTCTCTGAAAATGAGGTCCAGCAGCTGAAGTTTAGCACCTAAAAGCAGAGGTTATTTCTGAAAAGTTGATCTTGTGTAATGACGGGTACTAGGTAATCTGTTATTTCACTCTGCTGTTTTAATCCTGATTGGAAGCCAGAGTATTTTCTTGCCATGATTGAAGTACACCTTTGATCTTTGCAGCTGTTTAGTTTAAAATTATATGTTTAAGTGTGTCCAAAACCAAATTTTGCAAGCACATCCCAGAACAAGGTAGGTAGGTAGGAATCCTTGAGATTTTTCAGTAGGTTGCTTGTTTAGCACAGCATGTTATAGACTGAAAATTCATCTATCTGTGTGAGAGATGTCTGGTTTTGAGCCAATAATAATCAAGTGTTTGAGAATAAATGAATAATCTCTATTTAAAAATAAAATAATACAGAGATTTATGTTTTCTGTCTTCCTCATTTTCTTTTTTTTTTTTTTGAGCTTTTTTTTCTTTTCTGAAACCATTCCACAAATTCTGTATTACTCTTCTAGCACTATATAAAGTTTCAGTTTTCCTTAGCTTCATCTGATATATCTGAGTTCTATTCCATTAGCCTACTTCTGATAATATTTTTTTCTCCTTGGATCTAGTGCCATGAAAACCTGTACAGGAATAATATAAGCACTGGTGTGGTGAATTGGGTCTCACTTGCGGTTTTCTCTGGGGCCCTTTCCTTTCTTTGAACCTGCGTGTGCATGATTAATGATCTCTTTCTAAGCAAGATCTGACAAACATTGCCACTTCAAGTTCTGCTCTATATAATTACATTTATGCATCTGGATTCCACATGGTACTTTTTGTTTTCTGTCTAGTACCTTCTTTTTCATAAATTATATATTAAAAAAACAATAGAAAAAATTTGTACATCCTATCTTAGGGTCTAATTCTAATAGATGATGAGTGTCGGCAACTTCTACTGAAGTTAATGGATTAGGCATTTGTTTACCTGCTTTTCATGTTTACATGTTTCTCTGGCTTAAGATTCAGGTATCTTGTTTCCCTGTGCTAACAGATTTTTTTTTACTTTCTACATAAACAGTCCACTAGGTAGACTTCTGATTTTAGAAATGGAACTTAATGCTCTTATTTATCATTGTAGAACACTGCAAAGCAGGCCAGTCTTTCTGGCTAGAAAAAGCTCTGCATAAAACATTGTACATTATGTTGTTAAATTATGGATGTGACTGGAAACAATAGGCCCAACTCTGCTCTCAGTTACATCATTGTAAATGCAGAGAGGCATTGATTTCAATGGAGTGATTTTTGTATTTACAATATTGTAATTAAGAGCAGAGTTTGGTCTGGTGGGACTAATCCTGATCTTGCAGTGAAGCTGTATAGGTGTAAAAGATACAAAAGTAAAACTTGAACCTTGCCTCATGTATCCTTTTGCAGCTTCTGAAAAATTAGGTGCTCATAGGCAAGTTTGCACAAGGTAATTATTACAGAAAATGTATCATGGCTCTTGGATACATTTTAACTTCTGTTTATGACAGTCAGGTCTGGTCCTAATAAGGATAATAGCAAGCCTCCCTTTGACTTGATAAGCTGTCTTCAAGTCATGATTAACCTTTCTTCCCTCATGTGTGCACTCTAAGCCTCCCTCTACATGTTACATGTATTACACAAGTCATTTAGATGAGCTACATGTGCGAAGTAACTATCACACCATAAAAAGGTCTATCCAGCTGTAAAGTTAGAGCTGGAAAATGTGTAATAATTTTATAGCTGATTTCTATCCAGCTTTAATTTGTATCCTTCCAGCCACAGGTGTGTACCATACACCACTGGGGCTGGAATCCCTGCAGCTGAAGAATACCCCCCCCCTCCCCTGAAGCTAAGAGTACCCCCCCTCAACTTGCCAGAACCAAGAATCCAGCAGCTGCGGACTCCCTATCCTAGCAGCTGTGGGGTGCTGCCCTGGCTGTGAGTCTGGTCAGCCACAGGACTTACAATTGTGAGAGCTTGCAACTTGCTGGTGCAGGGGGAGCCTGGGGTGGGGGAAGCCCACTGGGCGCTGCCAGGACCGAGAGTCTGAAGCTGCAGGACTCCCTGTTCTGGCAACTGTGGGGCACTGCCAGGGCCAGGAGTCCTGTCAGGTGTGGGACTCCCTTCCCTGGCAGCCATGGGGTGCAGCCACAGCTTCAAGTCTGGTCAGCTACAGAACTGACAGCTTTGAGTGCTTGCTACTTGCCTGAGCAGGGGAAGCCTGGGATGGTGATCCTGGGCTCCTCTTGCACCAGCATTAAGAAGTGATAGGACTGATGCTGATCCCACAATTGCACTTCCTGCCATGCATGTGCAGTGTGGCATGATGCACGATAGATCCCATCATGCATCAGATCCCATCATGCATCAGATCCTATCATGCCTTTACTTGAACATCTAGAGGGGCCTTAAAACAGCAGGAAAGCCATGAGAGGTGAAGCGACGGCATCAATGTGGAGCAAATTGCACCATGGCAGCTCTACAAAACAAGTAAGCAAGATTAGTTTGTTATTGTACATGAGGATGTACCCAAGGCACAGCTTGCCATGCCCTGTGCCAGCTGCAGAGTGCTGGTATCCCAGGGTCCCTTCTATGGATCAGCTGCATAACATCCCAAGATTCATCTGGTGACCTCTTTGTAGGACGGAGATGGGTCCTTTTCAAACAGTAAGAGCAACAGTATGGACTTGCTACACCCCAGCAATCACCAGATCTCAGTGCTGTACCTGGCTTCTTGCCACCAACTAAGGACTTCCAGTAAAGTGCCTAGCCATCAGGGACAGCACCAAAATGTTAAGATGAACAGTTCCATTACTTATGCAGCCTGTCACAGGAGGGTAGGGAGACACCCAAAAACAAAGACATCCAGGAGATGGGGAAGTACGGCATGCCCTGTGGTGGTCTTTAGTCTATGGACTGCTTCTTGTATCTACAACCAGTATGGACTAGTGGTAGAGGACTATGCTGTAAAGAGGGGACGATAATCAGTAGTGGTGGGAGAACTTCTGGATAAGGAAGGCCTGCTTCACCTGCTCTTTACAATGGCAGAGAAAAATGCTATTTCTTTTCTTTTGCCTGCTAATATCCAGAAGGTGCATTGCTGTCATAAGTAGTTAGCTGTAACTTGAAACTGTGCCTTTGTAGTTTGGCATGCCCACAATATAGGGAAACCATAGGGCTGTAGATGGTCCCAGGCAGCTGCTGGGGTGCAACAAGTTCATTGAAGGCTGCTGAAGTTCAGCAACCTAAACAAATGCTGACTGATCACATGTTTGCATGCACAAATGGATAATCCAAGCAGCATGCTTGCTCACTGTTGCTGTCCATTAGGCCTTTGTGAAGCGGCAAATATTTGATTCAAATTTTTTTATTCAGATTTTGGATTCGGCTGATTCAGAGGAACAGTGATTGAGGGGTTTGCTGCTGCAGATGCTCCCCTTCACCCTTGGGTTGCACATGCCTGCCAGCATGTGGACTGTACTGGACCTCAGTGGATCTAGCCATTTCTTCATGCCCTCCTTCAGCCTCTTCACCAGTGCCTGCACCTCTGGGAAAAGTAGCTTTCTCCAGCCAGGAACATCAATCCCCTGGAACTTCTCAAGCTCCTTCACTACAGGGATCACTTGACTGAGGAGGGCATCACCAATACTGAGGCTCTCAGTGGCCTTGAGGAATGGCTTGAGGACCAACAAGATCTGGGAGATGGTATCCAACTCTGTACTGTTAAGAGGGCCGCTGATCCCAGTCTCCCTGACTAAGGCCATCTCATGTATGGGCTTCTGTTGCTTGACCAGCCTTTTCAGCATCAGGTATGTGGAGCTCCACTGAGTCTCCACATCCTGCATGTTTTTGTGCTGCGGGATGCTCAGCTCTGCCTGTTTGTCCCACAGCATCTTGGCCCCCTTGAGGCTCTAATGGAAGTAGCCTGCCACCTTCCTGCATTTTGAAATGAGCTGGCTGTAGTGGTAGTGACAGCACCATCATCAGGAGCCCTGTCTGCCTCCAGGGCATCCCTGACTATGAGGTGGAACTTGTATGCCACACAGTGGATGCCAACAAAGTTAGCATCACGGACAGCCTTGACCATACTGGCCCCATTGTCGGTGACCATGACCCCCCCATGAGTGAGCTCGGCCTGCCCAATGAGCCACCCCTGCACCATGTGGTTCATGGCCACCATCATCTCCCTTGCCATATGGGACTTATTCATCACCTCTGCTTGGAGGCAAGCCCACCAACACCTTGACTGATTACACCAGTGCCCTGTGAGGGAGAGGTAGGCATGATCTCCACCCCAGCTGCTCCAGATGTCCAAGGTAAAGTGTAAAGCTACCTGCGGTCCTGCCTTTTGCAGCTCCTCCCTCAAATACTCTCTGCATGCCTCATGCAGGGAGGACACCACCGTCCTGCTAAAGGTGACGTGTGCGGGCACTCAGTAGGATGCAGCCATGAGCACCATGAACTGCCTGAACCCTGGATGCTCAACAAAAGAGAAGGGATGTCAGTCTAGAGAAAGCATCTCCCCAAAACTCTGGGTGACCTTGCTCACTCTTGCAATGTGCCCCACTTTGCAGCTTTCTCCCACTGCTCCAGGGTGGCCTGCCTCTGCTTCATAGGAATGGGGACTTTGGAGCAAGAGGGTGGCTTCTTTTTGGGCATGCTCCCACTGGTGCCAGGCTGAGGAGGAACGAGGGCAAGGGGGTGCTGCCTCCTTAGATGCAGCAGCATCGCTGTGATTGTGAAGTGTTTCACCTCCTTGCCCTGGCTGATTTGACTTCAGGTGTGCTGGCAGGTAGCATACCTGGGATCATCAGCCACCTCAAAATGATCCCACATTACATTACCCCCTGCTTCTGGGTTGAGGATGGGGATCCTGGCCTATCCCCCTCCTCACCAGGCAGAGGCACAACAACAGGGGAAGCTGAGCCACCTGCCTCCACAACCTCCTCTGAAGTGCCTACAAGAAGAGATCTGCCTTTAGGGGAACTTTGAGGGGTGTGGAGCACAAACTCAGATTCTCCCTTCTTCCCCAGAACTTCCTTAGCTATGGCACTCGGCTCCTCTGCTTCCAGATCCAGTTCCTCATGGCACTGGGAGGCTAACACTGGGAGCTGAAATTGGGGTAGAGAAGACTGTCATGCTGGTGCTGGTGGCTACTTCTGGTGTTAGTGGAGGTGGTGCAGGGACAGGTACTGCTCCTACCTCCTTGCTCCCACTGGCAGCAGAAGACTATGTTTGGGGAGGGGAGGAGCTTGTAGCTCTCCCCTTACCACCTCTAGCCCCTCTCCCTTCCCTGCCAGAAGACCTGGCACCTGCCTGTCCAGCACGCTTCATAATGTTTGCTGTGCTGCAAAATATATGTGTGTGTGTGTGTGTAAAACATCTTGTATGTAGTGTGCGTGTGTGTAATATATGTCTTTCTTGCACAGTGATGGATGACACACTGTCAGGGAAAACACAGCTTTCTTTTTAAAAAGGGGGAAAAATAACAAATAAGAGGATTTGGGCGGAAGAATAAGTTGAAAATAATGGATTGGATAGGGATGAGTAGAGGGATTCTAGGCGAGGGTAATTAGTAAGGTGTATTCAATCCTTTCTAAGATGAGAGACTAGCAAGAGACTGACTAGGGAGCCAGTATCTTTGACACTCTGTTGCTTCCAGATAGATAGCTCACAAAAGGCACACAGATGAGTTCACACACAGCCTTATATGCTGTTTCTACATCTCTCCCCCAGAGCACTGTAATTGGAAGGGAACTCAGGGAAAGATCACAGTCACTGGCCAGCTACAGCTGTCAATATTAGAGCAGTCTGTCCCCCCAATGCCTCCTCAGTTTTTGTTTCCCCACAAGACTGCCTTCTGAATCGCTGAATTGCTGAATCTTTTCTGAATTGACTTGGATGCTTCAAGTCGATTCGGAGCTTTTAATGGGTCTCCCAGTTCGATTCAGATTTGATGATTCAGCAGCTGAATCGGTGACCAAAGCTTCGCAAACGCCTACTGTCAGTGTCTCTGCTGTTGCCGGGGGGTGATGTAAAGAGCAGCAGGCTGGTAGTGGTGGCCTGGGGGGGGGTTGTATGACTCAGGAGACTCAAGAAAATGTTCTGGCTGGCAAAGAGGTCTTGACCATTGGGGACTTCTGAAACCATGTCTAGACTGCAAAAATACCAGGCAGCAGGGCCCTTGAACACACTAAGACCCTGCTTGGGCAGGGTAATGAAAGAAATATTAATTAATAATTATTGAATGCATATGTGCTGTTTTTTCACTTTCAGAATACCTTTCATATGAAGCTCTTTAAGCACTTAATATTAATTAACTAGGTAATTAAAACTCATTGGTCTTACCAGGTAATTAAGTATTGCTCTAACCATTTGGCAAATGATGAAAATACAGTACCAGTAGGTTAAATGTCAGTCACCCAAAAAGCCAGCTGTAATATTAAGTACAAAAATTAGAGATTTTAACTGCCTGTTCTAAGCTATAAACACTAGAAACATTGTCATTGGATGAGCTAATTTTGCATGCATTTTTAATTAAAAAAAAGTTACTGATGTATGTTGAATAGTCATTGAAATAGCAAAAGATCTCTCTTTACTTATGTTTTTATCAGACTGTCCTGAACAGAAGTTGCCTGTTCATTTTCTGGGCATTGCTCTAAAAATGTTCCCATTAGTCCATATGTTTCTGTCTGGTAGGAAGACGTGTCCTTTTCTGTTAAATGGTAACTGTGCTCATTTTGATCCCATCAGCATAATGATTTATTCAAAGCAATATGCCATCATGCAAGAGACATATGTTAGTGAGTAGAATCTATATTGTCATTACTCTGGCCATAGAGACTTATAAGTATATCATAGCAATTTTAGGATTGGCCTGTAGGGAAAAGAAGAATAGTTGGTCATCAGCACAAGAAGCAGCAGTTATATCATTTTGGAAGAAGCAAAAGCCTGTTAACATTAACTACTTGTAGATTTCACATTAAAAATATTTAAAAACTTAAAGAAGATTGATTCTTAATTAGTTTAAAAAGGATAAGCAAAAGCAATCTGGTTTCCTTGTCCCTGAATGATTTCATTTACTTCCTGATTTTGTAAACTTTAATACTTTTTTTTGGCAGATGACATACTTATTTCCCCAAAACTAAGCTGCTGGAAATTGAGGTGTGTGCTTTAAGTGAGGAAATATGATAATAGCAGCTTCTGCTGCATGAACCTCTGCTGGGGAAAAAGAAAGTAGGGCTGCACCATCCTTTGCTAGGATTGGTCTCTCTGCTGACTTGGTAGGCACTGCTGGCTGCTTACCCAGCTCACTTTGAGAAGAGGAAAAGAGTTGGCACTTTGGCTTAGGCAGCAGCACCTGCCCAGCCTGTGGTTAGGTGTTTAACAGAGCAGTGACATGTTCTGTTTCTCCATACTGCAGCTGCCTGTGTTTTCCCAGGGTAAATACTGTTCTTACCAGCATTTAAAAAAAATATATATCTTTTTCTTCATTCTGCCTTTAAAAACAAGGTGCATATCTTATTCAGGGGTGTGTTGTTTACAAGAAAATACAGTATAGAATTTCATAAGGCCTCTGTTACATATTTTTATTAAATTAATTTAAAATAATAATACATATTTACAAGTAGTGAAGAATTATGCAATTGATTTTACAATATTTAGCAAAAGGAAAATTACATATTTTGCTGTAGCTTTCATAATTTCTACCACTTCTCTCACTCTTGCATGTATTTTTTTCTCCCAGGTATATTTTATGCTGATTTTGCAGAACCCTGCATTGGCAAAAGCCAGCTATGCTTATGGCATTCTTTAAATGAAAAACAAAGTGTTATCTGATAGGAGCTTAGACTTGGGGTTGTTTTTCCCACTTTTTTTATGCTATTGCATTTAAAGTGATACAAGCCCCTAGTATAAAATAGAGTTTTACCAGTACTTTACTAGTATATCTTGAGTGCCAGTATAACTGCATCCACAGTTGGGGATTGAACTGCTTTAGTTTCTAAATCAATAAGACGTTCAAGACACCAGCATTTAGGTAGAATTTATGGTGCAGGAGAGGGGTCCTGTATTCACATACTGTACATTTCTGTATAGCAAGTTGGAATGCTGAAGAGGTATTTGTATTTGACAGAATGCTTGTGCAGATAAGAGTGCAGACTTACCATTACAAGCATTGGTGATGCATAGGGGGTGCACGTGCACCCCCTGAGCTTGGTGGTGCACCCTCTGCAAAAAGTGCTGGCAATACTGGCAGCAGCACTGGTGGGCAGATGCCACTTGCAACCTCTCCCCATACAGCTGACACTGTCAGAGGCATTTGCGGGTGGTCCCTGATCACCGCTGGCCGGTCTCTGACCACTGGCCAGTGCTCAACCCCGCTTCCCCCACTCCCTGGCCGCCACCTGCAGGAGCTTGCTGTGCCCCCCTAGCCTTCGGGAGCATGCGGAGTTCATGATTACAAGTGTAGCAGGCTCACCTTTCAGAGCCTGGGTTGAGTCCAAGGCTTGAGATCCTGCTGTTTTCATTGGTGGAGCCCATCCACCAATCAGGAGGCAGCAGGAGAAATAAAGTCCTGCCCCTTTCCTGAGGGGCAGGGGAGAAGAGCTCCCCTGGACCTGATTGAATACTGCAAACTGTCAGGTCTGGAAGACTTCAGGGGCGGAGCCCTGGAGCATATAAAGGAGCTGCGTGCCGAGCACCAGGGGAGATGCAGTGAGGGATTCGAGAAGAGTGAAGCCAAGGAAAGCTGGGGAGCTATCCCCCAGCGGGGGATAGGCCCAAGGTTCCTGAAGCTGACACTGAAGGAGCAGCCTTGGGAGCAGTGCGAGACTGCTCAGGCTGTTGATGGCCCTGGGAGCGGTGTGAGACTGCTCGGGCCCAACACTGTACGTGGTTCGGTCCACAGAGCCCAGGCTTTGGAAGCTGCAAGTGGTGGCTTGAGCCTGCAACCTCAGCAAGGCCAGCAGGCCACACGGTGCATGGGGCAGTGCACAGGGCAAAGGCCCCTGGGCTGCAGTGGGGCAGCTCCAGTCTCATCTCTCAGCAAGCAGCCAAGTCCCATGGTATGCAGGGCAGTGCACAGGCCCGAGCCTTGGGAGCCAGGGAGCAGTGGAGGCTGCTTGGGTTAGCCACCTTGCATGAGGACGGACAGCCAGAGCCTGAAGGGCCCGGCCTGTCCTAAGAGAGCCCTCAGTACTGAGCCAATTGTGCTGCAGCATGAGGTCCAGGGCCCAGGAGTCAGCAGTGGTGGTGCAGCAGCTGAGAGGAGCTGAGCCCTCAGTTCCCAGAGCAGGGCACAGGGTGGGGAGGAGCCCAGCATCGCAGGAGAGGTCTGGAGAGGCGCTCCAGCAAAGGAAACCCCATCAAGCTGTGCCCTGACCACCGCCACCTGAGGGAGCATGAGCTATTGGGCCCTTGGGTCCCACAGGGGAAAGACATTTGGGGTGGGCAAACCCAGAGAAGGGGCTGGGTGAGCAGTCCCTCCCTTCCCCCTGCCTAGTCAAGGCCCTAAGTGGAGGGGCCCCTGGTGCTTCTTGCATACCCCACAAGGGACCCCGTTGGAAGCAGGATTATCTCTTGCCATGGATCAGGGACTATATTAAGAGAGAAATGTTATTAAGATTGTTCATGTTTGTGCCTTATATTTTATAATTGAAATGTTGTATTATGATGTTGTAAATAGTGTTATTTAGGGATGACCTTGGTTATTGGTTAGTGTTCACTGGGTAAATATATGTATATGATATTTAGTTTTATGTTTATGTATGTTATAACTTAATAAATTGTATATAGTTAAGAACTTTTGGCTTGGGCTAACTCTATAGAGGAAAGAGGGATCTGGTTGAAATTCTGGCATCCCTCTCCCAGCACCCCCTCCTGCCTACCCATCCCATTCAGTTGAGAATAGGGCACACCCTTGGGTATACCTGGGTAACACAAGGATAAGAATCAAAAGAGAATTCTCAACATTATCATCCCCTTCCTCAGTCCTGTAAACACTTAAACTCTGATGTTCTTTTCCCCTCACCTTCAGGACTACAACATGATAAACCCTGAAATGTTACATGTATAAAGTGTGTTTTTGACCAGGGGAGCTGTAAGGCAAATTAATTGAGAGGCCTGTTTTTGGTATGTCTGAAATCTGGGATCCATGCCTGGAAGTGTCTCCTCGGTGCCACTGTGCAGTGTTTCCAGCATGGACCTTGACACAAAAGTCTCAAGTGTCCATCTGGGCCTTTGATGATAGCCTCATCTGTCTTGGTAGATGAATTAAGTCTTCAGAGCACTTCCATCCAGCATCTTTCATGAGATTTAAAATGCTTCTTAAAACAAGAAGGTTAAGAATGGTGGGAAAGTCCTATAAATTCCATGCAAGGATTTTTACTGGGAATGTATATGGGAGAAGATAATCTAGGCCAAGATTTGAAATACATGTCCAGACATTCTCTTCCTAAGTGATGCATTCTTCCTCTGCCTTAGCAAATATTCCTGACTTCTTTGTCACTCACTAAATACAAAATGGGTTGTGAATCTAACATTGCTTGCACAGAAGTCAGTGACCAAACTTATACACTTCCATTTCTTTTTACAGACTTGGAATTGGGTCCTGGCTACATCAGCCAGCTCAGATGTCACAAGCTTTTATAGGAGGAATTTATGAACAATCTGCAGCTAAATTCTCTGTAGAGCCCAAGAGGGATGAGGGGCTACCCAGAGACCACTACAGTGTAATCCCTGTCTGCAAAAAATCCCTGCCCCAGCGGCGCTACCATAGGAACTAGTTGCGATGGCTTTGTGCTTCCTGGGAATACCAGAAGAAACCCTAGAGAAGGAGATGCAGCTAGTCTTTGCTGCCTTTGCACCCCTATGGCTCTTCTTAGTTTTGTACAAGTATGAATCTGTTGACATTGATTGATTTACTCTGGTGTCATGACAGTATGAAGTAATCATCTGGTGGTTGCAGTTTGCTGTTAAAATTACAACAATAACTGGAAAACACATATTACCATCCATGGAGTGGAAAGTTTGCCGGTATTGACACAACAGCCTCTTCACTCAGGACTGGCAATGCTAAGCTCTGAGTCTGGAAGCTCTTTTCCATAGGAGTAGGATTAATTCAATATACCATAAATTTTGTTATGTATTCTGCTCATTCCTCAGAGAAGTATCATGAGAGTTAATTATTTCTCTACTCTGACTCAGACACTGATTTTGTGCCAGAGGTTTCTGGCAGTATGTATAATCCTAGTGATACCCCCAGTGAGGAAACCATTGTTAGCAATAGAGATGAGGAAGCCCTGAAGGAGGCTAACCCTGAACCTGATACAATAATAGAAGCCTTAACTTAAAGACAATAACAAAGGAAGAGATCTGGGAACCTTTAACTGTTATGATACTCTTAGTAAAGTCTCACCAAAAAAGGTTTTTTTTTGGTATCAAATTGCAGGTTTAGATCATTGGAGCTTGGCTTAGGGCCCACAGGCCAAATGTGGCCTGCAGAGCCATGTCATCTGACCTGTGGGGCTCTGCGCAGGTTTGAAAATTTGGCAATAGGGGTGGAACAGATGATGTCTGGGACCCACAGCAACAAATGATACGATGATTCCATTGCTGCCAAATTTCCAGATCTGTGGGGAGCTCTGCAGGTCAGATGACATAGCCTCATATACCAGGTGACCCTGGTGTGTGGGGTTGGGGTGTGGCCAGACGCAGCATGCAGTGCTGGGCCAGTGCAGGGCATTGCTCTGACTGGATCCAGCATATGGGACTGGGCTGGCCCACAGGGTTGCTCCATGAACTAACCCCACACTTTGACTCGGTGCTGGATCAAGACCAGCCCCGCAGCACTCATTCAAGCCACAGGACCAAATATTTTGAAGACCACTTCTTTTTCTTGAAGCTCAGCTGTGCTGGAAAAAAAGAAGATGCTGTACTGCTGGAAAGCCCTCATACTGGGCATCGTTCTCTTAGAAAGGGTTGCAGTGTAAAGCAGGTCTTAAGCAGAAATGTAGCAGATGGTCCACTCAACACAGCCACATCAGCAAATGTGGGCTGCAGGCATGACCCTGTTCACAAACTCCAGGAGATGTCACTTTGAAGCTAGTTAACACAGCAAGTTAAGAACCCTTTGGCTCTTTTCCATGTCATCCCCTTTATGACTTATAGTTTGGAGCTGGAAGTGGTATGAGTAAACTACATTTTAAACAGTGTTTCATTGCCTCTGGGTTTTTTATTTTAAACAGAAGTGATATAAGTTAGATGATGCCTACACACTGTCTGAGTGCAGAGGAACAGAGGGGGCAAAAGGGGCCAACACATCCATGTAGAGGCAGGAATAATTTATTGCTTATGGTGTTTCACTTGTTGCCAAGTTACTATTTTTTCCTTTTACTTCTATGTGGAGTTGGTAGTTCATTAGGAGACATTCATCCCTTTGAGAACTGCAGTGAAAGAGATTGTGTTCTCAAGTCCAAGAAAGAAGCGGGCAGACTATGTCAAATGACATCCTCCTTCTGTTAGCCAAATGGAAAAACCAGACATCTGGGTTGTTACAGCTTGTGACCTTTCTCTGTGTTCCCTAACAGATCTCACAGCCTCTCAGTTGTCCACAACCATATTTTATATTCAGGATTTGTAGTTCCTCTGGCAATTTGCATTCCTTTGTGAACTTCATCCTGGCATCATGTGTCCAGGGGAGCTTACAACCTTTCCATGGTTTCTATGAAACTTGGGCCAACTTCTCCAGCAGTTTGTTTCCTTTGTGTGATCACTCCCTGCACTGTCCAGTCTCACCTACTCTTGGACTTCTCTAATGTTTCTGGGCACTATATAACTTTTTAGAATGTTCCATTAAGCTTGCAATTTTCCTTAAAACCTTTAGAAGCCCATAGCATTTTCTGGTGTTCCCTGACAAAGTGGGTTTTTACAGTGACCCCAAAATACCAAAATTTCTCACCATTTTCTTCACCATAAGACCCAGATTCTAGCCTCCCCTCATCCAAGAGGGTTTGAATCCACAGGGTGCGTCTACACATGTAAGTATGTGCGCTTGCAGCAGCTCAAATAGAAGCAGTGCAAATTTGAGTCGGGGATTTTTGCCTCAGCACACATGCTTGGACATGCACTTTGTTGTGGAGCAAATTGTGCCACTTGGGGCAAAATCATCCTGCCTGGCTTCTCCTGGATCTGCAGCCAGTGGGGAGCTAGAGCCAGCGGCCATCACCTGTGCTATAAAAAGCTGCCCTATCAAGTAGCTCAGGGCTACTAGCTCTCAGGAGCTTCTGGGGTCCAGCCAATTGGTGCCTGGGGACACTACCCCTTGTGCCAGCTGGACTGCTGAATCAGCCCTGAGAGTTCTCTGCACCCTCTACCCACTGCAGCAGTCTGGCAGTGGGGGTTGCTGCACACCTGCCAGAACCACATGGGGACTACACAGCCAGTAGAGGCATCTGCCCCTCTGATCCAGCTGCCAGTGGGCTGTGGCTGCAGGGTTGGCTTTTCTATGGCACTACTGCCATGTGTGCCCCCTGCCCCGCTATCTGGGCAGCTATCACCCAGAAGTTATTCTCAGTGTGGTGGCCTGCTTTGAATTGTCAAATCATGTCCTCTTGGCCCCAGTTGGCCTGGAGGTCAACCACCTTCAGCTGGATCCAAGGTGCCAGATCTGAGCAGGCAGGGTCCTGCCACTGGCCTCCCTAGCAGGAATTCTGAAGTTCCCTATTTCAAAACTGAAAAATCCCTGATAAAAAAAATCCCAAAGTCACTCTGTGTAATACCCTGAAATCCATGTCCCTCCATGACTAAAACAAAGACCACTATATATATATAGAGAGAGAGAGAGAGAGAGAGAGAGTGAAAGACAGAGAGACAGCAATCGGTTGGGCAATGTTTTATTGATATATCTACAGTGTTAAAGCAATTTGGAAAACTACCGGTGTCTCTATCATAATAATAAAGTGAATTATAAATACATGTTTCATGAATTCATTAATATATGTTTTGCTGCCCCCACAGGGGCCACAGCTCCCCAGCAGGGCCTACATGCTCCACCCCTGTTTGCGCCGCCAGTCCCCGCAATTGCTGCCCCACTTGGCCCCTTCCCTGCCAGCTCCTGCAGCCCCCCTGATGCCTGCCCCCTAGCCCCACCCCACTCCTGAAGACCCCACAATGGCCTCATCCCCCACTTGCACGCCTAGCCCCTCATGGCTGCCCCCCTCAACCTCAGCCTCTGGCACTTAGAAAAAAAAGCAACAAAAAAGCACCTCTACTTACCCCAGGAGCAGGGGCTGGCGGGGGCTCCAGAGCCTCCTGGTAGAGCCCCCCACAGGGCAGCACAGGGCAGTGGGGAGGCCCCAGTGATCCATACGGCAGCTGGAACTGCTGCTAAGTGGCAGGGTTTGGGGTTTTTTTGGGGGGGGTTCTTCTGTGATGCTGGGGTGCGGGGCAGGGATTGGGGGGCTAAGGCCGGGCAGGGCAGGGATGGGGGGGGCTCAGGGGGCAGGCGGGGGTTGGAGCCAGGTGGGGCAGGAATCGAGAGGCTGGGGGAATGGGCGGGGCTGGCGGGGGTCCCCCCATGGTCTTTCCCCTCCTCAAGTCCCTCAATCCCTTACCAGCAGCGAAGCCTGGGTCCAGCTCCCTGCTGCTGGCATGCTGCCTGCCCCCACAGAAGGCAGCGTGCTTCAGCACCAGGGGGAGGGCTAACCATAGAGATGCTCTGGCAGCCAGAGCATCTCTGTGGAGGACCCAGCCTCCAGTTGCCTCAGGGCATGGTGTGGGTTTCTTTGACCCCTGGATAGCTAGGTGTCTAATTTTGCCCCTGCACTGCAAATTTGCAGCGTGGGGAGCATTTTCTTGTTCCTGCACGTTACTCTTGCAGCATCTCAAAAGGGTTTGAGATGCTGCAAGAAGCACGTGCAGGCTTGTCTGGACCCACCCACATTGTTCTAATTTCCCAACATAATGTTCTAGCCACTGGGCCACAGGCTTGGTCCCTGGGCACCCATTTCTAGCTATGTGAGGCTAGGAGGAAGAATACAAGCCAGAGGGTGTTTGGCAGTTTGTTGGCTGTTGCTTAGGGGAGGAGGGGGGCCTAAGTTCTCACTTTGCTCCTAGTGGAAGCAAAGAATAGCAATAGAAGCTCTCATTTTATCCATTGTATCCAACGTATATCAAATGCAAGGTACGTTCACTCAGCTCCAAGGGAGCTGTGAAACTCCTAACCATGTGGCATGGTAGTGAGGCCATTGTTCTGGGGAATCAATTCAAAGCCTGTCTGGGTCAGGGGGACTGTAACAGGGTGGCCTGCCTCCTTAGAGAGTCAGTTGGCCTGGCTGAGAAGGCTGATAATGAGAAAGCAATGGGTGCTGTTGGTTGAAGATTTATTTTTTCTGCAAGGGACAGAGGCATCCATCTGTCAGCCTGACCTGTTGTTTCAGGAGGTCTGCTTACCCAGAGCCTGTTTCTGAGATGTCATGGAAGGATTACCAAGACTTGTCCAGCTACCTGATTACTACCACATGCTGTTCATCCATGTGTGCACCAGTGATATTGCCAGGCATGACCCTGAGCAAATCAAAAGTGACTGGAGCACTGTCATGGTTGGGTTTAAACTGTTCAGGAAGGACAGGCAGGGGAGAAGAGGAGGAGTTGCTTTTTATGTAAAAGAGCTATATGATTGCTCAGAGCTCCAATTTCCAGATCACAGGCCCTGGTTCTCATGGGGGCTTCAACCATCCTGACATCTTCTAGGAGAGAAATACAGAAGTGCACAGGCAATCCAGCAAGTTTTTAAGAGTGTTCAGGACAACTTCCTGGTACAAGTGTTGGAGAGGCCAGCTAGGGGCCGTGTTCTTCTTGACCTGCAACTCACAAACAGGGAAGAATTGGGTGGGGAATGTAGTATAGTGGCTGACAACTTGGGCCTCAGTGACCACAAGATGATTGGGTTCAGGATCCTGAGGAAAAGGAAGGATGAAGAGCAGCAAAGTAAGGATCCTGGACTTCAGAAAAGCAGACTTCAACTCACTCAGGGAACTCATGGGTAGAATCCCCTGGACCGGCAGTTGGTGTGGGAAAGGAGTCCAGGAGAGCTGGCTGTACTTTACAGCAGTGTTTCCCAATATTTTCCAGCCCAGGACAAACTTACATTAATAAAAATGTTCCATGGCACACCTGTTGAGGCATTTCCTATCCCCATACCTATGAGATCACTGCAGCAAAATTCTGCAGCACACCTGTTACTTTCTGACGGCACACCATTTTGCCATGTCACACCAGTTGGGAAACACTCCTTTAAAGAAACCTTTCTAAGGGCTCAGGAATGAATAATCCTGGTGCATAGGAAGACTAGCAAGTATGGGAGAAGACCAGCTTGGCTTAGCAGGGAACTCTTCAGTGAGCTAAAACATAAAAAGGAAGTTTGCAATAAGTAGAAACTTGGAGAAAAAAGTAGGGAGGAGTATAAGAATATTGCTCAGGCATGTAGGGATGAAATCAGGAAGGTAAAAGCACAACTGGAATTGCAGCTAGCAAGGGATGTGAAGGATAATAAGGGTTTCTACAAGTATGTTAGCAAAAAAGGGTGATCAGGGAAAGTGTGGGTATCTTACTGAATGTGGGAGGCAACCTAGCGACAGATGATGCAGAAAAGGCTGAAATACTCATTGCCTTTTTTACATCAGTCCACACAAGTAAGGTCAGCACCTGGCAGCACAGTTTCGGGAGGAGGTGAGCAGACAACAGTGGCAAAAGAACAGGTTGGGGCAGACAATTATTTCATCTGGAAGGCTGCTTAATGAGTTTTGGTGAGCTGTTTAGGGTCGCATGGGTAGCCCTAACCCTTGATGGGTGCCCTACCCCCTAGTCACTATCTTGGTACTGGAAGTCCTGCCTCCTGAGCCCTGACCTTTGCCATCAGAGGTCCCTCCCCCTTGGTTACCCACCCCCGCAAGGGTTGCAATCTTGGAACCAGAAAAAAAAAACAAATCCTATACTAAAAGTCAAAGACCTACTATAACATATTTTAATTTTATTACAAAAAGATTTTTGCCTTGATTTTGTTTTTTGCATACTGTATAGAGGTGATTGCATAATACCTCAAAAATAATGTCTTACTCTTGTATATTGTGTAGGGGGGGTATAGGGTGTGGTTGGGATGGGGAGGTATGTGGTGGAGTGTGGGGATGTGGGGGGTTGTGAGGGGGTGTGGCTGTGTGTGTGGGGGCAATAGGGCATGCGGGGGGTTGTGGGGGCAGGGTGTGTAGCATTTGTCGGTGTGAGGGAGGGTGTTCCCACACACCCCCTGCCATGGTGCACAGCCCCTCCTTCAGGCAGCAGCAGGAGTAGGTGGGGGTGCTTGTGGCCCCCACAGGCACTGCTGCCCAGCAGCGCACAACTTTGACTAGTGCTGCATGTGGCAACAAGGAATGCAACCTGCCTAGCCTGCCTCTATTGCATGGGGCTTTACATAGCACACTTAGCTGCCAGCACTTGCACATCACCGAGGAAACCCCATAACAAAGCCAGCTGCCTTTGCCACCCCTTGCTGTGCAGGTCCCAGGACTCTGGTGGGAAGCGGGGGGGGGGGGGAGGCAGTGCAGATCTCCCTTCCACTTCTGGCAGAGTCCCAGGACCTGTATGGCAGGGGGCAGCAAATGCAGCTGGCTCCATCGTGGGGCTTCATCTGGTGGCACACGAGTGCTGGCAGCTGCACATGCACCACATGGAGCCCTGTGTGATAGAGATGGGATGAGCAAGCTGCACTCTTCACCACCATGTGCAGCGCTGGCTGGAGCTGCATGCTCCTAGGCAGCAAGGCCTGCACCAGGCATGAGTGCCCTGAGTGCTCCCCCATGCTCCTACCACTTTGTGGGGAAGTGTCCCCACACCCTCCCTCATACCCATACCCTTCCCACCCGAGCTCTGTACTCCCACTGCCCACCTGGACTTGGGCTCCATGCTGTTGCCAGCTCTAGCCCCAGCCCCATGCTCCGTGCCCCTGCCTGTTGCCCAGAGTGAGTGGCGCACCAGGGAAGCCAAGCAAGTCCCCTGTTGGCTGCAACAGTGGCAGCAACAACCCCACCTGGAAGGCTTGTGCTGGCTGAACCAGACCCTTCCACCCATGAGTGTGGGAACCAGGAGCATGGGCTGGGTGGGGTACAATTAGTTGGTGGGTGCCCACAGGCCAGATGAAATTGCCTGGTGCATCAGATCCAGCCTGCGGGCTGTATTTTGCCCACCCCAATCTAGATTGTTCTCAGTGGTGGCAGATAACAAAACAAGGAGCAATGGTCTCAAGTTGCTGCAAGGGAATTTTTGGTTAGATATTAGGAAAACCTTTCTCACCAGGAGGACAGTAAAGCATTGGAACAGGCTACCCAGAGAGGTTGTAGACTCTCCATCTTTGGAGGTTTTTAAGACGGGTAGACAAAGCCTTGGCTGGGATGATCTAGTTGGGGATGGTTTTGCTTTGAGCAGGGGGTTGGAATAGATGATCTCCTAAGGCTTCTTCCAATCCTCATTTTCTATGACTGCTGGGAGTTTAAAAACCCTGGGAAGCAGAGTATTTGTAGGGGTGAAAATGTGAAAGAAGTAGTGGTGAACTGAACTACCTGGAGGGAAAGATGGCTGTGAAGGTCAGAGCCACAGGGGATCCATTCCAGTGTTTGGGAAAGATAATAAAGTGTTGTTTGTTTGCTTGCTTTTTAGGTTTGAAGACTCTTTATTGCTGAGCTGGCTGAGGACTGTGCAGGGAACACAATTCTGCCTGAAGAAACCCACAGGTATGGAAACCTGATTACAAGGCCTTAGTCCTGGGTGTTCTGTTCCCTGGGTGCATGCCCTAACACACAGGTTTTTCTCCTGCTCCTTTTTTTGCCAGGTTATGGTTTCAAGACTTAAGCTCACATACATGCATGCAGAATCATGCATGTATCATGCAGAATCATGCAGAATCATGTACCCCTGCATCCTCCCCCAACTTGCATGCTCACATTGCATGTTGGGTAGATTGTAAATGGTGGATAAGTGCCAAAAATGGCAGTTACATAGCTGGGTAAGTGCCATTTGGGTTTGTAGAAGTGAAATAGGGTTCTGCCTAATGTGTACTGTTTTGGTCTGGCCTACAAAAGTACAATATAGATGGGAAAGAACAGCCCATGTGGCTTGGACTAGATGAAGTCTGCCTCAAGGTCAGCTCCATATATCTGATTAGACCTGCCTCATGAAGCTTTCTATGACATGTTCTGCTGCTAATATGCTCTTTGAACATGACCAGCACCACCCCTAATGTCCCACACACCATCCAGTCTTTTCCTCAGACACTTTCATCCTTCTCTGATCTTTCCTGGCTGCTCTCTGACTCCCTTTGATCTTTCCCAGTTGAATCACAGCACGATCCTATTATCCCCTCTGATCTTCACAGGCACCTCCTGCTCTTTAATAATTATTTTCACATTTTGTGTGTGTGTGTTTATTTATTTAAAATTGGCTCAAAACATTAGATACGAATGGTCACGTAGCCAAAAAGAAATTCATTAAGAAAAAAACCAGTTCACATTTTTATTTTGTTTCTCTGAAAACCATGTTGAGTTTTAGAAAAATGTATACATTTCTTAATGTATCCCTGCACTGTGGCAGACGTGTCAAAGCTGCTGGCTGTAACAGCATTCTGCAGCAGAAAGCATCAAAAATTGTTAGGTGTCTAGAAAGCCTGACTTTTAAGGAAATGACTGAAGAACTAGGATCATTTTAGCATGGAGAAGACTGGGGAGAGATTTGATAAGTCATAAATATGTAATGGTTGTTATAAAGAGAATGGTGATAGATTATTCCCTAGTCTACAGGGACAGGACAAGTAATGGTCTCAAACTGCAATAAGGGAATTTGGGGGGGTGTGTTAGGAAGAACTTTCTTACTTAGAGGGTGGTTAAGCACTGCAACAGATTTCTTAGAGAGGATGTAGAGTCTGATCCTTGGAAATTTTGAATAACCTGGGCTCCACCTTTGTGAAAGGAGGGAGTGACTGCAAAGATATCCATGGTGGCAGCTGCAGCTGTTCTGGACATCGAAGGGCTGACCAGGGTATGGAATTGTTTGGCTATGCCTCTGGATTGTTTAGATAGGAATGAGCCTCTCTTGAACAGGGGATTGGACTAGATACACATTTCTCAACCTCTGGGTTGCGACCCAAAAGTGGGTCATAAGAATGTATGAAAGGGTTGTAAACGAACTAAAAATGGATCTACAAACTTTTAAAATTAATTCTCCTTTAAAGGAGAAAAACATGGGAAACCATGGCCTTTTCCTTACAGGCTGGCAGACTTCTGGTCTGTGCGGGGCTGCTTGGGCTCTCTTGTGTCCCAAACACCCACACAATGGGAGGCTGGGAGTCAGGGGCATTGGGTTGGGAGTGAGGAGCACTGGATTGGGACTGGCCATTCATGTTTACAAATGGGTCCTGGTACAAAAAAGGCTGAGAACCACTGGACTAGATAATGTGCTGAAGTCCCTTCCAGGACTACTTTTTCTGATTCTGATTAAGTTTTGGGGAGGAAAGGCTCTTGTCATACTGCTATTCTGCCACAGGCAAGCCTAGCCACATTTTTGAAGTGCCTCCAATGAGTAGTAGCTGGGAATTGTAGGACTGTTTGTGTGCTTTATGGTTGAACCTCTAAACAGATTGCAAACACGCCATTGGGAGGGGCAAGCTTGGAGATGAGCAGGGATGAAATCAATGTCCTATATAGAAGTTCAGAACAAGTTGCTATGAAGAGTGAAGCTTAGATGTTTGCATTGTAGATCAGTGGCTTTCAACCTTTTTTAGATTCAAGGCTCCTCTCATAAAATGCCAGCTCTTACCTTCCACTCCTTTTTTGACTCTGGAAAAATAATAGAGCAATTTTCCTGTTGCAAAAAACTCTGTAAGACCACAACAAGGCAGAATGTTTTTAACACTATGGATTTCTATTTGAAATCTCTGGGTTTATCTTGTGAATCGTGTTTGCACACCTAACAGTGCTAACATTTTATGGCACAACCTAATTGAGAATCACTGGTGTAGATGGTTGGGAAGTTTGGGCTTGAGGTCAAGTTTAAGGTCAACCCTAACTATCAGTGTGGGCATAGCCTAAGAGGCGATTTTTCCCCCCCACAAAAGTTGTGTCCAGCTTTGGGTACTCTAATTCTGGGGTGCTCAAATATAGATGCCTATGTATCTACTTCATGCTGGACACCCAGAATTTGAGGTACTCAAAATTAGAGGCTTCTTCTGCAAATTTGATCTTTAATCTCTTTGTGTCCGTTTCCTATCTATGAAGTGGAAATAACTGTAGTGACCTACATGTCACATGTTTTAAGACTTAGCCTAGTCAGTTTGTAAAGTGCTTTGAGATCACTGGATATAGAAGTGCAAAGTACTACTGTATTGGCTGCCATAACATCCACACCATTTAAAATAAATCAGCTGGTAGAAATTGGGATGCACATCGTAAATGAGAAAATATGGTACATGGGCATGTCTGTGTTGTATAATAATCCCAGAACCAATCAGTCTACATTTCTGTCCCCCAGTATTTCCATATCTGGTAACTGTCTATTTAAGAGGGGTACACTGTATTTTAGAACTGTTCCCTCCCCTCCCCCAATATTTTCTGTAAATATTCACCCAACTCAGAAATGTAATTGTTTCTAAGATAGACTTAGACCACAATTTAGCAGTACGAGCAACATGGTGGAACAGTTTAAAATAGGAAGTGAAAAACAGCATCTTCAAATAAAACTATAGCAGGAAATTTTAGATGGACCTAGATATAATTACCTGAGTTGGAATTCAGCCAGAATAACATTAAGCTGAGCAACAGCAGAGTCCTGACAGCACACAAGGGATGAAGACAAATGGGAAAGAAAATACAATAACAGAAGTAGGATTTCAGCATCTGGGAAGAAGTTTTAGCCGGTGACTGAATACAAACCCACGCCTCCGAGGACTAAGACATGAAATAGAAGGAATGAGATCAAAAGCAGGGGAAGGTCTCTACAGTGTACGTGGTGATGGCTAGCCTATGGAACTCATTAAAAATGATGCAGAGAACAAGTATGAGTTTGTTATACAAGATATGAGAGGTTACTTGCAAGACTGGGCAAAGTAAGAGACAATTGTCTACCTCATCCAGAGACCATGAATGAGGATGAAAATGAACAAGAGCAAAAACAAAAAGTTGTAACGTTTCTGGCCAGCAAATGATTTCAATGAGGACATTTGAAAATATGAGAATGTTGGTTGTGTTCCTCCGTGCTTTTAATTTTTTGGTTAAATGTAGCTGTACAGAACAGGGAAGGCAAAGAGCTCACTATCAAGGATCTTTCAATAAGGTTCTCATATTGAATATTGTCTTATTCACACAAGGAATCCAGAAGTTAGCAGGCAGCTAGAAAGTTAGAAGAGCTGTAAATTTATGAAGGGATCTGAATGATAGGCTAGGTTAGGGAAGAAGTTCCAGAGGGACTGTAGAAAAAGAAAGGAGGAAAAGATAAAAGGATGGGTAGATGTGCAGCTTGAGGAAAGCAACATTAAAAAAGAGAGAGAGGTAGCAATAACAGATTTGAAGCTTACCATTATTCTCATCATTTGTCTTTGTTTTGTGTTTAATTTTTTCCCCTGAGAATTTATGACGTCAATATGTCAAAATGCTTCTTTGCTTTTAGAGCTGTGACAACACAGTCAAGCATATAGAGCAGCTGTTACACACAGAGGCAGTGACAACTTATGGTTGCTGCCACAATGCTGGCATTATTATGCTGCTGCAACAGCAGCTATTTCCCCCACCCCACCTCCAAGTGTGCATCCAGGGCACCTTCCCCAGTCAATGCACCTTAGTTACGCCAGTTTGCTTTATAACAGAAATAAACTTGATTGAGTTATTTTTACTGCATTTGGATTTGAGCCTCCAAATGAATGGACTCCCCCAAATAACATGATTTAAAAACACATATTGGGCTAGAATCTAAGTTAATTTAAATCAGTGAAGTTCCACTGAAGTCAAGCTTGGGAATGCAGATTTCCATTGACTGGATAAAAACATAGGTCATAAGTATGAAAAAAGATTCTCAATCATAGTCCCAATGGGTAAGATTCACTGTGACAATATTATTTTCAGTATCTCCAGATGGATTATTTTTAATGTAAAAAGATGTTTTTGCTGAAGAACATATTTTTAATAACACTGTTTTAAAACAGAACTTTGATTCTGTGATTGTTAATGCATCTTGCATAAAAATAGCACAGGTATTTTACTCTTTGGGAAACAATCATCTCTTCACTGGCTTTTGTCTGAATTTTCTGAGGTTAATTTTGGCATTGTTCTAATTCTATCTTAATTTGTTTTTACAACAAGATGCAGCAACTCCAGCAGTGTGTTTTTTATACACTGGTTTTCCTAAACCACTGATAGTGGATGCAAGGAAGGGTAATGAACAGAGGATAGATCACTTAGCTCAGTGTTGCTCAAACTTGTAGCTCTGTGGGCTAGATACATGATAAAGGGTTGGTCAATCGGCCAGATCCCACACAGGTTTGCGCTCCACATGTCTAGATCCTGCCCTATACCATCCAGGTCAGTTTTGTGTCACCTTGGTTGGGGGTCATATGTCTGATCTAGTGCATAGTGCCATGCTGTCCTCCCACAGGGCTCACTATGGGTCCATAAATTTGCCATCTGGGGAGTGGCAATTAATGCTGCCATTACTCCCCTACTGCACAAGTTTTGGACCTGTGTGGAGCTGTGCAGGTCAGATGACATGGCTCCGTGGGCCACAGATTGAATACCTCTGCTCTAGATCTCCTTTAACACTCAAGGCACCCTTTCTTAGACTCAAGGCGCCCCTCAGAAAATGACAGCTTGTGACTTTCACTTGTTTCTTGACTACAGAAAAATAATAGATAATTATAATTATTATATATAATAATTTAATTGCAAAGAACTCAGAAAGACCACAAAAGGTCAGAACATTTTTTACACTATGGATTCCTGTTTGAAAACTCTGGATATATCTTGTGAATTATGTGTAGGTGTTTATGCATCTAATGGTGCTAATATTGCCTGGCACCCTGTGGCACCCTCAGAAGGATTTTTTTACTGCACCCCAGCGTGCCACAGGACCCTGGATGAGAATCACTACTCAAGCTATACTTTGTTGCTATGTAGGAGAAGGAAAAATGTAGGGACACAGTGGGGAGAAAAATTTAAATAAAAAAGTAGTATTTATGTTTTGCAAGACTCAAACAAGAATTCACAGGTTTTACAAGTGGCAGTTCATTTTATAGTAGGGTGGGAATGTTGTTAGAGCCACGATGGTCCAAGAAATGTATGGGAGGTGAGGATTTTTTGTTGAAAGTGATGTTAGACAAGCTTTTGAGCACAAAGCACCCTTCTTCAGTTGTTTTATAACACTTCTTTTATAGTAAGAACTCAACATTTCTCTTTTTACAAGTGTTTTTATTGCACTTTAAATTACAGTATCTGTTTCTGCAGATCAGCGTCATTAAAAAAAGAGAAATACTAAGACTGTATGACTTAAGGAGTGGTAATAGGAGGGGGAGACTTTCATCTCTAGGTTGCTAGTTTAAATGCACTCTGTCTTGGTTGTAACCAAGAGCTGTTCCTATCTAATAGATACTGGTATTTCATGGCTTCTTTGAAGAAAGTTAAAAATGTCAGTCTCATTTGTGTTAACTATAATGAAAGCTGCACCACTGTTGTCACTGCTTGTCCCTTGCTTGGCAGTCACAGAAGGGCCAAAGGGTGAAAGAACAATGAAGACTGAACTATCATATTGCCTCCAGAACTGACAATGTCCAGGGTGAGGAACATGGACAGAGAATTTGGGGAGGGAAGAGGAACTTGGCACTTTGTTGTCATGTGCATAAAGCCTGGGCACCACTTCAGGGATGTAACAACAGGCATATCGGTGGGTGTTAAACTTGATCGTAGGGCTGCAGCCTCCCATTTAGGATTTCCCAGGCCTCCAAATCCTGGAGTCTGCAAAGGAAGAGGGGCAGAGTACAAATCAGTCTGGACAGGCCTGCATAAACACTCTGTCTCTTAACATTCACTTTGTTCCACTATGAGATATGGGATATTGGGAAAGACTGACATGTGGTCTGACCCAGTATGGCATCTCATGCTTTTAAGTTGTACCTGGACCTTTTGCTGGACCTATGAACAGGGGAGGATTACATCTATCATGAATGAGAGAATCAGTCTCGAGTCTGTGAATCTGTCATGTTCCACCAGTGTATAACTTTAAGCTTTTTAAGTAAGAAGAATTGAGGGCCCAATTTTGTGAGGTGTTGCATATTCTAAATCCATTGACTTAGAGGATTGGGTCATCTGTCTGCCAGTGAGTCTTCAGTGTTTAGCAATTAATTTCTGCTGTACTTAAATTGATCTGTATTCTGTGGAAATATATTCTAATTATTTATCATAACACCAAGTACAGCCAGAATATATTTGTTCTACAAATTACATGCAATTGCTCTGTAAACTGCTGAGCTCTTGTGTTTTTAGTGTGTTGTTAAAAATCAAATGATAAAGGTTTAGTAACAAAGCTGTAATTATGGTCAGTGGAAAAACGTAGGTAGGATAATATTGTGGATTCTGCAGTTTTCATCATCATACTCCATAGTTTGCCAGAACCCAGCAGTATTATTGCTCTATAGCATACTGACACTGTCAGTAAAATATCCCGTACTTCCTGGATTGGAATTGGGTCTTCAACAAGCACATTGCCAAGGCTGGACTCAGTTTACAGTAATCCACGTGGGGTTTGACTCTGCTCCTGCTGAAGTTAATGGCTAAATTTCCATTAACTTCATTTGGAACAGGCGCACATCCCTGAAAGGCAAAATGGGTATAGTTATAAGGAAAATAACACCACTGAAGTGTCAGGCCAAAGTGGGGGCTGAATTCCATGTTTTGTTAGCAGTCTGAAAACTGGGATATACATTCAAAATTTAATATTTTCCTTAGTTCCATTGGATTTCCCACAGAGATCACTGGGAGTTTTGCACAAGAGAATGAAGGAAGAAAATATGCCTCCTTTACGTAGTCACTCCATTTATTTTATTCTCTGTGTTTTCACATTCTGTATTACTCATTGAGGAAATATGCTCTCCTTCAAGCTACCACTTCTTCTGCTTTAGTTTCTTAGCTTTCCCATCTGTTTCTTTTTCCTTTTCTCCCTGTCATTGCTTGTCTTCTCACTTTTTCCCTCTGTGTCTCCTTTTCTGCAGCAGCTCCTGTTCCCACTGCTGTAAGTTTCCTGCCCCTTTTTTTCCATTCCATCCACTACAATGATCAGCAGTGGAATAGTTAATGTTACCATTGAAGGGTATAACTGGGCTTTAGGGACAAGGCAATTCACTCTGAGTCATTGTTTCAGGTTGTCTGCAGACTCAGACAGATGTTGTGACATTCATTTACATCTGGTTCAATTAATGTTTAGGAGATTGTCTCTGTAGCCAGAAAGTCTAGAAATACTTAAAAAAGGGAGATGAGAACCAGGTAATCTGAATGTATAATATGGGCAAAATAAGAGCAGTAGGGCTGGATACAACAGCCAACAGACATTATGGTTCTTTAAGTAAGGAAGAAAATGAAAGTGATTTTTAAAAAAAAGGAAACAGAGAGGATGAAAAAACTGAAGGAAAGCAGCAAGGATGAAGAGGAAATGTACGAGTTAATGGGGAAATTTGGGGAGAGAGGCAAAAAATAGGGTTACCATATGTCCAGGTTTTCCAACATGTCCTCTTTTTGGGTCCTCTGATCTCCATCTGGGTGGTTTTTTAAAATATGAACATATGTCCAAGATTTTGCTCTGCTCAGCATCAAAGTTTTTTTTCTCAGCACTTCCTGGCTTGCCCCAGCAAGGAGCTGCTTGAGGCTGGGGAGAGCGAGGAGTGGGCAATTGGAGGCAATGCCAGGGGGTTGAGAGATGGGAAAAAAGCATCGCCCAGGAAGGCAGGATACTCTGGGTTGGGGTTGAGGGGCAATAGTAGGGTCAGGAATGAGGTGCAACAGCAGGGCTGGAGCAAGGAAGCTATGGCTTGAGAGTGAGGAGCAGCAGCAGGGGCAGGGCATGAGCATATCACTGCTTCCCTCACAATCATATACACCCCCACTCCACCCCCGCAACAGGTATCTTCTTTTTTGAAACGGGAAATATGATAACCCTAGCAAAAAAAGGAAAGTAAGAAGAGAGCAATGTGTCAAAAAAGTTAGACTACAGCCTTAAAGAGGAGAAGAAAATAAAGAGAAGGGTAGAAAAAAGGGTGGGAGAAACAAACGTTTGGGAGTGGTTGAATTTAGGGTCTCAGCTCGTTCCATTAGGGAACTATAGTTAGAGGCCATAGTTATGAAATCTGAACCCAAATTCTCCAGATTAAAAGCCTGAAGGAGAAGGATTGTCTCTTTGCATTCATACAGCTCTGTTTTAGGAACTGGCATTTTGTACACATGCTTTCAGTGACTGCTAATAATAAAAGATTCAAAGAATTTCTGAATGACTCAGATAAAAAAATACCATGACATCATGTAATTATAAACTGAAGAGGGCTATAGTAACATCAGTTTTGGCTTTTCCTAATTTTGAGGGCTTGACTGTCCAACTTGAAATTCTTCCAAGATAGGCTTCTTTTTCTTTTGGTCTGAATGTCCTAGCTTTTTAACAAGTCAAATCAAAGAAACAGAAATTCTATCACATAGTATCATATTAAACCTCCCACATTTCATTAATAGGGTCTAAACCTTTGAATCCACAGCACAGACTTCTGCCATTTAAGTTTAGTGTGTAAGCACTAGAAGGTTGTCTATCTTTATGTGTGCTAGAGACAGATGAGAAATATATTTTACCAGTGGGTTTCACAGCTTCATGCTAGTATCAGAAGAGTTATGAAACTCCCAAATCCTGGGCTCTATTCCAGGCCCTGAGGGTAATATATCTGGTGGTCACAGGTGCTGCAATTCCTGAGGCCCCCCAGACTTAAACTCTTCTACCCACAGAACCCCCAGCCTGTCTTTGTTCCAGTTCCTGTCTCTTTGTATTCCTCCTCTCAGCTGCTTGTCCCTACTGCAATATTTTTCAATGTTCCTTTTTGCTTCACATCATGGTTCCTCCCTTTCCTGACCCCAGTTCCCTTCCCTCACTCTGCTTTTTCTTACCACAGCTTCCCCTTCTTTGGGCTCCACATACCAGTCCCAGTCCCTAATGCTCCCCTGGGTCTTCATCCCAGTTCCTTCTTTGACTCAGTTTCCCACCTTACCATGTGGCCCAGTCATCCCACTTCCTCCATACTTTGTGCAAAGTGAGATTCCCAGAGGCTCATAAATTAGACAATCTGGGAAGGTTTTCATGGGGAGAGAAAAAGGCACATCTCAAGCACCAGTATCTCTAGTACCAGCACTCGAACTTCTCAACAAAACAGATATAAGATTTTTTTTTTAACAGAGGGAGAACAAATGCCCTAACTTCGTTCTGAGTAATGGCAAAATTTGTCTTAGCTGATATTTAAGAACAATCAACTGGAGGCAGACACTAAGGATGGAATATTTTGATCCAAACAGTCTGACAAAGTTGTAGCAAATAAAAATATAGTCTGATAATGGAAAATGACACACAACCTTAACTATAGGTGATGCCCTCCATAATATACATGTTACATGTGTATATATTAAATGTTTCGTATAACAGTTGTATTTACATTACAAGGTCCAATAACATGTCAGTTCACTTTAAAACACTTTAACTCTCCCAACTCTTTCATGAGGTGGTGATTATTATTACAGATGTGGAAATGGAGGCCATGAGAAGTCAAGTGATTGTGTCTCAGTTCTGCAGCAATTTTTGGGCAGAGTGAGTAACAGCACCTATGTTATATTGAACACCAACCTTGTACCTAAAAAAGGAAGTTCCATCCTTCTCCCACCATTAAGTGACCCACAGTCAGCTAACACAACTTCAAATAGTTTAATTCAGTAGCCCTAATTAAAATATAATGTAACACTTATATTACAGTAGTGCCCAGTGACCCTAATCATAGCCATGGTCCCATTGTGCAAAACCCTCCACAACAAACCCATATAGGATGCTTTCCCTGACAAGCTTACAATCTAAACTCCTAATCATACAATTAGATTTATTTGAGAGGATCCTATGCAGAGAGCCCCATTAAATAAATGGGGCTAAACACATATGTGGGGATCAAATTGAAGGATCTCGACCTTAGAAATGAACATCATGACAGCTTTTTGTGATGGATAAGCCCATGGGCAGTTTTTTTGAGTAAGTCCTCCAGGATTTGGGTAATAGGTCATTTAGCATTTGACAGTTACTTTTCTTGTGATTTAGACACTCTGACAAATGGGCTGTTTCCTTTCTGTCTAGCCAGACACCCCAGTGCCATATATATAACATAGAGGAGCTCTGTTTTTAAAATGTGAAAGGGAAGTAGATGTAGTTGTAACATGATAAGTCAATAATATCCTTTACCCTTTGTTTCCAAACATGGTCATGAAGAGCAATAAAGCTGTGGAACATTGTGTGACACCACATAAGAATGTGTAGTTCTCATCTTATTTTTTCTGCATACGTATATGTATATATAAAACCATCTCTGCATGTGGGTTTCAGTGAGGAATTAATGGTTGTGAAATACTGGGCGACAGTGATGTATAAAAGGTAAGTGACACACAACAGAGGAATCTGTTCTTCAAATTACATAGTGCACAAAACCATTGTGGTCTGTGACAGCTCCACCAGATTTTTTCCATGTTTATCCAATCTATCTTAGTAAGTATATCATGCATTCCATTCATTAAGTCTCTGTATGAAAATACAGAGTATGACCCTAAGCAATATCCTTATTATTTGTAAGCGTTTCAGAAAGGGGATTGCTTATATTGTGCTATTGTCAAGTATTTGTTCCAGTGAACAAAGCTGTTGAGAAGCAATAGAATTAATACTTAGGGTCTGAGCCCCATTCTCTTAAGCCTATATAACTTTTATTTACTTCAGTGGAGTGATACTGATGTAACACTGGTACCATGAAGAAGAGAATCAGGCTCAATATTCGATTAGCTGATGAGACTTTGAAAGCAGTTGTCAAGAATGATGCATGTTATAGTTGCTTATTCAATTTAGAACCAAACCATTTATCTTTTTTTTTTGTATATGAAAAGGCATGATTCCAGAAGTACTCTTGATGACAGTGAAGTTATTATAATGCTAGACACAAAGTGCCTTCTGTTCCATATGTCTTAAGTGTACAAAGCTTTTTTTTAGATAATAGTTTTCTTTCTGGGCTCTCTAGTACCTATAAATACATACAAAATCAGCTAATATGAGAATAATTTCAATAGGAGATATTGATATCTTCTTTAGGAAGTGAGGGCTGATTGAGTTTGGATGAACCAGGTTTATAAGGTAGCAGAGGGCTCAAGAAACCCTCCATATTTTTTAGCATATATGTAGCTTGCAGAAAGTACTGTTTTATTTTTTGTATTCTCTGTGCACTAGTGACATTAGGAATCCCCCAAAAGGATGGGAAGCTATAGGGCAGGCAGCTCCCCCATTCTGCACTAGCTAGTATCATTGGAATGTATAGCTAGTATCAGTGAGGCAGGGGAAAGCACATGCCAGGTTTTATTAAGGGGCACAGCAGCAGTTGCCCTGCTCCAGTACTTTGAACTCAGAGTTTTACATCTCATATGAAATGTTTCTGGGAGTCTTCTCTAACATGGTATGTCCTTACACCACTGAAAGGGCTTTGGGCCACAGTTTAACCCACAGGATTACAAGCTATCTGGTGTTCACTGCTGACCTGTTTAAGAAATTAATGGTAAAGAAATTAAGATGAATCAAACCAAAACATAATCAGAAATACAATGAAGACTAGACAGAATGCTACTGTACATTCTGTTATAAGTAATAAGGTTATACACCAGTCCAAGAGGTTGTGTGACTTTATAGGGTAGCCAACAAAAGTGAATCTTAAGTAGGTTGTTAATGTCATCTTAACTTAGAGATTCAAGAATCTCTTCAGATTTCCTTTCTTCAGATCCCCTTTCTTCAGATCTCTCTACATCCACTTCTTCTGAGGCCTTTAAAAATAATGAAATAATATCCACCTCTAATTTATCATTCTATACACTACCTTGTTTCCAGCATGTTTTGTCTGTTTCTGAGTTAGACTGCATGCCCATTAGGTCAGGGTCTGATTAATTTTTAAAGTAATATTAAGCACATGGTTAATATTCAAATAATAAATACCAGTGAGACAGAATTATTGAATTATGTAGATAATTTAGTAATAAATATAGACCACAATTGTAACCCAGATTATTATCCTTTTGGACCCTTAATTTGCTATTTGTGCACACAGAACATCTGATTTATTTGTGAAGGCCAAGTAATTATATGGGAGGCCACACAAGCGTATGTGTATATTGGAATCTAGACCCATGTTCGGTAGCTTTTTTAAGCTGCAGGATGGACCAGCCCAGTTTTTAGGCCCAGTTTGAGGGTAGGGGGAGTTGCTTCCCTGTGGTGCTGTGGGAAAGTGGCTGCTGCTGAAGCCCTCCACCATTGAATTGCTGATCTGTAGTCTTGTCTTCTATGTTTCTTTTCTAAAAATTAGATCAGAAGCTCTTAGAGGGATAGAATTTTAACCTATGTGAATTTCTTTCAGGATAACTTCTTTTAGGATAACAGCAGTTTGGCATATGTCTTATTATAGTATCTATAAATTATGGAAGTCATAAACTTACTTAAAAAAAACCTCATTGAAAACTGCAATGTTGAGCAGCCATTTTAGGCTGTTAGTTAGTGTGTAGCCTTCTGCATAATAAAGTCTGTCAAATGAACCCATATGGCTATCATTCAGGAGGTTTATGTCCCTTGAACATGAAATTCCAATGACAAGAAGTGATTTATAATTGCTTAAATGGAGTGATTTATGTTCTGTAAGATTAGTCTCCAGTCTTGGTTTATTCAAAGGTGTGTTGCTATGTAGACATAGCAAACATAATACAATTGTTAGTTACACGGTTGTTTTCTTTGAAGAAGAGATTGGGTATAATACCCTGCATGCATATAGGGGGCAGAATCTAGTCCATAGCATCTTTTGGACAGCGGAGTCCCATATCTCTGCAGACTAAATATATGGAGAAATTCTGTTCACTCCTCCATTGCTGCAGAAAGCCCTGACAGAGAGAGAAAGACTGGTGCTCTCCTGACACCAGTTGAAAGGAAAATAGGGAGAATTTTCAGAGTGTGTGGATCTCTAGCAGAATGAAAATCTTCATTCACATAATAATTAGGCAAACATTTAATTGGCATAATGAATTAGTTGGACAATATATACATATTTATAGGTGAATATTTTAGTACTGTTCAAAATTAAGCACTGACAATATGTAAAATAGGGGCAGGTACACTAGGGGCACTTCTGACTTAGAGTTCTTTGTTTAATTTCAATCCACCCCCCTCTTCTGCTTTGTTGACCAAGCATCCACTTTGTCCCTACACTAAGTGTGTCACATTTACTATTATACAAAGAAATAATCCAGACATCCAATCAACCCAAATGATATAAAGGGTATAACTTGTGTTGAAGTTGGTGAGAATTATGCATGTGCCTCTCCCAGGTTGATCTGGCTCCAGATCTGAAAATAGGCTTTTTTGGAGGAGAATGAGGAGTTTGTATGAAGGAGAGTGGAGTAGGTCTTTCATAAGCAAACACATTCTATTTGCCACATTCATGCATAAATCCAGTGCACAATCCAGTTGAACCAGAAAAATAGGTTTTTGCCTCTACGAAACAATTTATGAGTAGAAACAAGCCTGCAGCTATAATCCAGATTTCAGTCCACTTCCCTGAAGATCTGGAATGCTTGGATCTGGGGGTCGGGTTCAGACTTAGATTTAGATTCCAGACATCCTTCAGAGTATTGAGATCTGGGATCTTGGTTCTGGTCATCTTTGTATATGAGCTCAGTTGTCTATTTTCACAAGTGTTTTTGTTTTGGCAGATTGCTTAGATGAAGGGCTTTTTTCCAGGCATGATCCCTGTTGTGTAACTGATGTGGCTGCTGCTGAGAGGCAAAAGAATGCAGACACAGTAGTAAAGGAATGTGTGGCAGCATCATAGTGCTGGAAGGCATGAGATACTCTCTCCCCTCTCGCTAGCACAGTGGAGGAACGGGATCTTGGCGTCATTGTTGATGCCAAGATGAACATGAGCCGCCAATGTCAGACGGTGGTTGGGAAGGC
>JAGPOW010003648.1:59969214-59982214 GCA_030014935.1 Caiman crocodilus
TGTGACTCTGGCACTCGTTTCCTGCCAATTGGCGGGGGGTCAGACTAGATGGCCTGCTCTAGGCCCCTTCTGACCCTAGGTACTATGATACTATGATACAAGGAAGCCCAAAGGATGCTCAACTCTCTTGCCCTTCCTGTCAACATAAAAGTGCTGAAAATACTATATAATTTGTGAACATGATGCACCCAGTTAGCAAAGATGCCACATCTCCAGCCTGGTGCATGCATTATGAATTTGCATTTCTCTTCACTGAATTGGGTTTCTCATCTTCCCCACACCATGACTCCAGAGTCAGCTTCGCATAACTGATTCATCTCTGGTGTACACTAGATTCCTCTTCATTTGTTCCCATAGCCCTACAAAGAAGATGCTGCAGGGACTGATAAAACAGGGCCCCTGCTAGGCAGTGGTACCAATTATGTTTCAAAGGAAATAATTGGCAGTAGTTCACCAGACTTTAACAATAAAGGTACAGAAGTCAATCACATTTTACAATCACAGTTCAATTTTAAATCGGTGGAGCACTGATTCTGGTCAAATGTTTCTGTCCTTCATCTCCCTCCAATGATCACTGTAGTGCTGCCATTCTCTGCATTATCTGGCTCCTACTGTAATCTTACTTCTCTTGATTAATAACAACAGCAGTTAATTCATAATTCATAGGTTTTGTATGGTGCTTTTAATCCATAGATTTCTAAACAGCAGCAGTAAGGGAAGAGCAGAGCCATTTTTTTTTATGCTGGAAAATGCTGGGCAGGTAGGTGGATTGATTGTCCTTGCTCTGTTTCCTGCATATTCTGCTCACATTTCCCAAATTCCTTCACATGGCATACTCGTGCAAAGTGGAAGAACCAGGAGATGGTCAGACATACCACATACAGATATAATGTGCTGGGAATGCAATTGCAGGACAAAAATCTGGAAGATATCGGAATCTCAAGAGACTGGTAAAAGTTGAAACTTACTGTAGTGAGGAGAACTGGCAGGTAAGAAGGGACTTATGGAAAGCTTTTAGCTTCTGAGGAAGACTTGTTTGTAAATCATCAAATTTGTCAGCAAGAGATAACACATGGAAGCATTCTTCTGAGCTCTTGAGGATCATGACTGGAGAATGGTGAGGGAACCTATAGAAGGTGGCACTGAGATGAATAAAGGGGGAAGCAATTTGGGAATGCAACCATTCTGCACCTTCTGCTGTACACTGCACAAACTAAGTCTTGCAGGATAGAAAATACTGAACCAGATTCTTATTTATCCTTGTCTAAGGGACATGTGACACCACTTGTTCAGAGTCAGATTGCCTTAAATTGGATTATATTATGGATTAATTTAATGTAAAGGAGCCTAGTGTACATGTATACGTAAATGGGTCCAGCCAGCTATTTCAGACCTGTTGTTCCTAGAGCTTTTGGATCAGTAGATCACTATCAACCTTCAAAATTTCACCACATACTCTTATCCAGAAACTTTTAATTGAAAACACTATAAAATGTTCATGGGACTAGGTATCATCTGTGGACCCTTACCATGACCTCTCAGTCTAGTAGTGGTTCACAGACAACAGTTTAAAAAGCATTGTTTTAAACCAAAAGAGAAGCATATTAAACATTCAATGAACAACTTACATGAGGTGAAGATCTAAAACAGGAGGTGTAGAAAAGTCATGTACTCAATGTATCTGAATGTGTCCATACACATCAATATCTGAGCAGTTTTTGAAGTGGTGTCAAGAATCATCTTTTAATACAGTAATTGGTCAGTAAGGCATTGAAAAAATCTTGTTTTTTCCCCAAAGTAAAGCTCCATTCCAAAATATATCTGAAAATGCTACAGATGGAAAAAAAATTATAACAAGTGTAATTATGCAGGATTCCTGTATATGTGACTCTTCTGTGCCTTTACCATCTTTTTCTTAACAGAGGAATATTAGAACTCCTTCAGCCTTTGTTCAGGAGTCTATATGCAGGAGAGTGGAAAAGGTCTCTTGTAAGCAAACACATTTTACTTGTTCCATTTGCACATAACTCCACTTGGAATTCTGTGTGTGTCTTTCTAAACTACACAACAGCAAAAGCTCTAAAAAATCACTTCTGTTTCTAAATGAAAGGCAACTATTTATAAAGAATTTATGACTTAGTGTTACAATGGTATTACAAATAACAAAGCAAGCATCAGACCATGAAACAGACATTCAGGAAGCAGAAGTGTTAAAAGGTCCAAGACTAATATTTGGTCACCAGGCCAAATATATAAAACATCATCAACTCTGAATACAAGAAGACTCATTGGAATCAGACACTAAATATTATCTGATCCTTGTTTAAAAGCTGCAACAAATCTTTAAGATTCTTTGGGTGAGCTCTTTCCTGGACCAGAGTTCACTTAGTGCAGCTGAGAAGAAGGATGAGCAAAGATAATCTTAAGTCACGCTTGCACTTTTCACATAATCACTGGAATGTAGGATTAGAAGGGACTTCTGTGGTCATCACATCCAGTCCCCTAGGATCTCAGGTGACTATATAATAAGCATTTGCCTGACAGAATATCCACCAATGATAAATGTACTCTTTTTGGTACAAAAAACCCCCTACAATGTGCCACAGAAGAGTGAGAAGGAAGAGGGTGCTGACAATGACCTGGGCCACTGTTTTGTCAGGAATTAGTAAAGTAATATATGCCCAGATGATCCTCAAAAGTGAACATACCACATCCCAAAGAGGAAGGAAGAAAACTGACAGTGGTCCTTAACAGTCCTATCTGGGGAAGATCCCATCCAGATGTTAAAAAAATCCCCCAAAACACCACTTTAGTTTAAACTTGGCATGCACCTAGCCCAGCACATGCCCAGAAGAGGCACCACATTAGTTGGACCCAGCTTGCTCAATATCTGTATAAATCAGGTGCTTTACTGGGGCTTTTTTTGGTGTTTTTTGATTGAATCAGCTATTAGATAAAAGTGTCAGAAAGCCCCACTGAAGCACCCAATCTATACAGATGTTGGGCAGGCTGGGTTCAACTAATGTGTGGCTTCTTTTGGTAAAGTACAGTTTTTTGCAGAGGTGGGGGTTTATGTCCGTAAACTACAACTGAGTAACTGGACAGTGACCTGGAGACAGCAGTAATTGGTTGAACCAAGGTAATTCTCATGTACCTGAGTCAGCTTTCAAGTTGCTTTGTGTCATCAGGATTATAGGCAGCAATTTTTCAGGCTGAGTTGCTGGCTTTTTTTGTTTTAGAAACATAATTTGTTACAATAAATGCAAGTTCACCTATTCAAATGCTCGATGACCTTAAAGAGTTACGTGTCTTCTATAGGTTCATGCTTAAGTGGTAGCATACAAAACAAGATAATATTAAGCTGATATATATGGATATATGCTCTTTCTAGATATATAGAAACATATACAGTACATAGATACACATAAGCTCATATATTGCTTTTGCCCCAGGTACAGAATGAATGCATAATATATCCAATAACACTTTCTCATTTAACAGTGTTCTCTTTCTTCCTGTTATTAAATAACAGCTCTTTCATTCAGAGTTTCATAGTTGGTAGGGTCAGAAGGGACCTGAGGAGATCATCTAGTCTGACCCCCTGCCATGGCAGGAAAGAGTACTGGGGTCAAACAACCCCGGCCAGATGTTCACCCAACCGCCTCTTAGAGACCCCAGGGTAGGAGCCAGTACCACTTCTTTTAGAAGTTGGTTCCAGGTCCTAGCTGCCCTGACAGTGAAATAGCACTTCCTAATGTCTAGCCTGAAACTACCCTCCACTGGCTTGTGTCTGTTGTTTCTTGTAACTCCCGGGATTGCTCAAGGGAACAGGGCCAATGCCTGCTGGTCCCCCTTGACTAGTTTGTAGACTGCCACTAGATCCCCTCTCAGCCTTCTCTTGTGGAGGCTGAACAGGTTCAGGTCCCTTAGCCGCTCCTTGTAGGGCCTGCCCTGCTGCCCCCGGTTATGCGTGTGGCCCACATTTGGACCCTCTCTATATTGGCCACATCCCTCCTGAAGAGCAGCGCCCAGAACTGGATGCAGTACTCCAGCTGTCACCTGACCAGTTCTGCATAGAGGGGGAGGATCACCTCCTTGAACCTGCTTGAGATGCATCTGTGGATGCACGACAAGGTATTGTTGGCCTTCTTGACCATATCCCCACACTGTTGGCCCATGTTCATTCTTTGCGTCCCTATACCTTGCTGCAAAAGTAAGGACTCTGGCAGAACTGGGTTCTAATGACGTATCACAAATCCTGCCCCTCTCCCTATACATCAGGGGTAGGCAACCCCCGACACACATACAAAATCCTGGCACATAAAAGCATTTTGCTTGGGTTGGACGGCAAGGAAGGGGCCAGGGCTATGCTGCCACAACAAAGATTGGGCCTCTTGCAGCTCCCCTGCCATCCACCCTGGCATGCCAACATCTTACAAGCCAAGGTTGCGGGTGTTTTTGGTATTCTGTCCAAAAATGTTACTGACCCCTGCTGTATGCTCAGTTCTCCAGGAGATCTGTTGGGCCCTTCTGTGGAAAGGGAAAGTAGCCTTTGCTCCCTCCAAAAGAGTATGTTTCTCTGAACGTGTCCTGTCAGCATTATACATCAATGCATTCTGCAGATTCTTTTTGTACTTTCTGAAGCTATGAGATGCTTACTGTTGTAGTCATTTCCAACCTGGGGTGGTTTTAATCCAGCAGCCCCTGAGAAGTAAAAGGTTCCTTATCTCATGGTTGGTACCTTTATAGCTTGTTTGTTTTGTGTGGGGGGTTTTAAAATAATAATTTCAAACCTTACAAAGCTGACACTTCCCTTCCCCTCTGCCCACTGGTGCAGTCACAGCTGAATGAATGGTTCATTGTTATGAGAGCTGTTCCACTGCACAAGGCAACCTCTATTCACAATTAAAGGGTTAGGAATGTGTT
The DNA here is from genome assembly GCA_030014935.1 of Caiman crocodilus. Classification (NCBI taxonomy): domain Eukaryota; kingdom Metazoa; phylum Chordata; order Crocodylia; family Alligatoridae; genus Caiman; species Caiman crocodilus. The sequence goes on from JAGPOW010003648.1 coordinate 59,974,141, forward strand.
CAGCCAATCATCACAATTAAACAAACTGATGATCTGAACATCCCTCAGGGTTTTGTTATAAATAATTCTTTCTTTGCTTCACACATATAGTATTACCTGTTTTTTCATACAGAGTGAGAACGCCCCCAGCACATTCATTCTAATGAGATGTGATTTCTGGCTGCATATTCAGAGGCAACAAGGAGTTGGAGCATAGGCAACGTGTAGGGAGGGCACAGGGGGAGCATGTGCCCCCACTCAAGGTTGGCTGCTGCTGAAGCCACTGCTGGCTTCTGCAAGTGGTGGCTGCTTGCCACTTGGCCCCCCATCTGCGGGCAGTTCCTGGTCATGGCTATGGTGCCCCCCCAGTCTCAGGAGGCACCAGTCATTCATGAGTTAAAGGCTGCACCTGGAATACAGAGTGCAGTTCTGAGCACCCAATACCAGAGGTAAATAAAATGGAAGGAGTTCAGAGAAGAGCAACAAAATGAAAGTGTAGGCTCTGAAGGGACTAAACAACAGAAAAATTAAAAACTGTAATTATTAAAAATGTTCAGATATCTAAGGAAGCACATAAAAATCTAGAACTAGTTGAAGGGAGTTAGCACATAGTGCTAGGAAGGGAAGTTATTTGAGGACAAGGGTAAAATCAAGAAGAGGAAAAATTAGGCTGACTAATAGGAAGAACATCCTGACAATGAGATGTATTATGATATCAAGTAGTTTCACAAGGGAAGATGTGGAATACCCCGTTATATGGGACATTTAAATCTACACTGGACAAAACTGTAGAATGGGCAGGCAATTATTTCGGTTGGAGGGCTGCTTAAGGAAGTTTGGTGAGCTTTTGAGAGTCGCATGTGTCGCCCTGCCCCTTGACAGTTGCCCTGCCCCCTAATCATCTTAAGGCTGGAACTTCTGTCCCTAATGCCTGACCTTTGCTACCGGAAGTTCTTCCCCTTCCCCCCCGGAAATACTCCTTTCAGGAGAGGGGGTTGCCATTTTAGAACCAGAAAAAAACCCAAATCATACATTAAAAGTCAAACACCTACTCTAACATATTTGAATTTTATTACAAAAAATATTTTTGTTGTGATTTGTGTTTGAGTACTGTATATAGAGGGGCTTGTAGAATAGCTAAACAATAAAGTCTTAGTCTTGTATATTGTGTCTGAGGAGTGTGGTGTGAGTTTATGTGCAGTGGGATGTGGGTGTGTATGTATGTATGGTGGGATGTGTGGGGGTGGTTTGTGAGGGGTTGTGACTGTGTGTGGGGGGTAATAGGGTTTGTTGGGGGATGTGTATAGGTGGGGCAGTTGTTGGGGTCAGGGTGTGGGTGTGTGGCATTTGTGGGATGTGGGGGTGATGAGGGGACTCCTGCACCTTTCCCCCGTGGTGTGCAGCCTGTGCAGATGGCAGCAGCAGCAGCAGCAAACAGGGGCCCTTCTACACACGTTCCCAGCACAGGCACTGGTGCCTGGCGGTGCACGGCTCCAGCCAGAGCTGCACAACATGGTAAAGAGTGCAGCCTGGCTAGGCCACCTCTACCTCTGGGGCTCCATACTGCACACATGCAGCTCCTGCAGTTGTGTGCCACCAGGGGGAAGCTCCATGCTCCATGCAGATCCTGAGACTTTACAGGGAAGCAGGGGCTGGGGCTCCCCTTCACTTCTGGTGGAGTCCAGGGACCTGCATGACAGGGAGTGGCAGAGGCAACTGGCTCTAGCACATGGAACTTCCCTCTGGTGGCGCATGACTGTGGGAACTGCATGTGCTTGGCGGGGAGCCCCTTTAATAGAGGCAGTCTGGCCAGGCTGTGCTCCTTGCTATGATGTGCAGAGCTGGTCAGAGCTGTGCACTGCCAGGCACCAGCACCTGTGCTGGGCACAAGCACCCTGAGTGTCCCCGCCTGCTATTGCTACTGCCTGTGGGGACTATGTACCATGGGGGGAGCATGCGAGGGGTCCCACACCTCCCTCACCTTCCCTCGCACTCACATCCTGCCCACCCATACTCTATAAGGAATGTTCTTTCTTTGGACATGTATGATTGACTTCTTTGTCTCTAATTTCTATTCTAATTCTTCCCCAGGAGGAAAGTTTTCCTTTCTCACTAGTCAATCACAATGTCAGTATTCAAAGATGCAGAATGGATTCCTTTAAATAGTCCATATTTGGATGTGGACTGAATGAAGAAACAATGATTAGCAATGTATTTACAAAAGAACGACCATTTACTGGGTCAGACCATAGGTCAGGGGCAGGCAATTGTTTTGGGCGGAGAGCTGCTTACCCAGTTTTGGCAAGCTGTCAAGGACTGCATGGGTAGCCCTGCCCCTTGACAGGTGCCCCACCCCCTGGTCACCATCTTGGGACAAATGTCCCAATGTCTTGGGATCCCAGGGCCAGCGCCAGTGGGCCCCAGAGCAGGGCACAGGCTGGCAGGGATCTGTAGATCCAGGCTGGGCTGCACCAGCAGAGAAAGGGGGGAGCTGGCCCAGCTCCATAGAGCCCCTGCTGGCCGGGACACTGTAGTCCTGCTGCCCTGTTCTGGACCCTGCTGGCACTGGCTTCGGGACACTGGTGTAGGCCTTGAGCATGGGGGGGGGGGAAGTGGCCCCTTGCCAGCCATGAGCCCGGCGTCCCACACTGCAGCCAATCACAGCCCATGTGGGGCTGCCTGTACCTGCTTGGATCAGTTGCACATGGGCTGCGAGCAGCTGCAACAGGGAGCAATGGCTAAGGGGTGGGGGAGGGGCTGCTTTTCCTCACACTCTGTACCAGCTCCTCCCCTGCCTTCCTCCCCACCCCCTTTCCTGAGTTTCCTGTGCGGGGACAGCCACATGGTCCCAGAATAGAAGCTCCTGCTGGGGCTTCTGGCTTGGGGGGTGGAGCCAGGTGGGCCCTACTGTTGCAGGAGCCTGCTGTGGATTCCCCTAGGTCCTACTGCCCCTGGCTCCTGTCATTTTTGACAGAAACCAAGGACAGATAAATTCTAATTTTCAAAATTTTTTTAGGGGCCCTGCAGGCTGGATAAAATGGCCTCATGGGCTGGATGCAGCCCACAGGCCGTATTTTGTCCACCCCTGCTATAGGTCCATCTTGCCTAGTAACCTGTGTCAAACAGTGGGAGAGTAGATGCTGAAAGGGAGAATGAACTGAATATAACCAGGAGTTTTTCTACTATTCCTCCTCTCTCACTTGTAGCCTCCAGCATCTGAGGTCAGGAAGTTCTGATTCAGAGGCTGTACCCCAAACTCCCATGCTCAATAGCTCCTGATGCACCTTTTCTCCAATATTTTGCACAATTCCTTTTCAGATCTGGCTAAACTGTTAGCTTCCACAATGTCCTGGAGCAACGAGTTCCACACTTTAATTATACACTTGGCGCAGCTATACATGCACTTTACTGCGGAGTTGACTAATTATCTCTGCAGTAAAGTGTCACTGTCTACACGTGCAGCGTTATTAGGCTGCAGTAAACTAATTGATTCTGGTATAGGACAGTACTGCCTGACAAGTACTATCCTACAGTGTAGCTATTTTGTGAGATGCAATGCATGTGTAGATAGTGAGTGGGGCTCACTGGGGCATGAGGGTGCTATAGTCCAGGGGCAACCTGCCAGCTAGTCCTGCATTGTAGCTCCCTCATCCCCCGCCAACCCCCTCTGCAGCACACTGAGCTGGGGCGGAGCAGTTTTGAGCTTAAAGGCTGACAACCTAGGCCCCCTGCCAGCTGGGACTAAATTGTCTTGGTTCAATGTGCTGCAGTCCTGGGTACACATGTAAACACTATGCCCAATAGCAATAAACTCCTGCACCAGAGTGTATGCAGGTGCATTAATGGCAAGTATAGATATGCCCACTGTGTGAAAAATAACTTCCTTTTGTCAGTCTTGATCTTACTACCTACCAGATTCATTTTGTGACTCTTAGTTCTTATATTTTGCGAGGTTGTAAAAATAAATCCCTATTTAGTTTCTCCTTGCCGTTTAGTATTTTGTAAGCCTGTATCATGTCTCCCCTCAAATGTCTCTTTTCTAACCTGAATAGGCCTAGCCGCTTTAGTCTCTCCTCATATGGAAGCCCCTCCATGCCACTACTTATCTTTGTTACCCTTTTCTTGTTCTTCTATTATCCTTTTTGAGGTGTGGGGACCAGAATGGGGTACAGTATTCAAGGTGTGGACACACCATGCATTTATAAAGGAGCACAGTGGTACTTTCTGTTTAGTCTACAATTCCCTTCCCAGCACTGTGTTTGCCTTTTTGACAGCTGCTCAGCACTAAGCTGATGTTTTTAGTGAATTGTCCATAATGACTTCCAGATTCCTTTCCTGTGTGGTAACAGCTAAAGTAGGCCCATCCTAGTGTAGGTATAGTTTAGGTTATTTTTGCCTATGCGCATCACTTTACACTTATCTACATAGAATTTTGTCAGCCATTTAGTTTTACATTTGCTCAATAGTGCCAGGTCCTTCTTTAGTTCCTCACAGTCCTCCTTAGTCTTTCCACTTTGAACAATTTTGTATCCTCCTCAAATTTGGCCACCTTGCTACTCAACCCCTTTCCCAGATAATTTGTGAATATGTTAAACAACACTAGTTCCAACCGATCCCTAGGGGACTCCATTGCTTACTTTTTTCCATCCCCAAAACTGATAATTTATACTGACACTGTTGCTGTCTTTAAGCCAATTCCTAATCAATGAATGGACTTCCCCTGTAATCTCATTGCTACCTAACTTGAAGAGCCTCTGATGGAGGACTTTGTCAAAGGCTTTTTTGAAGTCCAGATATTCTGTGTCAACTGGATCACCCTGATCCATCTGCCTGAACTCTAGTAGGATGCTGAGACATGATTTCACTTTGACAAAGCCATGTTGACTCATTCACAGCAAGTCATGTTCATCCATATGCTGAATAATTCATTTTTAAATTATTATTTTTACCAGTTTTCCGGGAGCAGAAGTTATATTCACTAGCCTGTATTTCCTGGAGTCCCCTCTAGCCTTTTTTAAATATGGAAGTCACATCAGCAATCTTCTAGTCCTCTGGTATCAAGGCTGTTTTTACTGACAGGTTGCATACTACAGTTAAGAGTTAGGCAATTTCCCTTCTGATCTCCTTCAGAACTCTAGGGTGAATGCCGTCTGTCCTATCTCTTTCTTCTTTTTTCATTAAACTGATGTTAATGAAACATCTCTGCTGGATGTGAGGGTATATGACACACAGATTAATATCGAGGGAAGTTAATTCACTGCAGTAACTAAGTCCTGACTGGAGTACATGATGAGTGAGACAACAATGTAAACATTTATTTATAACAAACAAGTAGAATTATAATATCCAGAAATAGAAGATTAAGCTTAAGCCTGCTCCTACTGAGATCAACAGGAGTAAGCCCATTATTATTTCTGTGATTATATTTATGAAACATTAGAACTTAACTGATGGAGGAAGTACAAAATCAATGCTCAGTGGAGCTGGCAGTTCATATTACATCTTGAAGGTGGTTGGAATATGGAACCATATTCTAAAATGTATGGAGGGGGTTCACTTGCAAGGCTTTCATTTTACAGAGTATACCTTACTTTTGAACTTATTGCTAGTTAGTTTTAGTATTTATAACAGCATGTGATGGTGTTGTAAGATTTTAGAGTTCGTTTCTCTGTGAGCCTTTTTATAGAAACATTAATTCATTTGGCAAATGTGTTTGTGATGTTCCTTCTAAAACATTGAGGAAGGATATTTTTGCAACTGCTGCTTTGTGTATTTTGGGTCTTATGGATGATTTATCACTTACTAAATTTGAAATCCAAATAGTCTATTTGGCTAAAGCTGTTGCCAGAAAGCAAATACTGCAGTGCTGGAAAGAAATGAGGAGGATACCATCATCTTCTGAGTTCCTACCTTTATTAAGATATTATTATTCTAAGTTATGTCTAACTTCGCAGTTAACACTAATCAGAATTGGTAAGCAGGTTGCCACTCATCCGTAGCAGGGGAAGGGAAAGAAGGAAAGATGCTTAAAACTTGATCCTGCTCCCACAGGGATGGATTTGGTGATCCATTAAGGCCACATTATGCAGTCAAAAGACATTTAAAACTACCTGGAGAACCAGGGGAATTATCTACAGCTGTGCCAGCTGTTCCTCTGAGCTCTGATTGAAAGGAAAGGGCATGATCCGACTTAAATGGAATGGATGGATCAAGGATGGAAGTGAAGAAGGTTCAGCCACGCTTGTTTCAGATGTATGTGGGTGACACACAGTGAGGAGAACTTATTGTGCATGTGCCACACAACCAAAGCAGGTGTGGCTGCACCCCTTGCCATGATCCTGAATGCCAGGGAGCTGAGAGCTTCGTATGTGCAGTGAGCTCTAGGGCCACTAACTGGTCAGCATGGGGTCTAGCCAGAGCCCCTGGTTTCATGCTGTTCTGGAGTCCAGGGGATGAGCATCACTGATTTCACCTTCCCGCCCCCTCCTTCCAAATTAAGCAGCAGGGGAAAAGACAGAATGGTCATGGTGCTCAGTGTCTGCTTTCATGCAGCTCTGGAGCCCAGGAGCTGAGCACTGTGGCCACTCATCCCTTCTTTTCTCCTGCTGCTGGGGACAGGGAGGAAGAGGAAGGAGGGAGGGGAAGGGCAAATAGCAGCAGCACTCACCCTATGGGCTCCTGAGCCCTGCTAAAGGAAAGGCTCTGCCGGACTCCGTGAGGGCTATCTGGTGAGCTCAGAGTTCCCAGCAGGAGCTGTGCTGGCATGCCTATGAGCTTAGAGTTGAATGTGTATGTGGTACACAGCCAAAGTGGGTACGGCTGTGCCATTGTCAGCCCCCCACCTTTAGATCTGCCCCTGGGTGGAGATATGTCTTGTCTTACTCATTCTTCTGTGGGCAGAAGGGCTGAGAAGGGCAATTTTGGGTTATGCTGAGCTCTGTACTGTTGCTGCTAGACTATCACTGGTACCTGAGGTAACTAGTTTGAAACTACTTTTGGTAGCTCTAAACTACACTGCACTCCTTAGATAAAAAAGTAGGGAACATTTTTTTTTGCTTTATACACATCCAAATTCACTGGTGGCATCTGGTAATAATTAATACAATTAATCAATTAATAAAATTAATAATTAATTAAAGCCCAGGTCCTTGTCTGTGCCTCAGAAGCACGATACAGCTGAAATCAAGGTGTGTGGAAAGGTGGGTTTAAGTCAGAAAAGTGTCAAGGATCTGACCCACAGCTGGATATGGCCTGAGTTCTCCCCCTACCTGGCCCACTCAGCTACTGGAAGTTGGATGGTAGGACCAGGGTGCAAAGCCTACTGCAGAATTTGGGGCCCCGGGCTCAGATGGACACAGTGATTGGTGACATAGTAGGGAGCAGGGGCTGGGTAAATACCTGCTGGACCCTTCTGCACTGCCCCCAGGATTTCTCCACCATCACTGGACTCACTTCTGCCCAACATCTCAATCCAGGGCCAGCTCTGTGCTTGGCTAATCTTCCAACATAAGATAAAGCAGTAGGGTACAATTAAAGGGTAAGACCTTTAAAGCAAGACTGATATAACAAAGAAGACAATTATGAAAAAAAAATTACTTTAATACATAACAGGTACACAGGTGGATGGGAAGTAGAGTGATTAAGTTTTGGGATGGGAAAAAGAAGGTGGAAAATAAAAGGTTAAGTTGATGGTATCACCCTGATCCTACATTAACATGTCACTTCGAAGTAGTCCAAAGTAACAGTGTGGAGGCTGGGTGGAGGTAAATGAAAGACAAGGGTCAGCCCAAAAGTCCTAATTCATCTGGCTGCCAGGGAAGCATTTGACACATTGTCACACAATTGTGTATTTTTATACATGACACACATACAGAAAGAGATTTCACCGTCAGAGTCATCCATGGCACAACACAGATCCTTTTTGTAAGAATTTGAGTGAAAACAATCCCCTCACAAAACGTTTTAAATTTTTTGGAAAAAAAAACCCCTTAAGTGTTGAAGTCAGTGCTGGTAATGGACTGAAAAGTACTATACAGATTCATGATGTTGTATGGCAAAGTGTAAGCGTGCTGATAGATGCACAATAAAAAAAAAA
>JAGPOW010003648.1:59982603-60000013 GCA_030014935.1 Caiman crocodilus
AAAAAAAAAAGTTAGATTTAGCTCATGTTCCCATTCCTATTGCAGAGATGCTTGAGGTGAGGCCTATAAAATGTTTGCTCAGGTAACAGAGGGCAGAAACTGCTAGCAGGATGATCATGGTCCACATTCAAGTGTTATAGGACTGTGTTGAATACCTCTACTAGAAGTTCTCCGCTTCCCCGCCCCCACCTTTTCTGCTTCTGCTTATTTTTCTTTCAGTAAACATTATCTCTTGAAGAAAAGACCTTGCTGACTGTCCTGTATTTTTTTCCTGCTGAGTCATTCCCCCAGTTTAAAAAAATTATTAATCTGTAAAAATGCCAAAATAACAGATGATAACCTTCCCAAAAATCAGGCTAAGGAGAACACAGGTAATGGTACTAAGAATATTTGACTCATAAATAAATGTATAGAATATTTGCTTTCAGAACATGCTACAGGTACACACATTGAAGCCATGTGTTGACATCTGACAACCTAAAATTGAAAATGTATTGAAAAAAGAAGTTACGGTGCCCACTATATTTTTATTGTTCAAATTAAACATCGGATCTTGAGATGGTATAAAAATCAGTGAGCTTTTTTGAGCTGGTGTAGACATCAGTTTAGCCCAGCACAGCAAGTGTCAGGCCCTGAAATACTTAAAGTAAGTGACCAGTATCAGTAATGGAACTAATAAATAAATTAGATTATTTTAATGATTTCTGTTCTCATAAACTAATTATTAATGGTGGCATAGTGACCCAGCTACTTTCTTCACTCTGGCCCCTATTCTTGGAATAGTCTCTCTGTTTTTACAGATTAAACATTTGCTTTCTCCTTTTCCAATCTGCTCTTTAAACTGCATTTCTTTCACTTCCCCTTCCATCACAGAGGTTCTCGAGTTTTGGTTTTTAAATGTTATTTTCCCTCCATGTCACACCTCTTCAGAAAAGAATCTAAACAAATGAACAACAAAAATCTCCTCCCACACATGCAAAAAAGCCATAACACATTAAGTAAAAATGATACTCCATAAAAGCCAAAAATACTTCATAAAAAACAAAAATTTGACAAAAAAGGGAAAGTAAACAAACCACTTCCCCTACCCCAGAAAAATCTCTCTGTATCCTGCATTGCACAATCTGAGTTAATTGAAGAGTTAAGTGACCTTGTATGACTGCTGTTGTCCATTAATGGGGACCCTCATTAAAGTCAGACACATCTTCTGCAAAGGCATTAATTCCTTTCTTTGTCCCAAATATACACAGCTTTCCAAATAACTAAATATTACAAATGGGGAGGTTGCTTAAAAGAAAACGGACACATCCATGAAACAGAAAGGGTCAGACTGCTTGAAGCTTCCAAACCTGATCCCCTGATGCCTCTGGGTATGAGTCATACATCCCCTCATGACCCTATATAGAGGGTGGCCCATACTGGTGATATGAGACTGACTCAGCTGGGTCTGTTCATAAACAGCACTCAGGAGTAGACTGCCAAGTCTCCTGCAGCTGGCTGATACTAAACAGAAACACATTTTCTGCTGGCTTGTGCCTGACTGAGCTATGTCTGAGCGTTTAATGAGCTCTTGGGAGTTAGGTTGGTTGAAGAGAAGGCATGATATTTGATTCAAAATACATTTATTTAGTCTTCTGGAAACACCTAGATTTCACTCCTCAGCTGCAGCAGCACAGAACACCACCTCTAGAGAGGGACGCAAAGATTGCTTTAAGCAAACTCTCTTGAGCCTGGGTCCATGAGTGTCAACTTGGTCCTTTGACACAGGCTACAACAACCTTTAGGATGCTCCATAATGCTAACTGTCCATGATCCCAGGACATTGGTATGGCTGATAGGACTTCTCAGGGAAGAAGTCCTATCACACCCTTGGCAAGTATCTTGTGTTGCTTATATGGATGGAGTCAGACGTGGATACAGGCATAGGTGAACCACTGTGGGCCTGGACAGAAAGGGGGCCCAAAAATGAAAAACAAAAACAAAAATTGCAAAAAAAGTTTTAATATTGCGCATATGCATATACCTAACCTCCTGTTGTCTGATTATTATTATCATTATTTCTGGCAAAGGAGGACCCGATACCAAAAGTTTGCTCAGGGCCACCAGGAGTCTAGGTACGGCACTGGATGGAGTCAAGGATGAGATGGGGGATGGTGTGGATATTATTAACAGTAGAAGACACTGGAGGACCCCCACCACCCAGAGAATCATAGAATTGCAAAAATCAGCTCCAACACATCTAAGAATTAGAACAGTAGTGTATATGGGTAAGTTCAGAAACACAATACTTTTCTTATGTTAATTTCCCTAACATGGATGTTTAGTAACATGAGAAATAGCTATCCTCTGTTAAACAAACTACTTTAATTCTTTGACAATATCATCTTTAAAAGTGTACAGGAGAAGAAAAGTCACTTAACTAGTAAATTTTAGTTTATTTTAGCTCTATAGCAGTCTGGCTGGTTTTCAGTGCACGCAACTGCCAGCATGAGTTACTCTACCTCTATTTGGTTACAGCTTAATCCAGTGGTGCTTTTAGTACAATCCCTAATGACTCTACTTTGGTAACCATTGCAATGTCAGCATGTGAAATGATTCTCTTGGTGCTATTCTAGACTTTATGATCCACTGTCAGCTTTGAGGAAACATATTATCACTTTTTACTCTCATATCAACAGGAATATGGATTTTCTATGTAAACATATTTGTTTCTGTAGAATCTCTTGCTGTCCATTTGTTGTAGATGAGCCTAGCTCTTTTGAGGGGGTTAGTAACTCCTGCTTGCTTCTGGATATTATCATTCCTTGGGTGAACTGGTTACCTGAGCATCCTTTTGAACAGTTTGTCAAAGTTACAATTTTATTTGATTTGGCTTTCATTGACTATATTAGCAATTCTCACATTTTCTAATTTGGAATAACAGGTCTTGTATAAAGTGATACTTGTATAAAGTAATCATTCATCCACATGTTAGAATGAAGCCGTTCAATGCATTTCTTAGATCTAGTGCAATGTGACAAAGTTTCTAACATAATTCTTTATTTTTATGATTGACTAATTTCAACAGATTTGGCTTTCTAAATTGCTCTTTTAGCCATACTGTTATTCTGAAAACAGTTTTAAGGTAGCGTGATAAACTTAGAAATTAGTGACGTTTTAAAGCTTCACGGTAAAGAACTGCTTTCTATTGTCAACCATCAGAAACCTAGGTACTTACCTATATTAAAGCACAATTTAGAAATCCCAACCCTACTGTTTGTGTTGGTTAGTTCTGAGACATCCATAATAATCAAAGAGCATTTATTGAAGAGATTTTTTACCAATTCAAATATATCCCTTCTTTCAGTGTGTGTTTAGATTGCTGCCAAAAATACCTACCCATTAAGGATATTTAGTGCTTGCCCGTCTTCTGATTACTCATCTGTATTTCGTGATTTACTTCTGCAGTAACCTTTTCATTTACATTTTCTCCATCTCAGCAACACATGATCATTTTCCTTGTAGATATCGCTTCAATTTCAGAGCCTTTTTCCCTTTTTGAACGAGTCTTTTCCAACAGCTGGTCAATATGTCTCTTACCAGGTTTCCCTTTTATCTCATTACTTGACTACTTATTTGACTAGGGATGAACTTTTCTCAAGAACTTCACTACCCAATGAAGAGGAGGCTGATGTAATGTGAAATAAATGAGGCTCATATGTTTCTCTGTGGGTTAGAGCAAATGATAGATGATGTGAAAATAAGAACAGACATTTATAAACAGGTCATGGTATCTGTCATTTTTTTAAAAGAAAGGATCCTATAATTTTCTTCACTGTAAAACTTAGAGAGACACATATAATATTGGGAAAGGGTAGGGGCACTGTAGTCAGAAAGACATAAAACTATTAAAATGTCTATAAGTTACTGGAAATTACAAAGGTAGCTGTATATAATTTATTTTAATTAATGCTGAAGAAAATGGCTATGCACTGACTGAAACTGGCTAAACAACAATTGGACTGAAGTTCTGTGCACCATGTGATTGTTTCAGTGGGAGAGTTTAAAACAAAATATAAATCTGTATTTAGTACAAACATGTGGTTAGTGAAAGATGTAATGGCAAATGTGCATGTGACTGAAATAATACTCCCATTTTCTCATAACATATCCTGGGGCATTATGCTTATGGGAGCACAAAAAGACAGAAGTATAAAATAATTTAACCTGTAGTGTTCATTTAGTGGGCTGCACTAATTGTACATTTTCCTAGAAATTAAAGGCCTAATTCTACCACTTTATTCATGCTGAGTACTTGTGGAGTAAGGGAATACATAGTCTGAGTAATGGGGTCTGAATCAGACTCTTTGCAAGTGGAAGAAAAAGTGCAGAGAAGAAAGAATATGTCATTTAATGATAGAGAGGTTCAAGGTTGGTCCAGTCCATTCCAGGGCTTTGCAAAGTCATTTCACTGGGCTCCCCGGCCTGAAGAGCAGAAGCCGCTAAGAGTCATAGACGCCAACTCTGTGGATGCTCTGGGACTCAAGCATCCACCAAAAAAATTAGTGGGTGTTCAGCAACCACGAGCCTGGCTGGTTTGGTTTTACATGTTAGATCTCTGTGGCTGCTTGCAGACTTTCAAAAAATGTGCTATACTGGAAGAAGTGGCACTTTACTTCAACCCAGCTTTACAGCATCTGTATAGGCCAGGTGCTTCAGCAGGGCTTTTTAACACTTTTAGCTAGATTCAATCAGCTATTAGATACAAGTGCAAAAAAAGCCCCACTAAAGCGCCCAATCTTTACAGACATGGGGTGAGCTGGGTTGAAGTAATGCGCTGACTCTTATGGGCATGCCTGGGGCTCAGCCCCTGCTGGAAAAAATCAAATTTGGTGCCTATGTTAAGAGTAATCTTCTACCCTTGCTTTCTCCAAATCCTAATGTTGTGCCTGTTGTGATGGGCAAGAAATGAGTCCTTGGATTTCTCAAGAGAAAATAGATGACTCCAATTCTGAGTTGTGAGTGAGTTGGACTTATTCAGTACTCAGCATAGACTAGAGCAGCCCCAGGGCTGCTCGACCTTTCCTTCAGCTATAGTGAGCCTTTTGCACAAGTGGCTGCTACTGCGCAAGACGTGTTTGAGCAGTGGCATTGTGGTTACCTGTGCTTCCCCTCAGCCATTCCCCCAACCTGTCTGTACATCAGAGTTACAGGAGGCTGGCAGTGCCCTCATGCCTGTTGCGTGCCATGTACAGAATCAATCCCAGGTCCAGGGTGGAGAGCACTTAGCTTCACTTCTCTGCATCAGTGGAGGGGGCATACACTGAGACCCACCACTAAACTGTCCCAAACTGACTGGGTTCTCTGGGTGAATGCAATTTCTTTTACTCAACCAACTAAATACTTGGAAAAATTGTTCTTTGCAAGCTTTTGGGTACGCATACCCTTCTTCAGACACAGGCGGACTCTGCTTGTGTTGAGAATTCAGATCTTTTCAGGAGTGCACGCAGGGGGAGCAACCTGTGTGTGGCACACAGGCAGGTGAGGGGGAAGCAGTAAGCAGATCAGAAGATAAGGCAGGGGAAGAGGGAATTGTGGCACAGGTGCTAAGTAGGCTGGTGCCCTGAGCTGGACGCACAACCCACGCCTGCAAAGCCACCTGTGAAGCACTGCACCAGTAGGGGCACAGTGGGCTCCTGCAGCCCTGGGAAAGGGTGGGGCTGCGGCACTGACCGGCCGGACACTGAACGCTACGCAAGTAGCGCACACCAAAGTAACCCCCGGCCGCGTTCTGCGCTGGCGCACTACTTTGTTCCGCCGGGAGGAGGGTGTGAGAACCAGTAGGGGGCGCCACTGCGCATAATCCCCGACTCGGCCCTGCCGCAACGCTCCATTCCCACGTGAGGGCCGCGCTGGCCACAGCCCCAGAGGGGGCGTGGCCTCCCGCAGCGTCTCCTGCGTACGCCACGCCCCCTCCCCCCACGAGCCGGGGTCCCTTACTGCCCGCGCGCTGCTGTCGGCGCTAGCGGCCCTTCAGCATCGCCCCTCCCCTTTCACCCCCTCCCCACTTGGAGCGTTGGTACATTCCTGTCCGACCCATTCCCTCCCTCACCCCCCCCACCTCCCCCCCGCGACTCCTCGCTGTGGTCTGCTCCGGCCCGGCCCAGCGGCTGAACAGGAGAGCCCGCGGCTGGCAGGGAAGGGACGGGACGGGACTCGACTCGCTGCCTGCCTGCCTGCTGAAGCGCCGGCTCCTGCGAAGCGGACAGGAGAGCGGCTCCCCCGCCCCGGGCAGCACCATGAGGTGAGCGGGGGGGCGGGGGCTGCGGCTGGCTGGGTCTTCACCCCCCAGGCGTTGTGTATGTGGCTGGGGTCCCTGCGTGGGGGAGGGGCGGGCTCAGGGCGGAGGGGAAGGGAGCTCATTGTCCTGGCAGTGGGGAGGGGTCTTTTCCCCGCGCCGCCGCCTCTGTTGTTTCCATCTATAGAAATACTCCATTTCAGGCCCCCCCCCGGCGGCGGTTGGGGTCTGCGCGCGACGTTGGGGGAGGGGGGAGCGCGCGCGGCGGTAACGGCCGCGCTCGGGAGGGGGAGGGGCCGGGGCTCGCGGCGTGTCCCTGGTGTCCGGGGCGGGCGGGACTCACCTGGTACCGGGCGGGGAAGGAGGGCGCCTCCTGCTGCGCGCCGGCCCGCTTGCCCGCCTGCGGGTGTTGCATTGCAGCAGCGGCCGCAGCTGGGTTTTTCCCTGTGTAATCAATAAATAGGAGCGAGGAGCCCCCCCGCCCGGAGGCTGCAGGCTGGGAAGTCCCCGGCTGGGGGCGGGTAGGGGATACCCCTCACTGCCGCGTCCCTGGAAGGAGGCTGTGTGTCCTCCCCTTCCCCGGCGGCGCTTCCTGGCTGACTCCGAGGCTCCTTTGTGTGGCCGGCGGGGGCCCAGGCAGCGGCAGGGCGCCGGCGGCCGGAGCCGTGCCCGGTCTGTCCGCGGCAGTGCGGCCCGGCGTGGGGGCGCCGGCGGCTTCTCTCTGAGCCGGGGCTGCCTACTCAGTTCTTGTCCTGCGCTACTTTAAGCCTTCCCCCCTCCCAAGGGCAAATGCTCCCTGCCCGGCCTCGGCATGGGGAGGGCTGCTTCCCTTCCCGGCCTCTTCTTGGGGTTTCTTGTCCGCCGAGGGCTTTGTACCAGCGATGTCTGTGTTCGTAGCTATTGTTTGCAGTTCTTTATGCAGGGTTTTGTTTTTTTTTTTAAAGCTCTGCGTATATCCTAATGTGTGATAGCTTTCCTTTTTTTGCTTTAAACGGTGGTATTTTCTGCAGGTATCCGAATTGTCAATGCTTGAAAAAAAATCAAAACATAACTTGTAGTCACAAGCAGCGTACAGGGGAGAGCTGAGATTTTAACGTCTGGGTTTTGTGTTTTTAAGCCTCGTTGAAGCAACAGTTTTAATAAGCTGGTCCCTGTTAGAAGGGGGGTTAGGGAGAACCAGCCCAATCGCACCATTAGTGTGTAGACACATCTTTCACCTAGCAAGCCCTCCCCAGGATACTTTATGCTAGCTCCAAGAGCAAAATAATCTGACTGGCAAAAACAACCTTATGCTGAAATAATTGCATCTGTACTAGTGTTTGAAACGCCAAAGAAAGAAAAGAAAAAGGCAAGTTTTTTTAACATCACTGCACCAGCAAAAGTTTCTAGTGTAGATGTGGGATGATGCTGCCTACTTAGACATAACATGTAGTTAACTTTGAGTAATCTGCATATTCACACATTCATGCAGACTCTAAGCATGAACATCACACTTAGTATTTTGTGTCTGCAAATGCTAAGTGTAGATCATTACCCAGCAGCAGATATGTTCTGAATTAAGTACTCCTGATGAGTGATTACTGGATATTTTAAAGAAATCTAACAATTCTTCAATAAGTTGAAGGCTTGTATAAATACTCCAAGTTGTGCCTATTAAACTGAATCAGTCTAAAAATCATGTTCTTAAAAGTGGTGTAGTCCTCTTGCGTGGACAGTTTTGAAACTGTTAAATCAGTTTCAAAATCAGCTTGATTTAATTGCCACAACATATGAGAGGGCAAGCCTTCTGTGAACACTTCCTTTTGAGGCTTGTTTAGACTAGCATAGAAAGTGTATTTCCAAAAGACATTAGTTAAAACATGTTTTGAATAGGACCTAGGGCTTGAGGTTGAACAGTAGAAGGGACACAAGAAACACCAGGGAACATATTTTTCCTGAAAGCAAAAAGCAGGACTAGAGCCTGCTGGACGCTAGTTAAAACGTGTCTTCAAGGCAGGAAAGTTGTCTTTAATACTGTTGCTGGATGAGGTAAACCTTTATAAGGAAGTGGATGCCAATATGACCAGCTAAGGTATCATATACAGCTTGCCTGTCTCTGCTAGAGTGTTTTTAAAATGTTTAACTAGCATGTTTTAAAATATTTATTTTTATCTGTAGCTAGACAGAGAGAAAGATTAGACAATTTAAAACTTAATTCTAAGGTGGAGACTCCTCTAGTTTTCCATAGAGGAAATGCCTATAGCTCGAGTCATTATAACTAACCTAGCTTTGTAGTAATCTGTACAATTGACAAATTGTATACATTGACCAGTATGAAAGGAATAGATATTCATAATCATTTCATGGTACACTAAGTCTTTCTGACCTGAAATAACTGTTGCTACTCTTGGCAATAAGATACACAATAAAGACCAAATTGCAAAGTGGCCAGAAAACCACTCTCTTGTAAATCCAAGCCTGAAGTAATTTTGGATTGATGCTTATGAAATCCTGCCACCTTATTTTGGATATCTAGTTGACTGTTTAAATATTACTTTTTTTTCTTGTCAAATAAAATTATGTCAGTTTAAGCTGTCTAATTATGCTTCACAAGTTTACATGCGTAATATTGGATTCCTAAACATCAGATCATGATGTTTAATTTTTGCAGTGGGTTTTTTGTATTCGAATGAAAAATGGCGTAGCATCTGGGCACATTTCAGGTACTGGGCACAGACTGCATATGTGTCCTGAATCTGAAATTACCTAGTGGTAAAGAGAACTGCATGTATAAAGTTGCTAATTTCAGGAAAGTTGTATTTGGCTTGCATGTGGCCTTCAACTTGTCTTCCTGTTAGGTAGGCAACCAGTTGATTCCTGCAGACATCTTTCTGTTAATGTATTGCAATTTAAGGTGATGCTCTTAATGCGGTGTTGCTTGAATGTATTTATGTCATAATAATAGGAAATAGATACTTGTGCTACAGATTTCTAAATAATAGCAGGTTGGAATGCTGAAAAGAGTCGGTAGGTTAAAATATATTTTTTAAATTATGGTGTATTTTCTACTTCTATTTTAAAACTTTATAGCATGACATCTGGTTATGCTGTATTGGAAGCTCGTATGTAAATAACGTTCTGAACACAATATGAAAATGTTTTTTTCAATAAAGAGGTTGATTCAGACATTTATAAAATTCTTATCTTAAATGGAGTGCAAATGGGGCGGAAAATGGTTTTCAGCATTCAAGTAGATAGTGTGATAACTCGTAGTTTCAGTTTAGTTTCTGAAGGCTATACGCAACCTAATAAACTGTTCAGGACACTTATGTTAAAATTAAACAGTGCAGTCTTTGGATTTAAACATATATTATAGATGTAGGGGGAGACCTACATTCTGTGAGCGCATACAATTCAGAAAAATGAAACGGACTATTCTAGTTTAATTGTCCAAACTGAAGGAAATGCAGAAGAGAGATGTCAGATATCAGAAAGCGCAAGTTACATATTCAGAGTTTCAGCTATTAACTATATTTCTTTACTTTCCTATGTAGTGTTTTATGGTTGGCAAACAGTTATTGTTCTGACAGACCAATTATGGTTTTATATTTTTAACAGCACTTCTGTTTAGTGGGAAAAGTGGCTGCATTATATCAGATCTGGCATTAATGCATTTCATTTCCTACTTAATGATAACTTCCTCATTATTTTGTCTTATCTTTAAATCCAAAATAATATCTGAAACAACCTTAAAGTTCTGCTTCTCTGCAAATATATTGACTTTAAAAACAAATCGGGCAATGTTGTTAAAATTAGTCAAAAAAAAAAAAAAAATACAGGCTCAGGCCAATAGCACCAAAATGAGCAGTTTCATACCATAAAGAATAACTGAGGAATCTCATGTGCATCCTAGAGTTCCTTCCTATGTGTACAATAACCCAAATGGTGAGAAAATAGATGATGGCAACATGGTCAGCTAATTGCAATCTTCTGTTGCAACAGTTGAATAGAAGGAGGCAGTAACTTTGACCATTAAAGTATACCGGAAACCCTCGCTATTTGTGAATTTGGGATTTCCGGATTCAGATATTCTCAGTGCGCCAAGCCGGTGGCACAGCCGCACTCAGTTTGTTGGGGCACTGCTCCGAGCTCCTGGGTCTGGGGCTGCGGCAGGGATGGAAAGCAAGTGCTGGGGAAGGCAGTGGCATCTTCTCCCCTGGGGGCAGCCGTATTTATAGGGTTAAATTTCAGATTTGTTCTTCTCTTTTAGCATCTAATTTCAGCATGACATATTACATATTGGAAATAATGCTTAATCTAGGACAGACTTATTTCACAAAATGTTGAATGTGCACACCAGTTATTTAAATCAAACTGTATTTGATACTGTATGTGTTCCCAATCGCTACATTTCTCAAGAGTAGAATTAGAGGGGTAGGTAGACTTCAGGTAGGCACAAGAATTTGGTTCAGGTTACTTGCCTTGTTCTAAGAAAACTAACAGATGGACTGAGTCATCTGTCTGTTACTGGTGCAGACTTGGTTAGCTTACACTTCATTTGTGACAGTTACAAGCAATTCTTGGACTGGTGGTTTCCTGCCCATGTGATATGGAATCTGACAACTGTTTTGCCCCAAGGTCTCTGGATAGAATTTAGTGAATTATTTTGATAGTAGATTTATAAGCTTTTCATTCATAGAAATCTTGAGGACTAAACATGCATCGACCAGAACATGCTTTTTCCTACAAAATGCTTTCTGGCCATCTTATAAACTTGTATTGTAGAGTTCCAAAACTAAAAATGAGCAAGCAGAAGTGCGATCTCAGGAGGCTGAGATCAGCATGACTGTGATAGGATAAATGCAAGTTGCTTTCCATTGTCATTGCCCTTTATTCAGGACCTTGAGATGACTTCTGTGAAAAGTAAAGCTTGTCACTTTTTTCCTGTCTTCCTTTTCTACCCAGCTAAAATGAAGGGGGCTGAGAGTCGTCTTCTCTCTCCTCACAAAATAGGGAGAGGTAGATGCCCTCTCAATAGATGATAATTGAACAGTGCGATACACTTATCATCTGTGAGAGAAATATTTAACTCTGAGGCATGTGTGTGTGTGTCAGGCTTATGGAGTGGGCTTCCTACTCTTGTACATTTTGCTTAGAATTTATTATAGGAGTATAGTTCTAAACCATTAGTCAGGGTTTATGGACATTTTATACCCAAAGTTATGTTCTTCTTTTTAACTTAGACTTTTAATCTAAAATAATTATTTATTTCATGCCTGCTTCTGTTCAGCAATGTAGAAGTATGTATGTGCTGGTTGTATCTAAACACCTGGATATGTTCAGGTTCTGAACATAAAAATTCTGCTTGGTGCTGAGAGAATACTTAGAATCAGAATTCTGATATTGGCTAAAAGTAAAAATACTGTAGGCTGAGCTCATGTAAGCTAGCTTGAACAATTTTTTTTTTTAACTTTCCTGACCACAGTCCTGTTTCTTCAGTCTAGCAAAGTTGTGAATTGAGCAAAACTTGTGGCATTTTTGTGTTGAGAGAATCTGTCTGATAGGGGTTAATATGATATGGTTCCCACTTTCATATGTGCCCAGATTAAAACTGACCTTGTAGGTAGAAAAAGGAAGTCCCTGTAGCCATTTTGCTACCTTAACCTTCCATATATTTTTTCACAAATTTGAAGCACAACTAGGATTTGTATCCATCTGGCAGCATCCATAGAACATTGGGTATTAAGAACAAGTGCTGCATCTTTGTGCTGCTTTGCTTTTGAATGGGTGGGGGATACCTTAAGGTGTGTGCGTAAAGGACTAGATCTGAAATCATAAATAGCTAAACCATCACTTTATAATCTATATTTGTGTCTGTATGAGTGTAATATTTAAAATATTTTCTGGTAGCTGAATGAAGGAAAGTGGAGAGTTGTTATTTGTGACAACAGTATTTTTTTTATTTCATGGTACATTTCTACCAACTAGTATTTACAGTTTGTTCAAAAATAAGTTGTTTAAAATAAAAGAACCTGAGGAAGCTAAACTAAGGTCATGCTTTAACACTTTTTGCGTGGTGCTCTGCTATAATCTTCCTACAGGTTAAATTAGAGGTGGAAAGACTAATCTTCTGATTTACAGTCTGTACCATCAGTAACAAAGACGCATTTCAGGGGTCAGCACAAGAGCTAAATAAAGTGTTGCTGGCTTAAACCTTGTGGAGACAAAAGAAATCTGAGATGTATGCTCAAGCCAAATGAATCTGCTTCTGTAATGCCTGATGCCTAATGCGATCCTCCTTTATCTAGTCTAAAAATGTGCTACATCTTTTCATTAATAAATAGTGCAGGGGGGATTTTGTTTCAATTTTTTTTCTTTGTTTTTTAAAAGATGCTCTAGAAACTTGCCTACACTGAAGGAAGCACTGAGAGGAAAACGTTTTGGAAGTTGATAAGTGCAATTTTGCTATCCTTTCATGTTCCTAAAATTCATTCTAGAGTTTTGTCCTTATTTATTAGATTAATAATTAATTAATTTGTAGTACTCTTCCAGGATTCCAAGGGTTCAAGTGTGAGTGTGATATATACACTATTTTTGGTATTTTACTTGCCGTGTTTAAAAAGAGGAAGTGAGAGTTTTATATTGATCTCATCATAGAAGCAAAGATGCTAACATTTCAGATTGGAAGTTTCTTACAACAGGGACTTTTTGCTTTGTACAGTTCTAAGCAAGCAGTGTACTCTGACAATAAAAAAAAAATAAAAATCCTAATTTCACAGTGTCATTATGCAGATTTAGTATGGCTTGGACTTGTTGTTCCTTTGACTTCTGTTTCCCATTAGCAGGAAAACTTAAATGAGTGGTCTTTAGGCATTTAAGTTCAAAATTACGAACCAAAAGAATATCTGGTCAGCAGCTGCCTAACTATGGAAGGACCTGAAACTTGAGTTCTCTTTTGGGCCTGAAAATGAGCTAGAGACTTTTAGGTTCAATACTGCATATTCCTAGAACTATTTCAGTCTGAGCAGCTAGGGGCTGAACTCCTACCTTATGTTCTGTTTGCATCTAGAAACAAAGAAGAGTGGCAACCAAGTTCCCAGAGGGACCTGATTTCATAGGCATCCTTTTAGGTTTCCTATCCCACACCAGCAGAATTGGGAAAGTGCAAAAATGGTTTGCTTGGTTTTAAAATGTATCTGGTGGCAATGTCTGCCTTTAAAGAACCGGTAGTTATTGAGCTTGCCCAAGGAGCAAATCAGCTATGTTCTAGGCCTTCAGCCTGAGAAGTGTATTTATCTCCCATTTCCAAGTAAGTGCTCATGTTACCAAATGATGGACCAAGTTGGGTGACACATTCCACCACTTCCGTTAAACGTGGGGTACTGTTCAACAAAGAATCCAGAGTTCATTGTACCAGAATCATAAGTGGGAGCCTGCCTCTAACTTTGTGCTTAAGGCAGTGACTCGGAGGGTGCAGTGTCCTGCTTTCTGGTCCCTGTTCAAAGGGCTTTGCATCTTCCATTAAACACTAATTCGAAAAATAAAAATTGGAGATTGTGTGGGGTGTTGGTTTTATAATCTTTTCTGACAAAAGCCTAACTTTACTTTCTTCAAAACAGATTTGACACTTTTTAAAACATGTTTTGATTAGAGCATATTATTTTCCAGTATTTTGAATCCATAAGTTTTATTTAAGATGACTTTTCTCTTATTGCTCTATTAGAGTGAAAGCATGTTACCTCTTTGGTTTGTTGCAGAAAATTAAAAAAAAGTAAAAACTCTAGTGTTCATGCTGATTGGAATTTACATGGGGAAATGTGCATATTCTTTCTTTCAAGTATCCTAGGTAGTAAATACACCTAGCCTTTAAAGGGGGCAATAGTTGTCAGAAAAGTGACTGTCGAAACTTAATTGCCTTATGGTGCATATCTGCTAACGTATGTCTAGGCCACTTTACTTTGTCAAGCAGTTTTTGGCATTAGCTTTATAGGACTAGTATAATGACGAAGAATCCGGCTTGCTTTGGTTTCTCATGCATTCTCAGAAAAACTTGTCAGTGCAGTAATAATTGTAGAACCTTTGTTACTATTAGCATTGGGAAGAATTAGACCATAGTTAGACCATACTAAGGTTTTTATTATGTTGCCATTTAGGTTGGTCTGTCTGAATTTTACACGCTACTTGTTTACTTTTTGAATCAATAAAATAAATCTTTTTTTAATGTCCTTCCAAAACAACGGGTTTTTCCTAAGTAGTCTAGGTGATAGATTTGTTATGAAAATAGTTTGCTGTGAAAAATATACAGTAATATTTTTACCTCCTTGTTCCTCAGGCCATCTATCTGTATTGGTCTTCTGTTGTGTACAGGTTTTTTACATAAGCAAGTAACACTTCTTTAAGTTTTAAAAGAACACATTTTCTTTGTAGCATACTCCTGATTTTTACATGAGTATTGCATTCCAGGGGAATTTTGTGTAAGTCGGCACGACTTCCTCCTAGGAAATAATAGAATAATGCGAGGTTGCGTACTCTAGACATACCTTAGTCATAACTTTTTTTTTTCCCCCTTTTCTTGGTGAAATTGCCTTTAGGATGCACATCTAGCGTCTCACCTATGCATCTTGAGATGCTGCTACCACAGTGGTGGCACAATAGTGGCACAGCTCTGCTTGATTCCACCTGCAAATCTTGTGAGGCGTTCACGTGTATATGTGAACCTTGTGAGCGTTTGTATATATACGCAAATCTCAAAGGGCATTTTTCAGTCTAGATCCTAATAAAATCGCATAAACATGAGGGATGCTAAAGTTGTAATTGAGTAAATTAGGGGTCTGCTGTATCTCTACTTGTTACAGGCTATTCATGCTTCCTTCTCTCTCGGAGCCTGTCTTAGGTTGCAGGTCCCAGGAGAAACCATTTTCTCCCGAGACACAGTACAATTGTTCTGATCCCCGTGTCTGTTGTCATGGGACAGCCCCAAAATATTTTATGGAATAAGAAGTGCTAATGGTTTGTCTCAGGGCATCACAAAGTACATCTGAACAGTTGCCCTGGGATCGCATCATTGAATCAGTGGCAGAAAAGTAGCAGTGCATTCAGATGCTTGCTAAACCCTTGTTGGAAGGGTGACTTGTGTGCTTACCAATCTCCTGATTTTTTTTTTTTTTTTTTTTTTCCTGTTCCAGGACAAACACAGGCACAACTAGTCCTGGGACAAATGCCATGTCTGTTCCTAGTGTACTAATAAAACATCATAAAGAAATGTACCCATTAATGTACACAGTGCTAAATTATACTCTCTGTGCTCATCTGTAATGGAGGATAATGGAAAGTGTGTGTTTCTTTGGGCAGTTTTTGGTTCTTTCATTAGGAATGAATCTTCTATAAAATAGTCTAAATAATAGATGCAAATTAAATATTTTTTCCTTAAGCAAGAACTGAACTTCTAAAATAAAAATGACAGGTCTAGTGAAGAATGTAATTGTATAGTATGCTTAGTTTTGGTAAGTGCAGTTAGTGGTTAGTTTCTATAAAACTCCAGTTACTTGCTGTGGGATAACTTACTCTTTTTTCCTTACAGCAAATATAGTAGTTTGAAATAATATGATATTGCCTGACTGAGAAAACAGTAAAAGATGTAATCCAGATGAACTTAATTATTGCAGAGGTAATAAATCGGAGTAATGGGATGACTGCAAAAGTCATGAGAGAAGCTGGTCAGTGCCCGTTTCCTTCAGAGTTTAAAAAAAGTGTACACGTACCTCTAGTTTCTGATAAGACTTGGGGGTTTTTTAGCAGTCGTATTTTAATTACAAGCAAACTATACATCCCTCTGACCACAGTACTGAGTTTTCTAGAGAGCAGTTTCTAGATCTTATTTTCAGCAATTCCACTGTGTTTCTGGCTTGAGTTTTTCCTTCCCTCAAACTTTTTTTTCAAAAAATGAGTTTAAGAGAAATTATTTGTTTCTGTTCTTAGTTCATCAAGCTGTTAGCTAAAAACTAGAATGTAACCATCCTTTTAATGCAGCTTAAGGCAGCTTTAACTCTTCATGACTACTTAAAAAAAAAAAAAAAAAAAGTGTGACTAGTGTGCTGTTTAAGTTTTCATATATCTGGAGAAAAATATTTTATTAGATCAGCATATATTTAATTCATCATCACTCAATGTAATCTCAAGAACAGGTTATGTTAGTATGAGTGAGATGGGTTTACTGCACAGGAAATAGATGTTGGAATACCATACTGCATAGAGGCAAAAAGTATATATAGAATATACACTTTTAGATGTAGGAGAGTTGCTTCCCTAATCAGACATGCCGTGTGGCTCAATCATCTAGTTAAAGACGGAACATGAAGTGTATTCCAGTGAAGTCCTGTGGTGATCCACACTGCAAGAAGTAAATGACTGAGGAGGACTATTAACTTCTATATATAGCTGACAATAAATGTACACCTTAAGAACGCAAGGGATTATTTTCAGGGTTGATATTCTCATGTCACAACTTTCTCAGGTCTCAATTCATGCATTTCCAGCCTTTGAGATTATCTACATTTTCCCAAGGGATGATGTAACCAAAATATGAACTAAGTTTAGAATACTACCCATATTAAGTAGGAAAAAAACAAGTAGACACATCATCTTTCATATTAATCAAAATAGTAAACACTTATCACTGTTAGGAACTGAGTTTCACTACAGATTTAGTAACTAGTAAACTTAGGATAATTACTGGAACTGGCCAATGGGGCATACTTTGGCTGTGAAAGGAAAAAAAGTGCAGGGACTATCTTGGATAATTCTGATATTCTCAATATGCTAAAGTAGTGTGGTGCTTTTCTGTGACCAGAAAGTCAATAAATCAAGATGTGCATTTATGACAAGACAGGAAAGCAACTGTTTAAAGACTCAAGCCTGGTCTACACTACATAATTTTGTTGCCATAGCCTTACATGTCTGACGTTCTACTACTCCAGGGGTGTCCAACCTCTTTGAATAAGGGGCCGGGTCATGAACTTTTTATCACCCAGTGGGCTGCCGAGCCATATTCAAAGACATGGAGGATCGTTGGGGAAGCGCTGAGGACCCAGAGGGGAAGGGAGTCAGATGTCCAGGGTGAGTGGTCGCTCCTTAAGGAGACGATCCTCCGTGCCC
>JAGPOW010003648.1:60009839-60023741 GCA_030014935.1 Caiman crocodilus
TCACCCCTCAGCAGCTTATAGGCTGCCACCAGGTCCCCCCTCAGCCTCCGTTTACTGAGGCTGAACAGGTTCAGGTCCCTCAGACACTCCTCGTAAGGCTTATTCTGCTGCCCGCATATCAATCTAGTGGCCCTCCTCTGGACCCTCTCAAGGCCATCCACATCTCTCTTGAAGTGCAGAGCCCAGAACTGGACACAGCATTCCATCTGCGGCCTGACCAACGCCGCATAAAGGGAGAGGATCACCGCCTTGGACTGGCTCAAAATGCATCACTGGATGCACGCTAGGGTTTGGTTGGCCTTCCCAACCACCGTCTGACATTGGCGGCTCATGTTCACCTTGGTGTCAGCAATGACGCCAAGATCCCATTCCACCTCTGTGCTAGCAAGAGGGGAGCTTGTAAGTAACTGTTGTGACATTGAGAAGTTAAGTGTAACTTGTTTTAAATTAACCACGAAGTGTCATTTCCATGGATTTGGGAACAGGGAGTAGGGAAGGCCTAAGTGTTCAACTGTAAGTGGTGTTAGCTTATCTGAAAGTCTTTAAGAGAGACTCAAGGGGTAGACTCAAGATGGCTTATTTTCCTTTACATCAGTCACTAACTTTTTCCAATTTTTTTTTTTTCTGGAGGTGAAGGTTGAGGAGGTAATTGTTTTCTTTGCTTGTATGTTACACTCCTTAGGTTTTATTTAACTTGAACTGGATCCAATCATTGTCTTTATAGAAATGTATACATTTCTAACTTTCTCAGTGTATCAATTGTGGGAAAGGTAGTATCAATGGTGTTGCTGACATGGAAGGCTGAAGAAGAAATTCTGCCAGCACAGTTTCTATGGAATCAAAGGGCTGACAACTTTTGACAGTTTTTAAAGATCTCGTACTCTCACATTTCTCACCCCCTCAGCTTGTTCTTTCTCTCTTTCTTTTTATGCTTTTCCTGGTATTTTTTTGTCTTTTGAACAAGCACATGTTAGTATTTGGTAGCAAACATACAGTAAGTAACCACTTTAAAAATCAGCTTTTTAATTCCACCTTAAGTAGATGAGGCTAAGATGACACACACTTTAGAATGGCTAGCTTTTGATCTTGTATACAAGTATAGGGTGCAGGTATGGGGAGAGGGGGTGATGGAGCTTAGCTCTGAGCATGGTCTGCTTCCAAGCTGGCTTGTCACCACAGTCTGTCACTGTCACGTATTTCTCACTAGGAAAATTAGAAATACATGGCACTACAGAGAAAAGGCAGTACAGATCCCAAAAAGTGGAAGTGTTTTGGTCAATTGAGATTTGAGAGTGGGACTTTGAAAACACGGGTCAATTTACATAGCTGCCTGATCACAGCTGTAACTGTATACACAGTATACATCAAAGCTTGTAAATCAAAGCTTGAAAAAGTAATGCTAGGTTGTAAAGACTTCAGAAATACCTGCATCTCTGTCTAGTTGGTCTTCATAAGACCTGGGTAGACAGCACCTTTGCTGGAATGATATTTTTGGGGGTGGTCCATCTTTAAGCAGGAAGTTGGATTAGATGACCTATTGAGGTCCTGTCCAACCCTAATTTTCTATGATTCTGCGTACAGCAGGATCAGAATGTTGGTTTGTTTCCTTTTTCCAGTGACAAGGATCTTTTGAATAAAGCAAGTAAAGTAGTTTTTGGTGAACTAGGCCAAACTCCTTGCTGTCCCATTGATGGCATGCTGTCATAAATTTCTAGCTTCAAAAACTGGACAGGCCAATGAGACCAGAGATCGCGTGCCATCTTAACTGGAACAGATTTGACTGGAGCTTGTCAGCTCAAAAAATAGTCCCAAAACAGTTTGAGATCAGCGTCAAGCATTGTTGTTTCTTAATTCCCCATATGCAAGCAATTGGAACAATCAGAGGGGGGCTAAACATGGCCCAGAGGCCACATCTGGCTTGCCAAGGGATTCTGTCTGGCCCATGGTGGGTCCCTCTGCCCCACCTGGCCAAGGTGTTTGCCTAGGCCATGGGGTATGCAGTAAGTACTGCTGCTCTGTGTGGCTGCTACTGCAAATCCACCCCACACTTACCCACAGGGGTGTTGAATGGAGCGGTGGCAGGTGAGGTTTCCATGGAGACTGGCCTGGGGGAGGGGCCCCATGCAGGGCATGCTTAGGCAGGTGGGATGGGGCCCTGAGTGGGCAGGGAGTGGTGTCTGGGAGTGGAATGGGTTGTCAGGGGCCAGGACTAGGGCTGGCAGTGACAACACAGGTTTGGGGCCCAGGGCAGAGCTGCAATCTGCTTTTCACACACCACTGCCTGCGGAACTGGTGTCCATTGCAGGGATGTGCGGTGAGCAGATTGCATCTCTGTCCTGGGCCTCGGTTCCATGCTGTTGCTGCTCTGCAATCCTGGGCCTGTCCATCCTGGATCATGCTTCACGCCCATCTGCAGCTTTGTCTAATCTGCCCTGCCCATGGGGTCCCAGATTTTCTCTGTGGAGACCCTACGTGCCTGCTCCATCTGGTGGTGGGCCTGGGGCCAGATGGGATCAATTGCCTCTCCACCCCTAGCCTGCAACAGCTCACTGAAGCTCCTTAAGTGTCCTTCGAGACAAAATAGTTGCCCAGCTCTGAGTTAGATCTTATATGCTGAGTCCAACTATTAAGGAGCTGTAAGAGGTTTGCATATATTATAAAATTCAGTAAAAGCAATCCAATGGCCCCTAAATGAAGGATTTGCAATGTTTCAGCAGTGGTTTGCCAAAATTATTCAGCTTGGTTCAAGGTAGGCTGTTTCAGGCTGGCTGCTGCCAAAACACTGAAGTCCTGGTTTCCTGGGCTATGTAGAATGGCTTTGTGGTCTAGATTCAACCCACAAGATACAGGTTGCCAACCCCTGTCGTAGATAATCTCTTATGCCTTTATGCAGACTATATATAAATCTGTTAAAAGAACATTCTCTGATGGCAAAATCAACTCTTCTGTTTCTGTGTTACTTGTATAATTTTAATTTGCCTCCCCCTCTGTATATGTAGACATTAAATTAGTTTCTAGTTATGTGATTTTTTTTGTCATAAGACCCCTTTTCCTGTTTCTTTTTAATCCAGATTGTATCCTAGAAATAAACCTATCTAGACTGTATGTCTGAGGAGGTTGTTTGTAGGACTTCTGTCTTGTCTATAGAAGTTGGAAGGCGGCTTGTGAATGAAGCAGGAGACTGCTGAAAGAGAGAATAGTGTCTGGCTCAGAGCACTTGGCTGTTGCCTTGAAAAATTTGTGTGCTCTGTTTCTGTCAGTTCTTGTTCTGTGTGAAGCTGGGCAAATCACTTAAATTTTCAAAGATGGTCACTAGGTTTGTGCTTCCTCTTTTTTATCAGTGCTAAGCGTAGACCATGGGTAGGGGCCTGCTGAATTCACAGCAGAAATGAGGTGCACTATGGGTCCTTTAATCTTGCAGATTCCCCTGCGCCTCTCCCTCCCTCTGCTGACTGGTGGAGGGTCTCCACTTGCAATTCACTCCTGATCAGCAGGGAGGCAAAAACTGCAGTTTTAAATATGGCACTGTTTTTGCTTCTTGCCACTGATTGGCTGAGGAGCCCCAGATGGCCCTGCTGTTTGCTGATTGGGGGAATGGTAAAAACAGCTCCATGTTTAGCTTTCTTGCTGATCAGGAGGGAGTGGGGGAGGGACAAGGGGTGAGGTGCTCACTGGGGAGCAGGAAAGATTAAAGGAGTTGGTGCACAGTGTACTTTAGCCTTGAATTCGGTAGGTCTGATTAGCAGATGTGCTTAGCATGCACAGCTCTACATCAAGACAATGGGAGCTATACTTTGATGTTATAAAGTACTGTACTAACGTCTCAATTAGGTTGCAGGTTTCTTTAATTACCAATAAGAATTAGTGAGCACTGGGCACTGATCTTTGTCTCTGTTCTGCATTATAAATGCATCTATCACTCAACTCATTTTCATGTTGTTGATGGAAAAAGTTAAGTTTTGGAGCATTCAGATTCTATAGTGTTGAGCATCATAGAAAAACCCATGAGGAAATATAAAATGTTTGTGGTCTGATAACTTTTAAGGTGGCACAGGCAATTTTAACTTTTGATTGCTTGATTTTACAACTTCTTATGTTCTTTTACCAAGTTGCATGAATTTCTTTGAATTTCTAGGGCTTTTTTAAAATCAAATAGAAGAAAGAGTTGTTACTATGTAGCATAATACTGGAGTTCATGTGGCTCCAAATCTGCTGGTAGTAGATTCATGGTAGAGACTTCTGTCATTTGACCTCACAGTGTAACTTGTAGTTGTGGTGGTAGTGGTAGTATTGAACCTTTTATATGAAGGAAACAATGTTTGCTTTTACTGTGGGCTTCACAAGTATTTGCTGACTGGAAGTGGTCAGACCTACCTGGCTTTCAGTCCTTTTTGTCTCTCTCCTGTTCTTTCCTTACTTTGCTCAACCAGTCTTTTTCTTTTTCCTACCGTTGCATTCCTGAGGTTTTTTCCCAGTCATTTACCTCTGCATAAAAGTCATGTTGCTTTTATGCATGAGGCTGTAGTTTTCCTCCACATGGTTTTGCTGCCAGCAGGGGCAGTATTGAGGTCACAGGAGAGATGGTCTCTGCACACAGTTCTTGGGCATAGGATGGCAGTAGCACATGACAGATTGCAGTGTTGAGGAGCAGTAATTGCAAGGAAAATCTCACTTAATCCTTACAGCTGTGGGGTGGGTTGTGTCTA
Organism: Caiman crocodilus; assembly: GCA_030014935.1. Lineage (NCBI taxonomy): Eukaryota > Metazoa > Chordata > Crocodylia > Alligatoridae > Caiman > Caiman crocodilus. The sequence continues at coordinate 60,014,546 of JAGPOW010003648.1, forward strand.
GTATAGATGGAATTTTCAGAGACCTGCTAAGTTTTAGAAGGTGTATTTCATGGTTAAATGTGGTTTTTGTTTTGTTTTTTGAACAGTCAAAAGAACAAAAATTTGCTTGGCATGGAAAACATGAGGCCAAGGGTTAAAGATTGTCAAAGTTCTATAAGCCAGAGGTTCCCAACCCACGGGTCGTGAAGGATTGGCTGCCAGACTGGAAGTGACTAGCATATTGTGGACTGATAACCAACCTTTTTTTATACTGAGTATAAAAAAGGGTTGGTTGCTGGTCTGCACTATACTGGTCACTGCCAGTCTGTGGTCTAAAAGGGTTCAGAACCACTGGTATAAGTAACCAAAAATCAGATCTTTAAGTCAGGGGAGGCCAGTCTTTTTCTGGTAGGTGTATCACACATTAGCTCTTCATCCTACCTAGGTTCATTCCAGTCCTTTTCCTCTGCCCAGCCTGCTGCTCTGCTTTCTGGCCTGACCTGCTGTGTACCACAAACAGGCTGCCTGTGGCACGTCTGCCGCAGGTTGGATGCCCCTGTTATATAAGGGAAGGTTGGGACAATCTTTAGTATAGAGTAGTGGTGCCCCTTTTTCCCAGCATGCAGTGCCTGGTGTGTCTGCAAGCCAGATCTGTCTGGTGGCTCCATCTGGTTGTGTGAAGTGGGGTGGGGGAAGCCCAGCCCTGATCCAGCTGTGTGAGGGGAAGGGGGCTTGGCTCAGCCCCAGCCCAGCCTTGTGGAGGGAATGGACCGTAACCTGGTCCCAATTCAGTGGGAAAGAAGGTGTGGCCTGTTTCTGGACTGCAATGGAGGGCTTAGGAGTTTGGCAATGGGGGAGGGTGGTGGTAGTAATTACCACTGCTCCTCTGCTGCCAAATGTTCTAAGCCATGGGGAGCCCCACAGGCCAGATACCATGGCTCCATGGTCTATATTTGACATGCAGGCTAGAGGTTTAGCACCCCTGATATATAGGCAATGCTATCACTTTACTCATGATATAGAACGATTGCATAAAGACCCTAGATAGCAAGGCTCTGTTGGCCATGGAAGGTGGCAGGCATCCAGCCTTCACTTGGCACTGCGTTTGAGAGTCAGAACTGAATCGAGGGCTAGTTGCTATCAGGACCTTAATAAACAGCATATGGTACAAAGAATGTTTGTTTGGTGGCAGCACTTTGGTAGTTGTCCACAAGAGGGCAGAGGTTGGTTGTAACATTCTAAATAATCTGTTCTGATCTTGGCTTTTTTCTTTCCAGGAAGGAAATACTGCCCTCCCCACACGCACTGCATGTAGTTGCTTCACTTTGATCTGTTTCTCTATATTAATGTATTATAAATAGTTGTATACTTGTGTTTTCCTCTGGACATCTGTTATAGGGATACTCATTTCAGATGTTCTCTCTTTCTAATTAGTCTAATTTATTTTAAAGGAGGTTTCACCAGGTAATCTAATGTCTTGTCTTGTTCTTATCTTATTAATATTATGTTTAATTTAAAAGCTTTCAGCAATTTTCCCCCTGCCCCAAATTGACAGATAAAATGTATCTTTCAAAGATCTGACTGCTTTATACTCATTCAGATAGTTCAAATTGTGCTTTGTCACTGTTCCGAAGACAGATCTGAAGAGTAAAGATCTTTTCTGTAGTTTTCAGCTTCAGGATGGAACCCACGATGCCTTTCATTTAGGACTCTTGATTTGTCATGCCCCTTTACCATCTTATCTGGTAAATGGTGCCTGTTCTGTCTGACGGAATTGCTTTAACCACAGTGCATAGCTGTGAAAGACTGTGCAGCAAAGGGAAACTGTTTTTGGGTGTGGGACAAAACTAAAGGTGAGTTTTCAGAACTTTATCAGGATGACTTGGTTTTTAACTAGCAGTGTTGATCTCCCCAGGAGCTCTAATAGGAATTTTCTGAATTATTTTCATGAACCTCTTACCTTAACAAACATGACTATAGACAGTAGTTGAGACAATGCTCAAGTGCTGATTCAAGGATACGTATCTGTTTTGCTTTACAGAAATACTAATCAGTGTCCTAAGTCTACTGAACACTTAATGACCTGAAACAAAGTAAGTGCTGATACCTTTAGGTGGTACACATTTTGGTGATCAGAAGTAACAATAAAAATGGGACAGACACAGTAATTTGGATTATTCATTAAATTGGATGCTTTCAAATGCATTTGTTTATACAACCAAATGCAAGGCCAACCGCGAGCAAAGAATGCAAGACATTTTTACAGTGTTGGAATCTATAGTCATGCAAGTTTGCTAAAAAGGACTAGAGTAATGGTGGAGAATTGATTCAGCGTGAGCACCTTGTGTACAATATTGGCTAAAAGTTCTAATGTGATTATTTATAGATGGAGATATCAGGTAGCAGTAGGGAAGTGCAGTGGTGAGATTTATGTTAAAATATAACATACATTTCTGTTTCTAGCGCTTCACTTAAAAATGGGAGATGGTATATGGGTAGTTATTAATGACTTGAGGACAGAAAAGTATGCCTTACAGTGAGACTTAAAGAATTCAGTGTTTAACGTATTGAAGAGCAATTTAAGAGGTGACTTGACCACAGTCTGTATGTATCTGCAAAGGGAGAAGATATGATATACTAAAGAGAGCCTAATCAGAAAAAGGCATAATAAAATCCAGTCTAATCCAGTTCAGCTAAAAACTGAAGCTCAATAAGTTTTAAGCTGAAATAAATCTTAAGCTTTCAACAGTGCGGTTAGCTAACTATTAGAATAGATTATGGTAAGTTCTATATTGTTTGAAATCTCTACAGCAGTGATTCTCAACCAGGGTGCCATGGTAACTTGGGGTGTCCTATGAGAGCCTTTTTAAAAGTGGTACACACTATTAGCACGGTTATATCATTCACAGTATAAAACCCAGATGTTTCAAATAGGAATCCGCGGTGTCAAAAATATTCTGACCTTTTGTGGTCTTTGAGTTCCTTGCAACAGAAAAATTGTTTTATTTATTTATTTATTTTTATAGTAAAAAATGGAGTCAGAGCTAAAAGCTGGCTTTTTTGGGGGAGTGTCTTGAGTATTAAAAGGTTAAGAACAACTGCTTTACAGACTACATAGCTTTCTAAAAGATGCAGTATTTTTGCTCCCAGTTATTGAATTTGATTCAGTGATTGCTGACTAAAAACTGGTTGATATAATGCAGACTAGATGATTTCCCTTTCTGACTTTGACAAATGATATACTGTATTTTCTTACCTATCATGTGTCCCAGAATAAAACACACTTTCTTTCTTTGCTTTTAAAAAAGAAAGAAAAAAAGAGAGTGCAAGAAAAAAGGTTTTTCTGGAGTTATGGCTAACTATGACATACAGTAAATGTTCTTGGAAACAGTATCCAAGAAGTGTGGCATCCCAGGAGATCATGTGTGGCATGATGGCAACAAAGCTAGGTCCCAGAACCTAGCCAGGTTCTTGGTGTGGCATGATGGCAACAGAGCTAGGTCCTAGAACCTTGTGAGGGCAGTAACAAAACTGCAATTGCTTTTACTGTAAATAAGTCTTTATCTACCTTCCTGTAAATAAAGTGGTGTTTCTACACCACAAGCATCAATCAGCAACATATTACAGACTTCATACAGCAGCTCTCTTATCCTCAGCCAACTCAGTGGCTCTTGAGCCAAAAAGCTTGCTAGTGACTGAAAGGGTTAACATTGGGCTCTACCCTTACCCATAACAGTCCCAAGTAGAAGCGGCAGCCATCTTGGGAACTGTGAGCCATACTATCTGCTTGCTCTGTTCTACCTGGCTTCTGTTCCAATGAAGAAAAATAAGCCTCCCTGCTTAAGATGTGAACCTCAATTTTGGATGGCTGTTTTTTTTTTTTTTTTCCTGTCTTTTTTTTGCAAGGGGTGGGGGAGGAAGTGCACATAGTATGCAATTAAATACAGTATTTTAATTTGTTAAATCAAGTTGAAAGTATTTGTTTAGTGTAGAGCAGTGATTCTCAACCAGAGTACTGCAGTATCCTTTTAAGGTTGATGCACATTAGCACTAGGTGTTAGGTGTGCAAGGACCCACATGTTTCACAAGATAAACCTAGAGATTTCAAATAGGAATTCATAGCATCAGAAACATCCAGGCCTGTTGCACTCTTTTTTTCCATAATCAAATAAAGCTAAGAGCTGGCACTTTTAGAAAGGGGAGCTTAAAGAGGGGTGAGAATCACTTAGGTAGCATTAGTAGATCTGAGCAACCACTAAAGCTATTTTATGGTCTACAATCTGGAGCCTTGGACTGCTCTAAGTGGCGGGCGAGCAATACTTAAATTTCTCCTCTTAGAATCAATTTGTCTGACAGATGCTTGGAGTCTTGTCCCAAATAAAAGATACAGAAGATTATTTAATCGGGTCCTGTTTTTTTTTTCTTTTGCTCCATGGGTAAGCAACAGCCTTTTTAAAGGCATATTCTTGATGCAGTAAAATTTTAATTCTTGCTTTAGACTAGTTGGGAGGCCAGCTTTTTTGCAGTTATGCCACAAATTAGCCACCACATTCTCTAAATGCCATGCCAGTCCCTTTTCTCACCTGATCTGCTACTCAGCCTTAAGCTCCCTGCCCTATCTGCCACTGTGTGCCTGTCCCATCTCCAGTCTTCCATGTGCCCCACATGCTTGCCTATCCATGCCACTTGAGGCACCGATGCTGCAGGTTGGTCACATCTTTAGACAAAGTATTGTTGGGACTAGATGTAGATGTAGTTGCACCTCTGTTCGAAAAGCTTAATGTTTATAATGGCTCCAGAAAGCTTAATTTCTTAATTAGTTGAATGTATTTCATGCAGTAATCTAGCAATTGAAGCATGTCATTATATCTGGATATTGGAGAGTTCCAACATCCCACATGCTTGTATGTATACAAGGTGGTGCTTAGCTCTGGTGCACAACTACAGTGCAAATGTGCTATCTGTCCAAAAAGGGATATTCAAAGTAGTGATATTTAAAGTAGTGCTCAGATTTGGTATAGGGATGGTTGGTTGGCCACTTGCTTACTCACAGCAGGTTGTCAAATTAAGAATTAGCTACTCAAGTGATTGCTGTGACTTACTTGAAAGGGTGCTGCTTTCCCAGTCAGCTGGAACACATCAATCCTGAGTCACCCTTCAAAATAAAAGCTTCAGCAGCTGCTGGAGTACTTCAGTGGTCCTGTACAATTTTTTTTTTTCTGAAGTTTGTTTATACCACTTGATTCTTTGCAGAGGGCTGAAGAACCTGACCTGGCAAAGAACACAGGTTCTACTATATATAAATGGCTATATAGAGATGCTAGAGAGAACACTGAAAAGGCTTGAGTGACAGGTGTCTCATGGTAATCTGCACTTGCCTGAAGCTGGTAGTGTCTATTGTCCTTACTGCAAGGTCTGACATATATATGTTTATCAGTCTTTAATTTCACATTTTCACGAGCATTTCACAAACTAAAGTATGTATATATAATTTATATAATTTTAAAAATTTAATGTGCATCTTCTAAAGCAGGGACTGGGACATTCCACCAGGATTCCGGATGGACTCAGGAAAGGCATAGCCGGGCCTAGGGTCAGAGAGTAATGAATCCCCATTTTCAGAAAGGTGAGGAAGGAGGACCCAGGAAACTATAGGCCTGTTACTCTTACCTCAGTCCTGGGGAAGCTCATTGAGAAAATTTATCCAGGAGCACATCTGCAAGGGACCAGCAGGGAAGATTATGCTTGGGGACAGCCAGTATGGGTTCATTAGGGGCAGGTCCTGTCAGACCAACCTGATTGCCTTCTGTGGCCAGGTCACAAAATTCTTGGACGCACTTGTTGTGGTGGACATAGTCTTTCTGGACTTAAGGAAGGCCTTCAACACTCTCACCCCATTCTCATTTAAAAAAAATTGGGCGACTGTGGCATTGACGCCAACACAATCAGATGGGTCACAAATTAGCTGGAGGGCTGCACCCAGAGAGTGGTGGTGGATGGGTCATTTTCAGCCTGGAGGAATGTGGGCAATGGATTCCTCCAGGGCTTGGTCCTTGGGCCTGCACTGTTTAACCTCTTCATCAGTGACTTGGATGAGGGGATGAAAAGCACCTTGTTCAAATTCGTGGATGACATTAAGATGTGGAGAGTGGTGGGCATGCTCAAGGGGAGGGACAGGATACAACTAGATCTGGATAAGTTATAGGGGTGGGTGGATGAGAATAGGATGCGATTCAATACTGACAAGTGAAAGGTACTGTACCTAGGGAGAAAAAAACAGCTAGGGAACTCCCTTCTCATCGGCACAGAGGCAGAAAAGGATCTTGGAGTCATTACTGATTCCAAGATGAACATGGGCTGCCAATGTGAGGACGTGGTCAGTAAGGCTAACCACACCTTGTCATGCATCCACAGACGCATCTCTTGCAGGTCCAAGGAGGTGATCCTTCCCCTCTGTAACATTTCAGGCTTCAGCTGGAGTATTGTGTCTACTTCAGGAGGGATGTAGACAACATTGAGAAGGTCCAAAGGAGGGCCACTCGCATGGCCACTCTCCATCAACTTATGGCCATTATTCCTCATTACTCCTGGTAGTGCTCAGGGGAACAGGGACTCTCCCATCGTTTGCTGGTCCCCCTTGGTCATCTGTAGATGGCCACCAGATCCCCTCTCGGCCTTTTGTGGAGGCTGAACAGGTTCAGGTCCCGTAGCCTCCCCTCATAGGACCTGCCTCTTGATCATATGAGTGGCCCTCCTCTGGACCCTCTTCATGTTGGCCACATCCCTCCTGAAGTGTGGTACCCAGAACTGGATGAAGTACTCCAACTGCGGCCTGACAAATGTCGCATAGAGGGGGAGGATCACCTCCTTGGACCCACTCGTGATGCATCTATGGATGCATGACAAGGTAGAGTTAGCCTTCCTGACCGCGTCCCCACACTGTTGTCCCATGTTCATTTTGGCATCAATAATGACTCCAAGATTCTTTTCTGCCTCTGTGCTGACGAGAAGGGAGTTCCCCAGCCTGTAGGTGTACTGCTGGTTCCTAGGTGCAGTACCTTGCACGTGTCAGTATTGAAACCCATCCTGTTTTCATCCACCCACCTCTGTAACCTGTCCAGATCTGATTGCAGCCTGTTCCTCTAGTGTGCCCTCTTCTCCTCACATCTTTGTGTCATCTGTGAATTTGAACAAGGTGCTTTTCATCCCCTCATCTAAGTGGCTGATGAAGATGTTGAACAGTGCAGGCCCGAGGACCAAGCCCTGTGGAACTCCACTGCCCACATCCCTCCAGGTAAATACATGACCTTTCCGCCACCTCTCTGGGTGCAGACCTTCAGCTGATTAGCGACCCATCTGACTGTGTAGGCATTGACACCACAGTCGCCTAATTTTTTTTTAATGAGAACGAGGTGAGCGATAGTGTCGAAGGCCTTCCTGAAGTCCAGAAAGACTACGTCCACCATGACACCTGCAACTATGGCTTTTGTGACCTGGTTGTGGAAGGCTACCATGTTGGTCTGACAGGACCTGCCTCTAATGAACCCAGGCTAGTTGCCTCTGAGCCTAATCTCCCCTGCTGGAACCTCACACATATGCACCTGGATAATTTTCTCAAAGAGCTTTCCCAGGACTGAGGTAAGACTAATGGGCCTATAGTTTACTGGGTCCTCCTTCTTCCCTTTTTTGAAAATGGGGACCATATTGGCCTTTTTCCAGTCCTCTGACACATTGCCAGAGCACCATGAGTGCTAGTAAGCTGTGCCAGGTGTCCTGCAATGACTTCTGCTATTTCCTTCAGCACTCCAGGGTGGAGATCATCAAGACTTGCTGATTTGAACACATTTAATCCCACCAGAGGTTCCCTGACTGGGTCCTCACTGACCCTGGGCCTGGCTGTGCTTCCCTGGTCAGGGGGCAGTAGGGCAGGCCCTACAAAGAGAGGCTCCGGGACCTGAACTTGTTCAACCTCCACAAGAGAAGGCTGAGAGGGGATTTGGTGGCTGTCTATAAACTTACCAGAGGGGAGTGGAAGAGTCTCCGTTCCCCTGAGCACTACCAGGAGTAACCAGGAACAACAGTCACAAGTTGACTGTGAGAATAAGTTCAGGCTAGACAGTCAGGGTGGCTAGGATCTGGAGCCAACTTCCAGCAGAATTGGCGCTTGCTCCTACCCTGGTGGTCTTTTAAAGGAGGCTAGATAGACACCTTGCCAGAGGTGTTTGACCCCAGCATTCTTTTCTGCCTGTGGCAGGGGGTCAGACTTGATCATCTCAGGTCCCTTCCGACTCTACCAACTATGAAACTATAAAGAAAATAGGTTCTTAAAATTAAAGGTTCTTGTGTACACTACAGTAAAGTTGTGTACAATGTGCAAGATAAAGATGTGCTCTATATAAAACTAAAAATGCTTGAAATTGCCCTGTGTTATTTTATAAAACTGAAATTTCTTTTCAGAGTTGGATGTACAAAGATTCTATTTTTAAAGTATCAGTGATCTATGTTGTAAACTAAAACTTCTTTGGAAAGACCTAATTCTTTGTCTTCTAATACAGTTTGTCACTAATATCTGTAAAATATCTTAGTTGAAAAGATTTTTTTTTTTTTTTTTTTAAGTCCAAATCAATGGAGCTTCTTTATTTCGTAAAATATTTTACTACTTTGTAATGTCACTGAGATTTAGTTAGTACTTTTATGGCTTTTCCTGCTTGCAGACTAGCTGAAAAAGTACATGCTTCTCATCTTTCCCACCTAGAATGTGCATTTTTGCAGAACTTTGAACTTCCGTGCTTAATGCTGGTTACGAGTATTTTGAGCAAATGTGATATTTCATTAAATAAGTTGCAGTTCATGACTGCTAGATTTCAGAGGGTGACTGAGTCACAAAGCTGATAGTCATAGCTGATTTTGTTTCTAGGAGCATGGTGCATCTCCCATCCAAAACTCAATTTGGCAAAGACATCAAGTTTTTTTGGTGGTGTTTTCTTTGCTGTCACTTAATTTCATCCTTTTCAGTCTTCATAATGCCTCCATTGTATAAAACCTGTTTCAGTAAAATGTATGTAAAAAGTGAGTTTTAGTGCTGCCGGGGGGCGCGCCCCCCCCCCCCCCCCCCCCCCCCCCGGACAGAACGAGCAACAGCGGGAGCCCGCCAAACAAAAAAAACAAAAGAAAAAAAAACAACCAAAAAAAAAAAAACAAAAAAAAAAAAAAAAAA
>JAGPOW010003648.1:60023841-60051122 GCA_030014935.1 Caiman crocodilus
TTTTTTTTTTTTTTTTTTAACCTTTGGGGACTCAAGACAGCACCTAGTTGCTGCTGTTGTGGTTTCTTGCTTAAGGAAATTGTCAGGTGTCTAATGGGTCAAGCCAGGGATGCTCTTCTACAGAAGCACATAAAGTAAATGTGGGTGGTTCGCAAGCAGAAATTGGAAAAAAGGAGCGAGAGTGGGCAACAGTGTAGAGAATGAGTGGAAGAAAGGAAGGAGAGGGCTGATAGCAGAAAATAAACCATGAATATTAATGCACTGCATTGCATTGGAGGTCCCAGAAGGACAGGATTGTTGGTGTAGCAGTGAGGAAAGAGAAGTGGGGGGAATGGGACTGAAAGGGCCTTGGCAGTAGCATAAGGCTGAGTGGGTGAGAGGGACATAAGCTGTGGGCACTGCCTAAAGGGAGAGTGATGGAATGAAGCTAGGGGGCGCCACCCCTTCCTGTTCTCCTTTTTCCTGTACTGCAGGAAGGTACAGGTAGTCCTTGATTTAAAACGTTTTGACTTACAATGTTTTGCAGTTACGGCTTTTAGAAATTGATACCCTGTTTCAACTTTCTGATGTCAGTTTTGACTTTAACAGCACTTGTAGCGAACTTGGTTGCTTGGATCATCACTCATCTCCCTTTGTCCAAACTTCCTTGGACACTGTCTTTAAGAAAGCAGACAAGACTCTAGCCAAGAACCCTTTAAAAAGTCCAGCAAAGTCACCTCCAAAGAAGTCCTTCCAAATCAATATGATTGTTATTTACCATATAAATACCTAAATGTAACTATAGTACTCATATATAATTGATAGAGTACAAAATTCTAGGGTATTTATAGTGAAAATAGGGTATTGGGCCTTTTTTCAGGAACCAATCCCCTATTTATAACATTGTTTCTTATGAGACAATTGGTTCCTGAAAACTGCGTCTTAAATCTAAACATTGTAAGTCCAAGGACTGCCTGTATAAACTTGTAGCTTTGCATCTTGCCAATGTAGGGCCTTTCTGTTCCTTGTAAACTGTGGCATATATCAGTTAGTCTGAGCAGAGAACCTTGTGGGCTACTTATTTTCTGACCTTGGTCTGTGGATGGGCACATGACTGAAAACAAGAAAGAAAACATTAGGGAAGTGTCAAGTGCATCTTTTCTGCAGTGGGGAGGGCAGAGAAATGGTGGCAGTGCATAGTGCAGGAACTGCAGCCAGTAGTTTGCTGCTGCTGCTGGTGGAAAGAAACGTCGCCTCCATATTTTGCCACCAACATACATGTCAGGTACTTCTGGTTGCTGCTTCTGCAGTGTGCATCACTGCTGGCTGCTTACACCTTTGAGTCTAGGTGATGGTCAAAAGCGAATTTTTTCAAATACTGTTTCTCTCCAAACTGTTGCTAACTAGCCAAAGTGAGATGTAGTCTTGGACAGTTTATCCAGTTTAGAAGAGGAGACAAGGATAGATATATGGAGCTATGGAGTTGCATAAGTAATTGTTTTAGACACTGAAGTGACAAATTGGAGCATGCAAGATCGCGATGAGAGAGAGTTGGGAGTCCATGAGGAAGATCTGAGTAGAGAGGAGCTGCATCGGTGGTACGTAACAGCAGCATGGAAGAGAGTTGGATACCATGCTGTTCAGCAGTGAGAAAGGAAGGATTGAAAGCAGCAAAATGGTGAGAGGTAAAAACAATCCCATGCAATGTAGTATATATAGTTTGGTATGAGAGACCTCTGTAAGAGTGGGTAGCTATAAAGGAAACATCATTAGGTACAGTTTTCCTAGAGTCAAAAGAAAGCTGTGCATGGCTGTGATTTTTTTTTTTTTTTTTTTTTAAATTATTTTCTAAAGAGATGAAGCAGATGCTCCACAACAAGGGAAGTGAGGGAGTTGGAAGTCCGGTCAAAACTGCCTACAGCAGAACTGTTCAGCCATTTCTGTCATCTTAAGGGAATTTTAGTTTTCTTTCCCTTCCTCAACATACACACACTTTGAAAGGAATTAGAGGGGACACAGCTAATCTAACAGTTTTAAAGCTAGCTTGCACCAAGTTAGATTGATTTTTAAATTGTTTATGCATGGACCAAAATGTCCTAGGGCACCACTGTAGAACTTATGAAGCTAGACTAGCGTAGATACTGAAATACAAAGTGCTGGCCCCTCTTCCAAATTATATAGATGAGAATTAAATAGAAATGGTAGTTTTAGAGGGAGGTGGTAGCTGTGATGCATAATTCCTGGGCCAAGAGGCAAGGATTTTTGTACTTGATACATTTTATTGTACCAGCTCTATAGTTGGGATAAAGTTAGACATGTTTTAGAGGGCACAGCACTCTTGCATAAATCCTTGTATGCTGTAAAATTTATGTTGTAAAAATCAACATTTGGCAAGATTGTCTATTCCAATGGAATTAAAAAAAAAATTAATGTTAGAAACTTGAAACAGAATGGGATATTTTGCTAATAGTTATCCAGTAGTCTTGCATTTTGCTCTGTGTAGTTTTTAATTAGCTGTTTTTGATTGCTTCAGTTTAGCTACTTGCCTCTTCTGCCTCATGGCAGGAGACTAGGTGTTGACAGACATTCAGAACGATTGATTCCACCTCAGGCTATGTTGCATGTTATTCTGGAAGTGGCATAGTTTAGACTGGGAGTGAACATAACACATACCCTTCTGACTTGAGTCAGGGGGGATGGGCAAACCTTAGATTGGATTAAAAATGATGGTACCCAGTCTACACGCAAAACTTCTGTTCTGGGTATAGACTAGTTTCCAATCAGTTATACTGGTAAAAGTGTAATGTCTGTACCTGGCCTGAAAGCAGATGCAACAGACAAAAAGTGGTCTGCCTTCTTGCATCAGGAGTTTTAAGAGGGTTCCTTTAGTATAGTGGATTATAGGGCTGTGCAAAATGTTGAAGTATTTTGTTTCAAAGCTGTTTTGATGCATTTCAAGCTCAAAACAGTGAAATTGAAACAAAAAGCTTCAAAACCGCTTTGAAATGAAATGAGGGCACTCAAAACGTTTCAAAGCAGCTTGCTGGTAGGAGGCAGGGGATGGCCAGGGCTGTGCTCTGAGTGCCTCTGAAGCCCTGTGGAGCTGTGCTCTGCCTCCTGTCATGGGGCTGGCAGAGTAGGTCTGAGCGCAGGCAGGGAGAGCCAGGGGTGTGCTCTGCCTCCTGCTGTAGGGCTGAGCTCCATGGGGCTATGGAGCTGCTCAGAGTGCAGCCTGGCAGTGGGAGGCGTGGAGAGTCAAGGCTTTGGTCCAACTGGCTCTGCCAGTCCCATGGATTTCAGCCTGGTGGCAGGAGGCGGGGAGAGCCAGGGCTGTACACCTCCTGTTGCAGGGCCGAACTCCATGGGGCTGTGGAAAAAAAAAAAAAAAAAAAAATTCAGCACTTTAGGATGAAGCTGATCTCTGTGGTATGTAGTCATTGACATCATACTATATGATGATCAGTAGTATGGAAGAATTCCAAATAGTTGTGCTAATTGAGACTGACTTGTGCAGTCATTAAAACAAAAGTTGATTATCCTCCTAAAACATAAGTAAAAATATATTATAAATAAAAGGAATTGAAACCCTTGGAAAGATATATTTTTGAAGCTCTTGCAAATAATGAAAGATTTCCTGATTTAAAGAAGTGCAGGTTCTTTTTAGTTCTTTTAAGTGCAGAAGAGAAATGACACTGCAGAAACATAATAATGGTTGGTTGGACATTTGGAAAATCTACTTGGAAGGTTCATCTATCTTTTTCTGGAGTTTTGAAGTATGCCCATGAATGGCTTGCTGTATGTTCACATTGCTGTAGACCAGGGGTGGCCAACGTGCAGCACATGTGCCACAAGTAGCATGAACACCTGGCAGACTGGGGAAAGGATGGGCAACAGAGTGGTAGATCAGGCAGGGAGCAGAAAGCAGTGGCAAGGGAAAAGGATCATAGAGTGATCATCAGGGCTAATTTGTGCCACACCTGCCAGAAAAGGTTGGTCCTCAGTGATAAAGGCTATCCTTTAACTGGCCAGGGCTGCCAGCTAGCAGCCTGCTAGTGGTTCACATGCAGCCAGCTGATGGGCCTCAGTAGCTGCCTTTCCCACTATCCCTCAGTGGGAAAGGGCCCAGAGCTGTGCATTGGTGGTCTGTGAGCCTTGTGAGCTGAGAGCTGAGCCTTGTGAGCTGAGTGATAGGGTTCCACCAGAGCAGCCCAACACCTAAGTTTGACAGTCCTGTTCTAAGTAACTCATGAAGACATTTCAGAAGGAGACTTATGATCAGTCTTTCTAAACTACTAAAGGAGTAACATTAGACTTGTACTGTTAAGAAATACATTAACAAAGTACACGAGGAATATATCTGGAACTGTGACTAATTTAAATACAGTTTCTTTAACATTTACAATTAATTACCACTTTTCTAGGCATTTCTGCATGTTAGATATACTGGTATCCTAAACCCTATTAGGTTGCATAATTAATGAAAGTCCTTTGCCCAAAGGAGATATAATAAGTGATTAACTTTGCAACCTAATCGCTTTTTTCCCCCGTTATGATTTATACAGAACGCATTGTCTTCATTTAATACAACTAAGTGCACTTAGTCTTGTAAAAGAACCTATTCAGAATTTAAATGAGTCAACTTTTGTGAGCATAAGGCAATATAATGCTGTATTTAACTTAATCCAATATGTCCTTGAATTTTAAGATGACCTCTTAATAATTAGATTTTGTAAATGGAAAATTTAGACGTTGCTTTAATGTTCCATGTATAGAACCCAATTATTGGCAGGTGTCCTTAAATTGTAACCACCCCCAACACACACACACTGCATTTGCCTATTATTATTTTAATATACTAGCATAATGGTGATTATACCATTGCAAATGTCTTGTCTGTTCGCACCTTCTGGAGTACAGGTGGAATACATTGTACCAGGGAATGTAAAGATCAAAGTTTGGATTCTTTAATACTCTTTAAAGGTTGAACTAAAGCTTCTATTTGATTTCCCCAATTCCAGGTGTGAATAATTTTGTATATTTGTTTTTTATTTTCAGTATAAAGGAGATGTTTTTTCCATTTTCTTTATAAAATGTATTTGGTAATCTTGTGAGTTTTAGGAGCCCCAAAATAATTGTGTTTAGTACAAAGTGAGAGAGGTACATTCTCTCCATTGCATTGCAGAACAAGAGATGGGGAGAGTTCTGGGCACCAGTGCCCCCAGTCAACTTTCCTAGTATTTCTGTCCTGTAGGATTCCCTTGTGTGAAGGGTATCACTCTGTTTGAAGTCAGCCATGCCTTGTTCGGTTAGCAGGGGGCAGCTACTATTTTTTTTTCCAAACAAGAAAGTGCTATCTACATAATCTCTTTTATATTTGGCTTTCAGAAGTAAATGTTCTTGTTTTAGTATTTGGGGGAATCTCTGTGCTCAAACTTAATTTTTTTTCAATACTTAATAGCTTTGGTTAAAGGCTAAAAGAAGCTTACTTGTGTTTTTTCAGAATTTAATTACTATAGCTCATCCCATATGTTTTGGTTTTGTTTCCAGTTTTGTCTTCTGGAAGTTGATAAATTTAATATAGTAGCAAATATATGCAAGTTGGATCCTGTTTTCATAGAGATTGTCTTCCATTTAGAATCCTTTTTCTTTCTTTCTTTTTTCTTTTTTTTCCTTTTAATATATAATTAAGTTCTTGATCTGGATATTTCCCTTGAGAGAAGATTTTACTTTTGGGAAAATGCTTAGTTATGATATGGTTTGAAATAGGACGATGATAATCTTCCAGACTTTTGTACATGGGGCCCCTCTGTGTCTCCTCCACGAATGGGACATGCTAGTGTTGTCCTCCAAGTAATGGAAAATTTCAGAAGCACTGCCACTGCCTAGAGATTCATTTTGCATCTCACAGTTTTGAACGCTAGAGGAAGGTTCCAATGTGGGATGACATGTCTGGTTTGGTTGTTTGGAATAAAAGGAGTGAATGAGTGAGAATCATGGCTGGGTTTTTTGACCTTCTATTTAGAATTGTTTATAAAACCTGTTTTTAATACAAACTATGGTTTTAACCTCAATGACTTTTAAAATTTAATTTAGAGAATATTCTGTTGAGAGGTTTGCGCACTTAGAAAATTATTTTCCTTCAAGTCTTAAAGTGCTCATTTAAAAGTTTCCTAGAAAGACCAACCTGTAGAAGATTGATGCGTAACATAATGATCTTTTGTGAGAGCTTCTGGAATCGGGAACATCCAGTGAAGGTCTTCCAGGGGGGAAGTGAAACAAAGTTCTTGCTGTAACAATTATTTCGGCATCAGAAAAACGGGGTTTTCAGCCCTAGGCTTTAAACAATCAGTTTGTTTTTTGCCCTAAAATATTCTTAGATCCTGCCACATGCCAAAATCGGCAACTGTGGATAATTATGGGAGGGATCTATGTATCCAGTCTTTCTTTTAATTTGGTTCATACATCATGTAGCTCCTAACCTTCAGTTGTCTAAGATACTCAGGCACTCCTCCAGCTTTGACCACTGCCCTTTTTTTGCTTCATTTACTCCATGTGATTATCTTTTGTCTTCTGCTGAGTTATGCCTCTTTCTTTATTTGGATGTCTGTATTTTTCTCATTCCATTACCAGGTTTTCCTGCCTTGTCTCGTGCTACTCTGTGTTCTTTCACATAGTCACACAAACAGCAACAGGAGTATTTCCCTGCATGACTTTCCATTCTTTCTCTAGGGTTTTGGTTCCTGTACCCCCTTTTTTTTTCTTCTCAGAATATTTTTCTATGAACTCCTGAATGTTTTCTCCTGTTTCCACTTGTTACTATCAATTCTGTTGCTGGTTGTAACAAGCAGTGTATATTGCATAGTCAAGTGTTTCTTGTGGTGTGATCTTGCTGTTTTATAAAATTTTCCCAGTTTTTGTCTCACCTGGATATAGTCAGTTTGGCTTGTGTTCTGCCCATTCTTGTAGGCAAGTTTGTGTTCCTCTTATTCTTATTTTTTCTTATTCATTCTTAAATGCTCTTGTAATGAAGAGATCTTTATACTGTGCCATCTCGAAGATCCTTTTTCCCTCCTTTTCTCTCACCATTCCCAGTACCTTCACGAACATCAGAAAATCTGTTGCTGGTTTTACTAGCATGTTGAGTTAGGTTTGCCCCCGAATGATTTCTTCCCCTTTCAGTACTTCCTTTTCTTCATGACTGCATCTTGTTTGTGGTGCCATGCATTTTTAGCTGCAAGCTTTGCCATCAATCAGCTTAATATTTGGTGAATTCATTGTTCAGAATGAGTCTCAATCTTTGTGCAGTCACCCTTCTAAGAATATTTTAAAACTGGCATCTGGTTCTTTACCACTACTGCTCTTCTACTTCGTCTTCTGAATACATCTTGCTTAGAACTTGTTTTTCTGGAGTATCTGCTAATTCCTGTCTTTTTCCTGTGAGGTTTTCAACATTCTACTTACCACTTCTGAATTCTTGGCTCCCTTTGAATCGACCTTGACTGACTCCCATTTCTTTAGCTACAGCCATGGACTTTGAAGTACCTTTTCCCCGTTTCTCACAGCAGTCAGACTTTAGAAACATTTACATTCTGTTGTCTCCATAATTCTGTTATGTCATGGACAGATCATCTGACTCTTGTTTTCAAACTGCAGTTTTAGGAAGCACCTGAGTTTTGAGATACTCGTTTTCTATTTTATACCTGTTGTTGCTGATCCAGCACCACTAGATTTCTGTACAGACTTTTTTTAATTTGTGCAATAAATATAACATAAAATAATCCACAGTAGATTGTGGGCTTGTCTGTAGGGTCATTGCTGCAGATTTCTGCAAATTTGAAAGTTTTATGAAGTTCCCAGTTAACTACAGTAGTTAAGGTTTTTCTACGTACTATATTTAGAACCCAAACTTAAGAGATTTTTCCTGGTATTTCGTAGATTTAATAGACATTAAGGGGCTGGAAGGGACCTCAGAAGATCATTGAGTCCAGCCCCCTGCCCAAAGGGCAGAAAGTCAGCTGGGGTCATAGGATCCCAGCAAGATAAGGATCCAGTTTGCTCTTGAAGGTGTTCAGTGTAGGCGCTTGAACCACCTCTGATGGCAGGCTGTTCCAGATCTTGGGGGCTTGGACTGTAAAGAAATTCTTCCTTATGTCCAGCCTGAAATGGTCTTGTAGTAGTTTATGACTGTTTGACCTAGTCGTCATCCCTAGGGGCGCTCTGGTAAACAAATGTTCCCCCAGATACTGGTGGTCACCCCTGATAAACTTATAGGTGGCCATCAGATCACCCCTGAGCCTATGCTTTTCCAGGCTAAAGAGCTCCAGGGCTCTCAGTCTGTCATCATAGGGTCTGCTTCTCTGAGCTCTGATCATGTGCATGACTCTCTTCTCTGGACTCTCTCAAGCTTCTCCACATCGTTTTTGAATTGTGGAGCCCAAAACTGGACACGGTACTCCAGCTGCGGCCTCACTAAGGTCGAGTACAAGGGGAGAATCACGTCCCGGGATTTGCTTGAGAAGTATCTATGGATACAAGCCAGCGTTTTGGTCACTTTACTAGCCGCAGCATCGCACTGCAGGATCATGTTCATCTTGTGGTCAGTGATGACCCCTAAGTCCTTTCTTCCATAGTGCTAGCCAGCGTAGCACTGCTGAGCCTACAAGGATGCTGCACGTTTTTCTTCCCAAGGTGGAGAACCTTGCGTTTATTGGAGTTGAACACCATCAGATTCTCATCCGCCCACTTCCTGAGCCTGTCCAGGTCAGCCTGGATCGTTCACCTGTCTTCTGGTGTGGATGCTTTGCCCCAAAGTTTGGTATCATCAGTGAACTTGGCTAGTCTGCTTCTGACTCCAGCGTCCACATCATTAATGAAGATGTTGAACAGTATGGATCCAAGGACAGAGCCTTGGGGGGGACCCCACTGGTCACAGGACACCATGATGAGTGACTTCCATCAATTAGTACCCTATGGGTCTGACCACAGAGCCAATATTCCAGCCAGTGGATCGTGATGGATCCAAGGCGGCGATTGGCCAGTTTCTCCAAGAGGTGATCATGGGATACCAGATCGAAGGCTTTTTTGAAGTCAAGATCTGTGACATCAATCTCTTCTCCCTTGTCCAGGTGATAGGTCACCTGGTCATAGAAGGAAATGAGATTGGTCAAGCAAGACCTACCTGCAACAAGCCCATGCTGGCTATCCCTTAAGATGTTGGTGTTGGCCAGTCCATTAAGGATGGACTCTTTAATAAACTGTTCTAAGATCTTCCCTGGGATAGAAGTCAGGCTAATGGGCCTATGGTTAGCCAGATCCACTTTCCTCCCCTTCTTGAAGATAGGCACCACATTGGCCTTCTTCCAGTCATTGGGCACTACACCAGAGCTCCAAGAGTTTTCAAAGATCCATGCTAGAGACTGGACTATGACACTCGCCAGCTCCTTGAGTACCCTGGGGTGAAGATTGTCAGGGCCAGCTGACTTGAAGGTATCCAGCTTCTCAAGATGTTCCTTCACGAAGTCAGCGTTAATGGAGGGCAGGGGATCACCCTCACCTGGACTTCCGTGCCCGCTACGGAACAGGGGAGTCCCATGGGACTGATGAAAGACCAACGCAAAGTACCTATTTAATAGGTTGGCTTTTTCCTGGGCGTCAGTTGTCAGTTGCCCCGTCTAGTTCAGCAGGGGTCCAGTGTTGCCCCTGCTTTTCCTCCGGCTCCCCACATATCTGAAAAAGGACTTCTTATTGTCCTTGATGCTTGAAGCTAGTTGGAGTTTAGTTGCAGCCTCAGCTTTCCTGGCATACAGGACCGGACCAGTGCAGAATAATCCTCTTTAGAGGTGACTCCCATCCACCATCGTTTGAAGGCCTTTCTTTTTAGCCTCAGGAGGTCTGCCAGGTCCCTGAAGAGCCAGGGGGGCTGCTGTGCCCTCTTGCTGCCTTTCCTCTGAGATGGAATAGACTTAGTTTGTGCATTGAGGATCGCTCCCTTGAGGAGCAACCACTTTTCTTGAACTCCCCTCTCCCTGTGATCATGGTCCCTTAGGGCCTCACTGTCAAGCCTCCTGAGCTTGTCAAAGTTGGCTTTCCTGAAGTCAAGGACTTCAGTGTTGCTGACTGACTTGCCAGCTTTTTGGCAGATGGTGAAGGTGATCAGCTCATGGTTGCTATCACCCAGCTTCCCATCAATCACTAGATCGCTGACTAGGTCATCCCCAGTGGTCAGTACCAGGTTGAACAGTGCTTTGCCTCTCGTTGGCCCATAGACTTCTTGAGTCAGGTAGAGGTTGTCCACACACGAGAGGAAGCTTTGCAACCACTCAGATTTTGCTGAGCGATCCTCCCATGAGATGTCTGGGTAATTGAAGTCAGCCATGACAACCATGGTCCTGGAGCATGCTGCCTCAGCCAGTTTGCGGGCAAACTCCTGGTCAAGCTCAGGACTTTGGGTGGAAGGTCTGTACTAGACTCCCATCCTTGTGTCCCCTGTGCTGTGTTCCCCATGGATTTTTAACCCAGAGGGTCTCCAGTTGTCCACCCTGGTTGCCAATATCAGCTTGCAGGGATGTGTAGCTTTCCTTAACATTTAGAGAGCTACACCCCCTCCCGTTTTATCTACACAATCCCTCCTGTACAGGGTATAGCCATCTATACCCGTGATCCAGTCATGGGTCGAGTCCTACCAGATGTCCGTTATCCCTATGACATTATAACTTTGCATTGAGCAGGAGGATGAGCTCCTCCTGCTTATTCCCCAAGCTCTTGGCATTAGTGTACAGGCAGGCAAGTGTCTCCTGGGGGGGCTCCTTCCTTGCCCACAGATTTTACTAGGGGTGGGCTCTCAAGTGCCTTGGCCTGCTGGCTTTGCAAGGATTGCTCAGCGGGCCAGCAGTGGCAGTAGTCCCCCCCTGACCCCCAGGGGGCTTAGTTTTAAAGCCTGGTGGAGCAGGTCAGCCATTCTGGCTGAGAAGAGCCTCCTCCCTAGGGGAGAGAGGTGGAGGACATCTCCTCTTCCCAGCACCTCGCTGCCTCTCTCACCAAAGAGCGTGCTGTGGTCATGAAAGCTAAAGCCTTCCTGATGACACCAGCGCTGCAGTCTTTGGTTGACCACATGGATCCTCCTCAGCCCATAGCCTGAGACTGGGAGGATCGATGAGAAGGGTCTGGGTCTGGGTCTGGGTCTGGGTCTGGGTCTGGGTCTGGGTCTGGGTCTGGGTCTGGGTCTGGGTCTGGGTCTGGGTCTGGGTCTGTGCCCCCAGACCCTTTAGCCCCGCTCCCAAATCCCTGTAGCGCCTCATGACCCATCTGGGAGCGTTCTGAGTTGTATCATTGGTACCCACATGAATAAGGAGCATGGGATAGTGGTCTGTGGTTTTGAGGAGCTTTGGGATCCTCTCTGCAATGTTCCTGGATGTGGGCCCCTGGGAAGCAGCAGACTTCCTGGGGTCGGGGTGGCAGATTGCCCCCTCAGTCCCCTTCAGGAGGGAGTCTCCCACAACAAACACCTTAAGTTTTGTCTTGGGGAGAGCAGGGGCGGTAGCTGCAGTTGGGCCCGTGTTGCCTGTGGGAGCCGGCAACTTGGCAGGCTTTGCTGAAGCAGCAAGAGGTGCATACCTGTTGCTCAGCTCTGGCGGGGCAGGGGCCTTGGTGCGGCGGGCCTTAGGGCCCTTGACCACGTTGGTCCATGCCCCTAGCTGGACAGAGTGGGAGGTCCCAGAGTCTTCCTTTGGCCTGCAGGGAGACTGGGGTCTATCCTCCGCCTCCCAGGGAAGAAGGACCTGGCAGTAGGCGTCTATCTCCTGTTCGCAGTTCCTGATGGCACGCAGTCTCTGGACTGTGGCCTGAAGCTCCTCCAGCTGGCGCGCCAGAGACCCCAAAAGGGAGCAGACCCCACAAGGGGAGGTCACCATGCTCCCAGGCCCCAGAGCCTGAAAAAGGGACAGGCAGCCTCTGCAGCTGAGAGCCAGGGGCTCCGTCTGGGTGGCAGTCTCTCAGGTGCCAGAGTGGGGGGGTCGCAGAGCCCAAGGGGATCCTCAGGGTGAGGCGCATGCCCATCTGTGTTGTGCCTCTGGTAGGCTGGCTACAGCTGGGACTGTTTACCCTGGGTGGTGCGCAGGCAGGGTCCTGGGCTCTCCTGTGTACACTCCTGCGCGAACTCCACGCTAACTCGCGCCGGCAGAGAAGTGTGCCTGTTTGCGCAGCAACGGTCGCTTGGCTTCCTGTGGGGCTGGGTGAAGTAGGGGCTTGGCTTGGCCTGGCCTGGCCTGGCTCGGCTCCGCTCAGCTGCCTCCTCCCACTCACTAAGAGGTTAGCCCCCTCTCTCCACAGGCCCCGCTTACCTCCGGCTGTGCTGGGGGTTGGCGGGGGGCTCTGCAGCTGCTGGAGGGTTTCTGGGGGGCTTTGGGGGAGCAGGGGCACAGCGGGCTTTCACCCACACGTCTCTCGCCACTTCCGAGCCTATGTATTACAACATTTGTACTGGTAATTTGTACAGCTTTTCTCCAACTGGAGGACCAGCCATTCATTATAACTTTCCTATTGCCTCTGGGATTATTTTACTTAGTTTTTTGATAAGGGTTCTCACATATGATTATGTTCCCAGCTAGTATTCTTAACATGGCACATGCTGAAATTCTGCGAAGGTAATGATATAAAACTTCTAGTAATAACAGGGAAGCTGATGCATGCAGTGTAAACACAGATTTCAAGTGTGAAGTTCTTTGTGGGGTTGGTTAACATGAATTGGAGGGGCCACAATAGTCCATGCTAGAGCACTGTGTCTCAGAAGCTTGGGTTTTAAAATTAAATCAAACTTCTGGTATTGTGCTGCTATCCTTTCTTTTTCTGTCCTTCCCACATACAGGAGGACTACTGAACTGAATTAGTTTACTATATTAAAACTTTAAACAGTGAAAACATCTCTTCTATACTTGATATATTTATTTGTGTTTAAAATAACAGTAAGAAAATTGGTTGTGTACATGAAAAAAACAAAAGCTTTGTGCTACTTAAATGGATCGTTTGGTACCTGATCATTGCACTGGCATTTGTGGTTACTGTGGGAACTTCTTGTTGTTTTAAGTCTTATTTGTAAGATGCTTTCCTTTACCTGTGGCTTGACTGACTTATTTATTTAGAAGATAGTGGCATAACTGTCCTTACCCAAGATGGAATTTAAAGGGGCTAGTATCATTGTATTAGTGTGAGTAATAATTGGACTTTCAAAATTATATATATGCTTGCCATAGGGTTTTGGATATTAAAATGTTGAGGGGAAAGAACACAATAGTAAGTATATAGTGATGTAAGAGGTGGCCACTTAACTGCTTTACTCTGAAAAAGCTGGATTTAAAGACCAAATATTTCTTTAAAAGAGGGGGCAGAGGAGTGGAACGTGCAAAAGTAAAACCACTGAGCATGTATCTGCCTGTTTATGTAGTCTAGGACTAAAACAGCTACTGTGACAGACCCTGGATTCTGTTATGCATTTTGAAGAAGTTGGACAGATTGTCTGGTTCTCTTTTTAAGTGTTTCTTTTGAGCCTCAGAAGCATTCATGGCCACTGAGTCTAGGAGGGGAGAAAGCAAGAGTTAAGTCAGAAACAAGGGAGGAGTCAAAACACTTGGATCTCTTAGCTTGAAATTATTACATTATTTCAGGGCAAAAATGAAGCTTGCTATTGTTAGTTCTAGAGTTCATGCAGCTATGGGGGAATAATCAGAATTGTATACTAGTTCATTAATCAGTTCAATTAGGTTTCATTTGAAGGGCCAAAGGAGTCTTCAGTAACAGTTTCAGCCAGTGCTGGGAGAGGAGAGCAACAGATGACAGTAGGGAGCAACAGTCTCAAATTGCAGCAAGTGAAGTTTAGGTTAGACATTAGGAAGAATTTTCTTACTAGGAGGGTAGTAAAATATTGGATGAGGTTACCCAGAGAGGTGGTAGAACCTCCATCCTTGGAGGTTTATAAGACCTGGCTGGGCAAAGTTTTGGCTGGAATGATTTATTTGGGCATGGGTCCTGCCTTGTAGGGGGTTAGATTAGATGACCTCCTGAGGTCAACCCTAATTTTCTGTGATTCTGTGGGGGTTTTTTTTCCTTTTCGAAGGAGAAAAATTAGGGAAACCACAGGTTTCTCCTTGCAGGCTGGCAGAGTTCCAGTCTCAAGTATCAGAGGCAGGAGGCCGCACATGCACGTGGCCAGCAATGCAGCCAGGTAGCATGGTGGGGAGCAGCTCCTGCAGCTTCCTGCAGGTAAGTCTGCGGGGGTGAGACATAGGCAATGTGTGTGGGGGCATGTGCCCCTCCCCCAAACTTCTACACCCACAGCAGGGTATGGGGCTGTAGCCTGGCCAGACTGCCACTAGGCAGGAACCATCTCCATGGCCCAGAAGGTGGGAACTGGCACAGGAGGGTAGAGCAGAGTGGGGTGGCTTGGTGCTGCTGCCACGGCTGCTGGGAACACCATGCCATACCACCATGGCCACCAAGCTAAGGTGCCCCCTGCCCACCTGGCAGCAGCAGGGGTGCACAACTCTATGCTGCCTCTGCTGCAGTGCCTCAGCTTTGCAGCATGGCAGTGGGTCTCTGTGGCAGCAGCCTGGAGTATTCTCCTCCCCTGCCTCCCACTGCTGGGCAGGTAGAGGGTGGGTGCCTCACTCTGGTGGCCATCGTGGCATGGCACTCCCTCCTGTATGGAGTCCTACCTGCTGGGCTGCAGAGGCAGCTCCTGCCCAGTGCTGGTTCAGTTAAGCTGTAGCCCCATACCCCACTATGGGCACAAAAATCTGGTACTGAGGTACATGCACCTCCAATGTGCACTGGAGTGGGGGAGAATATGGGTCGGGAGTGAGGAGGCACCAGCAGGGCTGGAGGGGGTTTGGGGGACTGTTCCTCAGGAGTGAGGGGCACTGTTAGGGCCAGGGGGCTGCAGGTTGGGAGCGAGGGACAGCAACCAGCAGGGGCTGGAGGGCATGGGGGGCTGTGGGTCAGGAGTGAGGGGGTGCCAACAGAGCTGGGGGCGATGGGGGACTGGGTTGTGAGTGAAGAGTGCTGGGGGTTGTGAGTGAGGGGGCATCGGCATGAGCAGGGGCAGGGCACTGGAATATCAGGGCTGCTCAGAACCACAAAGCAGCAGGGGAGAGAGCTGCAGCTGGATTTGCATCCTGGTGAGTGAAGGAAGCAGGGCTAGCTCTGATTTTTCCATGATGATAAAATCTCAAATCAGACACCAAAATATATAGATATTTAGAATTTATTTTATTATAATGGTTGAAGCACTTATAGGCTTCCAAATTATTTTAAAATTGTAAATCAATAGAATTTCGTGTTCAGCTTACGTGTGTGCGCATATGAGTGGCATTTCATTTTATCAGAGAATTTATGGGGTTTTAACCAAGAAAACCAGGATCCCTGGTCACGAGTAACTTTAAACCCCACTTCTTAAATTTTGCCTTGTCCACGCTTGCTAGCATAACTTATCAATACAGTGCAGTGGTCCATTTGAAAACTTTTCTTATTCTGCGAGTAACTTGTAGCCTAGTTGGTTTTAAAAAAAGATGCAAAAGAGTAGTCTATAAGAAATACGTGTAGGAAAGTGCTGTTTTTACCCTGAGAAGTAAATTTTACTCTTATTAAAATTAGATATAATATCTAAATATTACTATTTCTCTGACTTTAAGGAATATTCCAAACTACTGAGGGTGTTTTAGAAGCTAACTGCGATTTTGAAATAAAAATCTTACAAACATTTCTATACGTCACTTGCCTACATGGTTGCCCTACTTCGTAACACAAGTATTCCAGCAAATCACATTTCTTGATACCATTACCAAAGACAGTGGTGACATGTAGGGGGTGCATAAGGGAGGGTGTATGTGTACCCACTGAGAGTACCGGTGCACCCCCTGTCAGGCTGGGCTGTGCTCTCCACTCAGGTGACAGGCAGTGGGGGTAGGCGGGAGTGCTGGTGCACCCCCTGCGAATGCTGTGTGTAGGCTGCGGCCACTTTTTTTGGAGCAGTGCGCAGCTGCTTACCAGTGGGTACGTTTTGCTGTGGGGGATCCCCTGGCCCTGGTCACTGGAGGGGGCATGTGCCCCCCCACCCCCAGAACTAAGGCAGCACCAGTTACCCATAAATAGATTGCTGTGACAACCACTTCTGCAAGTTGTACCTCTGCATCACTGGTGAATCTGCATCCACAAAGACCATTTCTGAACTTTTTCACTCACTCATAGACCTTCCGTTGAACCATACAGTTCTCAACATGTTGTGCCACAAGTCTAATGGTGAGTTTCATTAGAGTTGGACAGTACACCTTTGGCTCACAAAAAATGAATGACAGAACCCTGTTCTTTGCGCACTTGATCTGTAAAGCCCTATTGTACATTGTCATCAGTGTCACATTAGGGGGCTGGACCTGAGGAATTTGCAAGGTTCTTTCCAGGTCTAATGTCTATGAAAACTATTCAGTGCAAAACGATGGATGCATTTGATAATGCTGCTATCAATGTTCTTTGCTGCTATGTATCTTCCTGTTTGTAGTAAACATACTGTACCAAGTCCTGGAAACTACATGAGCCAGTATGGGTTTCTTATAAATTTTATATAGGGTCACTGGGGGTTGGGTCGCAGGCCAGCAGGTTTAGGAGATTGGGAACACACTGGTTGAGTACATCATGTATATATCCTACATAACAGGCGATTTTTAAGCATTAAGGTACGTACACTTAGAATAAACATAACAGACAATAGACAGTCACTCAGTGGTAAAAGGTTTCAGCAGCAAATAACAAGGTAACCAATGGGAAACACTAATCACAGAATATTGACATTGAGGAACCCTTGAGCTCTTCCCCCAATTCCAGGGGGCTCTCAAACCAGTCCCCAGTCCCACTGTGCGCCTAAGTGCTGTGCCTGAACCCCATCACTGTGGCCCACAGAACTGGTTTAACTGTACACTCAGGCCCCACACTTGAGCCCCACCACTATGGTTCATGGAGTCCGCTGCACTGCAGCTACCAGATCTCTGCCACATACAGGTACAGGTAGGCTGCAGTTGGCAAGGTATCACGCTGCTGCAGCTCCTGGGTCTCTGCCCCATGTCTTGCCAGGAGCAGCCTTTCAGGATCATCTCCACTGTAGCTTCTAGATATCTGTCTTGCCACTTATAGCCTGTTAAAATCAGCCCTGCTGCAGCTCCTGTGTCTCCACTACAGGTCTTGCTGCCATTTCTGCACATGCTTTCCCAACTGTTTTGGCATATGCCAAAACCCCAGCTCTCACTTTGCTCCCTTCCCCTTTCCTCAGCAGTCTATTAGAAAGTGCAGTTCCAGCTGCCATTGCAGTCCATTACAATACATTCTAGGCAGCCATTTTACCCTTAGTTTCTGAAATACCTTTGTAGTGGCTGTGACCTGTGCACTTGCACAGTGTTTTCAGGAAGAAGACTGTACCCACAGAGCTGACTGTGGTTTGTAATGAGATATTTCCATTGTTAACTTGGTTTATGTGTACATTCTTCTCGAGTCAAATGACTGGTGACCTGGGCTATCAAGAAAGTGTGTAACCTTTTTAGGTACAGAGAAGCTGGAAAATTGGACCACCTAAAAGTTCAATGTGAAAGACCATTTAAAATTTAAGAGGGGTTTGTTTTTGTTTTTGGTTTTTTTTAAATCTCAAACTGACACTTTTTTTCTTGATTTAGTTGTTATTTTTAAGATTTGGAATTAATAGTATTACACAGTCAAATATGTTTATACATTCAGATATAAAAAGGTAACTTCCCTAACCAATCTAGAAGGAAATAATTTCCTCGTACATTTCTTTGCTTAGCAAAATAGGTAATGTTCTTTAACAAGTTATCATGGTTCCTTACGTTTGCATATGCATGGTGACTTGGTAGGCTTAGGCCATACAATTTTATTGAGATTCAGTTGGAAATCAGCTTTTGAAACCAGGACTATGTGACTTTCACATTTAGCTTCAAGAGCAGTTGACACTTCTAGAAGATGCAGCGTAATGACTTGAAAAGATGTATTCTGAACTGATTTTGGACACTTCAAAATGTATTTTAAGCACACATTTCTGTGAAGTTGGAAATGTACCTTACTTGAACATGTTACATCTTAATAAACCCCTGGCAAAATTTATAAACTTTAAATTGAATACCTCAGCATAGCTGAAGATATTGCCAGAAAATACGTGTTTAAAAAGTAGCTTTTTTGGTGGCTACTGCTGTCTAGATACTTATGAAAACTTGAATGATCTCTTGGATAAGTGAGGCATTGGTGGTCCTGATTTAGATCCAGCATAATGAAAAGTATGTTTCCCCATAGAGGTCCTTAATTCTATGATTCATCACTCTACTATGCAATGGCTTGCACTGTGTGGTTTGTGTCCAATGGATAACATGGTAGTGATAATAATATTTACTATTATTGTTGTTAATCCTGCATTCAGTCTAAGATTTTAAGAGCTCATCTGTTCTCTGAGTGACTTCTCTATGATTGGACTCTTTTTCTGATTGGTACTGCTGGTTTGTTGTGCCAGTACCCTGAATGCTCTTGTCTACCTTCTTAGTATATGCAGGGGCAGCTGTCCCTTACTTCATTTTTATTGGCATTAAGACAGCAATATTACCATCTTTTAAACCTGAAGCATAACAGGGGCTAATTGCCCTTTTAGCATAGTTTAACAGTAAGTTGGGATGTGGCTTTTATTAGGTTTCCTTTCAGAAAAAGATATTGTATTTTATTTGCCTGCTATTATTGTTCTGGTTCATGGCTGACCACAATCTCCCAGTTTTGTAAAGTATTACCCTTCATATAAGGCAGTTGTAGTATCAGTGATGAACTTTGCAGTTAGGGGTGCACTGATAGAGATTTTCTGGGCTGATACTGATGGCTGATATTTAACGAGTGATATCGGACAATATCATTTCGATTGCCGATATGCAGCCTAGCAGCTTGGAGACCAGCATTGGGCTGGTAAGTCCTGTGTGTGTGGTGTGGGGGGGAGGGGCAGATCGAGGCCCCTGCAGTGACAGGAGGAGTAGGGCAGGAGCTGAGTCAGGGGCAGGTGCTGCCCAGCATGGGCGGGGCTTGGGACAGGATCAATTTCAAATGAGTGTTATAGTGAAATAGCATTAAGCAGGGGCTGCTTGTATTGGAATGCCTCAGAATACTGCAGGGTTCCAGAGGAGAACTTGCATCTCTGGCTTCTGAGGGGGAATAATGGCAAAGACTTGTTAACAAAGTGCTAGGTACTATAGCTAAAGTTACTGGTAGAAATCCGTGGGCTTTTTAATAAGATTCAGCAAAGCTGATAATAACTTCTAAAAGTTAATTTGATGGCTAGCTATGTCAAGAGCTTATAGGAATTGTGAAGAAAGAGCCCTATAAGTCTTTGCCTGCTTCAGGGCTCGTTGCTTTACTTTCAAAAGACTTAGGACAACAACAGCATGGATCAAGGGAACCTAGAAATCATTGGGATTGGATGTTTATACACGTGCTCCATGAGTGTGTGTGTGTGTGTGTGTGTGGGGGGGGGGAGTGCTTTAATTAGACTGGCTCTAAGAGCTGCTCTAATTAAAGCACCCAGAATGTCTCATGTAGCAGCATCCCCACACTTCAAAATGGTAGTGGGGGCACTTTAGATAAAGCTCATTGAACAAGCTTTAGCTAAAGTACCCCTGCCACCATTTTGAGGTGCGGGGACACTAATTCACAGGATGCAGGAGGCTGCTGGAGCATGATAATTTCTGCACTCTGGTGGACTCGATTTAATTATAGCGCATCAGAGCAGCCTCCCTGCTTGTGTGTAGGCATCCATTGAGTCGGGTTACTTTGTCATTTTATGCATTCCTTAAGCTTGCCCATCTTCTCAGTCTTTTCAAGGCACTCTTCTCTAGAGACCATTCTAGCAAAAGGTTAACTTCATTTTTGTTTTCAGAGAAATATCCTTTGCCCTGTATTGAAAAGAAACATGCATGTATACCTTGTACATGCTTTTCTCCAAAAAGGCAGGAGGAAGCTTTTTTTCCAAAGGACTGCTTCATTTGCTCAAGTTTAGAATGGTAACCATAACCTTGATAATGTTCTCAGCACTGGTTCACAGATCTGTACCTCCAGGACACACTTCTCTACATCTCTGTCAGTTGGTGAACAAGAAATATTTAATATTTGCAAGGGGGTATCACACTTCCAGTAGACTTCTGCTATTTGGATTCAGTGACTCCAGAAGTTTTGAAGACATTTATCTAGCTGTAGGAGTTAGCACATTTAAGAACTCAAGCATTTTAGGTTGCCTGTATCTTGACAAAACTTGACTGTTTCCAAGAAACTGTAATAAGTCAAGAACAGCATTTACTGCATTCTATACTACTTGGGCAGTTTGGGTCTCAAGAGCAACAAATGGAAATCATCCTTGTACTGCTTAAAAGGATATGCTTTAAAGGAAGTGCTTTTAGATTCTTACAGCAAGCATATACTTATTCCAGAGCAGATGTGTTATTGTGTGACAGTTGATATGAACATAGATGCCATAAGAAACCTTATTCAGACCACAGGTTCATCCATCCAAATGCCCTGTATTTCATGGTGGCACAGAGGTGGACACTAGGTGGAAGAGTGTTTTATGCAGGATCTGGCCAGACTAAGCTGTCTCCTGCCTCGCTTCCCTTAGAGTTGTCAGCACTTGGAGGGGTATGAAGCTGTAATTTGGAGCCTGCCATCTCTTTTTTTTAATAACCACTGGTGGACCCATTCTTCATGAATGTTGCATCCTCTTTCAGTTGATGTTGTAGAGTCCAACAATTTTTGTAGCAATAAATTCCATACTTGAGTTGCATGCTCTGTGGTGGGGTGGAATTCTTCTGTTAGTTTTAAATCTGTTTCCTATAACTTACTTGCATGGTCCTTATTTCTGTATTGTGAAAAATGGCAAATAGTAAATCCCTATTTACTTTCTCCACACTATTCATTATTTTATAGACCTTTATTATATTCCCCATCAGTCATCTTTTTTTTTTTCACAAAGATAAAAAGTCCTAGCCTATTTAATTGCATTGTACAGCAGCCTTTCCAAGCCTTGATTATCTTAGTTGCTCTTTCCTTTATCTTTTCTATATAGTTGAACTGGAAAAGATAAAGGAAAGAGCAACAAGGGTAATCAAGGCCTGGAGAGGCTGCTGTACAAGGTGAGGTGGTGGGGGGATGAATACCACTTGGTCTTGGTGACTTGCCGCTCTTTAGTTTTTCAGCTTCCTTTGTAATCTCCTGTATCTCAATTTGGGTCAATTCTGGTTTGTCCCCTGAGGGGAGGATCTCTGGTGTGGGAATTATTTCCATGAGAAGTTTCTGCTGCTAGTTACTAGTCAGTTACTGGAGGAGCTTCTGTAATCTATTCCTTCCTATCTACCTCACTACTCTTATAGCCTTCCACTTACTTGATTGATCCATCTCTTTTGATCCGGTCATGAATCCACAGTTTTCCATGTATGCCTCATTATCCCTTAATTCTTACTTTAGAAACTTTTATGAAAAAAACTAGATGTGCACCAGCACATTGGTTCTTCTTGTATTGGCATCAATAAAAGCAAAATTGACAATATCGGCAATTGGCTTTTTTTGGCTGTTGTGGCTGATAATGTCACTGATACATGCTGCATTCATTCACACAGCCTGGCAGCTTGGAGAGGAGCATCTGGCTGGCAAGTCTGTGGGGTGAAAAGGGGCAGGGGAGGAAAAGAGAGAGGCAGATTGAGGCCCCTGCGGTGAGGGAGGGAGCGAGGGTAGGGCTGGGGCCAGGGGTAGGCACAGCCTAGCTGGGGTGGGACACAGGACAGAGTCACAGGGCGGGGCTTCTTCATGCTGCTGGCACACCCCAGGGGAGGCATGGATGATTGGCATGTGCCCCCTGGATCTGTGTGGGGCAAGGGCAGGCTGCTGCTGTGGACTGGGACCAAGCATGGCATCAGGCTCTTGGCAGCGGTGTAGGCCAGGGCTGCGCATAGGTTAGACTGTAACAGGGTTCCTGACTGAAGCCATTACTTGAGAAATCTCACAGCTGGCAGTGATTATGGCCCAAGGAGAAGCCCCACACCCGTACCTGCGGAGAACCAATGGGGCTTGGTGCCCAGTAATATGAAGAGGATGAGGCCTAGAGAAAGTTGTCTTCAGGTACCACGAGAGAAAAGAGGAGCTGCTGGGGGCTCCTGTGAGGAGGGATCCCTGACATGAGACCAGCGCTGACCGAGGGACTCCGGAGCCTGGGGCCAGTAAGCCACGCTCACTACTTAGCAGGAGCCTACAGGAGTGGCGGTGAGTCGAGGGAAAACTGAGCCACCACACTGAGAGAAGCCGCGGTTCCGCACAGGGATGCGGCGAGGCAACGCTGAAGCAAAAGCGGGTCGCAAGCTTAAGACCCCAGAAGAAACCTTGCCCATCACCCCAGAACTCAAGGGGAGGTGGGTCCAGGACTGAACCCAACTGTGAGGAGATTCCTGGACCCATGCTGGCACAGAGCGCAGCAAAAGATTGGGCGGTGCCCTTTAACAAGCAGCTAATGAGTTAATTGTCAGCAGGGACCTGAGAGGTGGGTGAAAAAAGAAACCTTTTGTATCTTTTTTCCCTTATTATTTGGAATGGGCAGTGACTGAATGCAGGGGGTTACAGCGAGCAACCCATGTAAGAAGAGGCAGACAGGGACACCCTATATAGGGCAGTTGGCGTAGAGCTGGAAACTGGAAACCCCCTGGGACTGGTTATGGGCATAGCCATAGGCCAGCAAAACATCTGCTGGCACTTACCGGATAGATTGAGCCACCGGAGATCCTTTTTGGAGCACTGGGGTGATCCTGGGAACAGTCTGGATGAGCTGCTGCCTCCCCTCTGGCCCTTTGTAAAAGAGAGAATAAAAAAAGCACCTAGATCATGAAATAGACCAAGCGTTGTCCTTCCGTGGATACTAATTATTGCAACATCTCTTCCCTCCCCATTTCTTTAATAAGATAGAAGTCGTGGCAGGTAAGAACCAGGGGATCAGGCAGTACCCAACATAGATGATCGCAGCAGCTCTGGGAAGGAGTTTGGGGGGGGGCTGTGGTGAATTCTGGGGTGACTAACACCCCATAGGTGTGCCAGTGGCAGGAGCTGCTCCCTCCTTCCCCTCCATGCTTCCCAGACTAGTTGCTCCTGGCTCTGTCCCAGGCCCTGCCCTGCCCTGCCCCAACTAGGCAGCATCTGCCCTAGCCCCAAGCCCCAGTCCCTCACGGTGAGAGCCTTGATCTGCCCCCCGCTTCCCTTTCGCTGTCCCTTTTGCCAGACAGGCTTACCAGCTGGACACCACTGTCCAAGCTGCCGAGATGCACATTGGCAATTAGATCATTATCAGCTGATCTGGCTTGTTAATAATCTGCCATTGGTATCGGCTCAAAAACCTTTATTGTTGCACCCCTAGAAAGAACTTGAGCAAGTATTTTGATGCAACTATTCTGTATTACATGGTTCAGATCTTTAAATATCCCATGTTGAAAATAGTTTAGTCTAATGTCTTAGTAGCAGAATAGGATTAGAATAACAAAATGCTTTTGTCTAGAATATAGTGAAAATTTGATTAATTTATACTTTATTGTAAATTGGTATATTGTAGATTAGGTAAATACTATTGCAACTCCTGAAAGGCTTAATCAGAATAGACTTGATTGACTGCTAGGAGCTCTTTTAAAACAAATTAAATCGTAGCCCACGCAATGTGGGTAAATAGTGAATGCTATTGTTTGTACATGTGAAATGAAGGAAGAATTAAAACAGTTTCTTGCCCCTTAAAATTAAGGCCAATGCAGATTAAAATATATCTAGCTACTGTAGAGTCTAAAATTATAAATCATTGTGCTTATACAACCATTTAAATGGCTTTCCTGGCCAAGCCTGCTCTCAGTGAGGGATGGCTAGAAGACTAGAATGGTCTAGTGGATAGGAGGGCAGGGTGGGAAGAGGCATGGATCTAAGATTTGAGAGAACTACACTGAATTCATTGTTCCATCCTAGGTATCCTGTGTGGCCTCACTTTCCACCTTTGTAGAATGGGAGTAATAGTACTATTTCAGAACTGAGGGTCAACCCACAAAAGATTGGAAAGTATCTGGACGTGTAGTAATGGGAGGGGCTTTAAAATCCCAATACATACAAGTTCCTTAGGTAAAATGACCTTGTATATCCTTCAGATTTGAATATCTGCTAATTAGATCCATTGGAGCTAATTAAGCATTTTGTCTTGAACGAGTTGGACAGTTTCCTGCAGTGGTTTAATTCACTGATGTTCCAGTTTCCATTGCTTCTCTTCTCTTCCCCCCCAGCTCCTCTTAATACGTTGGTCATTACTGGATAATTCATTGTTATTTGTGCTCTTTGTACTGGCAGATTTAACCAGAGTTTGCTGCCATTCATAGGTTTCTTCAAGAAACTGTCCTAGAGGTTATAATGTATTAGAACTTTCTAACCATTTTGGGGGGGTACTAAAATATCTGGTCACTGCTGAAAACTGATTAAATCTGCAAATACCTTCATATCCATTGCTTAATGCTAGCTCAGTTCTAGTAGGATCTCTACTGCAGACTGTTCTTGTGGTTCCTGCCACTTCAAGTCTGCTAAGAAGTTAAATTGATACTAGATGGAATAAATCTGAAAATTTTCCGACCATGAGCAAAACCCAAGATTAATCTACCTCTGTTTCTGATTCCAGCACTGAATCATTAATAGCCTTACTTGCTGCTAAATATGTTACTTATTCCCTGAAAGCATTTTGTTTTTACTGAGCTTGCATCTCAAAACTATTTCTGTCTCTTACTCAGAATTTGGAAATAATGGTTAGTACAGAAAGAAAACTCTGCATTACAGCCATGTGTTTTGCTTTCAACATTTAGTTGATAGGCCTGGTCTGGCCACAATTCAGGATTCTGTTCAAGATAAATACATAAAATAATTATACAGTATGTTTTTAGTTTTATGGTTAAATTCGTCTTAGGTAGTCTCTCACTGTATTGCATTCTACTGGATAGCAACATGGAAGCCAGGATTTAAGAGGGAAACTGAGCAAGGGAACAGGTGACAGGGAAGTGTACTGCAAAGTGGATCCTTAACAGTCTTAACTACTTGTAAGGCAGCATGCATGCATACATACATATCTGATAAGTTTGTTTTGGTTTTTAAGTAAGATTAAAAAAAAAAAATCTTGTTTTTTGATAATTTAAACATATAGCCTAATTTATTTAAATAAGGTAATGAATACCACTTTAAAATTATAGTAAATTTTATGTAAATGTATACAGATAAATCATACTAAATATTTTGTCTTGACCAGTACTAACGCAGTGAGTCAGTTTACCATCTATTTGGCGTTCAGGAGTGGTGGATGACTGGACCCTGATGGAGGCTCCCAGCCAGCTTTGCCCAGCCTGCATGATCAATTGGAGTGGCATACTAGGATTAGTGGCTGTGCCAGGCAGGCCAAGGCCCCAGGTCACAGCTTGACAACTTCCCTTTTCCCCATCTCCCCTCTTGTCTGTCTTCTGTATTTAAGTCACTCCCTTTTTGATAACCTCATTGTTGTATGTCTTTTTGTAGCATTTAATGGATTTTGTTGTGGCTCATGACAGCTCATGCATCTCTGATTCAGTTGTTCTGTAAGGTGCATGGTGCTCTGCGCTGATGAAGAACGTTCAGACCTGAAGAAAGTCACTTGTGTCTGAAAGCTTGTCTAACATCTCTTCCAGCTACAGTAAAAGAAATTATCACCAAAAAATCCTTGTCATTGCCACAACTACTGCAGTTTATGCATAATACAGTACCTTTCAACTGTTGCTTTAAATACCAAATGTAGCTACATTCTAGAGCAGTGTTACTAGAGCAGTCTCACTGTTCTGCATGCCACTGGTGGGTTGTCAGGACCATGATAAGGGAGCTTCAAATTCCATAAATGTGCATGGTGGCTGGCAAGAAATGTTGAGGGTTGACTAGTTTCGTTCAGGTAGGTTGAAAACCACTGTTCCAAGTATCTTTTTGTTCCTTTAAATGTTTTTAAACAACAAAAAAGATTTATTGGAAATGTAACCCTCCATCACTGAAACAATTACTGTAAAGGTTTTCAAAGCACGTAAATTGTGAAAACTCATGCAGATAATTCTATTGAAATCAAGCATGTGATTTTTTTTTTTTTCAGATTTGGGTCTTGTATACAAGAATCAAAGTGTAGTAAGGCAGGCCTCAGTGCACAATAAATAAGACATTACAGTCAGTACTCTTTTTGGTGGATCCATTGGTCCAGATACGCTTTAACTCCCTTTGCATTGTTTTTCATAATTATTGGATACTGTTCCTGAAGAATAAAGTTGCTTAGGTGTTCCTAGTAAAGTCCTGGCAATGCTTTCCTGGTATGACCTTGGTGTGGTAGGCATGTTTAACACTCT
The DNA here is from genome assembly GCA_030014935.1 of Caiman crocodilus. Classification (NCBI taxonomy): domain Eukaryota; kingdom Metazoa; phylum Chordata; order Crocodylia; family Alligatoridae; genus Caiman; species Caiman crocodilus. The sequence continues at coordinate 60,050,286 of JAGPOW010003648.1, forward strand.
TAACAGTTCTGCTTTTATTGGTTCTTTTTTGATCTTAGTAGCTGTCTTGTACTGTTCAGTAGCTTGTGTAGGAGCAGAAAATAGTGCCAGATTTTCATTGGGGCAATCCTTATACTAGCAATTGCATTTTATTCAGGGTTGTGTGTGGGGCTTTTTTTTTTTTTTTTTTAATTTAAAATTATTCTGCTTGGTGTGCAAGAAGCAGGTTTTTTGGCAGTAACTTCTATTGCACAAGTTATCACTGGCAGATAAATTAGACGAGCTTTTGGGTACGCTTGTCTAATATCCTTCCCAACATAGATTTGGTCCTGTAAAACATATTGCCAAAAAACTGTGCTGCTTGTATATTTTCTTAATTAAGCACAGCTGCAGTGATTCTCCAACCCTACTTCTGTTTAACATATTTATACCATGGATGCTTGTGATGGTGGCGTGCCATCACTAGGGACCCCTGGGGTCGAGGGGAGAAAGAAAAAACTTACCAGGGAAGGTGGAGCAGGGGGAAGAGGAACGGCACCAGCGGCAGCAGACGCCAACAGAGCCGCGCCTCTGCCGCTCGTTTAAGCGGTTGACGCTAACGAGCCGGGGGGAGGAACCAATCGCGGCTGCTGGCATGGCCGCCGCGGGAAACTTGAAAAACCCCGGCAAGCCTGGGAGCAGGGAAGCGAGAGAGCAGAGGAGGGGGTTGCAGCTGGAGGACGCTGCAGCTCCGGAGAGGTCCGGTTTGCCGTGGCAAGAAGGACCTCAGCAGTGTGGCTGAGTAAATCCCGAGTGGACTCGGGAGCCCGGATGGGCTTAGCTCCTGCCAGCCAGTCAGGGGGGAACTCTGCCCCAGAG
>JAGPOW010003648.1:60058159-60100975 GCA_030014935.1 Caiman crocodilus
GGAAGCCGGTTCCACATCCTAGCCACCCTAACTGTGAAGTAGTGCCTCCTAATGTCCAACCTAAACCTGCTCTCCAGTAACTTGTGACCATTGGTCCTCTTCTATTTTAACTGTTTTTTAGCTCTTGTTAAAAGCCTTAACTCAAGTGTGGTAATGTTAGTTCAGGTGTAGAAATGACTGAAGTATTGGAAGCACCGTTGGGATACTCAAGAAGGCTAGATCTTATGAATCTGAATGAGACGTACATTTCAATTGTAATGACTACAGGACTAGTGAGACAATATCTTTTGACTATTTTGACTATTCTTTGCCTCATTTGTTATGCTTTTTAAAATGTTATGTATAAATGTAGGAAATGAGTGCACATTCTAATAGTTATATTTGTTTTTGATTTAATCTTAAACTGAATAATATAGTGCTAGCCTCTAGTATATTAGTAAAGCTTCTGCTTTCTCTTTAATTGGAGGAAGTGTGTTTATATCTAATGCAGTTCCATATTTAGGGTGGTCATTGGTTCTGTTTTATACTGGAACGTTCTGTTTAAACCTTTTGTACCCTGCCTGTTCCCGAACCAGGAACAGACAGCAAAAAATCCTGTTTTTTTCAGTTTATTGGTGGAAATATGTCAGTCATTTGTCCCCATGATTTTACTGTCTGTCTAGAGCTAGGGCAATAAATAGCCCAGGAGGAGAGGGGCTCTGAACCAGCGAGGGGGTGGGGAGGGAGGTGGTGGCTCTACTTCGCTGCTGATTGGCTGAAGACAGCAGCCCCACCCCTCACCACTGGTTGGTTGAAGGAGGCTGTCACTAAGAGGCTGTCTGGTATTGTGGGATGCATCAATGGCCACCACAGCCACACAGTCTGCACCCCCCTTTTCAAAACTCTAAATCCACCCATGCGTAGGACTGTGGCAGCACACAGCTCAGGGCTTGGGAGGCACATGCCATGGGGCATAGTAATGCCGGTGGGGTCCATATGGTGCAGGTTGCAGGGAGAGAGAGCTATGCAGTGTAGTGCAGGGGTGCCAATAGGGGGATGCTGTGCACTGTGGCAGGGGAGCCACATGATGGACAGTCATGGATTTTAAATTTTCTATCCTTGTGTTTTAATGTACTTAGAGTGGTACCCACATACAACTGGAAATTAAATGTTTGCTAACTATTGATCACTGCAAATTCTAGAAGGTTTACTGTTGTACCAGTGAAGTACTTTGCAAGCAAGAATGCATTGTTTTATTGGCAGCCCAAAATAAGTGAAACATCTTTTTTCAGCAACCTCTAAATTTGGGTTTAATTACCCTGGCTCAGATGAGTCTCATGACTATCACCTGTTAGTAAAACATCTCCTTCTTGGAAAGTAATGAATTATTCTGAAAGTCATGAGGTTTTGGCTTGCCCTTTAGTGAAAATTAAAGTTCTCTAAAAATGAATGCTTTAACAAGAATCTCCTTCATCTAGTATCAGGAATATTTAACATCCTTTTCTGATCAGTTTCTGTTATGGGACTGAGATCAACCTCTAGCCTATAGATCAAATCTGCCTGGCAGAGCCATATTATCTGGCCCATGGGTCTGAGATGTATGTGGAGTATTTTAAGGAAGTAGGGGTGCACTGATAAAGATTTTCTTGGCCGATACTGATAGCCAATTATAACCAGCCATATCAGCCAATACCAGTCAATTAACTGTGGGTTGAGTCACGTTGGGCTGGGCAACTTGGCTCTACCCACCCCTCCCTGGCACCAGCCTGCAGTTTGTACCATGCCCAGGACACTGTGGCAGCTGCTCCACTTTTTAGCTCAGCCTGGCCTGCCAGTAAAGGGATGGAGGGGTTACCCCAACTTTGGGGGGTGGGGGGCAGGGACACCAGGTGTCCAAGGCCCCAGCCATGTGGTCACGAGGAAACCCAGGCATCCAGGGGTCCTGGCCAGAAGGCATAATTATCAGAGAACATTATTGGCTGCAATGGCCAAACAAGCTGGTAGCCAGTAATGTAAATTTCCCTCTTACCGGCGCTGCTCCAGTAGGCAACTGATATATTGGTGGACTCATTTCTTGGTAGATAACTCACAGAGTTGTGTTAGGATCAGTATCTTATACTTTGTTTACAACCAGTGGCATGACATGATTTTTAAAATATGCTGCAACGTTAACAATTGAGTAGCTGCTTATTGTACCTCTCAGTGTAACATTTAGATGCAGTTCTTTGCATAGTGTTGTAGTATACAGGCAGTCCTCAGACTTATGACACAATTGGCACCTGAAAACTGCTTAAGTCGAAATGTTGCAACTCTGAACCAATTTTCTCATAAGAAATACTGTTATAAATGGGGGATTGGTTCCTGAACTAAGGCCCTATACACAATTTTCACAAAAAATACTCCAGAATTTTGTACTCTGTCAGTTATAGATGAGTAATATAACTACATTTAATGTATTTATATAGTAAAAAGCAATCATATTGTTTTGGAAAGACTTCTTTGAGGTGACTTTTTGCTGGACTTTTTGAAAGGCTGGAGTCTTCTTGGGAGTCTTGGTTGTAGGTTTTTCTGGAGTCTTGTCAGCTTTCTTAAAGAAATTGTCCAAGGAAGTTTGGACAGATGGTCTCCAGGGAGGTGAGTGACACAGTGAACTTGTTCGCTGGTGTGGTGTCGCATCGGATCAAGCATTGTGAAGTCAAAACTGACATCATGAAGTTGAAATGGTGTTAATTTATAAATGTTGCAAGTGCAAAATGTTGTAACTTGAAACGTTATAAGTCAGACTGCCTGTAGTCCAAACCTAAGATAACAGGAACACAGGAAAACATGGGAATATATGCTTTACCAAGCAGGACAAAGTGCATGTTGGTATTGGCTTGAAATTTAACAGTAGTAACAAAACATGATCTTCAGTTTGTGAATGCTGGTGATATATAGCAGTCATTTTCATGTACTTGCCAGCTAAAGGAGCTTTTAAAGACCTTGAGACAATTGAGTAGATGCCATTTAGAACTCTGGTGATCAGCCTTCTTGCTCTCCTGGTCAGATAAATGGCATGGGTGCCAGTTTGCATGCCGGGTCCAGCATGGGGTTAGTCTGTGGGTACAACCTGGTACACCAGATCCAGCTGAGGTGTGACCCATGTGCTGGTTTGGTGCGAAGTACTGGGTCTGACCTGTAGGGCTCCCCATAGTGACAGCATTAATTGCCACTTCATTAATTAATTAATTAATTAGTTCTGGAAACTATGGTGATTTAATGCTGCCACTGCTGCCAGATTTCTGGATCTGGGGAGCCTCCTGGACCAGATCATATATCCCCCTCAGGCACACTTAGTCTGCTAGCCAGCAGACTAGAATCTAAAAAAAAAAAGGGGGATAGAGTTAACTATAAAGTTAAATTGTAGTATTATTGGAGTGCACTTGTTGGGTACTTGTTATCTTATGGTCATCTGTGTCAAGGGATAAGCATGTATGCTTGATAGTTCTCTCCTTTTAGGAAGTGTTAATTTACTTTCCCAGTCAGCTTTGGTTCTGTACCTTATGTACGCCTAAAAACTGCTGACCAGGTCCAGGAAATATTTAGCAATCTAGTTTATTGCAAGAACTTCCTGGTAAGCATTTTCCTTTTATCTTCCTCAAAATGAAGGTTTAGGCATGACAATTACAAGCTTGTCCACATTGAGACAGCTGATTTACATCGTATTTGAAATTTTTTTGAGTACAAATTTGTTCATTCCTAGGAACTCCTGAGACCTTTTGCTTATCTACTCAGATGGTTTATAGAATAAGAGAGAATCTTTTAGGGAATATGAAGATGTGCCATTTTTTGACTCTGAACTGTCACTGGTCATTCAAGGCACTTTCTTATAGCTGACTGAAAATAAGTACTGAAACAAGATGTAAGGCATCTCTAACATCTTAACTCTGCCTTTATATTTAGATTTGGAAGATTCTTGCAACCTGTTAATTTTAGCTTTTAAATGAGTATGCCTCTTTAAAAATCTGTTCAGCCATTTAGCTAAAACATTCAGAGTTAATCTTATAACTTCCTAATTCATAAGTATTTTGAAGACGTAAGATTAAAAAAAAAGAACCAGCATGCATCTAGTAGCAGATTTTTGTGTTGCCACACTGGAGTTCCAAATTAGGAAACTCCTAGTCTTAACTCTTATAAGGAAAGAGAATGACAGCACTGAGTAGGAAGCTAATAGTTTTGTAGCTCTAGAGAATAGATGTTTTAATCGGAAAGGAACAGACTGAAGACAGAAATGTATACAATGGTCACATTTTTAATTTTGGACTGTAGAAGTAGCTGTTCAATTATACAACTACATCTAATATTAAAGTATTGCTGTTAAAGAGGATCGAGGTAGGGAAGGGAGAATTTAGTATGTAGATAAGCTTTCAGCAGTATGTTTATTTTAAGGGACAGACTTTTTCTTTCAAGAGGACTATCCAATTTAATTGAGGCATTGCTTACAAGTTTCTAATTGTCTTGGTCACTTACACATTTGTGAGAAGAATTGCAGTGCTGGATATTTAATTTACCCATGAGGGTTTTAAGAATGTCTGACAGAGCAGCAATTTTTTATTAAAACACTGGAAACACCTTTGGCTTTTCAGTTGCCTATAACAATGTAAGTAGATACAGTAGCATGTTTTATGGTAGTTTAAAAAATAGCGCTTACAGGACTAAAGAACTGATATTTTATAAAGTTTGATTTTTTTTTTTTTTTTTTTAATAATGACTTCACAGAATATTTTGATAGTCTGTTCAGAGAATCTGGGTTTAGTCCTAACTAGGATTGTACATGCAATTATCTGATTACACGGTAAAGAAATACATGCATTTATATCTGAGCACCTGCTCTGTAGTGCCTTTTAAGACATTTTACTAGTTTATTTGTATGGTGAGTTGGTTGTTGTTGAGTTCCTTTTGTTTCCACTGTTCCTCCTTTCAAGGAAAGGAACAATAAAGTTGTCTAACTTTTTAAAATCTGCATGCATAGCTGTATTGACTCTCAAATTTTGGTGCAGCTGTTTAGGAGAGAATCTTCTGCTGAAACGAACAAGTTATGTGCATATGTTTGATTTTTTTTTTGTAGACTATTTGCAGTATAGAAGTGTATGCTACATTTCACTTTGCACTTGTGGCAAACCCACAGTGTAAAGTTTGCCTAATTGCGTAACAAGTCTAGTCCCAGCTACCTGCATTGTGGCAAACTTTGGTTATATTCATGTTGACTAAGCCTATACACCATTTAAATGCTAGGAATTTTTGGCCATACTACCTATTTTGTAAGTAATTGTACTCCACTAATTGCATAATTGACAATAGTGACTTAGAGCTGTTGATTTCAAGAACTCTAAATCACTTTGAACTGATTAGATTTTGTTAATTTCAAGGCTGCTGATTAGAGCAGTGGTTTTCAATCTGCGGTCCAGGGACCTCTGAGGGTTCACAGACTCTGCCCAAAGGGTCTGCAAAAGGTGACTACGATAAATCAAAACTGTGAATACCCTTACTTAAAATTCAGAGGGTTCCACACTTGCATTCAAAATTTTCAAAGGGATCCACACCTCCATTGAAAAATTTTTAGGGGTCCACAAATGAAGAAAGGTTGAAAACCACTGTACTAGAGGCATGAGGCACTCTGAGAAATGATGTAATGGGCCTTAATGAGATGCAAAAAGTGTTGTGCAGGTTGTTCCTATAGTTAATGAGTATTGTTTAGATGGAGTTGGAGAAAGTGCCACATAGTTGAGAGGCTATGCACTTAAATTGAGTACACTGTATAAATGGGTTGTAGTGATAGGTTTCATAGAAGTTCTCTGTTCCTATTTAGGAGATCCTAATAGACTTTGTAGGTACTTAGGCATTTACATCTTTTAGGTTGGAACTGTAGGTGTACAAGTCAGAGCAATCTTAATTTGACACTTCTCAGTGGCTGCAAAACTGCCTAGGCATCTAGATTCTCATAACTTAGCAGTGTACTAGTACTAATGTGTCAGAGAACCCCCAAAACCAATATAGGGAAGATTTTATATTTTACATACATGAGCCACTCCTATTACAAAATTAATATGTTAAGAAAGCAAAAGGAAAGAGAAACCCGCCCACACTTTAGCTCAGCAGTTCTCACTCTGTGGTATGCATACCACCAGTGGTACACAGAAAACCTGTCGGTATGCATTAACAGATTTATTATAATTACTTTATACGACAACAATTTGCTGGTGGTACTTATGGTTTTAAATTGGTGTGCAGTCTCTCAGCATTTGGGAACTACTGCCTTAGATATTCAGTGTCTATGAAGTTAGAGTCTGACCAGGCTCTTCAAACCCATAAAGCAGCTGCTTAGCAAATATCCAGCCACTTAGTTTGAATTTGATAGCCATGATTTATAATTTCATTCTCAGATAGTGCTCTGAAGAGCAGCCTTTTCCCCTTTCCCCTTGCTAAAATGTATACAGGCAACTCTCACTTAGCACTCTTAATTTGTTCCTGAAAAACCGAGTGTTAAGTGAAACCGAAAGTATTTGATGACCCAAGATGGTGACCACAATTATTTTTAATGACTCAAGATGGCAACTGTGAGCATTATAATGAAACTCACTGAACACTAATTGAAATCAGGTATCAATTTAAAATGAGTGTTATAGTGAAATAGTGCAAAGCGTAACAGTTAAGTGGGGGTTGCCTGTACAGCTCTTCCTTATCTGACTGGCACTGGGGTGGCATGTGCACTGAGGTGCATGGCTGACAGCCCAGAGGTTGCAAGGTCAAGACCATGACAGAAGTGCTCATGGTGCAGCCTGTCAGATTCCAGCAAATCAAGTTCTGCAAAATGCCTTGTCATGCAAGGACATGAAAAAGGAAGGAAGTGTCTGACTTCATTTTGATTAAATGGAAAAAGTAAAGGTTTTAAATCCAAATCTTAAATGGAATTTTGTTAATGAATAGGATGACCCTCCATCCCAAGCAAACCTGAACACTCCCGGCTTCCCTATTCCAGTCCTAGCCAGTTGGTTGGAAGTCCTGGAGTGGAGCCTGGCAATGACGTGGAGCAGATTGGTGTGCCTATTGGCTTGGCAGACACCACTGCTGCTGAGTGGGAGCAAGGTGGGTAGACTGAAGCGGGGTGGCTTTGGGGGACATTTCTGCATTTACTCAAATTCAAGACAAAATTCCCCCCATTTAATGGGGGTGGTAGAAAAAGCCCCTTGTCTTGGATTTGGTTTACAGGGTTTGGCTGTTGTTGCTTTAGCTCTAGCCCTGGCCCTAACCTAGGGTTGGAGCCTGAGCTAAGGTTGCTGTTGGTCCCTTCCCCATTCCCCTGCTACCTCTTTCCCTGTCTACTTGTACTCCACAGTCTCTGCTCCCCTGTCTGTTTCTTCCCTTTCCTTGGCTTTCCCTCTTCTTTTCCCCCTAAAACTCCCCCTGTTGCTCAGCTTGGCTCTAGCCTCTCCACAGCCTGGGCCACAGAGCATGTTTGCTCCAGCCCAAACATAGGATAGTGGGGGAGGTAAGTGGTGTGGACAGACAGGTGGCAAGGGCAAGGTGTTGTGGAGCAGGGAGCAAGCTGCTTGACTTCCCCTGCTGCCTACCCTTCCCACTCCCTTCCCCCCCCCCTTTTTTTTTGTCAATGAGAACTTGAATTTTCTTATCATTCTCGTCAAACCAGTCCTGATATTTCTTTGTGGAGAAGCCTAGAGATTCTTCTCATTACTCAAGCATGCCTTTCCTGAGGCTTTCCCAGTGATCAGTGGTGTCAGTATTATCAGTGAGGTTGGAGAGTACTGCTGGTAATAATTGCTTTTAGCAGGGTCTTTCAAGCACCTTTTCAGGCATTGTGTCCCTGATCATGACATCAGGACCCAACCAAAGTTCTTGTCTGTCAGGCTGTTGTTATCTGTAGCCTGCTGTGTGGGTGTAAAACTCGGACAGCTTAACAGAAGCCCCAGAGAGCTTTGGAGTGTTACCACCAATTATGTCTTCAGAAAATCCTCTACCTCAGTTGAAAGGACAAAATAATGAATATTGGAGTTCTGGCTCAAGCAGAGATCACCAGTGTTGAAGCCATGTTTTTATATATAGCACCAGCTCCATTAGGCAGGACAGGTCATAAGGATGCCTGACAAGTGGCTCCTGAAATAGATCCTATACTCGCAACTTGCCAATGATCACAGTTCTAGAGGTAGACAAAAGAAGAGCTTCAAGGATAGCTTAAAGGCCAATCTGAAGAACTGTGATATTGACATCAATACTTGGGGGACTTGAGCTCTGAGTCATCCCCTGCTGTGTATGACAAGGCATTGACCATTTTAATCAAATTTGTCTCATGGAGGTGAATAGGTGAGAGGGACAAAGGAAAAGAGCTGAGACCCAACATCACCAGGATCCACTTTCTTCTATAACTGTATACCATGCCTGCAATCAACATTCAGATCTTGCATTGGTCTCCTCATTCATCTCTAGATTTACTAATTACTTCCCTGTTTACGGAAGACTGTCATCCTGATATTGAGGGTCTGCTGACTACTTGGAAAAGTATAGAATTTTAATAGATTTTTTTTTTTATTTAAAGAATCTAATTACTGGGTAGTTGTCTTGGATTCAGGTAAATACAGTAGTTGCTACTGAGGCTAGATTTTGCTAGATAGAATGCAGATTATTTTATTTGTTTTAAGGGGATTCCTAATTTTTTTTCCTTCGGGTTGTTGTGATAATTTATTAGACCTTCATATAAAATCAAATTGCCTTATTTAATAATGTTCTCATTTTGTAATCCGTGTAATCATTAGTTTGAAGATTGTTCCAAACTTCTTTCAAGTGCTGCTTGGAAAGTGATTTTTAAAATATATCTGGCTGTTAAATTACTTTGGTATTTAGTCAGTAAACATTCTAACCACAAGTGTCAAAGAACAGGCCATATTTTCTAGGTGAAGTTAAGAAGGTGATCTACTGATATCCTTGCTAATCATATGTTTTGCATTAAACGTCACAATAAGACATAAATTAATTTGTGAAGGGTACAAAGATGTTTTGCATGCCTGTTCTTCTCATATCCAGTACAGTGGCTCTCACCCATTTTTGGTCTTAAAGCAGTCCCCTGGAAAGTGCCAGCTCTTGGCCTTCCCTCAGTTTTTGATTATGAAAAAATAATAGAGCAATGCTGTTCCAAAAAAAATTAAGACGACCACAACAAATGTTTTTGACACTGGAATTCCTATTGAAAATCTCTTGGTTTATCTTGCAAACCATGCATACTAAACAGCCCTAATGTTGCATGGTACCCTGGAGGATGCTGCAACACCCTGGTGAAGCATCAGTGGTATAGTCTCTTACATAAATTGAGACTAGTGAGACATAATAAATGAATATAAAATCAAAAAGTCTCTTTTAAAAATTATGTAGAATTCTAGTGTTGTAATTGCTCCTCTTCTATGCAGACATTCTCTGAGAAAAAGCATAGGAAGCATTAAAGAACAATATGTTTGGATTCATAAATCTCTGCTTTAATTTACTTAAAATGATGCAAGACTACTAGTCTGACAGCCAATAGAATGCTTCAGGCAATGAAATTTTCTGCTCAGACTGTCTTTGAGATTTTGTTTTTGTTTTTGTTTTTTTACCAAACATAGATACCTTGAGGGATTTGGGATAACACAGTTGCTGAGATTCCTCTTGGATGAGATGTTTAGTTTTATGTGAAGGTGATGCAGAGGGTGGGCTTAATGAGTCAAAAGTGTGTAAGATGTAATTCTTAGTCCCTAGAAGTGTTATTTATTTTAAGATACATTAGTAATCTTGTGTATTGTTACAGATAATTTTTATTATTAACAAGGCTTGTTAAGAGTTTTATGAATCTAGTTCACTTAAAAATGGTTGCATAGAGTAAGAAGTGTATTGGTTATGTTTGTATATGTTACTTCAGTTATTTCTTTTTCCTTCCTTTGTATGAGGCAACTAGAAACATAGGAAGATGCATGTTTTGTTGACTTGTCTGATGAAAACATGAATTTTTCACTGTATAAAGTTAGATGAAAATTTCTTCATGTTGGTATCAGTAATCTCTTATTCTCTTCATGCTATTTTCCCCTGATATTGAAGGAAAAAAAAACATTGATGATCTGTGGGGTAATTTCTGAGTTTAATTAAACAACTTGCAGCTGTAAACCTTTTATTTTGGGTGTGTTTATCTGTTCTTGAGTCATCAAGCCAGATATTTTGAAACCATTCATTTATTTATTTTTGAGATCAAAGTTGGATAAAATCAGAATTCTAATTATTTTTAGTGGGTCTTGATGATACGCAATTTCCAGTTGCCTAAATTAACTTTTGGTGTATAATTTTGTAAAACAGGGTATAAATTATATTTAAAAAAATAAATGAACCCCCCTCAAAATTCAAAAATCTTGTTCCACGTTAATTGAAAACACTTGGTGAGTAAGCTTATTTGCTAGTTTCTGCCAATTTCCCCCTGCTTTTCTTATTTTCTATTAGAGCAGTGTTGTTCAACTCTTTTACGGTTTGCTTCATTTTCTTTTTCTTTTTTTAACCAAGAAAGTGAACTTAGGGCTGCATAGAAAAACATTACAATTCTATACTTTGGAGTATCCTAATATTAAGTATTTTATATGGTTTTCCTTTCCGACATTACTTATTTTAGGCTTATTTATACAAAGTAGAAGTTCAGTACTCTATTGTATTATTTAAAAAATTCTAAACATAATTAAACTTTTAAGAATCATTACCAAAAATAAGACCAACCATAATCTTGTACAAGATAATTAAAGAATCTCTCAAATGACAGATGGAGATTGCCTAGTTGGCAACATGGTATCTTATTTCAGCTGTCTGCGATTTTCCAGTGCCCCTACTAGCACCTCCTAAAGGGAGGGTTGTGTTTTTGGAAATGCAGTGTGGGTTGGGACCATACTGTGCCCCAGAGCAATGGGGTTTTCATTTCTTTGAGGTGATGTAACTAGAGTAAGGAAAAGAGGGTCAAAGCAGTAACTGTGAAGTAATCGGCTCCTGAGCTGCGTGAAAGCTCAGAGTTCCCTGGTATATCAGCATGCATGAACACGGCTACTGCTTATATCCCTTTTTCCCATCACTGAATTTAGTAGCAGGGGAAAGGAGGAGCTAGTAGCAGGAGTGTTTACCTATGCTGACATGTTGTTGCCAATCAGATGTTCCCACTGGCTGGTGGACTGAAGGTTGAGAAGCACCATACTAGTATATTAAGGTAGATAAAGTACAACTTGGATCTTTGCAAGTTTAGGTTCCTTACTGTCCTGTAAAGATGAGGGTTTGAGAACTAGCCACAGCAAACAGCACTGAGAGACTCCTGAGGTGCTCCAGCCATTTATTGCAGCTTTCATTTTAAAGTACACCCTTTCTCCAGCCAGCTGTGTGGAGAAAGAATGTAATTTGAAGTAAAAGTTGGAGTGAACAGTTCAGTGCATTGATTTTTCAACCAGGGTGAAATGTGATGTTACCACTTTTATGTGTGCAAACTTGGGTTCATAAGAGAAACCCAGAGGTTTCAAATAGGAATCCAGTGTGTCAAAAACATTTTGACCTGTTTGTAGTCTTTTGGAGTTATTTACAACAAAAAAACTTGCTCTATAATGTTTGTGCACTCAACAAATGAGCAAAACCTAAGGGGTGGAATTTTGAGGGGTGTCTAGAGTCTAACAAAGTTGAAAACCACTAGTGTAGTTGGCTTTATCTTGACTTGGTAACTTGGTGCAAATGTAAGCGGGTTGGGAACCATCATTATATAAAGGTCTAGATTCTACCGCACATTATTTGCTACCTTATGGTTTCTTTAACTTTGACATCCTTAATTTCCATTTTGCTTCTTGTTGGTCCATTCATATCAGTGCAGTGAAGTTCTTTTTCACAAGTTACTACTTCCTGTTCTTCATCACCTATGTTATAATGGAGTGATAGTAAAACTGTAGTTAAAAGCATTAGATAATTTTTGAAGCTTAATGTTTTTCATGATTTACTTCACTCTACCTATTTCTCTGTTAAAATTTGTTATTACTTTTGCTCATCATTTTGCCTTACTGGTTTTAAACCAGCTTCACCACTCTTTGTATGGCTTCTATGCTTAAAACATTCTCTTTCAGTATCTCAGGGGTCATTTTTTCTTTTCAAATTAGTTTAAGCTAAACTCTCAAACACTAAAGTACATTTTCAAAATATTAAGAAAAATTGACATTTCTCTTAGTTTCTTAGGTTGTCTGTTGAGTCTGTTAGCTGCTTGGCATCAAAGATCTATGTACAGCTTCACACAGAATGCACTGCTAGCTGTAGGGTTAGCGCAGCAAATTTTGATGCAGGTTGGTATATAGCGAACATTTCAGTGAGGAGGTTACCTTAAACATTTTAATTGACAGGTCCATTGTTTTTGCACAGCAAAGTGTACACATCTGTACTTGATTTAAAAAAATCACAAATCTAGTTTGACAGGATTTCATATGGAATTGTTATTGATCTTTGCTGTCACACTTTCTTTGAATGAGACAAGCAAGCTTCTTTGGGTAGATGTAGCTTTTATTGGGCCAACTAAATAGTGAACTTTTTCTGTAACTGTCTTGTAGTCGAGTCTAACACCTGTTGGCAATCAGCCTGTTTCCATGAAAATGATTGTCACCAAAACTGCAAAAACATGAAGGGAGAACAGATGGGCTGCAAAGGAACAAGGCCTTTTTTTAAGCCTCATAGCATGGGACTGAGCATGAAATGCACTATGAATGGATTTATGTAAGACAGGGGTGTTGTATTCACCCAGCTCCCTGAACCTAGATCTAAATTGGCAGTGGCCACCACAGGGATAGACTCCATCCATTGCTTAACCCCTGCTGCCAGCATGTACCCCCAGTGGGATCTCATAACTCAGATTTCAGTAGTAGGCATAGCTTCTCTAGGAGTGCTGTGGCTGAGTGACAGTTTCACAGTCCTGATTGCCTCCAGGTTAAGTCTTCAAATACATGAAGGGGAATTTATAGAGAGAACAGATGTAGGCTTTTTTCTGTGGCTGTGCAAGACAGGACTAGGTCAAGAGCCTCAAGCTGCAACAAAGGAAGTTTGGGTAAATGATAAGGAGGAACATTCTGACTGTAAGTGTAGCCTGTTCCAATGCTTGACCACCTAGAGAAGTTGTGGAATCTCTGCTTCTAGAAACTAAAATGTTTCTTATTACAATTCAGGATATTGATTTATATCCTTGTTCATATGGCATTGCTTGTCTGCCCTCCCAATAGTTACCCCAGTCTTAATCCTCATGGGAATAGTTTTAAATTACTAACTAAAATATGGTTCTATTTTATTAAATTAACCTGAATTTGTGCTGTTATAAATATGCAATGAATTAAACACTGTTTTTTTTCTTTTAAATCCCACTGATTCTTAGGGCATCATTTGAACTCTATAAAACTGCTGTAGGCAGTATAATACTTGGACAGGTGCAAGCATGAATAGTCCTATTACTATTATTTTGCTTAGTGGTATAAAATCTACCACTGTTAAAACATAATTGCTTCAATTGATGGTGGAAAGTTGCATCAGTGTAATGACTGTAATGGACGTTGGACCCATCCTGCCACTGCTTCTTTTCTCCCTCCCTTCTGACTGCAGCAGCAGTATAGGCAAAAAAAAACCCCTCACCTACCAGCACAGTGCCACTGAAGCCCCTGGCCTGCATCACACCAGAGGCAGGTTGTTTTGACCTGTGTTTCCCAAAGCTTGCTCACTGGTGGCTTAGACCAACTTCAGCAGCCTGCACCTCATGCCTCAGGATTATTCTCATAATCTCCTAAAGTACAAAGCCTAGGAATGACATTATGCACATGGTCAGAACCCATTTAATCGTTTTGCCTTGTTTGTTTGCCAGGCTGGTTTATATGTGGAGTAGCACGTGGTGCTTGTTTCTTTAGCTGGAGTTCTGAGCAGGCAAATTGGCATTATGGACAAGCCATAAAGCACCCCATTTCAATAAGTAATTTATTTATTACAGTACTTAATTCCAGGTTGGGGCTGGGAGGGTGTGCAGAAGGGATAAGCACTTAACTCCTCATAGAGCAGCAAAGCAGGGACAATCATGAGTGTAAACCTTCTTGCATTGGAGCTGGGTGGGCACAGATGAGCCTGTTTAGCTTCTCATACACAAAGGAAAGGAATGGGAGTCAGGGAAGGGAGGAGTGAGCACTTAGTTCTTTACATAGGGGCCAGCAGTGACAAGCCTGGCCTTTACCCAGAGGTGAGTCTGCACTTACCTCCTAGCTTAGGGGCCAGGTGGAGAAGACCAAGTGCTAGCCCAGCCTATAGCCTTCCTTCTCAGTGCTGCTGCCCACCCCTGGTCCAGCCCCCCCCCCACTGGAAGGAGGCTGGTGCAGCCTCTGGCCCCAAGCCTGCAGTGGGCAGCCCACCATTGCCCCATGCACAAGTCTGGGGCCTACATGCCCCCCTGTACTTCCCCTAGGGGTGTGTGCAGCATCTAGGAGCCGCACTCTTCCCCACCTCCTGTTCCCTTTGGACAAGCCACCCGTGGCTCTGTCTTGGGCCCTGTCCTGACGGGACAGCACCTGCCCTAGCTCCACGCCCTCCCTCACCATGGGGGGGCCTCATTCTGTCCCCTTTCCCCTCTGCCTCCACAGACTTACCAGCCAGAGGCTGCTCTAAAAGCTGCTGGGTTGCATATCATCTATTGGATCAGTATTGGCTGATGTCATAGGTTAATAATTGGTCATTGGTATTGGCCAAAAAAATCTTTATTGGTGCACCCTTAGAGTGCAGTACTAACTTGTGATGTAACTGCCAAAAAGGTTGACCCCCACTGCTTTAAGACATGTAGTTTGACAACAAAATGGAGTCTCTTTGCATTTGATTGAGAGTATGAAACCACCTATGTGCAGCAGCTCAGTGGATGTTCCTTATGAAGTGCTATGATAGGGCTGCCTGGAATCAGGCTGGGTCCCAATATTCATGGTGCGTCTGTTGTATCTAGTAGTAGAGTCCTTGTGTCCTCGTAGGAATACATTCTTAATATACCATATTTCCCCAAATCCAAGACAACTTTGAACTTAAGATGACTGCCCCCACCAATAATTAGATGTTATACATTAAAAATTATAAATTTTGTTTTGCTTTCCATATATAGAATCTTATTAGTGGAAGGTCATCTAAATATGTCCCCCTACTGCTATGGTAGAGAAAAAAGTGATGGAGGCAAGTGGCCAGCTCTCCCCCTCCCCTCCCCTCCCCTCCCTGCCTGCCCCTCAGTCCCTTGACCCTTCCCCCCCATGTCCAACAGTGGGATGCCCTCCCACCACGAGGTCTTCCCTGGCTGCATGTTCCCTTCCCTGCTGCACAAGCCACTCCAGCCTAGGGGCAGGGGGTTGGCTTGGCTTTGGCTCTGAGCCTGGGGCCACACCTAGAGCTGAGCTGCTACCTGTTCCAGGCTGGTACTTGAATCTAAGATGAGGCTTTTCCCTCCAATGCTGTTTGGGATTGGGGAACCTCACCTTGGATTTGGGCAAATATGGTAGTACGTGACTGATTGGGCCATATTTATAGACCTTGCTCTCAAAAGTAACTGTTTTTCTCATGATTCTTTGTTGGGAAAGCATGTAGTTAGTAACCATCTTTGATGATAGTTCCTCGATTTAGCATATTAAATTTTATTAAATATTTTTTAAGATTATGAAAAGTATATCCCCAAGCATATTTTACACAAAATTTGGATTTTGTTTTAGACTGATCTGTTTATAAAAATAAGAAAAGTTCTTAAATCTAAAAATAGTTAAAAGAATATCACTTACTTTTAGCCATAAGAAGCAGGAGGACTTTGACAAAAAAAAACCCTGTTCTTAGTATCAAAAGTATTCTCAATTTGGGCAACCTGGACCCAGTGCTGGCCTGTGGTAGTTGACCTGCAAACTGTTTGACACAGCCTTTTAATTTGCTTTAAAGAGCATTTCTTTGCAATTCTGCTTTCCAACACTTGTACAATCATACTGAGACTTGTTTTTCTCAGTGGTGTTGAAGTTGTCAGGAGACTCTTAGATACCCAGCAATGCAAGGGCCTGTTTCTGCCAGAAACCTAAATACAATCTTTCTTATACTCCTGGAGCTTTACTTACTCTCTCTGGGAATGCTCTGTATTTCCTGCAGCTTGTTGCAGCCAGAAGAGTGAGCAAGTTTTAGGCCTGTGCGGCTAAGTCTTTCTACACGGCATTCCACAAAGATGAGGTAATGTGAAAATTTCACCCAGAATTCATCCCCATGGGTGGTCTTTGTTAGGTGAAAGCCCATTGGTTAATGTCCACCAGTTATTTTCTTTAAGTTCCACTCTCGTATCTGGATATCTTTTAGAGTCTTGCTTTAAAGGACTTAACATACAAAAATCAATCAGACATTTAGTTGGGAGTTCACACATTTTCAGGTTGTCAGTGATCAGATCTAGCTGTGGTAGAAATTCATTAGTATTTATGCATGTTGTCTGTACTGTGCTTTGTACAAATTGAGTAACATGAGGTCCCTTCCAGCCCTACTTTCCTGTGATCTGATAGTTTTTGAAAGACTGTACAAGAGGCCTCAATTATCTTGCTGAAGTCAAGATCTAGTTAAGGAAACAATCTAAATATGGCAGGTTGGAATACATTTTGAAATAATCTTGTCCTTTGAGAGAACCTTTTAGCTAGCTATAGCAGACTTTAATGGAGCTGTAAAATGCATCTAAAAATCGTGTTTTTAAATAGGTAGATTGTTAGTTTCTGACCAGTTTCTCCAGGGGTCATTTGTTGTCCTTGAGCTCTAAATTATGTTCCTCAAAGGCAAGTGTGGTAAGAAAATGCATATTTGATTTTTGAAGCCAGAACCCATGCTTACTGACTGTTTTGTATCTCTTATTACAAGAAGAGAAACCTGGCTCTAGTGCTTTTCTTTTTAGCCCTGTAGGCTGTTTTTTGGTTGCATCTTTGCCATCTTACCTGCTGTTGGAACCGTCTGTGGTTCTGTCACATTCTGGCAAAGAACTTCTCCTTTCCTACAAATGACCTAGAGCAGTGGCTCTCAACCTTTTGGTACCTTATGTACCACCTGCTGATTGACTTGGCAAAAGGGAAACCAAAAGTCCCACCATAGCGCTTCTGGTTTTGCTGCCATGAGCCAAGTCTCACCATGGCCTGGAGCAAAGCAAACCTTCCTCGTGCCCTGGAACGCTGATGGTGGGGAGTGAAAGCCCTGGTATACTGGTTGTGGCGGGAGGGGTGATGACTGGAACTTCCAGCCCGAACAGGCAGGGGGGCGGGCAAAACTCAAAATACAGCACCTGCGTACCCCCTGCCCATGTCTCGCGTACCCCCATGGGTTTGCGTACCATGGGTTGAGAAACACTGATTTAGAGTAGGGTGGAAGGATTGGGCCAGACCTTTGAGTCAAGTAGCAGCGTCCCCTTTGGGGTATGTGCCAGTTCTAGAATAGCTGGAGTTCAGCATGCTCTACCCACTTCCTATTTCTGTCCCAGTTGTCTCCTACACCGGAAGCTGCAGCAAGGGGTGTATAGAAGCCAGTTAGGTTTACTTTGTTCCTGCTGGAATCTCCTATATGGCAGTATCCCTGCAGGGATTTTGTGAGGATCTGTCCCACTGCACTTCCTGATTAGTGCAAAGGGAGAAGAACAGAGGGAAATAGCTTAAAGCAGTTTGGGCTCTACCTTTTTGAAATATTTCCAGTCGTCAGGCTAAAAAGATGGGATACCACTCTTAAATTATAATTTTATTAATTGCTAAGCCAATAGAATTCCTCAAAGGCCAGAATTTGGCATAGACTTATTTTTTAGATCTGTGGAATGTTCAGACATCATCCTTCTTCCTAAAATGGTTGCAATGCAGTGTAGATGAAGTAATATACAAATGTTCTTGATCTCTTACAGCTGGATGACTTGTATTGTGTGCTGATGTGCCTTTGTATGCTCTCAGACTTACTGCCTAAAATAATGTTCCCTAACTTTTGAACCTAAGGCGTGCTTTTTTGGATTAAAATTGGCATTTTTTACTCTTAGACTCAAAAACATGTCTCTGTAAATGTCTATAACTTGTATGTGTTGTGTTTGCATGCACACGCAGACTCTTAAAAAGAAATGTCAGTTTCAAAACTTGAGTTAACTTTGTGGATTTGGTGGATGATGCTTTTTTCAAACAGCTAGCAGAAGTTTCCTGATCACTGGCCCTGTTTCTTATGGGGGACTTCAATCACCATGACATCTGCTGGGAGGGCAATACAGCAGTGCGCAGGCAATCCAGGAAGTTTTTGGAGAGTGTTGGATACAAGTTCCTGGTGCAAGGGCTGGAGTGGCCAACTAGGGGTCATGTTCTTTTTGACCTGCCGCTCACAAACCGGGAAGAATTGGTGGGGAATGTAGTATAGAGGATGGCAACTTATGCAGCAGCAACTGCAAGATAATTGAGTTCAGGATCCTGAGGAAAGGATGGAGAGACGCTGAGTAAGGACCCTGGTCTTCAGAAAAGCAGATTGACTCAGTCGGGGAACTCATGGGCAGGATCCCCTGGGAAGCCAGGCTGAAAGGGAGAGTAGTCCAGGAGAGCTGGCTGTATTTCAAAGAAGCCTTCCTGAGAGTGTAGGAACAAACCATCCTGATGCACAAGAAGACTAGCAAGTATGGCAGAAGACCAGCTTGGCTTAGCATAAAACTCTTCAGTAAACTAAGTCACATGAAGGAAGCTTGTAAGAAGTAGAAATTTATATTCTTCCCTAGGTGTTTATTTAAGAGCATTGCTTGGGCATGCAGGGATGAAGCCAGGAAGGCTGAAGTGCAATTGGAGTTGCAGCTAACAAGGGATGTGAAAAGCAATGAGGGTTTCTACAAGTACGTTGGTAGCAAGAGAAGGATCAGGAAGTGTGTGTTCCTTACTGAATGGGGGAGGCAGCCTTGTGACAGGATACAGAAAAGGCTGAAGTGCTCAGTGCCTTCTTTGCCTCGGTCTTTACAGACAAGGTCATCTCCCAAACTACTGCACCAGGTAGCACAGTTTGTGGAGGAGGTAAGCAGCCTTCAGTGGTGAAAGAACAGGTTAGGGAATACCTAGGAAAGCTGGACATGTACAAATCCATTGGGCTGGAGGGGATACACCTGAAGGTGCTGAAGGAGTTGGTTGACATGATTGTAGAGCCATTGGCCCTCACTGAAGACTCATGATGATCAGGAGAGGTCCTGGATGGTTGGAAAAGGGCAAAGATAGGACCCATATTTAAGAAAGGGAAAAAGGAGGATCCAGGAAACTACAGACCAGTCAGCCTTACCTCAGTCCCTTTATAAACAAAACAAAACATGGAGCCAGATCCTCATGCACTCGCAGCCCACGTGGGGTTGTCCAGAGTAGGCACAAGCAGCCCCAGGCAGGCTGTGAGTGGCTGCAGCATGGGGCAGGCAAGGGGCTGCTTTCCCTGCCTGCCTCCCCCTCTGGCACTCAACACTGGCTTGTAACCCAGCCCCACTCTGAGGCTGGCAGTGGGGTGGGTTACAAGCTGGTGCTGAGCGCGGGGAAAAAGTGGCCCCCTCCCTGTGGTGCAACCACCTGCAGCCTGCACAAGGCTGCCTGTGCTTGCTCCAAACAGCCCCATGTGGACTGTGAGCGGCTGCATTGGGGAGCGGCAGGCGAGGGGCCACTTTTTTCCCCAGGCTCAGCACCAGCTTCTTCCCTGCTGGCAAGCAGGGGGTCATGGCTGTGTGCTTGTCCTCTGCCTGTACCATTGGGCTGGGAGGCACTGGGTGTGAGTGGGCAGGGAGCCAGTGGGAGCAGAGGGCCCACACCAGTGTCCTGGTCCCAGTGCTGGTGGGGCCCAGAGCAGGGCGTCAGGAGCACGGGGTCCCAGCTGGCAGGGGCACTATGGAGCCAGGCTAGCTCCCCGCTCCCTGTTGGTGTAGCCCAGCCCAGCTCCACAGACCTCTGCCAGCCTGTGCCCCACTCTGGGCCCCACCAATGCTGACCATGGGACAGTTGGTCCCAAGGTGGTGACCAGGGGGTGGGGCACCTGTCAAGGGGTGGGGCTTCTCATGCAGCCCTTGACAGCTTGCCAAAATTGTGTAAGTAGCCCTCTGTGCCTGCCCCTGAGCTAGACTGTTCTCAATAGTGGCAAATGACAAAACAATGGTCTGAAGTTGCAGGAAAGGAAGTTTAGGTTAGATATTAGGAAGAATTTTCTCACTAGGAGATTAGCTAAACACTGGAACATATTACCCAGAGAGGTGGTAGAAGCTCTATCATTGGAGGCTCTCAAAACCCAGCTAGACAAAGCCTTGGGTGGGATGATCTAGTTGGGGCTGATCCTGCTTTGAGCAGGGGTTTGTACTAGATGACCTCCTGAGGTCCTTTCCAACCGTAACTTTCTATGATTCCTTGAATGAACTAATGCTATAAACAAACAATAAGTAAATATAAAAAATATTGTATAGGTCAAGCCTTTCTTTCAATTTTATATCTTAATTAGATGTAGCTCATTCTGCATTTCTCCTTCGTAGGTTGCTTTTGCAGATTCTGTTTTCCCAACTCTGAAAGGGGACACAGCATTCCTTGCAAGCTAGGGTACTACATGTACTTGCTATGATGTCACAGCTATGTATTTAAAGAATTTGGAATAGTAATAAGTAACCATTCTTTGCTATATTTTTTTGTGCCAGTCTGTGTCTAGGCACTTACTGGAAAGGAACTGTCTTTACTGAAGATAGTATTTCTCATCTGTTCTTCTCTCTTGTGGGTTCTCATGGCTTCCCCTAAACTTGAGTGCACCTTGATCTCAACATGACTGCTCTAGTCCAGGCTTATCTACAAAGATGTCATCAGTATAACTCATTAGTACTCAACCTGTTGGCCCAATGGGCCATATGATGGGCATGGGTCTGGTCCACAGGCCAGATTGGACCTCCAAACCCCTGGGATTGGGCTCTGCATTGCCTCCACCTGCAAGATCAGGCTTCAGGGGCCCTGTACCACCTCTGTCCAGGCCCATGTGTCAAGACTGGGTCTGATATGCAGGGTGTCAGTCCCACGGAGTTTCCCATGGAGCTGTGGGGAGCATTGTGGACTGGATGACAATCCATGGGCCTGTGGATAGGGGCTTGAGCACCCCGATTATAATTAAATGTGTGAAGTCCCCAGCTTATACCAGCAAAAGGGTTTTTTAGTCTGCTTAGTCACTTCATCATCAAATGGCATGATGCGCTGGCAAAGGAGCTCTTACTGATAAGCTGTAGAAAGCCATAGAACAGCGATTCCCAACTAGGATGCTGGAGGTCCTTTCAAGGGTGCTACACAGTGCCTTGCAAACTTAACAAATGTGAGTCACAAGATAAACACAAATCAAATCAATATGAATCAAGTATGATTCACAAGCTAGACCCAGAGATTTCAAACAACTTAATTTTGTTAAAATCTTTGTGACCTGCTGTGGCCTTTCTGAATTATTGTCAACAGAAGAGTTGCTCTGTTATTTTTCTGTAGTCAAAAATGAGTGAAAGCTAAGAGCTTCATTTTCCAGAGCTCTGTCTTAAGTCTGAAAAAAAGGCTGAAAACCATAGATTGTCAATACAACTTAAGAGACTTAGACATCTAAGACCTTACAAGTTTTTCACATTTTTAAGACACCTTTTACAGTTCTCACTCAAGGGCAATGACTCAAGGTCATGTTTATTGGCAAACTTTCCTTTAGAAAAATCTGATAAACATTTATTTAGTAAGTCTGATATATTGTTTTGTTTATTTGTTTGCTTGAGTATTGTTCTTTCATTTGTCTTAACAATGTTTTTGCTTTTTAACCTTAACAGTGAACAGAGTATCTGCCAAGCACGAGCTGCGGTAATGGTCTATGATGATGCCAATAAGAAATGGGTACCAGCTGGTGGGTCAACTGGATTCAGCAGAGTTCATATTTATCATCATACAGGCAACAATACCTTTCGAGTAGTGGGCAGGAAAATTCAAGACCATCAAGTAAGTGAACCTCCTAAAAACAATTTTCCTAGAAAACATACTGGTAAATATCCTAACTAATCACTTAGGAGAGCTGTTTTCTCAATGAGGTAATGGCATGATCTGAAATAAGAGTAGTTTATGTTATTATCTGCATTACACCAGGGATTTTCTAAGCCTTTAAGAAGAGATGGCCACTTTTCCAAGTATTTCAACTTCTAGTAGACAAGCAAATAGATTAGATCAAGGGGAACATCAAATAATTGCCTTATACATCAATTTGATTCATGGTAAACTGTCAAATTACAAAACAAATCCTCCTTCCCAAATCTGTACCCACTACCTTCCTTCTTTACATTTCCCTTAATCTCCATGCCATAAGATTGAGGTCCCCGTGGTGAGGGAGGGAGTGGGGCTAGGGCAAACACTGCTCAGCTGGAGTGGGGTAGAGATCAGGACAGAGCCACAGCTCATGTGGGGAATGCTGTTTCCTTGCATGCTCCCTGGGAGGGCATGGTGGGGTGTGCCCCTGGATTTATGTAGGGTGGGGTGGAATGCCACTGGCCTGGGGCTATGCTGGGCCCCCAGTGGCAGTCTGTCCCATCCCACCCCGTTTGCAGATCTGGGGGCACATGCCTCTCCATGCCCTCCTGGGGTGTGTGCAGCAGTGGCAGACCCCACCCCTGGATGAGCCGCTTGCAGCCCTGTCCCATGCCTGTCCTGTCCCAGCTAAACAGTGCCTGGCCCAGTCCCACTCTCTCCTTCCCTCACCCTGGGGACCTCCATCTGCCGCCCTCCCCGCACTCCTTCCCCTACACCAAACTTACTAGCTAAATGCTGGTCTCCAAGCTGCTGGGCTGTGCTCCTGGCCCCATGCAGGCTGTGGCTTTGCTCATGCACAGGGCATTTATCAGCCACATTAAGCAAAAAAAGCTGATTTCCTATGCTTGCAATTTTCCCTGTTTTGGTGTTGATCTGATATGGGACCAATATATCAGTGCACCTCAAATTTTTGTTTTGAATTCTTATTAGGAGAACGCTGCCAGATTTTATTCAGTATTTATATGATTAGTATTTTTTTTAATCCTGCTAAACTTTTCCTGTATCGTATAGCAATGAACTTCACAAGGTTTTTTTTTCCTAAAATTTAAAATATCCCGTTTCTCCAAAAAAGAAGAGCTTTGTTTATGCTCTCACCCCACTGTACATTGGAAGTAATGTATCAGTACAATCTTGAGAACAGAAAAATGTAAATGGTATTAAAGAAGAACCATTATAATGGGTTATTTAAAATACCTGCACCTTCCAAACTCTAGGACTATTTTTTTATGCCTAGAAAACATACCAAAAATCTTGAATGAAGTCAGGATACTGTGAGATTTGTAAAATACCTGTTTGTACTTAATGCTTCCTTGAGCTCGTTTTGCAAGCTCAGCTCTGGACATCATGGTATATGTATGTGGCTGAGATCTTGGAAGGCTGACTTGCAAGTTCAATGGTATAGTGGCATTCTGATGAGAGAGGTTATTTATAAAGCAATGGTTCATTCAGATACTTTGTGCACTAAAGCAGTCATGTTGTGGCTGGAATTCCTTTCTCTGTCCAAGCTGGGGACTTGTTTAGGCATAACAAAAATAAGAGGGCAACAGCAAGTCAAGCTTTTTGCCAAAATAATGTGTTTTCCTTTCCCACATGATCCACTGAGGTCCCCATGTAGGGAATAGCTCAAGGATTCTTTACTGGATTTACTGTAATCCAAAAGTAGGTTGTCCTCGTTCCCCCAAACAATGTGGGGAAAACCTCTTGCTGCTGGACTGGGGCTGGGGTCAGAGCAAGCATGGGCTGGAGTCAGGCTGGAGCAAGAGTAAATTATCAGAGGGGTGAGGAGGTACAGGTATACAGCAGGCAGAGCAAGAGGTAGAGGGGATGGGTGGCAAGGGTCAGGCCTTGCACCACCTGCTTCCTGCCACTGCTTTCTCCACTGCAGCAATGGAAGTTACAAATTAAATACAATCTTCCAATAATTAGATTCTGTGTATAGCACATTATAACACTTATAGTTTTTCCATGTATAGAAACTTAATTATTAGAAGACTGTCCATCTTAAATTCAGGGCCAGCATGAATTTGGGTAAATAGTAAATAATGGTCAGTAAACTAAAAGATGTGCAAAAATTAATTCTCAAGGGTGGTCTCCATATCTCTCCCTAGAAACAGATTTGTCCATTTCCTAAATATGGATGCGAGTCTATATATAAAGAAATCGGCTGTATGACATCTGGGGGTAACTGCAATAGAGCTCATATTTGTGAAACAGTATCTACTAATCTTTCCTTTATGGTATCCACTACCAGATGTTGTATGCCACTGTAGGTTGAATATATAGAAAAATACAGTTTATAGTAGGCGGTTTAATTTCATAATAACCATGATCTTTGGAGAACACTTTTTACAGTGTCACTAATCTAAGAAGCATTTTCATGTACCATTCAGACCCCTTCATCTCATGAGATTAACTTGAAGTCAGCCTTACAATACCCATTTTGTTAATTATCCATTCCAAGGCACTATTTTATTGAATATCATAAACCATGAAGGCATTCATAATTGTTCAACACGTTTACTAGTAGTAGAGATCTAATGTTTGTAGGAAAAACTTGAAATATAGCATGGTTGAGAAATTCAAATTGTGTAAAAGTGATGGTATAGCCATGATGGTCCAGGAATTACGTGAGAGGCAAGGATTTATCCCAGCTATGTAGATGGTCCAGTAAAAGAGATCACCCTAAGAAATCTCTGCTTCTTGCAAGATAAAATAATCAGATAACCAATAAAGGGTTACAGAGGAATTGGTGAGATGCCAGTGGCCAATAGTTAGAAATCAAGGTACTATGGTACTATTAAAACATTAAAAGCAAGAGAAACCGTACATCCAACCCTGTTGCTAGATGCAGATGATGAGAAAATTTGTAAATGGTGATGCAAATGTGTTCAATAGGTGTTTTATCTTCTTACTGGAGAGAAGCAGGGAGATATGTCCCTTCTACTTGAGTGATGTCAATGGAGTAGAAAGTTTATATTGCATAGTAAAGAAATGAGGCACAGTCTCTTAAACATTTACAAAAATATATATTTTCAGATCACTAGGTCTGAATTACTTATTCCCAAGAAATTTAACTGAAGAGCTCTGAAACAATAATGCCAATTTTTAACACATCTGGAAAATTAGGAAAATAAAAGTGGATGAATGCTAATGTAACTCCAGTTTTAAAAAGAGTAAAAGGGGTGACTGGTAAAACTATGGACTAATTTGTTTGGTGTCAGTCTCAGATAAAATAATAGAATAGTTCATTTGGGTCTGTCATTGGAGGTTTAATATGTAAATAATACTAGTCAGCTTGGTTTCATGGAAGGTAGGATTTGTCAAACAAAGCTTTTATCTTTTGTAACAAGATTATTGGTCTGGTAGATTAAAGGTCACTGATGATAGTGACTTTGTATACTGTATCACACTGATTTTAAAATATTCGCATTATATGGATTAACAGGGCACACAGTAAATGGATTAAAAACTGGCTTGCTTGACATCTTAAGATATAGTTGCACATGGGGAGATATCCATAAGCATGGGCTATTTTTTATCAAGTTATGCTGAGGATTGGTTCTCAATCCAATATGTTTAATATTTTATTAGTGATAGCTAAAGGATAAAATTTTTGCAATTTGCAAACTTAGCAACATGGGCTCAAATATTGCTGAGGTAGCAAATATGGACAGTGTACTTAGTGACGTAAATCACTTGGCTATGTGTAGTTATAATACACTGAAATGTGTATTATACCCTAAATTGTAGGGTGAGGTGCACACTCGGGGAGGGAAACAATTGTAGGCAGACCTGGAAAGGTCAGAAAAGTGGGCAGTACACAATAGAATGCAGTACAACGAGGACAAATGTGGAGTGCTGCACCTAGGGCACAGCTAAATGTTTACAGGCTAAAACTAAACATATCTGAAAGCAAAGAAAATAGTCTTTATCTATAAGATAGGAGACTGTTGTGAAGGAGTAACTCTAGATGACTTATGGATTGGTGCTCATAATCAGGGATCCAGGCTTTTTGTTTCCCATGGAGAAAAATATGGATTTTTTTTTCTCTTTTTAAGCAAGAAAAACATGGACTTCTCATTCTAACAGAGAGACATGGATTTTCTCTTTTTGCATAGAGCTCTCTGCAGGTGGGCAGAGTTCCAGTCTGCAAAGGGCTGTGGGGAGCAGGAAAAGGGCAGACAGGTAGAGGATGCCATGTGCATGTGCACACTTATACACTTACATGGCTGCCAGGCAGCCAGGAGAGCAATTCCTGCAAGTAAGTCCAGTGGGGGAGAGGGGGATTGAGTCCCCCATAGGGGGCGGTATGTGGTTCCTGGGGCCAATATGTGGTCGCAGGGCCTGGACAGGGAGTGGGACAGAGCTGTGGGTGGCTCATCTGGAGGGCAGTGGGGGAGGAGCCAGCTCCATGCTGCTGGTGGGGGAGTGCAGGGAAGGACGCATGTCCTCTAAATCTGTGCACAGGGCAGGGGTGGATCTGGGCTGTGTGCTTGGCCTCCCCTTCCTGCTGCCCTCCCCCTAGGGCCTCTATAGCCCAGCAGGTGGGACCTGGCATGGCAAGACAGAGTGGGGTAAGCAGCTCCCTGCCGCTGCAAGCCCTGTGCCACCCTGGCAAGGCACCTCTTGTCTGTCGAACAGCAGTGGGCATGGTGGAGTAGAGTTGGGGGCCTTACTGCTGCCAGATGGTCAGGGGGCACTTCCCAGTATGAGGGGAAAAGGGGGAAAGGAGCCAAAAAACTTCCTTGTCTAAACAGAAATCCAGGGGAGCCTAAGGGCAAAAAAGAAGGCACATAGGCAGTGGAAGCTACCACGCAGGAGTATACCTACTTGGTCTGTACTTGCAGGGAGGCAGTTAGAAAGGCCAAAGCAACTACAGAGCTAAGGCTGGCAACACAAATTAAAGACATCAAAAAGTATTATTCCCTCCATACCTAAAAAAAAAAAAAGAAGGTGCAGGGCAACATTGGACTCCTACTGAACAAGAAGGAGCAATTAGTGGCAGACATTTATTTACAAAGCTGATCTATTCAGTGAGATTTTTGCCTGTGTTCCTGAACAGGGGTCAAGATGAGTCTTCTAATGGGTTCTTAGATGGGCATCAGAGGGACACCAGCTCACCACCTGTTGCTGCTGACTTGCTGCAGAGTTAATTGGATAGAGTGGATATGTTTAAGTCAGCAGACCCAGATGAGCTGCATCTGAGTGTACTGAAGGAATTGGCCAGTGTCTTAGCAGAACCACTGGCATGGCTGTTTGAGTGCTCAAGGTGCTCAGGTCAGGTCCCAGAGGACTGGAAAAGGGCCAGTGTGGTCCCTATTTTCAAGAAGGGGCAGAAGGAAGATCCAAGTAATTATAGGCCAATTTGTCTCACCTTCATCCTTGGAGAAGTCTTTGAAAAGATTGTGAAGGATCATATTTGTTCGAGTCCAGTGGGAAAAATAATGCAGCAGGGCAACCAGCATGGATTCATAGCAGGTAGATCATGCCTGACCAATCTGGTTTGGCTTTGTTTTATGACAGGGTCTCAAAACACTCAGACGCAGGAGTAGAGGTGGATGTTGTTTTCTTGGATTTTAGCAAGGCTTCTGATATGGTATCTTATCCCAGGCTCATAAATAAATTAAGAGGCTGTGACAAATGTTTACATGGTTCAGTGGGTGGCAAATTGGCTTAGCGGTCACACCCAGAGTAGTAGACGGGTCAGTATTGACCTGGAAGGGTGTGGGTAGTAGGGTCCCGCAGGGTTCAGTGCTTGGACCTGTATTCTTCAATGTCTTCATCAGTGACTTGGATGTGGGTATGAAGTGTTCTACTTTAAATTCACACTTTAAAATAAAGCTACACTTTATCATGCATCAACAGATGCTTGACAAATAGAACCAAGGAGATGATACTTCCCCTCTATTACAGCACTAGTCAGACTACAGTTGGAGTACTGCATCCAATTTTGGGCACCATACTTCAAGAAGGATGTTGATAGACTCGAGAGTGTCCAGAGGAGGGTCACTTGTATGGTTACGGACTTACAGGACAAGCCCTATGAGCAGAGACTGAGGGACCTGGACCTCTTCAGTCTCCACAAGAGAAGGCTGAGAGGTGATCTTGCTGCATCCCCCTAATGAATTTATAAGTGGCCACAAGGGATTGGAGATCCTCTGTTCACCAGGGTGCCTCTTGGGGTAACAACAAACAATGGTCACAAACTGACAGAGCAGATTTAAGCTAGGTATCAGGAAAGACTTCTTCACAGCAAGGGTGGCCAAAATTTGGAACGGGCTTCTAAGGGAGGTGGTGCTCTCCCCTACCTTGGGGGTATCATAGTAGCTAGTGTTGGAAGGGACCTAACAGATCATCAAGTCCGACCCCCTGCCTTGGGCAGGAACAGATGCTGGGGTCATACAACCCCAGTCAGGTGTCTATTCAGCCTCCTCTTAAAGAACCCCAAAGTAGGAGTGAACACCTTGGAAGTTGGTTCCAGGTCCTAGCTGACCTAACTGTAAAATAACGCCTCCTGATGTCTAGCTTGAACCTGCTCTATCAATTTGTGGCCATTATTCCTAGTTACCCCATGTGGTGCCCAGGGGAACAGGGCATCTCCTATTCCCTGCTGATCGCCCCTGGTGAATTTGTAGACAGCCACCAGAATCCCCCCTCAGCCCTCTCTTGTGGAGGCTGAATAGGTTCAGGCTCTCTAGTCTCTCCTCGTATGGTCTGCCCTGCTGCCTGCTGATCATATGAGTGGCCCTCCTCTGGACCGTCTCAATGCTAGCCACATCTCTCTTGAAGTGCAGCGCCCAAAACTGGACACACCAACTGCAGCCTGATCAATGCTACATACAGGGGGAGGATCACCTCCCTGGACCTGCTTGTGATGCATCTGTGGATGTATGACAAGGTGCAGTTAGCCTTACTGACAGCTTCCTTGCATTGGCGGCTTATGTTTAACCTGGAGTCAACAGTGACTCAAAGATCCCTTTCCCCCTCTGTGCTGATGAGAAGGGTGTTCCTCGCCCTATAGGTATACTGCTGGTTTCTTTTCACTAGATGCAGTACCCTGCACATGTCTGTATTGAATTCCATCCTATTCTCATCTGCCCATCCCTGTAACCTGTCCAGATCTAGCTGGATTCTTCTATCCCTCCCTTCTGGCGTGCCCACCTCACCCCATAGCTTGGTATCATCACCAAACTTGGACAAGGTGCTTTCCACCTCCTCATCCAAGTTGTTGATAAAGATGTTGAACAGTATGGGCCTGAGCACCAAGCCCTGGGGAACCCCACCGTCCACATGCCTCCAGGTTGAAAACGACCCATCTGCCATCACTCTCTGCATGTGATTGTTCAGCCAATTAGCCACCCATCAATGTCAGTTACCTCGGTGGTTTTTTTTTTTATGAGAATGGCATGAGAGATGGTGTCAAAGGCCTTCTTAAAGTCCAGGAAGATGACATCTACCCCCACACCTTCATCCAAGGACTGTGTGATCTGATCATAAAAGGAAATAAGGTTGATCTGACAGGAACGTCCCTTAATGAGCCCATGTTGGTTCCCCTTGAGCATGACCTCCCCTGCTGGTCCCTTGCAGATGTGCTCCTTGATAATTTTCTCAAAGATCTTCCCCAGGACCTAGGTAAGACCTACAGTTATCTGGGTCCTCCTTTCTCCCTTTCTTGTAAATGGAGACCACATTGGCCTTTTTCCAATCATCTGAGCACCATGAGCACTTATATCGATGTGCCAGGGGCCCTGCAATGACCCCTGCCAATTCCTTCAGCACCCTTGGATGAAGAACAACCAGGCCTGCTGATTTGAATACATCCAGCCCCTCCAGAAGTTCCCTAACTAAGTCATCCCTAGCCCTGGGCCTGGCGGTGCCTCCCCTGAGTCCTTTGGTACTCCTGGTAGGGAAGATGTCCCAGTCCCTGGTCAGAAAAATGGAGGCAAAGAATTTGTTAAAGAGGTCCACTTTTTCGTTTGCAGCAATCACCAGATTGCCAAGCACGTCCCGCAGGGACCCTATGTTACCCAATGCCTTCTTGCTCCCTATGTATTTGAAAAAGGACTTTTTGTTATCTTTAATCCTGGTCGCCAGCCCCAGTTCTATCTTAGCCTTGGCCTTCCTAACGGTTGCCATACAGCCTCGAGCAACAGAGGTATGATCCTCTTTGATAATAGCCCTTTGCTTCCATCAGATGTATGTCTCCTTTTTAGCCCTCGAGCAAACCTGAATGCCCTTGTTGAGTCGTGGGGGCTTTTTAGTACTCTTACCCCCTTTTGTTATGCATTGGGACTGACTCTCTTCGGGCTTGGAGGATTGTGTCCTTGAGGAATGACTACCTGTGTTGGACTTCCATCTCCCCAAAACTTCAGGATCCCACTGCCTCTCATACTAGTTTTCTTAACTCATTGAAGTTGGCCCTCTTGAAGTCAAGGACTTCTGCCTTACTGCTAGCCCTTGACACTCTGTGCTGGTTAATGAATTCCAGCAGGTGATGATCACTATCGCCCAGGTGGCTGGGAACCCACAATTCCATCACCAGGTCATCACCTGTGGTGAGGACCAAGTCCAGCAGGGCATTTCCCTTGGTGGGACTGTGTACCTCCTGAGTTAGGTGGAGATTCTATATCTCAGCTAGGAATCTATGTGAACGGTCAGACCTAGCTGACTGCTCTTCCCAGCAGATGTCTGGGTAGTTCAAGTCACCCATAACTACCAGATCTCTTGACGTGACAGCCTCTGTGAGCTGTCCTAAAAAATTCCCGGGCCAGCTCTTCCTCCTGGTTGGGCCGTCTGTAATAGACACCCACCATTAAGTCCCTTTCCCCACGGTCCCCTTGTATTCTTACCCAGAGTACCTCAGTCGGCCCTGCTTCTGACTCTACCTTGCTCATTGAGGACATATATTGCTCCTTGACATAGAGCACTACACCCCTTCCTTTTCTCCCTGCTCTGTCCCACCTGTACAGCCTGCAGCCCTTGAGATCTACTGCCCAGTTGCAGGTAGAATCCCACCAGGTTTCTGTGAGCCCTACTATGTCTGGATTTATGACAGCTAGCAGGAGGGTGAGCTACTCCTGCTTATTCTCCATACTTCTAGCGTTAGTGTAGAGGCATTTAAGACCTGTGGGTGTTAGTGCTGCCCCCTTGTTCCTAAGTCTGTCGTGGTCCCTGTCACTTACCTGGGTACTTCCTGTGCTCGACACCTGGCTTGATAGTAAAGTATCCTTCTGTGGCCCTGTCCCCTGGTGAGACTAGTTTAAAGCCTGCTGTACGAGGTCAGCCAACCTGGAAGAAAAGACATGTTTACCTTTTGGGGAAAGATGAAGCCCATCCCACCCGATCATGCCCCCTGCTTGGAAATGGGGGTCCTTGTCGAAGAACCCAAAGCCCACTTAGTAACACCAGCTCCGAAGCCTCTGGCTGACCTCATTGATGCGGGCCTTGTGGTGCTGTCTGTGTCTACCCACCAGGAGAATAGAGAAGAATACCACCTGCACCCTCGTCTCCTTGAGCTTGGTCCCCAGAGCCTTGTAGTCCTTCGTGATGCAGTCTGGACTGCTTTTGGCCACATCATTTGTTCCCACGTGTGTCAGCACCATGAGTTACTGGTCAGAGGGTCAGATGAGTCTGGGATCATCTCTGTGATGTCCCAAATCTGGGCCCCAGGCAGCCTGCAGACCTTACGTGCCATGGGATTGGGGCAACAGATGGGTCCCTCTGTTCCCCTCAGGGTGGAATCTCCGATGATGAGGTCTCTGCGGCTCCTCGTCTTGTTGTTCCATCCTTGCTCAGTCCGCGCATTGCCTGGAGTGGCTCCATCTCTGGAGACATCCCATCAGCCCTCTCCCCCAAGGCTGCCAGGGCCTTGTATCTGCTCCCCAGTTGTACCCGGGGAGCTGACACTGCTGTAGCCTGGGCAGGCCTTGTTCTGGTGGGTACCTTCTGCCATGTCTCTGCAGTGCATCCTACTTGGGGGGCCTCTCTGCTTGATTTCTGACTCTGCAGAGAATGGAAATAACTCAATTTCATCCTCTGCAGCCCTGATTCCCCTGCAGCCTTCTCACCTAGGCCTGGAGCTCCCTCACCTGCTCCTCCAGGGCTTGTGGGCGGTTGCAAGAGGGACAGGGAAGGGAACTCCCGGACTCCTCTCCCGCCTCTGACTGCAGGCCCCTTGTCAGGCAGCCCCCTCAGACAGGGATCTCCAAGAGAAGGCTGGATAGGCATCTGATTCCAGCACTCTTTTCTGCCTAGGCAGGGGGTTGGACTCTATCTATTGAGGTCCCTTCTGACCCTGGCATCCATGAATCGTGTTCCTTTCCCGTCCCTCTCTACTGTTTTCCATCAGCTGCTTCTAAGAAATGAGAATCCCTGCACCATGTGCTTTCTGTAGTTGAGAGAGTCCATTTTTTTTCCCCCCTCAATTCAGCAGGACCTAACCCATGGTTTATCAGCATAATTTCCCTCAAGTTACCTGGCTTTAAGCTGTGTACCTCTTGAAATGGGGTATGCTTGTCAGAGGTGGATGTGCTAAATAACTTTACTATTTTATACAGAAGTCTCATGTGTAGCTTGGATGTGCACTATTTGTAAGCTGTTTATCGCCTAGGTTAAAGACTATGAAGCTAAACTCCAGGTTTATTTGCTGGGTAGATCTACGGGGTTAGCCTTTTGATCCAGGAGCACAGGACTCACCTGGGTACAGACCCCCTTGGAGCATAGGTTCCAGAAAGACCTTGGAGTGTGGGCTGTAGAAAGACACCAGGTTGGAATGGTTTTGAAGTTATGAATTCTGATTTATGAACTATGTATATGTTTGTACTGCACACCTAACTGCTAATATTGTGCAGCACCCTGGTTGATAATCACTGGTCTGTTAGGCTGGGCTGCACACTCAGCCAGTATCCTTCTTGCCTCCTGCTCCCCAACCCCTTGTCAGCCAGCCCTCACTGCTCCAGCTAGGGGGCAGGGGCGACCAGCCCTGCTCCCTGCAGCAGACAGCCCAGCCCAGGGCTGCAAAGCATGCTGGGATGCTGGGGGACTGTGATTTAACTTGAACCAGGAAGGGGTCTGGGACAGAAGTTTCATAAACTGTTTTAACCTAAATCAGTTAAATACGATACTACATTCAACCAGGTTTATCTTAAACTAGTTTCAGCCATTTGAAACTGGTTTGTGTGTACTGCACTTCTGTTCTGTTAGAGATTTAAACTAGTTTCTGATCACTTAAACCCATTTATGTACAACTCCTGTCCCTAGCCTTAAAGACCATGACAGCAGTTTTCTTCTGCTTCAGCCTTTTATATAGCATCATCCAAAGACCCTTGAGAGTTGGAAGCGTTTTACAAAGGCAAAACATCTTTCAGTAGTGCCCTCAATTTGCCACTCTTTGTGCTTTAAGTCTGCAGTTTGAACCAGGGAAAACCTTACTTGTGGCTCCATTTGTTTCTGTGGCAATAACTTGGGCATGAAGGGTTTGACTAAATCCAAACACTAATCACGATCCTTGCTCTATTGCATTTAACCCAGACCCAAAACTGCATGTGGGGACACAGTAGACAATAGTCACATGAGGCAAGTGGCATAAATGTACATGCTATCTTACCATCCTGTCCTTTTCTGAAATACAAAAAAATATATAACCATTCCTGCCCAGGTCTCTGTCTAACCTGCTGTTGAATGTTCTGAGCATGGAGATGCCACAGTTTCTTTAGGTGACCTATTTCAATACCTGACCACTCTCATAATTATGAATTACCTCCTTATGTCCAACCTGAATTTCCCCTGCTGCAGACTGAGGTCGCTGTTCCTAGTCTTGTTCCCTACAGCCACAGAAAAAAGCCCATCTCCATCTTTTCTATAATTGCCCTTCACATATTTGAAGACCATATTAAATCCTCCCTCTGCTTTCTCTTTTCTAGGCTAAGTAGCTGTTGTTCTTTCCACCTTTCCTCTTAAGTTTTATCTCCCAAGCCCCTAATCATTTATGTTGCCCCGCTGTGTACTCTTTTTCAAACTGTCCAGGTCTTTCTTGGCATGGGGCCCAAAATTGGACATGGTACTTAGGGTGATGTCCCACGAGTGCTGATTGGAAGGAAAGAATCACTTCCCTTGCTTCACAAGTGACACTTCTGTTTAATATAAGCCAGGATGCTGTTGGTTTTTTTTAGCAATAAGATCCCTCTGTTGGTTCATATTACGATTTTCCGTAACATCCAGGTCCTTCTCTGCAGTACTGCAGCTTAGCTAGTCATTCCCCTGTCTGTATTAGTGCACGTGGTTATTCCATCCCAAGTATAGAACTTTGCCCTTGTCCTTGCATCTTACCTGACTGACTATGGAACATTTCTCCAGCCTATACAGGTCATTTTAGATCCTAGTGCTTGCCCCCAGTTTCCAGAATCCCAGCTCTTCATCCGGAGATAAAACTGGGGACAAGGTCCTCAAGCAACAACAGAGGAAATTTTGGTGGGAAATTAGGAGGAACATTCTGACTGTGAAGGGTGGTCAAGCATTGGAACAGGCTATGTAGGAAAGTTGTGGAATTTCTACCCCTAGAAACTTTCAAAAATGTCTGCCCAACCTGTTTGACTGGGATGGTTTAGTCCAGGGGCAGGCAAAATGCAGCCTACGGGCTAAATTAGGCCTGCCAGGCCATTCTGTCTGGCCCGTGGAGCCCCTAGATCATTTAGTAATCAACATTTATTTGCCCCGGCTCCCTGTCAACTTGATGGGGCGGGGGCAGTAGGACCCAGAGGGAACCCTCAGTGAGGCCCAAGCCTGCGAGGGGGTGAGCAGGCCTGGGCTGCCTAAGACAGTTCCCTGCTTTCTTGCTCCTGCCCTGCTCCAGCACCACCAGACTGACTCCTGGCTGCATCCCTGGACCGCAGAGCAAGGTACTGCGCGCGCGTGCGTGTGTGTGTGTGTGCGCGCGCGCGCACATGTTGGCTGGCACGGAGGCAGAGTATGTGTGGGTCTGCAGGCACAGGGAAAAGTGTGTGTGTGTGTTTTCATAGGGTGAGTCCTATACACATATCCCTCCATACACATGCACCTACCCCCCCTCGCACTGCCATACACAAACCCCAGCCACCTTCCCCCCCATACCACCCACAGCCCCCACACACTTATACCCACCCCCCACAATATACAAGAATAAGACTTCATTTTAAGCTATTGTGCAGTCACCTCTATATGCTATGTGAACGCATGTAAATCAAGAAAATATTTTGTTGAATCAAATAGATGAATGTTGTAGATGATCACTTTTTAGAATAGAATTTGTTATTTTTCTGGTTGAGAGAGAAAAACCCTTTGCTGAAAGGAATACTTCTAGGGGCAAGGGGAGGGACTTCTGGTGGCAAAGGTCAGGGATTAGGGGGTGGGACTGCTGGTCACAAGGTGGTGACCAGGGAGCAGGGCACTTGTTAAGGGGCAGGGCTACCCGTGTGGTCTTTGACAGCTTGCCAAAACTCGATAAGCGGCCCTTCCACCCAAAACAATTGCCCGCCCCTGGTTTAGTCAGAGAAAATTCTGCCTTGAGCAGGGGGCTAGACTGGACCTTGTGTGGACCCTTCCAACCCTACTCTCCTATGATCCTGTATCAGAGGTGATTGGGTGATTCACAGTTGGTTTGTATACCAAATGATAGACCGCATTCATAAGATTTGACACCCCTATTTTAAGGCTTTTGCATGGCAAGCAACTTCCCAAGGTGTTCAACTTTAAGTACTATGATGCATCTTGTACCAAGGTACTTCTACAGTAGAAGTTCTTGTGCAGATTTCAGCTTTCAGGCTCTAGGGAAAAAAAGAGGAGAATCTAAAATCTCTGTTTTTACAATTCAGGATATTGATTATGCTTTTGTTCAGATAGCATTGTGTGTTCACCTCACCTCAGTAATTGTTAGGCTTAATCAGCATGGTGGTAATTTTAAATTACTAGCTAAAATATGGTTAGTTTTGCAAAAACAGAACCTGAAAATTTGTGCTGTTACAAATGTGCCATGAATTAAGCACTGGTTTTGGGGTTTTTTTTAAAGCTCACTGATGCTTAAAGCATCAATTAATATATTATTTGAACATGCTGATTCATTCATCTCTCAAGTCCTACCATTTTTGAGCCTATGGCTGAGTTCAAAACATTTCTGCAGTGGGGTACTTTACTCTTTCTCTTAGTAGAAACACTGACAGATCAATGCAGTTTGGTTCCCAGTCCTACTTGGATGCGATATGGTCTCTGAGTAAGGTTGATTCAGGAATAAATTCCTCATTTAATCATTTTGGACTAGAGGACCATATACTATGTGTGCACAGTCTTCTGGTCATCATGAAACTCACAGACCAAGTGCCAATTCAGGCACAACATTGTACCTCAAAAGGGTGAAGGGTTCCAATCCCCTTGCATCTAAAGGTGGTTCAGCTCTGAAATGTCTGCATTCAGAATGATGTTATCTTTCAAGGTTTCTAACCTCTCTAGGTTGTAGAACATTCTATCAGATAACCTCAGGATGGGAAATCATAAACAATCCCTGAAAAATGCAAGTATGGTTTGGATTTGATGGGGTTATTTGATGCAACTTGTTCATGACCAGGGATCTGGGTTTTCTGTTTCCCATGGGAAAACAGAGTAAACTGCAGATTCTACCTTTTATCAGAGTCAAACGTGGATTTCTTATTTTGCCGGAGAAACCCACGGATTTTGCAGTTTTGTGATGAGCTCCGTGCAGGCTGGCACAGTTCCCGTCTGCAGGGGGCTGAGAGGGAGCAGGAGCAGGCTGGTCAGGCAGGGGCTTAGAGAGCAGCTCCTGCAGGTAAGTAGGTTGGAGGAGGGGGCAGGTGGTATTCAGACTCTCTGTAGGGTGAGAGAGGGGGTTGGGCAAGGCTGAGACTGGGGCTGGGGCTTCCCCCAGGGTGGTGTTGGGCTTGGGGCCACAGTGTGCAGCTGCAGGGCCCCAGCAGGGAGTAGGATGGGGCATAGGGAAGCTTGTCTGGGGGGGTGGCTCCCCAGCACTGCAACCCTGAGGAGCAGGTGGGACCTGTGCCCCCCAGATCTGTGTATGGGGCAGGGGTGGGGTGGGCACAGGCTATGGGCTCAAGGTCCTGCCCTGCTGCATTCCTTCCAAACCTGATGATTCTGGGTTTATAGGAAAATTTGAAGCAAACATGTCAGGGTGACTACGGTAGTCTGGTCTTGAAAGAGACTCATTTAATTCTCATGCCTGCAAACCTGCCTGTTCAACTACTAATGTTACATCTGTTTCAACGCATGATATGTCAAACTTACTGGCAGGATTCTTTATACTGGTTCTTGTAATCTATACCTCAGCAAATATGTTCTTGCATGTTTGTGTATCAGTAAGAATCTGTTTGTAAAATATAAAAAAAAAAATCCTTATTAGCAGTAGGAAATATTTGATAAGAACATCTTAATAGAAAAGCTTTTCCATTTGGGTCTGCTGTAACCCACTGCCACCATCCAGAATGTGGAGGGGAAAGTATTTTGTAATATCTACTGGAGCAAAAAAAAAAAAAAAGCAGGTCTCTCTATAACAGGTTGGCAACATATTTGTGCAGAGTGCCAACAGCATCTGCAGCCTTGTGTTGGAAGATGTTGGTGTGTCGGGGTGGATAGTGGAAGAGCTACAAGGGGTCCAATTCTTGAGGCAGTGTAGCCCCAGCCCCTTCCCACTGTGCACCCCAAGGCACACATGCCAAACGAGATGCCTTTGCATGCTACACTCTGACACGTCTGCTGGAGGTTGGCTACCTTTGCTTTATGAACTTATGCATCTGCCAGGTTATCTTCTTGTGTGTTCAAGGAGGGTCTACATTCCTACCTGAGAATAGGGAATCCTATTATATGTTAAAGGGCTTGCTGACTAGTCAGATACCTGTTGGAATCTAAATTGGTTTTGACAAGACTCATGGGATTGCCTTTAGAGCCATTAGCCCGTTGGTCCGTTTCACCTGTTCTTCATGTAATAGTAGGAATGAGGGAATAAGTGCTGATGGTGGCACCTCCATACACCATTTTCTAATGAGTGAAGTTTTGTTAATGGGTTCTCTTAAATTCCAGTCAGAAATCATAACTAATTTCCATCTGAATTGGGTAATAAATCTTCTGATTTTTCTTCCCAAAAATGTGTTATAGGGATAAAAAACTGCACCCTGGATGTATGTAGAGTGCTCTTCTGTTGCTGTTGACAATGCTAAGTAATTCCATGGCTTATGGTATGCAGAAGGATAAGATAGCAGGCTGTGTCAGATAATTTCAAACCAGATTTTCTACGAGTAACCTAGCAGACGTATCACATCTGCAAAAAATTTGCACCAGAACTCGGGCTACATCAGAGGCCTGTCTGAGGAACTGTCTAGTCATGGACATTTTGGAGAGCAACATTTTGCTTTGAATATTTTGTTTCCATCAAAGCATTGAAAGCAAACTTTGAAAAGGTAGTCCATCAGTTTTTGTTCTTTAGACTTTGAGTTTCCACTAAGGAAAACTGTTTGGGAATCGCCTGAAATGAATTGTCTGTCTGCAGCTGCTTAAAGAGGGAAGGTTTACATAAAAGTAACTAGTACTTCGAGACGAGTACAAATCCAGATTCCAAGACCTGCACTCAGTCCTGTTGCTGTGGGGTCACTACCAAGCGTCTGGTGGCTAAGTAACTAAAGGTTACAGCTTACAGTAACTAAAGGAGCAGCTATGCCCTGTTCTAGAAGCACAAAAACACTTCTGATTATATGCACCAGTCCAGTAGGATATCAAAAATCTTTAGCTCAAGTGCACTAAACGTACACACACCTGAAGTGGAATGTGGATATAGATAATACATCTAGTTTGGACCCGATGATCTTGCGAGGTACCTTCCAGCCTTAATGTCTATGAAATCTGTTTAATACAGATACTGCACACACAACTATTCCTTTCTCCTGTAGTAGTACAGATTATTATTCTTCTCTAGCACATAGTGTATTACTAATTTTATGTTTGTGAAGAAGAGTTTCATAATTTACATAACCAAAATGAGTACTTACACTGGAATAGGAATGTCTACATGGGGAGTGGAGTTTACAGTGGTAAAATTATACCTATTTAAATTCATGCCTTAGTTTCTAATGGACTAAATTCCTCTTTGAACATGCCATTAGAATAACTTAATGTCTGTGACATTGGGGAAGTGGCATCCTTGACTCCTTAAAGGAGTCAGGAAGCTGTTTGATTCCTCCACTTTCAGCACCTTGCAAGGTGATGTGAAAATGGTCTGCTATTACTGATGTGGGAGTCGCAACAGTGTCAAAAACTCCATGGTCATGAGAACAGTGAGAAGCAAAATGTTTAGTGCTTTTCTACTAACTGTTTTTGAGATGTGTGTACATGGATTAAAGGAAAACTGTCAACTTCGTAAACCTGACTTCCTTTTTTCAGTCATTTTGCACTAAAATCTTGACGTACCTATTATATTTGATTTATGGGATTTGTGCTTTCTGCCGGTTTTGCCATCAATAAGAATAACTGATTCCTGTGAAATTTTATGTGCAGATCTAGATGTGTCCTGCTTCTGCATTGTTGACCATACTCTTGCACACGTGAGAATTGAATCTTTTCATCTGGGAACTTCCTGCTGTAAAGGACTTACGTTACAGAAATGAGTTTGAATGCATATTCAAAGCGTTAGCCTACTTATACAAGTTTTATTGCAATGTAGTCTTCGCTAGGGATGTAAATATTGTTTAAAAATATCCTTTTAAACCTCCTCCAATTGCATTGTTTAAATGATTAATGGTTAACTGGTAGCTCATATCTAGTTTTTAGTGACCTCTGGTAGGAATGACCCCAACCCTTCATGTCTTCACAGTGCTGCTAGCAGAGAGCTATGGATATGAAGTGGTGGGCATATCTTAGCCACTAGAGGGTGCTGCCCAGCTCTGGAGCCACAGCTCCCTCCCCCCCAGAGGCAAGGGTTGGGGCTGCAGACATCTCCTGTGCTTGGATCCCACTGCCGTGGGGAGGGAGATGTTTCTCCCCCCCACCACTGGGGGTCAGGCAGGGCCTTCCCACCACAGTAGTGAGACTGCTGGTCCTATGGTGGCAGCAGGGCCCTATGCCTCTTGCTGTGCTTATGCTGCTGCAGCCCTGACATGGAAGTCTACTCTATGCTGTTGGGTTGGGTCCTCAGCTCGCCCTGGGGAGGAAGAGGGTGATCTGTTTCCCATGGGGCAACCTCTGCTGAGTGCACTACTTCCTTCTCTCTCCCGAGCAGCTTCCCAGGAGTGCAAGGAGGCATTCTTTCTTAAGCAAAATGTGAATGTAAATTAACATGTTTTTTGAGTGTGGTGACTTTTGTGAAGTTATTCTGGCATGGATACAATTGAAACTGCTAGGATGCCTGCAAATATCATTAACTGGCTAAATTGGGGGTTGGCAAACTTACTAGGGGCAGGCTGTAAGAAAAGTTGTTCCCCCTGCCTCTCTTCTCATCCACTTGAGAAGCAAGGATTTTGAGTAAGTAATTTGAGCAGAGGCTGTAGTGGAAGGGCCAGAGAGCAATTGACCATCAGTAAAACATGGAATTGATTGGGCAGAAACCGGAGATTAGCTAGCTGTTCTTAAAACATTTGCCAGAGATGGCCCATAGGTCATAGGCTGCCAACCCCTGGCCTAAATGTTTAATCTGAGATGTTGCTATATATTGTATGTATACCTTTTTTCCCCCAGAATTGGAATGCATGTATTAAATGGAGAAGCACCCAGCTTCTACTGGTATTACTGTTCAGGCAGCTGAAAGATTCAGTTGACTTAATGCCTCATTGTTCACTCTACAGGTGTTAATGACCATCTTTTTTTTAATGGTTTAGATGTTCCATTAATCAGGCTAACGTTTTTAAAGGCAATTTTGCTATCTGTTAGGTGTTTCTGGTTTGTTTTACGGCCTCTTAAGGTTCTTATACACAAGTGTGGAGACTGCTCTGTTGCACTAATTACAGCGTGTTGGAGCAGACTCTATTAATCCAACCAGCCTCTTTGTCTCGTATCTGGAGCCCTGCACTTCAAAATGGGGTGTGGTGCTTTATCTAAACCATGTTCAAGCTTTAGATAAAGTGCCTTGCTGCCATTTTGAAGTGCAGGGACACTGGTGCTCCGAGCACTTTAATTAGAGTGGCTCTCAGAGCTGCTTTAATTAAAGTGCCCTCCTCACCCTTGGAGCACATGTAAAAATGCCCTCAAGTTTTAGTTCAGACTCTTTAGCATAGACTCAGCTCTTCAGAATGATAGATCTATCCATGAAGACCAGTCTTCAGCAGCGGTGGCTAAGGATTCAGCTTTAGTCATGCATGAAAGGAAGGGTAAGTCAGTTGAAGATTAAGCTTTATCCCTATTCTGTGCAGCCATAATTCTGGGGAAATAATTTATCTTCACTCAGCTTTTCAAAGACAAGATATCCATTATATTTAAATATGTATTGTGAGAAAATATGGTATCTATTAGCTTTGAAACCTTGATGGAAACTATTGGTCATTATTAATATCACTTATACTCAGTGCATTTATTAATTCTTTACTATTAAGTCATAATATTAATGAAATTCACATCATTGTGTGACATGGTTCTAAATTTGGTTTTATTTTGATCTTAAATCTTAGACTTAAAAAAAAATGTAATTTTGATGTCATATTATTGCTTATCTGAATGTGGGCACATAAATGTATGTTGGGGTACAGTATTGGTTTAGTTGGGCGAGGGTTTGTGGTTGTGGCTTGGGGAAAACAAGTAGAGGGAGAGGTGGTAGTGGGTAGCCTTAAATGCCTGTGTTCAAGTGCTCGCAGCATGGATGGCAAGCAGGAGGAGCTGTCTTTCCTGGTGGCTGTAGAAGACCCAGATTTGGTTGGGCTCACGGAAACCTGGTGGGACCCGACCCATGATTGGGCGGTAGGCATCAATGGTTATTCCCTTTTCAGGAAGGACAGGATGGGAAGAAGAGGCAGAGGGGTTGCGCTTTACGTCAAAAAGAGATTCTCTGAATCAAGTGTCAACTTGGGGGCGACTGAGGACCAGGCAGAAGTGATTTGAGTCAGGCTGCAAGGACGATGAGGGGAAAGGGACTTAATGGTGGGTGTCTGCTACAGACCATCCAACCAGAGGGAGGAGCTGGACCTCCAAATTGCTGGTCAGCTCAAGGAGGCAGCTAGATCTCGTCCTGGCCTCAGGGGATGATCTGGTTAGAGGTCTCCAGGTTTGTGACTCCCAGGGAGATAGCGATCATCACCTGATAGAATTTGCTATCCGGCACAGTGTAGCTAGAGCCCACAATAGGACTAGGGTCCCAGACTTCAAAAGGGACAGTTTCAGAGAGCTCAGGAGCTAGTTGAGAAGGCGCTGAGGGCCTGTAGGGTTGAGGACATAGGCGTCCACGAAGGGTGGATGTTCCTCAAGGAGATGATCCTCCGAGCCCAAAGGGCGACCGTTCCTGCCTGATGCAAGATGGGCAAAAGTGCCTGGAAACCCCCATGCCTTAATA
The DNA here is from genome assembly GCA_030014935.1 of Caiman crocodilus. Taxonomy (NCBI): domain Eukaryota; kingdom Metazoa; phylum Chordata; order Crocodylia; family Alligatoridae; genus Caiman; species Caiman crocodilus. The sequence continues at coordinate 60,100,769 of JAGPOW010003648.1, forward strand.
GAGATATTTGGGGGACCCTGAGGGCTAAGCGGGAGGCATACAACCTATGGAAGAGTGGAGCTGTCTCCAAGGAGAAGTATTCCTCTTGTGCTCGGGAGTGCAGGAGGTCTATTAGGAAGGCCAAGGTGGGAGTAGAGCTCCGCCTGGCGACTAGGATCAAGGACAACAGGAAGTCCTTTTTCAAATATGTGGGGAGCAAAAAGAGAG
>JAGPOW010003648.1:60101075-60111421 GCA_030014935.1 Caiman crocodilus
ACCAGGGGTAACTAGGACCAATGGTCACAAGTTACTGGAGAGCAGGTTTAGGTTTGGACATTAGGAAACACTACTTCACAGTTAGGGTGGCTAGGATGTGGAACTGGCTTCCTAGGGAAGTTGTTCTTGCTCCTACCTTGAGCACATTCAAGAATAGATTAGATAGGTACTTGGCTGGGGTCCTGTGACCCTGGCACTTGTTCCTGCTGTTGGCGGAGGGTCAGACTAGATGGCCTGCTCTAGGCCCCTTCTTACCCTACATACTATGATACTATGACCTTGGGAACATAACATGGTTTGTCCTGACAAAAGGCATTTGACTGAAATATAAAAATAGTACTAAGGTCATTTTTTTTCTCACTGTATTTCCAGCTCTATTTTTAAACTTCAGTTTTTAAAAACAACTGGTCTTTTTCAGACATTTTTCTGCTAGTTATACAAATCATTTGGTAAAATCTAGGACAACAAGTGTCATGGTCCTTTTTGGCAGTATTCATATTAATGTTGGACTATTGTTCTGGAGATTAATATGCTGATTAATACATTTTAATGTTAAATTTCATAGTCTTTGGTTTTATTATACATTTAGTTTCCCACGTATATACTGCGTGAAAGCCTCGTCTACCAATACCTTGTTTTGCAACCAGACAGCAACTGGCAAGCTATCAGATCATGTGCACATCCAAGCACTTTTGGCAGACCCATGCAGGTCCACTGCACCAGCCAAGCCATCAGAGTGAAAACAGTATGTTGGGAAGGTACCAACTGCTGAAGGAATTGTGGCAGTTGTCAGAAGAGTGTGTAGACATTCCCATGCCTTGCACCACTTGACAAATGATACAGTGCTTTACTCCTACTTGGCAGAGTTAAATCAACTCTGCCAGCAGAAAGGAGGGTCCTGCTATTGCAGAAGAGCTTTAGGTATTTCTTACTCAAAGTTTTGACAGCAAAACACAAGATTTTGCCAGCAGAACTCCTAAGGTAAATCAAATCTTTTCCAAGATTAAGATTCTGCAAACAAGTTACAGAGTACAAATCAAAACTGTATCCATCTGAGGTTTTTTTAAAGCTGTATTGTGTCCATAGGTCATTCAGGAGCAAAGCATATTTTATTCAAGTAAAGGCAGGCTTTACACATCCACACAGGGAACATATCCATGGAGGTAAAATGTGCCATTTTTCATAGTTGAGTCTCACTTTATAGTTCAGTTTAAAAATATCATTGTAAAATTTTAAGCTATGCCAACTCCTGAATGCATTGTGATACTGAGGTGAGATCTGGCACTTTTATGCTGCATAGAAAGTGCAGAGGGACTCAGTCATGTATTTGGCTAGAAGATTTTCCCCATGCAGGAACTGCAGAAATTAGCCGTGAGGTTTCACAAATAACTTTGTAATAAATTTGGGGAGTAGGGGGTTAGTCTGAGTGTAAAGTCTGATTAAGCTCTTTCTGATAGATACTCACCTGTTTGCTCTGTTAGTTCCTGGTACTCTGTGTGTTGAAGCCTGTGGAGCCTGAACAGTGTGCAGGTAGCACCCATAACTATGGAGCCTCTAGATCATTGCTTCTCAACCAGGTGCCATGGCATGCTGATTCTGAGAGATCCTTTTTAAAGATGCCATGGGTGTAAGGAGGTAAGCACTCATTCTTTTCCACTTGCCTGGTCCTTGTGCAAGGAGTTAAGTACTGTAATAAAATAGTTTCTGAAATAGGGTACCGAGTAAGTTTTAGACTCCAAGTACTCCTCCATAAAGGTTGAGAACCACTGCTCTAGGCACACTGTCGGGGTGAATATCACCTTTCTACTAGTCTTCTGATGCCTGGAACTCAATGTTCGCCTGTCTGTTCTCTGGAATTTAGTGCCTATTCTTTGCATTCTTTTGTGGGCTCGTAACACGTCTTTGACCCCCAGCTTTGAGTATTCTGTGGCTATAGTTTCTTTAGGAACACGGCAGGAAAAGCACATAACCCATGTATAGAGAGAGGATTTCTGAAACCGGTATTGTTTGTTATTTAACAGCATAAGAAATATACAGTGCTAGACAAAAATTCTTCCCTGTGGTCACTTATACAACGAAGGGTGCAAAGTACTTTAAGTACTTCTAGAAGTCTGCACAAATATTGCAGTCCTCTTATGGAACTCTAAACAATCAACTTTGTCAGGAGTGGTCTTTATATTAAACCTTGCAGCTGTCTGCAAAATTAGTCTTCTGTATGCGTCTCCATTTGTTGAAACAATGGACTAGACGGAACAAGTTGCACTTAGATAAGACTAGGGGCACTTCAGCTATGAGTGTGCACACGTTTAAAGCTTGTTAAATCATACTAGTACCATGCCTAGCTTGTGTTTAAGGTAATTTCAGTCTGCTCCACAAAGATAAAATGAGCAATTTATAGTCTTCCAGCATCCTGGGATTCACCACTCCCAGCCCCACTCCCACCCAGAGAAGGGGAAGAACCCAGGTGTTGTGGCTTCTAGCTATAATCCTGCTTCCCAGCCCTTTACTAGCAAGTCAGAGCAGTCAGCCAAGAAAGCATATTAGTGAAATCAACTGGAAGGCGGGAAAATTAAGATGGGGAGGAGGGGGAGACGGGAGTAAAGAAGAGAAAGTAAAATGCAAATATTCATCAGCAAAACAAGACACTAAAAAATTCTGCCAGGTACTTTGTCAGCCTCCCATAGGAATGAATGGGTTGATAGCATGCCCAAAAAGACCCATCTTGCAATGCCCATTGTGACTCAGCTTCTGAAAAGGCTCCCACTGCAAGTGTGGGGTGGACCTTGTGTCTAAAAAGCCCCCCATGGCAATGCCTGGGTTGACCTGGCATCCGAAAAAGCCTGCCTTGCAATGCCCAGAGTGATCTGGCATCCAAAAAGGCTCCCACTGCAAGGGCGAGGTGGACCCGGTGTCTGAAGAGGCCCGCCTTGCAAATCCTGGGCTCCCCCAGTGTCCAAAAATCCCCCCCATGGCAATCCCTGGGCTGATCCAGCATCCAAAAAGGCTCCACTGCAAGGCTGGGGTGGACCTGGTATCCAAAATGCACACCCTCATTCCAGTGTCTGGGCTGATCCGGTGTCTGAAAAGGCCCTCCTTGCAATGGCTGGGCTGAGCTGGCATCCAAAAAGGCCCGCGTTGCAATGGCCAGGGTGATTCAGTGTCTGAAAAGGCCCGCCATTCAAATGCATGGGTTGACCTGGTGCTTGAGAGGCCTGTCAGTTAAAATGCACAGTTTGATGTAGTGTCCAGAAAAGCCCCATTGCCAGGCCTGGGCTGACCTGGTGCCAGGCAGGCCTGCCACTCAAATGCATGGGTTGATGTTGTGTCTGGAAAAGCCCCTTTGCCAGGGAAGCCTTCCATTGAAATGCATGGGTTGATGTGGTGCTTGTGGGGCCTGCCATTCAAATGCATGGGTTGACATGGTGTCCAGAAAAGCCCCATTGCCAGGCCCAGGTTCACCTGGTGCCCACGAGGCCTGCCAGTCAAATGCATGGGTTGATGTGGTGCCTGAAAAGGCCTTAGTGCCAGGCCAGGGTTGACCTGGTGCCAGAAGGGCCTCCCATTCAAGTGCTTGGGTTGACATGGTGTCTGGAAAACCTCCCATAGGAATCAGTGGGTTGACCTGGTGTCTGAAATGCACCCGCCAGAGCTCAGTGACATAGGTTGACCTGGTACCCGGCCAGCACCTGGAAGTCCATAAGGGGTCATGCAAAATGCATTCCCTGACCCCTCGCCCTGGAGCCTGGCATGGACACTATGAAAGGTACCTGCAGGTATATAGGGACGGGAAACTCGGGCCTGTATACTGCTGCAAGTCACCCACCAATTCACATGCTTCCCCCGCCCGTCCAGAGGGCAAGTCTGGGCACCTGGGCAGTGCGTGTGGGCCTGCGGACTGGGATGACCCGGAGGTCCAAGCCAGGCAGCAGTTTCAGGAGCCTGGGCACAAATCCAGGTTCGCCTCGGTGGTTGGCCTGAGGGCCAGGAAGGCAGGTGCTTCTGGATGGTTCCAACAGTCATGGGGCCTTGGGGTCAGTGCCCAGCGACACCCCCCCCCCCAAGCAGAACTGGGTGGTGGCTGGCCCTGGCTGGGGTGGCATGGGGCCTGACAGTGCTCCAAGAGGTCAAGTCAACCTGGAAGTCCCAAAGGTGATGAGCTGGAGGCCCAAGCCAGGCAGCAGTATTAACCCTTAACTTGCAGCTGCTTACAGAACATTTTAAGTTTAACATGGCTTAACATTCCAAAGATTTAGTATGGTCTAAGTGTCGCATGTAATGTCACCCTCTGGTTCCAGAAGCACTCTTAATTTTTGCTCACCTTCTGTGCCCAGTCTTTGCTTTGGAAATGATAAAGCATAGATCAAGAGTTTGTTGTACACAGCTTCATGTATTCAAATGCAGAGATTCATGCTTTACAAATTATTTATTGATTGAAGTGTTAACATTAAATATTTTTCTAAGCTTAATAATAGCCGTTTAACATTCTGTTGAGATAAAAGGGTAGAGTACATAAGATTTTTTTTTTTTTAGGCTGTTTAAAAACTGAAGAAGAAAATATTGAATTGGATCGCGCTAAAATTTGTACTCTAACTCTGGAAACAGTAAAATTAAGTATTTTGTAGAAACTGATGCGTCACCAATTAGCTGCAAAAAAAATCCTTGATAGCATACTGGTACTTTTGGCTGTCAGTTTTCAGCACAGATCTAATGCAGTGTTGGCACCAAGGTGTAAAAAGGAGCAGTTCTTTAAATTTGTAATGAGTAACCAAGTGTTAAATTTAGCAATAACATAATGCAAGTGATTTAGTAAATGCAAATGACTACAGGAAAGAAGCTGAAAGTTGTGAGGAATGATAAAGTACATATTTGAGACTTAAGTTGTACTTAAAAGTATTTACTTTATTTTCTTAGGTGGTAATAAATTGTGCCATTCCAAAAGGGCTGAAGTACAATCAGGCTACACAGACCTTCCACCAGTGGCGTGATGCTAGACAGGTATATGGTCTTAACTTTGGCAGCAAAGAAGATGCCAATGTCTTCGCAAGTGCCATGATGCATGCCTTAGAAGTATTAAATTCACAGGAAGCTGGTAAGTCTCTTCTGCTGTTTGTTAAACTATAGAGAGTAGAGATGCAAAAATTAAACTGAAATGTTGGACTAACTCTTGAGATTTTTAATAAATGTATGCAGATGGACCGACGGAGGGTAGAATTGGGTTTTTGGAAGACAATTTTATTCCTTTAATAGAGATGGTCTTCCAGTTACTTCATTTATATTTGCCTGGCTGTGTGCTTCTCCTAACTGGGGAATGACACTACTCATCAGTCATACAAGTAACATTCCTAACAACAGTGTGTCTACTAGCAGTTTATCTTTGTCTGCTTGTAGAAATTTGAACTTCTGCACCCTTTTCTAGGGGAACCATTAGAATAGCCGTTATCAACTTTTTCAGGGTCAGGGCACTCCATCACCTTTTTGAATGTAGCGGTATCTCTGGCTGAGAAGGAAAGGTGCTGCCTCAGTTTGCCTCAGTGCTTTGCAGCCAGATTCTGCTGCCTCCTGGTAAGTGCCCTGTGCACCTGCTGTGCAATCAGCCTGGGGGAAGGGCTTTGGCTCATGCGCACAGTAAAGCTGCATTAGAGCTCTGATCAGCCTAAAGCAGGGAAGAGCTGCTTTGTGCTGTGTATTCCTTCCTGGTTTGACTTCTTCCCCTGTTTCCTCTTGGAACATGGTGGGGGATGGCCTGTTTCAGCCTTATCAGAGCCCTAATGCAGGAGGAATGCGTGTGGGGCAGCTTTACTGCCATAGCAGTAGGACCTGTGTTGGAGTACCCCTGAGGGGTCTTGGAGCTACAGTGGCCTGAACTACTACATTAGAACTTAAGCCTAAACTTAGGCTTGTCCTCTGAAACCTTAGTGTAGGAAATAGCATCTTATAGAGTAATGTTTGCATACTAGAACAGTGGGTTCTACTATGGAAACATGTCTGTATTGTAGAGATGTTTCATGGATGTATAATATAGTAAATTTCAAAGTGTTTGCTTAATTATCTGTTCTATATAATATACTCAGGTCACAAATAAATATAAATCGTGCAATAAGGTCCACGTATAGTGAAATTGTAAGTCTTAGACTTTATTTCCAAACCATAAATTTGTTAAAGGATATTCAGAATGTACTAGAACACTTAAAACTCCTAGCTTATCTTTGCCCTAATCTCAAATCAAGTTGTTTAATTTTTTCACTAATGGTTCAGATCAGTGTTTTTCAACCCATGATGGATTGTGACCCAAAAGTAGGTTGTAAGAATATATGAAAGTGTTGCAAACAAACTTTAAAAATGGATTCTCCTTTAAAAATGAGAAATGTGAGAAACTGTGGGTTTTCCCTTGAAGGCTGGCAGAGCTCTAGCTTGAGGGGCTGCTTGGGGAGCCCCACACACTAGGGAGCTGTGTGGCCTGGGGCAGGGGCAGTGGGGTGAGAGTGAGGGGCACTCAGTTGGGACTGGCCATCAATGTTTACAAATGGGTCCTGGTACAAAAAAGGTTGAGAACCACTGGTTTAGATGTCTGAATAGAAAATATACTGATATATTTGAAGATAAGAACTGGAAGAGGTTGAAAATGCTTTGGATGGTAGGATTAAAAATGAAAGGAGTTTTAATGAATTGAACTGGGCTTTAGATAGCAAAGTGAAATTCAACAAAGATGAATGCAAGGTCTTTGCTAGGAGGGGGAAAAAATAAGGTGGAGGAGGAACCCAGATGCACAAATTTCAGCCCAAATATTTTTGTTTCTTGAATGGGTAAGGAAAATCTGTACCAACATCTGTTTGAAATGTAACAACTTTGGAATGCTTTTCTTCTTTGAAAAGTTCTTTATATATTTTTTTTTCATAAAATCATGATCAGCAGAAATGTTACCTATTGCCATCTGAAATCTGCTTTCTTGCTTACTCAGCCAGCAAAATACATTTTATTACTGACAGGAGTATTGTAGAATATTTCAAGCATGCCTTGCATGTTAATTAAATTGTTAGAAACTGATTACCCTTTCTGTAGGTAAAAAGTGTAATGTCTCAAAGATTCAGATTACCTAGGGAACCAAACATTTGTAAAAATGAAGAATAAGTTCAGCCTTATAGTAGTTGACATTGTGATAGAAAACCGTTTTCTGTTGTAAACTTTTACTGTTTTTTGTTTATATGTAGCTTCTTTTAAAAATGTTATTGGTTCCTACTTTCTTTGTTCTGTAACCTATCTATATAATCTGCTCGGGACCAGTATGAATATAAAGAAATGGAAAGTCAAAATAAATACTCCAAGTTCAATCTGTACTCGGTATTTAACTATGCTTTAACTCTTAACATGAATTCTCACTTATCCCTGAATGCTGACAGCATATCATATGCTGCTAAGCACAATGGGACTTTACTCTTAGTGGGACCTTAGGTGGTGCTAGAAATCATAATTAATATGATTATTATGAATGAAATGTGAATAGAGGCAGTGCAAACCTTACATTAATTTTACAGATGCGCTACTGTATCTGATAGTATGCTAGTGTGGAGAAGTTGAACAGTGGTTTCTACTTCTTATAACAGTACAATGACTTTATTATAAGTAGCAGAAACCACAGCTTGACTATTCAGATCTCAGGTGTAGTTTTTAGCAGAAAGCTAAAAACACTTGAAATGTAGGATCTAATCCGAAGCCATTATTAAAGTTACGAGGCTTTGGATTAGATATTGAGAGAATAAACTCTGGAAATTTGTCATTTTAGTCTTAATAAAGCTACTTGTAAATCCAATATCAGATGGCAAGTTTAAGAACATCAGTATGTGGTGAAAATCATTTAGCTTAAATAGTTCTTTCTTACATTTAGGTTCCATCTCTCTCCCCTATCCTCTCCCCACTCTCCATATTGTGTGTGTCCGTCCATCTTCTCCCCCTCCCATGTAGTTAGAGAGAGCAATAATATATACATTTAGTCATTGTCTTGCTGAGATGAGCAAGCCAAGCTCTTTTAGGCTGTGTGCAGGCATTACATTTTCCACTGGGAGAACTCACTGTTTTTCTGGTAGAAATGACAAGCATATAAGCATTCACTCAATTTCTCCAGTTCTGAGGGAAGATCTTCCAGGTGTCAACAAGAAGTCCCTTGTGAGAGACTTCTGTGCCCCCTCCGCAAGAGTAAATGGTTGCGTCCTTCCTTCCTGGTGTGGGAGAGTGGGGGGAGGGAAGAGAGTAGCAGCAACAGCTGCCTCCTGAGTCTTTCTCAAACCAGGCAGCTCTCCATTTGGGGAAGTGACTGTAGGACTCCGTGGCCCTGACTACAAATATAGATGATGGCTTTGAAAAGTCACTAAAAACTGTAACTGTTTTCCTCAATTTCTCAGCTATATATGATACCTAGAGACAAGGACTCATCTTAAAGTTCTTGGACATCACACCTTGTCTTAAAATTGCTTATTTACTAGACAATATGCTTAGCAATCAATGGTTCTAGATTGTTTCTGATAACATTGAGTAGATTACATAAATTGAACAGTGGACTCCAGCAGGGATCAGCCCTGGCTCCATTCATGATGTCCTGGACACTTCTTCAAGAAAATTCACGTATGCTGATGATATCATTCTCTTTATGCAAAACTCTTGTTTCTCCAGAGCAGAAATAATACTTTCATCTGATCTAAATTCTTTAGATACTTACTTTAAGCAAGTGTTTGTGTGCCCAAACCCTGGGAAAACGGAAGTATCTATATCTCACGTGATCAACAAACAAGCTAATTATCAATCAATTATTGTTTTCAGAAATCAGCTTCTATAATAGTACTCTAAAATATTTAGGAATTATCATAGATAGCTGCTGTGCTAGTTAAGTAATTTTTATAGGACATTGTTTTAAGTTAAAAACCTATAATAATTTGCTCCAGAAATTCGCTGGTCCTTCTTGGGAAGCGGATGCTGACGCGCTGAGGAAAAACAGCCTTAGCAGTGGTCTAATCTTTAGTAGAATACTGTGCCAAATGCTGTTTAAACAGCTTCATAGTTAGTAAGGTTGGAAGGGACCTGAGCAGATCATCAAGTCCAACCCCCTGCCACAGGCAGGAAAAAATGCTGGGGTCAGACCTCTTAAAGACCCCCAGGGTAGGAGTGAGGACCACTTCCCTTGGAAGTTGGTTCCAGATCCTAGCTGCCCTGACTGTGAAGTAGTGCCTCCTGATATCCAGCCTGAATCTGCTCTCTGTCAGCTTATGGCTGTTGTTTCTTGTTACTCCTGGTAGTGCTTGGGGGAACAGGGACTCTCCCATTGCCTGCTGGTCTCCCCTGGCCAGTTTATAGACGGCCACCAGATTCCCTCTCAACCTTCTCTTGTGGAGGATGAACAAGTTCAGATCCTGTAGCCTGTCCTCATAGGGCCTGCCCTGCTGTTCCCTGATCATGCGAGTGGCCCTCCTCTGGATCCTCTCAATGTTGTCCACATCCCTCCTGAAATGCGTCACCCTGACCAAGGTCCCATATTCATTTTTGAGTCAATAATGTCTCCAAGATCCTTTTCTGCCTCTGTGCTGGCAAGAGGGGAGTTCCCCAGCCTGTAGGTGTGCTTCTGGTTCTTCCTCTTCAGGTGCAGCACCTTGCACTTGTCAGTGTTGAAACCCATCCTATTCTAATCTGCCCACCTCTGTAACCTGTCCAGGTCCGATTGCAGTCTATTCTTCCTTTCTAGTGTGCCCCACATCTTAGTGTTATCTGCAGATTTGAACAAGATGCTATTCACCACCTTGTCCAAGTCACTGATGAAGATGTTGAACAGAGCAGACTCAAGGACTGAGCCCTGTGGAACCCCACTGCCTACATCTTTCCAGGTCTAAAATGACCCATCTATCACCACTCTGTCTGGGTACAGCCCTCCAGCCAATTGGCGACCCTTCTGACCATGTAGGGAGTGACACCACAGTCGCCTAATTTTTTAATGAGAATGGGGTGAGAGACAGTGTCAAAGGCCTTCCTAAAGTCCAGAAAGACTATGTCCACCACAGTGCCTGCATCCAAGGATTTAGTGATCTGATTGTAGAAGGCCTCCAAGTTGGACTGACAGGACCTGCCTCTGATGAGCCCATGTTGGTTGCCCCTAAGCATATACTCCCCTGCTGGTCCCTCGCAGATGTGGTCCTGGATAATTTTCTCAAAGAGCTTCTCCAGGACCGAGGTAAGACTAATTGAATTCAATCGCCTGATTGAATTTGCTGAATTTGCTGTCCAGTGCAGTGTAGCTAGGGCCCACACTATGACTAGGGTCCCTGACTTCAAAAGGGCCAATTTCAGGGAGCTCAGGAGGCTAGTCA
>JAGPOW010003648.1:60111521-60122280 GCA_030014935.1 Caiman crocodilus
GATTAGATAGGTACTTGTCTGGGGTCCTGTGACCCTGGCACTCGTTTCCTGCCAATTGGCGGGGGGTCAGACTAGATGGCCTGCTCTAGGCCCCTTCTGTGACCCTAGGTACTATGATACTATGATAATGGGCCTATAGTTTCCTGGGTCCTCCTTCCTCCCCTTTTTTGAAAATAGGGACCACATTTGTCTTTTTCCAGTCCTCTGTAATTCTGTGCCAGGGGACCTGCAGTGACCCCTGCTAATTCTCTCAGCACTCTGGGGTGGAGATCATCAGGACCTGCTTATGTGGATGTGTCCAGTCCCACCAGGAGGTCCCTAACTAGGTTCACTCCCACCCTGGACCTGGCTGCGCCTCCCCTGGGACTGTCGGGGATCATGGTGGGGATGACCTGGTCCCTGCTCAGAAAAATGGAGACAAAGAAGTTGTTAAATAAGTTAGTTTTGACATCTGGTGCGACCACTAGACTTCCAAGCATGTCCTGCAGAGGCCCTATGTTACCCGGAACCTTCTTTTTACCCCCTATTATTTAAAAAAGGACTTCTTATTGTCCTTGATCTGGGTTGCTAGTTCCAGTTCCATTTTCGCCTTACCCCTCCTAACAGCCCCCCTACAAACCTGAGCAACAGCTGTATAGTTCTCTCTGGTGATGGCCTCTGCCTTCCATTGGGTGTATGCCTCCTTTTTAGCCTTGAGACATTCCTCAATGCTTTTTGTTAGCCAAGGGGGTTTTTGAGCGCTCTTGCTCCCTTTTGACCCTTGTTGGGATTGCCACCCTTTGAGCTTGGAGGATCATTTTCCTTAAGGAATGACCACTCTTCTTGGACTCGCAACTTCCCTCCGGGACCTCGGTCTCTCCCCAACTTATTTCCTTACGTCATTGAAATCCACCCTTCTCAAGTCCAGGATTATTGTCTTGCTGCAGGCCTTTGCCACCCTGTGCTAGATTGTGAATTCCAGTAGGCGATGATCACTGTTGCCCAGGTGATCAAGCACCTGCAGTCCCCTCACCAGGTTGTTGTCTGTGGCCAGGACCAGGTCTAACAAGGCATTTCCCTTGGTGGGACTGTGCACCTCCTGAGTTAGATGGAGATCCTGTAACCTGGCTAGGAACCTATGTGAACAGTCAGACCTGGCTGACTGCTCTTCCCAGCAGATGTCAAATTAAGGCAGAGGGAAAAAATATATTTGGAGGCACTTCACTTTGTCCTTCAGGCTTTTTTTCCCCTGATAAGGTGGTGGTTGTTAGTTTTTTTAAATTTCTGTTAGTCCTTGTAGGCTTCCTATTTACTCCAAATATCCCAAGTAACTGACCTATTCAATTAGGTCTAAAATCCTTCCCTATAAGGTTTCACACTCTCACCTTGCTATAAAAGTTCCAGATATTATTATTATTATTATTATGATGATGATGATGATGATGATGTTTAACTCTCTCCACATTCATGATGCAAGTCAGCTGTATAAAAGCAAGTACCTAAAATGCTTCATGCAAAGCACTTGAGATGTGAGGAATGGGAATATAGGAACATGGTTAAATGAGTATACTTCTGATGTGTCCCTAGAACTCTTACATTATTGGTTTCTTGGGCCTAGTGCCTGGCGTCAGCTAATAGATTATTTGGTTATTTTTCTTAACAGAAATTAGAAGCAATTACCTTTACAAATGTCAGGGTTCTGTGTTAGCAGAAGAAACTTTACTTGCAGTTAAGTTTGATAGTGCCTTTGCGCAATGGTGATGCATTTAATTAACATTCACTGTGTAGCTAGGTATCTTTATACTTGCATGTATGTTGTGGGTTTTTTGGATTGCATGTATATACATTGTAGGATGTCTCTATTTCAGTCTTTTCATCAATTTTGGCTAGTTTGCAGTTCATCCTGTAAGCTGAATGAGGTAGGAATCATAAGGGACTTAAATCCCAGTCATGTGTTTCCCTTCTAATGGCATTTCCTTTTTTTTTGAGTGTTTGGTTTCATGACTTGAATTATTTTTACATTTTTCTTTGTTTCAGATTTTTAATGAAACAGATCTTATATTCACAGTTGTATAAGATGTGCTTCACTTCCTTATCGTCCAACAAAGCTTCAACTGCAGGACTTTAGCTCTGCAAGACGTACTGTTACCATTTAAACTGAAGGATTACCTGCAATAGTTGACACCAAGAACATGTGGTTAACCTCTGTGAAAGAGGATATGTAATACAGTGAAATAATTGTATGTTCATGAGATTCTTCATGCGTAACAAAGCATTGATAAATACTTGGATCTTTCAGGTTTTCTGATGGACACTGAGACTAGGTGGCTGAGGCTTAGAGTGGCCGTATTAGGGATGTAGGCTCTCTTTCTAGTTTGTATACCTTTAATGCAATAAGAAATCTTATTCATTAATAAGGGTACAGAATTAACACTATCAGTCAACATGAGATGTGGACATTTGTCTTCTGGTTCCCAGTCCAGTGTATATTTCCCTATGTTAAAGTGTACTTTGAGGCTGTCCTAACTCCTATGTCTATGTGCCAAACAGAGCACTAGTACATTGCACACAGAAGCAGGCTGGGTTTTGTAGTAAAGCAAGAACTGTATCAAAGAGAACCTAGATAAATATGAATAGATTATCAAAACGCCAACAAAAGGCACCTCTAGTCCCATGACTAATCTCTTACCAGATTTAAAATTCCTGCTCTTGGTCATGGACGTGTTTGAATCTGGGGGAAAATGTAATAGTGCATTAAACAATCTAGGAGGAGTTCTTGCTGTATAATTATTAGTATCTAATCCCTCTTGCAGCACACTGAGGTGATATACTGTTATAATAGCAAAAACCTAATTGGGATTGTGGTCTTCATTGTGCTAAGCAATTGTTTTTTCTAGATTTAGTTTTGCCTTCATTTTAGATGTCTCCTAGGAACCTTCAGCAATCTCCTCTACACTTTTTTCAGACAATTTGTACTAATGCTCATCCTAACATACACAACTCCACATACACACAAAATGACAACTCCAGTGGCCACAGACTTTCATTCTGGGATGAATTAGGACATCCTGAATTTAATGATTAGGAACATTTCATCTGTGCTTTTTATTAAGTGTTTAAAAATGACCTTTGTTATAATAAGGGACAGTAGTCCTATGCTAGCTAGTCATTCTCTGTCCCTATGTCCTTCCCAAACCATTGTGGCTCTGGGAAACCTAATCTGAAAGCATGGAAGTAATTTATCAAAAGCATGGTTTTCAGTTTGGTAGGTGGTTCAGGACGTAACTTTTGAAACAGATGCCTATGACCACATATGATTTATTTCAGGTTTCTGTATGGTTCCACATCACCAAGCTATTGAGGGTCTAGTGTTAATATGCATCCAGAATAATGCAAGACCCAGTTTAGAATAAGACAGGATCATTCTTGTCAGTACGGCTTTTTTGTCTGAATTGTCACTAAACAATTTACTGCTTATGTGAAACTAACCAACTTTAATCCTTTAATTATGGTCCCCTTAACAGAACTGAGCTGCAAAAAAAAGACTCTGTGGCAGAAGGGAGTAAGCCCAAAGAGTCCACCATGCCAATATACAACTTTAGGAAGGGAAATCACGCAAAAATGAGTAAATTTAAAGGAGCAATCAAAACTGTAAAAAGCCTGCAGGAATCTTGGAAACTGTTTAAAAATACTATATTAGAGGTTCAGGAAAAGCGTATACCACAAATTAGAAAGGGCACCCGGTAGATCAGTAAAACCCCATTCAAGGCAAAAAAAAGAGCATACAGTATTTGAAAAAATGAAAGGTGTGCCCAAATGAAAGAAACTGGAAAGCTCCTAAACTGTGTCAGATCAAGTGTTAAAACAAATTAAGGCAGGCCAAACAATTAGTTAAGCAGCATCTAGGAAAAGATGCTAAAGTAAATAATAAAAACTTTAAAAAACACATCAGAAGCAGGAAGTCAGGTAAAGAATCAATGGGGCCACTAGATAACCAAGGTGTAAGGTGCAGTCAATAGGGTCAGCAGAGAAGCTGAAAAAATTATTTACATCAGTCTTTACCACAGAAGATACTGAGGAAATTCCCATGCTAAATCAATCCTTTCTAGTAAATGGGTTTCAAGAGTTGGACCACATTGAAGTGACAGCAGTGGAAGTTTTAAAGCAAATTGATAAACCAAACTAAATTAAATAGTAACAACTATCTAGGACTGGATGGAATTTAGAACTGCGAAGGAACTCCAAAGATGAAATGGCAGAACTTTGCTAATAGCATGTTGTTGTTGTCAGCAATCCCTCTGATTTGAGGATAATCTCTACCACAGCCTATTGATGGGTTGCAGCACTATTTGAGTTGTCAGCAGCCAGCTCCTCCAGGTGTTGACATGGGCATCTGTTTTCCTGAGCTATGCCTTTGTGTGCTTGTTGTGTTTCCTCTGGCCACAGGGGAATCCTAGACCATTACTAAGCTGGGTGTAGAGCGCTTGTTTTGGGAGTCTGGTATTTACACACAATGTTCAAACTAGTGAAGTTGGTGCTTGAAGATCACTGACTCAATGCTGGTAGCATTGGCTTCAGCAAGGATGTTGATGTTTGTGTGGCAATTTTCCCATTTGATACCGAGGATTTTCCAAAGGCATTGCTGGTGATACCTCTGCAGGATCTTGGGGTGACCTACCATCGTCATCTCTGTTTCACATCCATAAAGGAGAGTGGGGATGATGACTGCATTGTAGACTTGGATCTTGGTACCTCTTTGAAGACCATGATAAATAAAGACTCACCAGAACAATTTCTCAAAGGAGGGACTTGCACACTGGGTCCTGTGCTGGACCTAATATTTCCTTTCAGAGAGGGGGCTACAGAGGTAGGGCAAGTACTTGACTACCTGAATGTTTTTTTCTTGATGGTAATTGTGAGTGGTGAGGGCAATTTGTGGCTTGGGGGAAGCTGATAGAGCACTTAAATTTTCTTAGTAGGCTTCTCTGAAAAGATCCAGCATAGTCTGGAGTTCGTTCTCAGCATGTGCAAGGATGATACAGTTGCTAGCATATTGAAGGGGTCAAGAGTGGTTGCTTTGATCTGTAGCATTCTGTTCTTCATATACATCTCCTGCTTTTGTCTACAGAAAATTGTTATTTTAGCTATTTAGAGGTATACAAAATTAAAGACAATGTTTATCTATTTGTTCCAGGAACTCCTGCCATAACTTTGAAGATATAAACAAAACAATAAAATATCATTAATACACAATGGTACAAACCCATTGCCAAAACCAGAAAATTCAACTCATTCTAGCTTTATGTTGCTATTTCTAATCATTCCCTCAAATAGGTGGAAGTAGGGGAGATGGACTTTGCAGAATGTCCTATACGTTGTCATACTGAGACTAAGTGAACAATGATAGGAATGAATTCTAAAACCATACAGCCCTCCTAAAGATTCATTCTTGTATATACTATTAGACCTTCTGTTTAAACATGTTTTGCTGTCAACTGTGATGGTGTGTATGGTACATGGGGAAGCTTTTCTTGAGGTTCAAGAAGGGTGTCCACAAAGCATCCATTGGAATATCTGGGCTTCCACAAAGAAACAGCGGGGCTGTTTCAATGAGAAAAATAGGGAAATTCAAGCACTCATTGTAACAGAAAAACCAAAGTCTTCAAAGCTTGGCAGAATTATATCAAACAGAAGCAAAACATTTATTGACGCATTAAAGCCAGGACCCAGAAGAAAAGTCAGGAGTGAAAGGACAAGTGGTGGGAGGACAAAGTAAAAGAGATCAAAAAGGTTGCTGATAGAAACTACATACCTTGTGACTTAAGTGTAACCAAAGCTATCAGTGGGCCATATACACAAGGAGTTGTTCCTCTACAGATGGAATAACCTTCCTTAAAGACAGCTCCGCTATCAATGCACTGTGGAAGGAGCACTTTCAAGAGCTTCTGAATAGAGATTCTAATGTCCAAGACAGTACTATCAAAGCCATTCCACAGCACACCATTAAGGACTGTCCTTCAGATTAACCAGTTTATCAAGAGGTAGGGAAAGCAATTAAACAGATGAAGAACAGTGAAGTGTGTAGTCCTGATGGAATACCAGGTGACACTTTATAAGCAAGGTCAAAAAAAGCTTTCTTATCAACTGTCCATTGTTTCTATATGAAAAGCAGGGGATACAAACAGATTTTCAGTGATTTGGGAGGAACCAGACTTGTTACTGTATTCAAGAAAGGAGATGTATCTGATTGCAGCAGTTATTGTGGTATTGTACTTCTGTTCTTAGCTAGGAACCTCCTTACTAGGGATGTGAAAGGCTAAATGATTAAATGTTTATCAGATGACTACAGTGATAACTGGTTAGCTCACCAGTTATTGCTTAGCTTGGCAGGCAGTCTGGAAGGGAAGCTGGACAATGCTTCAACAGGAACCAGAAGGTGGCAGGACAGACAGTTGGGAGGGAGGAGCAAGGAAGGGGTTGTGGAGGGATGAGGGGGATGAGTACCTATAGTCTAAGAGGAAAACTGCAGGCAGCCTGATGTCTCATCAAGTTGGCAGTTAGCTGCTTGTTTACAATTGCTTCCTTCTTTCCAGCCTCATAGGTGGGCTGTTTGGCTGGGCTTGCCATTGCAGCCTCCCCACTTTCCTTGTCAAAGGGCCCCATATCCCAGCAGCAGCTCCTAGCAGCTGCTGTATTATTGGTTAATAGTTTAACCCAGGGGTTTTCAACTGGGTGTATGTGTACCCCTGGGGGTATTTGGGATGGCCTCAGTGGGTACTTGTCAACAGGTGCCACCATGCTGCTGAAACTTTGACCAACTGTACATTGACACAAAAAGACTGAAAACCCCTGTTTTAATTTATATAATTTGAGGAGGTAAAACATATTTTTTTAAAAACAGTATCTACATCCCTGATCTTCAGTTGCATTCTCAATAGACTCACTTTTATCTCTGAGGAGATTCTGAGTCCCAATGTGGTTTCAGGCCACTTCAATGTATTCAAAATTAAAAGTATGTTAAATATATGATCTTTGTTGCTAGACAGCTGCAGAAGTTCAACAAGGAACACCGAGATCTTCACATGGCTTTTATTGACCCAAAGGCCTTTTGGTTCAATCAACAGAGGCCCTATGGAAGATACCAACAAGTTTTGGATGCCCACCAAAATATGTTAATTTCATTAGACTTCATGATGATATGACAGCAACTGTTCTAAGCAGTGGCTCAATAATAGATCCTTTTGCCATTAGAACTGGAGTCAAGCAAGGATGCCTGATTGAACCAACACTTTTTTTCATCTATATTGCAGCTATTCTGCATCTCATTGTCTTTAGACTTCCATCTGGAGTCACCATCTAGTACTTCATGGCTGGGAATTTCTTTAACATTAAACAGTTACAGTCCAAATCCAAGACAACCAGCCCTGCCATTGCTGATCTTCAGTGTGCTGACTATTGCATCCTGTGTGCGTACTCAATTGAAGAACTCCAGGTCACTTTTGATAATTTTAGTGAAGTGTATGAAATGCTTGAACTTATGTCAACTTCACAAAAACCAAGATACTTTACCAATCCACCCCAAACTAACCAGCTATTCCCCCACATATTACAGTTGGAGGAGGGCAGTCCTTGAAGAATATTGAATGTTTCCTTTACGTGACCTTTCCCAAAAAGTAAATATCTCTAGTGGGTTATGGAATAGAGAAAATCCCACACAACTTACTGATTCATTTAATATGCTGGCTGGGGAAATTTTTAGCTACTTACACGATTTCACAATTATTGCACACTTAAATAAAATGGTGTTGTATGAATTTAAATTCTTTGCTACGCATATGGCACTGCTTAGCTTTAAGAAACACCACAAACATTAAGAACATAATAACTACATACATTAGAAACAATGTTCCAAATGCACTTCCTTAAAACAATTACAATTACAAATAAAAGTGAAATTTGAATCAATACTATTATTTTCATGATATACTTGCAATCCTAAAATTCTGAGAAGCCAAACGCCTAGATATGCTTTCATTCCTCAGTAGTACAATTTAATGGGTTGGCCTCAGTAGTACGGTTTAATGGACTGGCCTCAATATGATAGGACTAAGTCCCCTTCCTTCAGTCCCTTTCTGGCACTCTGCGGCTTCAGCATGAATTAAGAGATTCGTGTTCACGGAGAGGGTGGTTCAGGTGATCAGTCTGATCCGGACTACACTTGTGATTCTTCCTTTGTTGTTCTGCAAGTGAGTTAACTTCCAAATTGGGACAGTAGGTTACAGTTTTTGAGTGAGTTGCTGTCTTGGGCCCTCCTAACCAAACTTGTCACTACTCCCAAATTTGGGCTCGGATCTTTCTTAACAGATTTCTGCTAGGTTGTTTCTTTGGGGAATTTCCACGCCACTGCAGTGATCTTTTACAACCTCTTTTTGAAGGCTCCTAGGGTTTGATTTCTCAGAACGTGGGATGTTTGCTTAAGGGTCACTTTAGGTTAACCTTGTTAAAGGCCTCTAAAGATAAAATTCAAGAGTTAAGACTGAGCAAAGCCCGGACCTTCCGCATGTAGGCCAAAACAATGGCCTAGATAAGAAAAAGGATCTTGTCTTTTTCTAAACTGGCTAATGGGCAACTGTTACAAACATTCAGATTATTACATTCAATATGACAAACATCGATGACATTCAAAACAGATAAGATCTGCCACTGTTGCTTTTGGATCCCTCCAAAATTTTCTTCAGTGACCATGACATCAGGAACCAGACCAAACTTCTCGTCTACCAGGCTTTTGACATTCCTGCCCTGTTGTATGGGTGTGAAACTTGGACAACATATCAGAAACACCTGAAAATTTTGGAATGCTACCACCAGTGATGTCTTCAGAAAATCCTCCAACTTGATTAGAAAGACAGAAGAATGAATGCTAATTTTCTGGTTCAAGCAAGTAACAACAGCATTAAAGCCACACTTTATGATGCCAGCTCCATTATGTAGGACATGTCATAAGAATGAATGACAGCAGGTTCCCAAAACAGGGTCCTATATTTCCAGCTCACCAAAGGTCACTGCTTTTGAGGTAAGCAAAAGAAGAGGTCCAAGGATTTCTTGAAGGCCCTCTGAATAACTGTGGTATTAAGATCAACATCTAGGAGACTTGAGTACTGAATTGCCTGTAATGGCACAGTGATGTACAACAAAGCATTGATTAATTTGAATAAACTTACCTCGCTATGGAGAGAGGAGAGAGAGACAAAGGGAAAAAAGCTGTGACCTGGCATCTATAGGATCTGTTCTTGCCTCCTGGAAGTATTTGGCATCTCTGTAGTTGATCTCAGATTGAACTTCTCCATTATCTACAGAGTCACCAGTGACTTCCCAGTTTACTTGGAAGACTGTCATCCCCATATAAGAGGACTGCGGCCATGGTTGTCTGTCTATAATACTTTATTCATGTTCTGATTGGCTGGCTTGGCAGCCAGTCAAAGTGCTGTAGATGGACAGGACAGATGGCGGAGCACCTCCATGATGGTGAGGACAGCCACCGCCTCCTTCCCTGCCTCCCCCTCCCCCGTGCTCCTTGGAGGCAGAGGGGGATGGTGAGGACTGGAGTCTCACCATAACAGAAGGGGCAGAGCCCCCCTGATCTGCTCCTTGGAGCCAGGGGCCAGAGCACCCTCCCCTCACCCCCACAACAAGGGCTGGCGGGGGGGGGGGAAGGGGTGGTTACTGGTAGCCATGGCTGCCACCTTGTGCCTGTGGCGGCTGCTGAGCCTGGGCCCACTGCCACCAGGCATGTACCTGCTGCTGATGCTGGGCCCGCAACCACCACCGGGCCTGTGCCAACTGCTGGACCTGCAGATGTAGGTCAGCGGTGGCATGGGTGTGGCAGCAGCTGTGGGGGGAGTGGGTCCAGACCCAAAGCTGCAGGGGGTGGGGTAGGGGAACCAGGCCCAGGTCCAAAGCAGCAAGCAGAGGGTGCAGATATGGGCTTGGCTCTGGAGCAGGGGGGTATGGGGAAATGGCTGAAGTGGCTGGGGTGTGGGGAGCAGACTTGGCTCCAAAGCTGAAGCAGAGCCTCCGTAGCAAGGGACGGGGGGGGGGGGGGAATGGGGTCAGGCCCATGGCAGAGGTGGGGGGGAAGGATGGGAAGTGGCCCTAGCCCTGAATGCAAACTGCCCAGGTGGAAGAAGTCAGGCATGAAGGGCCTGGGCTGAACTCCCACAGGGAGTGGGGGAATGGGGACACAGGGCCAAATGCTGGGCTCTGTCCCTGCTACCCCTCTCTGCTGTCACTTTTGATGGGCGGTTTGTGTATACATATACATATAACAAGGCAATCCACTTACCAGTAAGAGTGCTACATTCTTCCCCAACTTCAGTTTCCAAATATTATTTTTTAGGATGTATCTTCATGTAAAAGTCATTGAAGTAGTCTATATTCATAAAGTGCCAAGGGTCTGGGTAACAATTACTGGGTCTGCATTCTACCTTTCATGTTGTGTGCAAAAAAGAAAGCTGAGTGCTCCATTACTGCTGTCTGATTTTTCCAGTAGCAGCTGAGACTTCAACCATATTGTTAGGCTGCCAACCTGACCCAACTATTGTGGACACCATAAGTTAAAGGAATAGATAGTATTCCTGCATTCTTTTGCTACTTCCTGCTGCCTGTGGCAGAAATGCCACCGTGGGTGCCCCTCTCCAGAAATCTCTCCCTGTGTCAGCCTGAGAGGCTGCTGGTGAATCACTCAGGGCAGGGATCTCATCCTTGTCTGCATGACAAAGGC
>JAGPOW010003648.1:60122380-60141773 GCA_030014935.1 Caiman crocodilus
GGTGGGTCTAAATTATGCCTAGGAGGCCCCTTAGGTCTGCGGACTAAGGGAAGCTTTCCTGATAAGCCCCTGACTTGGGGAGAGTAGCCCAAGTGCTGGCATTGGGTCTAGGACCCAGTGGATGATCCGGCCTGTGTTTTCCAAGGTGCACAGGGCCAGAAGTGAGTCCAGAGCCTTGGATGGTGGCAGCCGAAAACCCAGGCTAGCGGGTGTGCTAGGGAAGGGGTCGGCCGGACGCGAGGCACCCCAAGGGAGGCACGCGGAGCCTGGAAGGTGGGCGGGCGCAGGGAGGTGGGCGGCTCAAAACGGGAGCGTCCCCTACTGGCCTGCCACACTGCCAACCAATATTATCAAGGTATAGACAGACATAACAGTTGTATCCCTGTTAAAGGATACAAGAACAAGCTAAAACCACTCCAACTTCAGCTGTGACTCATCCGGGGAAGTTCAGCTCACTTGTGTTGCTACAGGATTATGCAGGCATATGTTACAGTGTAACACTTGCTCTTGGCTTCTGAACTTTTAAAAGCTCCCCTTTTAAAGCACTTGAAATGTGTGTTTTGTTTGTTCATACCCTCAGTCTTGTTAGGATTAACCCCAATACTCTCTATTTTTCATCTATTTTCTAGTCTCGCCTAGTCACATGCCTGTTCTGGTGTGTTCTAATTGGAACATGTTGGACCAGACTCTATGAAACAGTTTGCTTAATCAAAAAGGCTTGATTAATTGAGTATGCAGGAGCATTCTATTTAGAACACTCCAGCAGCCTTGGTGTCTTGTGTATTTCTCATCCCCATGCTCAAAATTCATAAATCAAGCTTTAGTTAAAGCAACCCCACCACCATTTTGATGTGTGGGGATGTGTGTGCCCTTGGATCTGTGTGACATGGGACAGGCTGCAGCTACGAGGTAGAGCTGCTGGTGAAGGGGGCTTTTCTTGCTGGGGGCTGGGCTTGGCTCTGGCAGCACTGGGAGGAGGCTGCAGCCACCCCATATTTCACCACAGCTGTGCTCCCAGCCCTGTGCTGCTGCCTTGCGCAGCCCCAGCTTTTCCTGGTGCTTGGGTGGAGGTGGGGCGTTGAGCTGGAGTTGCAGCAGGCAGTGTGGGGCTGGGAGCGCAACTGCAGTGAATTTAGGGTGGCTGCAGCTTCCTCCCAGTGCTGTTGGAGCCCATTCTGAGCCCAGCCCCTGACAAGAACAGCCCCATGGAGTGCCGGATCCAGCTCTACCCTGCAACTGCAGCCCACCTTGTGTCACACCCCCTGCAGTGTCAGAAGCTGCCCCCACCCCCTGAGCTGCGGCTTTGTCCCATGCACCCACCCCCACCCCAGTTGGGCAGTGCCTGCACTTGCCCCATCCCTTACTTGGGGGGGGGGGGCATTAACCTGTGGGGCCACTCTCCCTCCCTCCCCCCCCAATGACCCTTCCCTCTCCCCTCTTCTGACGTAACAGCTGGAGGCAGCTCTGCACGCTGCCAGCTCTGGTCCATGGTGTGCTGCAGCTGCATGCAGCATAGGCATTTATCAGCTAAATTATCGGCCCCATTGGGCTGATATCAGATACAGCCATTTCTTCATATTGGTACCGATCCGATATGAGACCAATGTATTGGTGTACCTCTAATCAGAAGGTTATCTGTCCCATAAATTGTTCTCCATTTTTATTGACAGATTTCAATGAGGTCTTAAGAACCTGATATTTAAGGAGTTTTCTTAACTTTTTCAATGGTATTAATCAAAAGTAGAAAATAACACTGGTTGGCCAGATGGTTGATATCCAGTAATGAGTCTATAGTTTTGGCTATACCAATGCTTTTTTTAAGGTAGGCAGGTGCTAGTAGAGTTCTATGGTCATAGAAATGTAGCCATTTGTGGGGGGGGGGGTTGTTAATTTATTTTTGAAAACTTTTATTAATTTTGCCAGAGTTAAATCATTTAGTTTATGGCAAATGTTTAGTCATGCTAATGACGATTTAAATACTTCTATATGTGGTCCAACCCTTAGTCTTGATGACCACCAGACTCTTTAAGTAATGTCAAAATGAGTTTATTTGTAAAACTGACATTTGTACCTATTTATGTACTATACAAGGTTAAAAAAGCACACTTAACATTTTAAAATAAAATGTGATATATTGGTTTAATTATAGTATATGATGAAATAAAGCACTATTGAGCATGAGCTCTTCTATGGATGAGTGTGTACTTTCTTCAGAGAGGATTTTACATCAGAAGAAAAAGTACAGTTCAAAGGATATTATTGATTTCCTTTGCAGATGGCTTTGATGCTACCCATAGTTGAAGGGTTCTTGATGTTCACATTGCAGGGGTTTGGTTTTTTTTTATTTCTTCAGTCAGTCTTGAAATTGGTCATATTCCAGGTTTAAGAAAGTATTAAAGGGCTTTAAAATGTTTTATGATAATTATTAATAAATAGATCAGAGTGTTTTATATAGAAATATTACAAATCTCATTCTCAATCCATGTAATCTGCATAAATTTACCAAGTAACAGATGGCAATGGGCTAAAAAATTCCTTGGGTCCTAGTAGCTGTCAATCTTCATTGGTGTACAGGTTGGTTTCAGGTCATTCCAAGTAAGGATTCTTACTTGATACCCAAACTCCATTGTATTTGGATTTGAGAGGGTCTGAATTAGCTATAGCAGTGAAAGGGAATGTGGGTTCTTGATTACAAGGGAAGGAGATTTAGCCAGCATCTTTAATTTAAGGAGAAATCAAGAGTATCTTAACATTCAGAGTTTTTCCTAGAGGTCATAGCTACATTTCCTTTATTTCAATTGAAGTTATTTGTACACAAAGAGAAACCCTGACTTCTGCTTGCTTTTTCTCTCTCTTTTTTTAAGTATTTTTCAGTGCTCAGGTGCTTTAGTTATTTATTTGTGCTACTTGCATCAGCTTTTAAGTGCAGGACTTTTCTCTAGCTCTTTTTCTAATATCTCTGACATCATGGAATTTTTTTTATTTGGGGAGATCACTGGCTCTGAAGTATCAGTGTCATCAGCACTTTTATTGCTAGGAAACTGTCCTTGACTTAAATAGATTTTTATTAAAAATATGCTTCAGTCTATTTTAAAACATGCATTTTATTTTAAATAGTATGTTACATTGGTAGTTTCAGCATATATCCTTTAATAAGGATATTGCTCATTTTGAGTTTCCTATTTATTAAATATATTTGTAAATTATTTCGAACCCTTGAAAGTATATTATTTTATTTCACCTGGCTTAACTGAATTAAGGAAATAATAATCTTCAAGAAGATAACTTACCTACAGTGATATTTTTTTACTTTTATTTTTCTAAATCTAAATATATGTAACAGTATTTTACAACCTTTAAATTCAAGTCAACTAGGAGAATCCTGTTTAAACATCTCCAGTTTTGTTGCACACATTCCTTACTTACACAGGCCAAGAAATAGTAAGACTCTTAGTTGCTTGATTCTGAATTTATACTGTTATATATTGGTTGGACTCTTCCTGCAACAATGAAATATTTTTATTTTTTATTGTGTTTTTTATTGTATTACAAGTGTGCTGGGCATGCTGTTCAGAATTTTTGGATTTATCTGTGAAATGGGGGACTGTATTTTAACTTGAAAATGGTGGCATTCTTTAGATGACATTTAGAGCCCATGAAAATTTACAGAAGATTTTTTTTTTTTTTTTTTAAAGATCCAAGTTGGGAGTTCTTTTACTTTTTTTATAGGTAAATGTTTCTAACATTCCTTCAGAAGTTGGATGGCTTATGCATCCCCCAAATTGTTTTAAAATGAAGAATGAACTTTCTCTTTTTGTTTGCAACTTACCTGTGTACATGCTGCATCATTGTGACAATAGATCTGGGATGAGGTTATGTCAATGTGAACTCTCCTACTAGTTCTGTTGGGGAGGACTCAAAATATAGTACTTGCTTAGACATTATTTATATTATCAGCTGGGGTTTATGGTTCTAATAGGCTTCAGTGTAGGGTACAAATATTTTAAATGTGAGAGTTTAGGGACCTCAACTAAATTGGGGGTATTCTATTCTTAAGAAGACGATCACATTTTTCTCTTCAGTAGAAATTGTGGTAAGTCAGTATATTTAGGGGTATTTCATAGATGTTAGGGGCTGGAAAAGACCTTACAAAATCATTGAGTCCAGCCTTCCTGCCCTTGGGCAGGAAAGGCTGCTGGGGTCAGACAACTTCAACAAGGTGGGCATCAAGACACTTTTTGAAGATTACTGATGTTTGTCATTGTCAACATTACTAAATATACTCAATATATTTTGATGCAAGAGTTTTTAGTGTCCATGATTTTTAATGACAAACAATATAATCTGCATTTCCTTTACTGATTTGATTTCATAAATAAATGCAGAAAGCCATATAAGAATAGGTTGTGCCAAATTAAGTAGATGGTACTTAGTTCTTTTTATCATTTAAGAGGGAACAGGAATTGTACTGTATTCTTTGCCACAGGTTAAATCCATTTATTCAGGAAATAGGCAGAATCTTTTACTGGATTCAGAAAAACATAGGGTTTCCAGGAGTAAATACAGATCATTTGTCTATATAGCAATGTAAAGCTAAACCTTGTCTGAAGTACGACATTTTGATCATTTTGGTAAATAGATTTTTGTTTTCTTGAATTTAATGAGTGGCATGCTAATTAAGCTATTTCTTTGCTACTGATCAGTGGCTGGCTCATTGGCAGGAATGGTCTTCTATAAACACAGAATCAGTAGACATAAATAAATGTAGGAGTATACCCTGAGTGTGTTTTGTTTTGTGGTTTTGTTGTTTTTTTTTTTTTTAAAGTAATATATTGCATGCAGTATTAAAGCTAGCAGAATACCTTAGAAAAACTGGAAATACTGTCTTTCCAAATATCAATATGTTGTATGAATTTCTAGCAGTGATGAAGTACAGTGGTACCTTGGTACTCGACTGCCTTGAAACTCGTCGAATTTGGTACTCCGCATTTTGACGCGAAAATTTTGTCCTGGTACTTGTCATTTGCTTGGTACTCGACGCGCAAGCGAGAACTTGTTGGCATTGCTTACCTCGTGACTCACTACCCTTTCCAGCGGAAACAAAGGGTTTGTTTGGTACTTGTCATTTTTGGTACTCGTCGCGCCTCCCGGAACCAATTAATGACGAGTACCAAGGTACCACTGTATTAGCTGCTGTGACATTTTAATAATATAGTACTGTTAAATGACTAGTGTGGATTAACCTTGGTTGATTGCTGGTTCTAATGCTCATTTTAAGGACCCTTGAAATCTTTTATCAAGAACTAATGAGTAATTATATGTCTACAGTGGTCAAAAGAAATCATAGCTCCTGATCAACTAAAATAGTGGGGGCTTGCCTTTGAGATAGATGTGCCATAAATTAAGCCCTGTGCTGTTCCCAGTGTGCCAATTCGATTCCCTTCCCCTGCCAGATCTGCTGCTCTGCTTTCTGTTCCCTGCATTGTGCAGGGATCCCTGTCTGATCTGCTGCCTGCCCCCTCCCTGACTTAACAGGTCAGGGCACATACACGGTGACTGCCCTTGCTACTTGTGGTACTCATGCCACAGGTTGGATACTCTCAAGCTAGAAAACTACTGGCTAGCAAGGTTAAAGAGTTCAAATTAAAACTGTCAAAGTGAGTTTTTTGTTTGTTTTCTTTGTTTGCTTTTTAAATCGCTACCCATGCGGGATTGTGCTCAATTATTGATAGCAGGTAATTTCTCATTTGAACCCCGCCCTACCCCCCCAGCTGGGTGAAGAAGAGACTTTGGAAATGGGAACAGCTATACTACCTTCTGAAAACAACAGTATTTTTCAGTGAGAGTTGTGCATCCATAATTATACTATTATGGATTATTAAACTAAGGCTTGAGATCAAACTGGTCATGATTATTTCTATACAAAGCTCATGAGATATATAATACCTGTTTTAAAGCTATGAGTTTGTTCAGTGTTTGTTTGTTTTTTTCCTTACTCAGTAAAGATAGAGTTAACAGAATCATTACTGATTGGGTTAGCCATATGCATATTATGGAATGAATAATTTAGTTACTTCGGGAAATGCAAACTGCAGTAAGAACTCAAGGAGCCTTTCCAGAATATGTGACTATTATGCTACCAAACAGAATGAATCTGCTGAACAAGAAAAAAAAATCTCAGATTTGGGTCATCAAGAATGTCATACTTCAAACTGCAATAAGAACCTGTAAACCTTAGTTGCGGGTGGGGAGGGAGAACTGCTTCTGCTGCATTAAAGTAATGGTGGTTTACCTGCATTCTGACAATTCTCTGGAAGGGACTGAGATTATTTCTTGCCAGCACAGTAGTAATGGGATGTGGCAGTGTCTGTGTTGTCAGAAGTGGAATAAAATCTCCATATTTGCTTGTAAGTTTTTTTTTTTTTGTTCTGTTTAAATGTTTGATTTAATGTTTTATTAAAAGAAAATTGATTTAGACCTATATTTGGTATATTCTATTACAGTAGCCGTTTTTTTTTTTAGTTGCACTGGATTTTCTGAAAGGTGACTTAGGTCCCAAGATGACTTAGGTTACCTAGGAGGATAACTTTACTTTACCAATTCCTCAAGATCTGAACAGTGTGGTTTAATAATAGGAATTTTGTCATTTAGTAATTGTCTATCCATTCTACTCCCTTTTGTAATTCTATAGCATGCAACATTATTAAAAGAAATATCAACTTTAATTTTAGTTATTGTATGCTTTGGGGCTCAAACTGTTCAGCGTTATTGCAATTGTCTCTAACCATTACCTGTGTGCTGTTTTCTATTGCATAGTATTATCACAAGGGTCAGTAATATATTGCATAAAAGTACTAAGCTAAAATTTGGATCCAAGTCTTGAAGAACAGTATTAAAATTCTCCAGTTGGCCTGACTTCAGAGTGATCATGAAGATGCTGTATTTGAAACCTCTTATTCACAAAGTGGACATAGATGTAAAGGGTTGTTGTTTTTTTTTTAACTAATTCAGTAATGCAATCTATTGGTCTTGAGTAAAATCATTATGAGCATCAGCTATTTTAAAGGTTTGTGTTAATAAGTGAGCTGTGCCTTTACAATCTTGTGCTTGTATTTCCAAAACTGCCAATTTAAAGTCTCATTTAGTAGTATCAAAAGTAAAAAGTGATGATTGTCTTCTGTCTACTACTGCTGATGAAATTTAAGAAGCAAGTTTGCAATAGATAATATTGGCATAATGTATTTAAAGTGATAGCGGTAGTGCTTTTATCAGTTCATCTCAAAGTGCTTGCAAAAGTGTTCAGTATCATTATCTTCATTATATACATGGGGAAAGTGAGGCACAGCAGAGATTAAGTTTTTCACTTGCCTGAAGTCACATAGTAAGATGATAATGATGCCAGGAATAGAACAAACAATAGAACATCATGTTACCACAGGGAGAAAAAAGGTCTCTTGGCCTTTGTAAACCAATAAATAAAAGTATGTTGCTTCAAAAACATGAAAAACATTTACAAGTGACAGTACCCTTCCTTCAGAAATCCATTTCCTGTTTTATTTTTTTATTTTTTGAGAGAGAGAGAGAGAGAGAGATCCTCCAAAATTCTTAGTTCAGTTATGAACGTCTTTCTAGCTTTAATGGGCTTCATTTTTAATGCTGAAAACAATATTTAATGAACCTGTCTTCACAAAAGGGGTACAAAACCATAATTCGAGCCTGGATTTAATATTTTGAGTTGAGGAAATAAAAATGTAGAGTAACCGAGTAAAGAATGTTACATATAAACCAATAAAAAAGAACTATATATAGACAGGGCTGTCATCTACACTATCATCAGGGATGGCAGTAGGAACAAGTGCACAAGAGAAATGGTTTTTAGTGGATAGAAAGGAGACTGAAAACAAACTGGTGAAATGGGAGGGGGTGTTGTGCACATGCATGCATGCTGTCTTTGTTATGTGTGTGCGTGCGTGCACACACACTTTAAATTTTTTTATAATATGGTAGATAGCCTGGCTCCCTGCTTCTCTCTTGGCTGTGTGTGCCCAACAGGTGGCCTGCACCCTCTCCTCACTTGCATGTACAGTATTCCTCTTTTCTCCTAGCCATACAGCCACCTGCAGCTCAGGTCATGCCTTTTCTCATGCAGAGCAAGCAACTCTGCCTCTTGCCCTGCTACACATGCACCATGGGCACCCTTGCCTTCAACCATGTGCACCCTTGCCTTCAACCATGTGCACACCTTGCGCACACTATCCCATCCTGTTGCATTACCCCACCCCCAGGAGTGATGGCAGGAACTAAAAGCTGGAGAGGGCAGAGGAAGCTTAAGAGGGGGCCACAGTAGGAGCTGGTCAGCCATGTACTAACCCTTTTGGGGCCACATGCAGCCCACAAGCTTTTAGGTAGACAGCCCAATCATTAAACAATAATACCACAAATTAGCGATTTTATATTGCTGTTCAGGAAATGCTTTCTAAAGGGAGCTCATTTTCCTAAACCAGTTTTAGTGCATAGATCTTAGGTAGCTGACTAAGGTACAGCTATACTTTTTCCAATAACAGCCATTCTTTAAGAAGAATTTTTTGTTCTTTTGTTGAAAAGGGCTTACAAAAGTTGTATTTTAATGATATATTCAGTGATTAAAAGATGCATTTTAATGATATACAGTGATTACAAGTAGATATTTGCATTGTACTTAATTTAAAAATAAAAAGGCAAATACACTGTCTCTTTTTCTGTTGATGATAACAATGTAGTGACTTCATAGAGAAGTAGGTTCATTCTGCACTAAACAGAGATAAAATAATACAGCCTCATAAATGGACCAGAATGCTTTCTCAAGATAAGCTCTCTTCATGCTATTTTTATTTATACCTGCTTTTCTGGGACAAAAATAAGCCAAATAGTGACAGTGTAACTGAACAAACTTGACTTACTGGAAACAGCATATCAAAGTAGGTAGTGATTTTTCCTTGGTTTAGTGCTATCTGCAAAGATGCTTATACACGAGCAGGAAGGCTGCTCTGAGATGCTGGAATTTCAGCATGTTGGAGCAGACTCGATTATTCAAGTTGTCTAGAGTATGGCAGTTACCGCTGTCCAGCAGCCTTCCACATCTGATGTATTAGCATTCCCATGCTTCAAAATGGTGGGGTTGACTTACCTGAAGTTTGTTCAGTGAGATTTAGATAAAGCACTCCTACTGCTATTTTGAAGCATGGGGGTGCTGATACACAAGCTGCTCCAGTTGCTTTAATTAGTGGCTCTTGGAGCCACTCTAATTAAAGCACCCCCTCTCCACCCGGGGCTAGAGCATATGTATGAACACCCGAGGAGAACCAGTTCAAAATGGTTAATTGGATTTGCTTCCTGGAGGGTTACCATTTATTTGCAGGTCATGTTATATATTTTTCCTCTAGAAACCAACCAGTCATAATAAAATAATCTCATTAATTTGGCCTATTAAAATCTGTATAGCAGCCAAATGTTTACTAAATACTTTTACAACAGTATTGTATAGACACTACACCACTAAACCATAAATAGACGTGGCCTTTCTGTTTTGCAAAATCTGTTTTTGTACTACGATAAATTATATTTTAAATGCCTTGTTTTTTTTATTTGTCAAATCTCCTCTTGGTGATGTGTGAATCACCACATGGAAAGAAAATTGGAATAAAGAGTACCAAAGATTGTTCATTCTATTTTATGACCTGCATCTCTTGGTGAGGAGAGTCTGTTAGCTAGATTAAGGAGCCATATATAGGATGAATGGATTTTGTTACTTATTTTACTATGTACTCAGTAATGCAATATATTGCGTGAGTCATTTAACCTCTGTGCTTTAGTTCATGCAGTTTTAAAACAGATGGGACACCTACCTTAAGGGGGCTTTGAGGTTTCCAGAGCATTTTTAGGTGTCTGAGAGGACCTACAGTGAGTGCTTATTTATTATGTATCAGGTTGTAGCCATATTGGTCTAGAGGAAACAGCAGTCGGGGCTCAGAGTAGAGAAAATTGTTTTATTAGACCAACAAGATTTTTGCAAAAAAATTCTTTAATTGCAAGTTTTCAGGCACAAACACCCTTCAGGCGTTGGAGAAAAGATTCTTAAAGTCCTCCTGGGTAGAAATGGAAGTTCATATTTCACAGAGGATTGAAAAGATGAGGTACTTACAGCAGATAGTTCTTAGCTGATAAGTGTCTCAGCTTCTTGTAAGGCTCTATGGTGATGCAGATTGCTCTGAGCAAAGGCAGGAGCAGTATCTCAGGTTACAGGTGATCAAAATTGCTTCCTGCCTGGGAAATTATGAGATTTAATTTTAAAAATTGGCTAAAATTCAATATCTTCCATATGTCAGGTATCCAGGTTGTAGCTGTATTGATCTAGAGGAAAAAGCAATCAGGGCTCATAGGAGAAGATGTAGTAGGGCTCCTCTACTCTGAGCTCCAATTATTATTTATTATGTAGTCTTTTCTGTTTTATTTATTCCCTTATTTGTTTCAGTATCTTTTGGGGTTGAGATGGGTGGGAGTAGATGTATAGGGGTATTCCAGCAGAAAAATAATCACTTATTCTCTTATCTTTCAACTACAATTGAATATTTTTAAGAGAGATAATGAATAGTTCTTTCCCCAGCCCTTATCCTCCTTCCCCACCCATTTTGTTATTCCCCCTCATACTGTACTTTTAACTTAACATTAGTCTTGTTAAGTCTGTACTTGTCCTGAAGAGCTGACCAGAATACAAGTGAAGCAAGTGTATTATAATAGCTTTTCCTTCACAGAAACATACTAAAGTTTCCTGATACAAGAATGCTTCTAATAAATCTATTAGGGTACCTAATACGTGTTTTGTATCTATTATGACAAGTGTAACCTGGAAACATTTGTGTTGATTGTTGGCAGTTCTGTAGTAAGGTACTTATCTGGACAAATAAGCCAAACATAGATATGGAAAAAAAATGCTAAAATTGGCAAAAACCCCTCTATTTGGCTGTTCTTCTGGTTTTTCTGCATTGCAGCCGCTGCAAATCATGGGATACTTTTCCCATTAGAGTCTTGTTTGTGCCACTACAGATCTGAAGCACGGTACCATATTTTCTACCATATAACATACGCTTGAATGTAACATGTAACCCTTTTTGAGAGAGCCCCAAGAAGGAAAAAGCTCTTACCTTAGAGTAATGGTAAGTATATGGGTCTCCAGAGATATGGGGTTGTGCATGGGGGCTGGGGGATATGTGTACCTGGGCTGGGAGTTTGGGTGTTGGGAGTTGCATGCTGGCCCTGATGCTGTGCGCTAGGTCCTGTACTGGCCAAGCCAGTGCTGTAGGTGAAGCTGCATGGTAGGTCTGGGCCAATTCTGGGGCCAGACCTGCATGATGGGTGCCCCCTGCCTCCACATACCAGCCCAGTCTGGCACACAGCTGGAGAGAAGGCTTCCCCATGGATGCAGAAATTTGGTGACAGAGGGCCAGGGAGGGGGGGAAATAAGTGGTGGATTAATTGCTATGGCTCCCATTGCTGTTACTGCTCTGTTCTGTTCTTCCTTGCTCCCTCTTCCCCCCACCCCCTCCTAGATTTTTGTACCTATATGTGAAGGAAAGAGGCTCTCTCTAATATGCACCCTCATTTCTCTGGGAGGGGAGAGGTGGGATATATATAAGAAAGGTGTATGATCAAATGTTATAGTAAATGGTTACCCTTGGCAAGCTATGATCTCTATAAAAGATCCTTGGCTTGTTGTTTTTTAATAATTTCCTTTTTCTGCTAGGATTTCATTTAGTAAAATCTGATTGATAACCATATGGTAGAAATTTTGTTCAACTCTTGTAGATGACAAAGCTGACATATCAATGGCTAAAGTTTCACTTTTAAAATAGAAACTCTTTAATGTTTAAGTAATGCCTGCAATGTATGCTCTTAAGAGCTGTCAACATGTAACGAACTCCAGGACAAAGAAAATGTATGTTATATTTAACAACAGCAACAAAAAAAGAATCAATTCCTTTCTCCAGGAATTAAAAGTAAAAAATAAAAAAAAATTCTATCACGTTGTCAGTGACATCAGTAGGATTGGAACTGTTAGATTCATCACAGACTTCAACTATTTGAGCCTATAGGGCATGCCTGCATTTCATTAATGTACTTTTGCTACTGCGCATTAAGTTTAGTAAAGGTTTACTTATGTAAAGGTATTAAATAAATGGGCATTAGGCTGCCCAAACACACAGTAGCAAAAGTGTACTTCTATAGTGATGCTTAATGCGCAGTAGCCTATTTTTACTGGTCACTAGCATATTATCATAGTTTTTGGCGTGATGCTTTGATGCACAGTAAAATAGGTTACAGCGTATTAAAGCACACATGTAGATGCACCCACAGAGAAATTGATACCTGTAAACTGTTATCCTCCTATATGGGCCATGATTAAAAGACTATGAGATGCTTCAGTACTGTGGTTTCACAGATAGATGCTTATAGGAGAGGTTGAGACTTAAAATACTCAGGTTCCACTTGATGCCCTGCAGGAGAGTATACATTTGTGGGCAAAGAGTTTGGCCCCTTCTGCTCTGTTCATTCTAATCTGATGGTGTTCCACTCTTATCTTTACTCCACCCCTGACCCTTGCCCCAGTAGCGTTGTCCTTCCCTCTACTGTTTGCAGGCTTCAAGATTTCCAAACTGATCTCATGGTCCTTGTTACATCAGGCCTAATTCTTCTCATTCCTCCCTCCCCCTTGCCCCATGTCCAGGTTTCGCTTTCCCAATGCCTCAAAGTCTTAGTATGCTTTCCCTGGGCTCATTATGCAGCTTTGAATACCACTCATCCTTATGGATCTATATATCCCAATATATGTGACCAGCTAGGCTCATTTTTCTAACCACATCACTTCTTTTCATTAGATCCTTTTCTTTTCCATCTCGATGGTTTTCAATCCCTTTCCTCCCTTAGCTCCTGATATGACCAGTTTCCATTCATTCTTTATTTACTACCTAGTCCGGATCAGATTTCTCTTGCCCATCCAGTAATAGTCCCTACCCCCAACTTCCAAACTTTCTTCATTTAGGCAATTGCAGTCTTTTCCCTGTTGTTACCTCTTTCCCATCAGGTCCAGTTCATCTTTTCTTGACATTCTAATCAGGTAGCTTCTTTCTCCTTTCACTTTGGTTCCTCAACATGGTACAGTCCTCAGAAGGTCAAAGTCTTCCAGTCCTTCTAGCTGAAGTCCTGCTCAGCCATGGGTTAGAACATAACCAATGCAGATACATTTTGGGGGTATTCAGCAGCCATGGATAGCGATTTGCATGTTAACAGGGATAGAAAGGGATAACTGAGAGATCTAGAAGTTGAGCAGTATCAGTCCAGAGACTGTTAAGCTGAATATTGGTGGTGTGAAATTATGCTGTATGACCACTGAAGTGTGGAGCCTCTCTTCTCTGATATGAACCCACTCTATAACAGGACCTAGGTTATCTCTCTTGTAATTCTAAGCAACAGTGTTATAGGGGATGTCTGCAGACCAGTCACCTGGAGCTTGATGCATACTTTTACCAAGCACTGTGCAATTGCAGAAGTTTTTGTGCAGAATGAAGCATCTGATACAGTGGCCTTCCAGTTACTTTTTGTCTACAGGTTGTCCAAGCCTGACCTTCAGATACACGTTGGCACTGCTTTGATGTTGCCTACAGCAAGAAAATGTGTAGGTTGACAATTGCTGAAAAGATAGAAAGTCTTTTCAGTTACAGGAATTCAAGCTATAATGGCCATTTGCATCCTGCCCTTCTTGCCTTCTTTTGAATTACATTCAGAAGAAGACTGCACATGAAAAGCAACTGAAGAGCAAGATGTGCATGCTGCCCCTTCTCTTCTGTGCCCTAGGCACAAGGAGGGTTAGTAAATGTTATGAAAAATGAAATCTTCCCAGAAAACTAGCTGCCATTCAGAATTTACACCAGGTAATTCACAGGAGAATTTTTTACATTTAGATATTAAAAAAAAGATATTTAGCATTTAATGCGTTTTTCTTGAGATATTGGTACCTTAAGCAAATTTGGCTTATTCAGTTGTTTTTCAAAACTAAAATCCATAGAATGCATAAAGGAGTCACAAATTAATTCGACTCCCATATTTTCCTCATATATTTTAAGTGTATACCAGGATGCATACTTGATAATGTATCCGTTGTTACCTATTCATTTGAGCTATTTTTCCTGTTTTGTGTTTTGTTTTTTTTTTAAATCGCTTATCTAATTGTGAACATCCCTAATTACCATATAAGACTGGAAGTCACTATATTGAACAAGATTTTCTCGCAACACCATTGAGTATTCTGCCTCATTCTTTTGTTCCATGTTGTGCTGTATGCGCTTGCCTGCTTCTTGGTTTACAGCAGTGATTCTCAGCCAAGGTACCATGTAGTAGGGTTGTGTGAAAGTGGCCGTATTCAGTTTGGATCTGTCCTGAATTGGGGACAGTGATCTGAATCAACAAATCAAATCACTGCCCCCAGTTCGATTCGGCTGAATCTGAATCTGAAGATTCAATGCTGATTCGGAGAATCCGTGAGTCAGCCATAGACATGGATGGCTTCAAATGTTTTTTCTACATACCTTCAGGTACCAGGTGTGGCTCATGAATACTGTGTTGCTGGGGTGGATGGAGCATCCCACAAGAATGCCGGTGTGGGGAGGAGGGAATTAGGACGCTCCCCGACAGACCCGGAAGCTTTTCTGGTCCACTTTCGGGTCTGCTGCTGAGCACACTGGGGAGCCTCCTGCATTCCTGTGGGATGCTCTATCTACCCCAGCATCTCAGGATTCATGAGCTGCCTGGTACCTTGAGGTATGTAGAAAAAACATTTAAAGCTGTGTCTACGTTGGAATCATTGAATCTTTCCAGATCTCTCCAAATTAATTTGGATGGGTTCCTATTCAGTTCGGAGAAATTAAGGGGTCTTTGGATTCAATTCAGATTTGGAGATTTGGCCACCAAATTGGGCCAAATCTCTACTGAATCTAATCAGGGACTGAAGCTTTGCACAGCCCTATCATGTAGTATTTGCACCATCGTGCATGGAAACATCTGTACATGATTCACAAGATATATAATGAAGGATTTCAAATAGGGCATCCATAGTGTCAAAAACATTCTGAACTGTTGTGGTCTTTGTTTTTTGCAATGGAAAAATCACTCCCTTTTTTTCTGAAACCAGGTTAAAGCTAAGAGCTGGCATTTTTCCAAGTGTTGCCACTAGTCTAACAAAGGTGCCTTGAGTCTAAAAAGTTTGAGAACTACTGTTTTACAGAGGACATCATGCCCACATCTTGTCATATCCGTTTACTATTTTTATGTTCCATGTCAAATGTGAGTTCTGTTGTTTTCCGATGGTTGGGTAGTGGCATTACAAACAACTTAGGTGACAATGTGATGAGTAAACAGTATGATGAGTTGCATCTCTTTGGAGATTCCTTTATGAGATTGTACTGTCCTTTTCTAGAGAGAGTATCTGTTTATGATGTAGCTATTTTAATGTATTTGAAACTATATGTTTTAAAAAATGTTAATATGCACTACTGTGTCCAGGCAAGACTACTGTAGAAAAGTCGATACCTGAACATTTCTTTTTATGACTCAACTAGGAAATATTGGGAATATTTGCAGAAACATGACACTGACATTTTGAAAATGTGTTGTCTTCTCATGGTGATACATGATTTGGGGTATAATAAACAATGCATAGATAATTATGTATAAAGTATATATTTTAAAATTTCTACACAAGTAGGAGCAATAGTTAATGTTGACGCATCATACAGTATTTATTAATTGCTTGCTTATACACTTGTCTATTTTACTTTAAAAGCAATGCATAGTATTAGTTATAAAGCAGGTCTTACAAAACACTGTTAAGGAAGAATATGGATGTGAAATAACTCCTGAATAGAGCAGCTTGTCCGTGAAAGCATCTAGAAAAATGTAAAGCCTATAATAAAACTAGGCACACTGTGCAATCTAGTACAGCATTTTGAACAAAATGCCATATATAAGAAGATACATTAATATGACAGCTAGTCATAAATAAGTTTTAAGGAATTTAGGATCCGAAACTCAGAGTTGCCTTATCAGGTTTTGCAGTCTTGCATTCCCACATTTTTGAAATTCTGATTTTTCCCTTTTTCTGTGTGATGCTTTGAATATCAGCAGATGTTCAGACTGCGTACACATGTTCAAATGAGCTGGAAGAATTCTTCTAGAATTCTAGTTTGTTTTGCTGGGAGAAAAACTTACCCAGTGATGCCTGAACATGTTTGATATTGAGCTCTTGAAAAGCAGAGAGCTTTCAGTGCTGATTCTTTGCAGCCAGGGAGGTCTCGTGCATACATCTAGGCATCCTCTGAAGGGTCCCTCAGTCTGCCTGGCAACAAATGGCAGCAGTGCACAAGGCAGCCCTGATTTGGCTGAACCAGACTTCTGCAGGGAGAGACAGCCTGCAAGGCACGATGTGGTGATTGTAAAAGAGGGTGTGTTCTTCTCCTCAGGGTAGGGGGCAAAGTTGAAGCAAAGCACCCTAGGATGCTATAGGAATGTGGTGTGCCTTCTGTCAGAAGAGATCATGTACTTGCAGGAGAAACTGTTATGGGAGTGAGTTAACCCTAGTTATTCCCTGTTATTTTTCTCCCAGAAGGGCCATTTTTGCTCTGGAAGAAAATGTCCTGAATATTTGTATACTTGTGGTTTCTTCTGTAGAGTAGCAACTCTCTCAGGAGAAATTGAATGTCTATATGTGGCCTCTTGGATCAGTTTCAAAAGAAGGGGAACTGCTGCCCTGGACTGCAGAGCAGCTCTTTTTCTGTAACAGCTCTGAGTGTAGGCGCCTGTAGCAATACAAATGTAGCCAGACTGTTTCAACTTTAACCCTGAATGAAGCAAGGTTAAAGTTGGCATGATTTAGTTCACTTGTATCGCTATAGGTTCTTGTATCTATAGTGGAACTGCTGCTGCGTGCAGGGAGGAGGCCTTTCCTTTTTGGAAGTAAGCATTTGTTTGGCTGACTGCACAAGGGCAAGAGTGTTGTTATAGCTGTGATGGCCCAAGAAATGTCTGAGGTGCAAGGGAAATCACGAAAATTACTGTCTATAATAGGGCTGTCCAGCTGGCTGTCCATGTATGCCCTGTATCTGGCCCCCAAGGGGTACCCTGCAGCCCTCAGGTACCTAGTCTGGGTGCCACTCCCTTGATCATTCTCCTTCTGCTGCCACTGGAGTCTCTGGGCTACCCCCTCTCTTCCTGCTTCTGCTATGGGCCCCTATCCTGGGGGCAGTGCAGCATGGCATGGACCACAGGGCTGAGGGAGCCCACAGTAGATGGGTTTGGTGGGGACCCAAGGGATTACATCCTTTGTCAGGGTGGTGGGAAGGAAGGGGAGCACCTCCAGCAAGGGGACCTATGCATTGTGGTATGTGGTGTATGGCCTGGGAGGTGCACAGCCCACACAGTCAGAAATTGTTCAGCCTTGATCTATAAAATGGTGTCAAATGCAAAAAGTTAAACAAGTATAGCTTTCCCTGACCTTTCTATATAGCAACCATAGAAGTGGTACACGTTTTTAAAAAATCAATATTCTGTATCCTTGGAAAAAATGTACTATTTCTAAGGCTTGTGCTAGTTTCAGACTTTAGGAGAAAAATATTAGAAATAAATGAGTAAGTAAATAAATACTCTTTGTGCAGAGGAATTTACCTTAGTCCAGGTGACAAAATATATTTGTGAAATTTATTTTAAGGCAGTCTTAGGGAACATAAATTTATCTTCACACTTTCAGTATGGTGATAAATATCTGATGTTTTCTCTCCTGTTTTTCATTTCCAGTGTTCTATTTAGGTGAGTTTTTAATTCTTTGAGTCTTTCCCCTTCACTCAAGAGTGTTTGTTCATTGTCAAAGAAAATTTTTAGTATGGGAGTCTTTTGAAAGCCTATGAACACCTCTTTAGTCTTAAATCTCATCATATGTAAAACTTCATTTTTGCATTCCTGTTGAACTTTTTCATTCATTTGAAATGATTCCATTCTGGAAATACATAAAGCAATATTTGTGGCAGCTTTTATTTGCTATATTACATTATGGAACTTGTTTTGTTTTGCTGGAGAAAAAGAGTAATTTATATAGCTTCATGTTGTGGCTATTTGAGTTTCCTGGTTTTTCTGGGGGGTTTTTTTTGTATACCTTAAAAGTTGAAGATGCGTTCATTTCTAACCTGTCTCCATTCACAGGTCCAACGTTGCCTCGACAGAATTCTCAGCTTCCCCCACAAGTTCAAAATGGCCCATCACAAGAAGAGCTGGAAATCCAGAGAAGGTAAAATGCATTACATGAATAGAGCATTATTGATAGGCATAACTTTTTTACTGCTCAACTTTTGGATTGAAATACCAATACTTGTTAGTTTTTACATTATACCAACAACCTGTAACACAGTACTTGCTATTATGCTTTTGTCACTACTGATGTTATAGAGCTTTACTTGTTTGCTAGTTGAACCATTTATATTTCATGACAAGATCCAAAAAAACCTAGATTAGAAATTCAGACTTTTTGGTGGGGATCAGTGAATGGGTGTGTAGTGCAAATACTCTGGTATAAAAAGTAATTTGCATTGATGCAGTTACCTGTTTGCACTACTGCACAGCATAATCTGCAACATTTCTCATCAGTTTGCTCAGGTGCAGCAACTCTAGTACAGAAATCTAGTCGAGTCCCATCTTTTGTCAGAAATCCACATAGGCCTTTTCATGTTCCAGTCACTGAAGTAAGGACACCAGAAGGGAATACTAGAGAAAATTCAGTACCATAATTTTCCAGCAAATTGACTTTTTTTTTTTTCTCTCCAGTCCAAATTTTCACTTTTATAAATGCCTACTTTCTTGAGTTCTAGGTATGTCAATGTATTCATATTCTTTTCTAAAAAAGAAAGGAGTGGCAGGAAAGAGAATGCCTTAAATTAGAAATAGCTAAAATAGCTTGAGATTGAATAGCCTTGTTGCCTTGCCACTATGACTAGGGTCCCAGACTTCAGAAGGGCCAATTTCAGAGAGCTCAGGAAGCTAGTCGAGGAGGCGCTGCGGGACTATAGGGTTGAGGACATGGGCATCCACAAAGGGTGGACGTTCCTTAAGGAGACGATCATCTGAGCCCAAAGGGCGACCATTCCCGCCCAATGCAAGATGGGCAAAAGTTCCCGGAAGCTCCCCATGGCTTAATAGGGATATTCGGGGGGCCCTGAGGGCAAAGTGGGAGGCTTACTATCTTTGGAAGAGAGGAGCAGTCTCCAAAGAGGAGTACTCCTCTTGTGCTCGGGAGTGTAGGAGGGCTATTAGGAAGGCCAAG
>JAGPOW010003648.1:60149190-60181735 GCA_030014935.1 Caiman crocodilus
AGCACCTGTCGCACTGGCAGCGCATTGCGCACCGCCCTCCACGCCAGCTCCTTGTGCTCCCCTTTCCAGTCCTTCCCCACCAGTCCTTTCCACACCCTAATGACCTGCTCCGATCGCAGTTCCCCAATATCCGACATCCTCTGCTTCCCTCACAGGGAATTAAAGACCTTTTTAGCATCTCCCAGGCCTTCGATCCCTACCCCTTCCAATCCTTCTTGTGCAACAAAGGCTCCAAGTCAGGCGTAGGGCAGCGACATCTGCCAAGCCCACACTCCCTGCCCCGCAGTCCCAAAGAGGCCTAGTCTTTTCAGGAGCTTTCCCCCCCAAAACCTACAGAAATTGCCACAAGACTAGGTTATTGTTGCACATATGAACAGGAGAAATGGTTGTGTCCGCAAACCATAGTCCTCCTCAGCACCAACTCTTCAAGTCATGGTGAGTCAGTACATTACTTTTATTTCGACTTCCTCTTCACTCACAGCTGAGCTGTGCCTTTCTTTCCTATTTCCAGTGATTCTTGTTTCTTCACTAACCTTAAATGTGTGGCAAATATTGCCAAACAGGGCCCCAAACTGTTCACTCAGTATCCCTCTGTTGCCTTTCCCCCCTCAGCCTGTTGTATATGATTAGTGTGGCCCTGCCCTCCATAAGGTGAAACTGGACCAGGTTGCCCTGCATCTCATCTGCATCTAATATTTGGAGGGATCCCAGGACTTGTGACAGGAAAAACTGGTTCCAGTCATGAGTGGGGGCTAATTAGCACATGGATCCTCTGTTTGGGTGGGGGAGGAATATCTGGAGTACACACGCATACTAAGCAGTGCTGAGTTATGGGGTCACCGTGGCTTGGTAAATCATGAGCATTTTGTCTTTGGATAAATATCATCTCACTTTTTGGCCTCTTGAAGGCTCAGATCAAGCATACTGTATATAAGTAAGTAGGCACAAAAGTGCTGCTTTAAAGTGTATTTATGGAGTTACCTCAATTCTGGATGAACTAAGTCTTTGAACATATGTAGATAACTGCAGGTGTGTTTATTTCAAGGTCTGCAATTTCAGATTTGCCCCTCACTTTCATGTGCTCAGGAAGAGCAAGTTTTGATGGTAGGGAGTGGGGGAAGGGACTGCAGTGGGAAGAAGTTGAAGGGGAGTGGTGGGGGAGGGCTATCTGATCCACCAGATTTATTTTCCCTTCTGTAGCAGTGGCAGGGAAGTAGGGAGGCTACCTGATTTCCCCCAGTTTTATTTCCCCACCCTCATAGAAGTAGTAGGGTAACAAATTCAAGGCAAGTCCCCAATAATTAGATTCTATACCTGTAAAATTATAACACACACATATACATTTTCCATATATACAATCTAAGTATTGGGGGGTTGTCTTAGCATCAGGGTTGTCTTATAGTCAAGTTAATGAAGTACTTTACTCAGTATGTGTTTGGATTGCATTTGCCTTTTTCTTGGTTACATCACATTGGTGGTTCAGTTGTTTTGTGTCAGACCACTACCCCCAGGTCTCTTCCCTCTTTCCTGTTTTCAAATGGTGAGCCTCAGGTTATAGAGGAGAGCCCTTCTGATCTGAGCAACTACATACCTGCTAGCCAATAGTATGGAAGGCTTTGGAACAAATTCTGAAGGATAGAATAATTAAAAATGAGTACAGGCAGTTCTTGACTTACAAAGTTTTGAGTTTATAACATTATGCACATATAAACATTTTAAGTTGAAACCCTGTTTCAACTTTCTGATGTCAGTTTCAATTTTACAATGCTTGATCTGACGAGACACAACACCACACCAACGAACAAGTTAGCTGTGTTGCCCATCTCCCTGGAGAACATCTGTCCAAATTTCC
Source organism: Caiman crocodilus (assembly GCA_030014935.1). NCBI lineage: Eukaryota > Metazoa > Chordata > Crocodylia > Alligatoridae > Caiman > Caiman crocodilus. The sequence goes on from JAGPOW010003648.1 coordinate 60,151,043, forward strand.
TTGGACACTTTCTTTAAGAAAGTAGACAAGACTCCAGAAAAACCTGCAGCCAAGACTCCTGAGAAGACTCCAGCCAAGAGCCCTTCAAAAAGTCCAGGAAAGTTGCCTCAAAGAAGTTCTTCCAAATCAATATGACAATATAAATACATTAATGTAACTATGGCAGACAAGGTTCCTTGAGTGAATTTGATATCTTTTATTAGACCCTTAATGTAACTATATTAATTATGTATAGTTGAGTACAAAATTCTGGGTTATTTTTGGTGAAAATAGGGTATCGGGCCTCAACCCCCTCTCCCCACATTTATAACATTGTTTCCTACGGGGAAAATCAGTTCCAAGTTGCAGTGTTTCGACTTGAGACATGGTTTTCAGGAACCAATTGTCATAAGTCCAAGGACTGCTTGTAAAAGGAAAATGGGATAACATGTGGAATTAGTATACCACAATTAGTTTCTTTCTTTGCTTGCTTATTTTTTAGAAAAGATAAATGCTGTCTGTCCAGTCTACCTGTTACCCACAATGTCAATAAAAAATCACCATCTTACCAGCTACCACTTCAAATCTGTATTCAGCAGCTGAACTTAGCAGTGTTCATAGGTCAGTAGAATTTCATAGCTGCTGGGTTCCTTGCTCATTTAGTCCTATTGGACAACTTGCAGCTAGAGAGCCTCACCTTATTTGCATCTGACGTAGTATATAGTGTCCTCAAAAAGCTGGTATGTCAGGTGGAAATGAGCTAGACCTTTTAGCATTTTGTAGGTCAAAATCAGCACCTTTAAACTTTTCTCAAGTTGAGCCAAAGTAGAGTTTGAGTTGGGGGGGAAAAGTCCTGGTAACTGTTGCAACTGAAACATACCTTGCTGTACATGAGATATTATATATGAGCTGATATATAATTGAAAGCACTTCTTGTAACTTCAGAGGGGGAAGGTTGGAGCAGGGTGTTGTTTTGGCATTTTTTCAGAGTGAGGAAGGGCACTTTGGTTTGAAGACCTTGTCTGACATCCTTCCAGATCATAAAGTTGATCCAGTAAAAGGTAACACCAAAAATTGTTGCCTTTCATTTTTCTCCTCCAGTATTTTTCACTCCAGAGGGAGGTTGTCTATAGCAGGAATTGAAATTCATAAGTTGCAGTGCATTGAAACAAGTCAGGACTCCCATTCTTGACTAAAAATGATTTATTTACATCAAATTTAGTAGTTCAATAATACTTGCAATGCACTAAATTTTGAGATCTTTGGAAAACATATTCCATTGGACTGTGTTGTTTATATTAGACACATGAGGTCATTGGGCAAAACCTGCAATGCATTTAGAATACTTAAATAAAAGCTCAATAATCATAGAAACATAGAACCAGAAGGGATGTGTCAGATCATCAGTTCTGGTGCCGTGCCATGGACAGGAAGTTATTGGGTTCAGATGCGCTTGACCAGGCGCCTGTCCAGTATTATCTTGAACACCTCCAAGGAGGATGACTATACCACCTCTGCTGGGAGTGTGTTCCAGATTCAGGTGACTTTTTACAGAGAAAAGGTTTTTTCTTGAGGGTAGCCTGAATTTACCCTCTATTAGCTTATGTCCATTGGTCCTTGTCTTCCCTTGAGGTGCCTTCCTGAAAAGTTGATCTCTTAGTTTTTGATGCTCCCCCTGGTGTACTTGTAGGTGGCTATTAAATCACCTCTCAGCTTTCTCTTACTCAGGCTGAACAGACCAAGTTCCTGGATCTTTTCCTCATAGGGCCCACCCACCATGCCCTTAACCATATGGGTGGCCCTTCTTTGTACCTTCTCAAGCTTATCCACATCCTTATTGAAGTGTGATGCCCAGAACAGGCCACAGTACTCCAGCTGAGGGCCTCACCAATGCAGAATAGAGGGAGGAGTACCTCCCTGGATCTATTGGTCATGCATCAGCTTATACATACCAGAGTTTTATTTGCCCTTCTGGCAACCTCATTGCACTGTTGGCTCATACTCTTCTTCCAGTCGATTGTGACCCCCCAGATCTCATTCATGCTGTGCCAGCCAGTGGGCCTCATCCCTCTTCCTTTTCTTAAAAATGGGCATTGTACTGGCCTTCTTCCAGTTGTCTGGGACCACTCCCAAGTTCTATGACTCTTCAGACAGCTTGGCCAGTGGTGCTGCTATAAGCTTGGCCAGTTGTATAGTTGTGGTGAGGGTTCTTCCTACCCAGGTGAAGGACCTTGCACTTTTCCCTGTCAAGCCTCAGCTGACTTTGTTCTGTCCATAAATCCAGTCTCTCAAGGTCATTCTGGATCTTTGCTCTATCCTTTGGTGTGCCCACAAGTCCCCACAGCTTGGTATCATCTATGAACTTAATCATTGAGCTTTCCATCTTCTCATTCAAGTCATTAATGAATATATTGAACAGCATGGATCCAAGCACTGATCCCTGGGGCACCACTGGAGATGGCCCTCCTGGATGAGGTCATCCCATCAATTACCACTCTCTGGGAGTGGCCCCTAAGCCAGTTGTCCACTCAGTATTCTCCAGTTTGTTAGAGAGAATCCCATGGGAGACAGTCAAAGGCTTTACTGAAGTCTAAGTAGATGACTTCAACCTTGTGTCCCTCATCCAGATGGTTAGTTACCTGGTTGTAAAAGTATACAAGGTTCATCAGGCATGGTCTACTCTTGACAAAGCTGTGCTGGTTGTTTTTTAGCACCCCGTCCATACCAGCTTGTAACTGATGGCCTCCTTAATCAACTTTTCAAAGATTTTACCCAGGACCAAGGTCAGACTGACTAGTCTGATGTTTGTGGGGGTCATTCCTCTTCCTTTTCTTAAAGATGGGCACCATATTGGCCGCCTTCAAGTTGTCCAGGACCACACTCCCAAGTTCCATGATTCTTCAGACAGCTTGGCCAGTGGTGCTGCTATAAGCTTGGCCAGTTCTTCTTTTAGGACTCTCAGGTACAGGTCATCTGGCCCAGCACACTTGAAAACATCCAAGTGTTGTAGAAGATTCCTCCTGTTCTAGGCTGATTTCATGTAGGCTGTTACCTTCCCCATGTTCCCTGGGCTTCTGGTCAGGTAAGCAGCCCCTGTTGGATTTCAGGAATACCAACACAAAGTATGTGTTTAGGAGTTCTGCCTTTTTGCGGGCATCGACTGTGAGCTGCCTCTGGGTATTCAGTAGGGGTCCCACAGTGGAGCGTGATCTTTTCTTGCTGCCTATGCATCTGTAGAAGGACTTTTTGTTGTCTTCAATACTGGTTGCCAGCTTCATCTCCATACCTGCCTTAGCTTTCTGTGTCTCGTACCTGCAGGCCCTGGTGATACAGATGTATTCCTCCCTGGTTGCTGAGCAATTCCTCCATTTTGTGTGTGTGTGTGTGTGTGTGTGTGTGTGTGTGTGTGTGTGTAATATATCTTGTTTCTTTTTCAATAGTTCCCTAATATCTTTAGTGTGTCTCCTGGCACCTTTCCTGCTTTTTGCCGTGTAATGACAATGGGAAATCAGCATTAACTTTGAAAATTGGTGCTGTTGCATATTTGAGAGGCCACACACATCAAAAGAGTTCTTAGAAACATAAGAAATATGTTTGAAATAATGAAAATAATGAAATGAATAATAATAATAATGAAAATAACAAGAACTCAAATAACAAAATTATCTGAATTGTATGCATCAACTAAGAATGCCACAATTGGATTACTCAAGACACCAGCATAAAACCAGGCAGCTACTTAAACAACAGCAGTGATATAGGAATGTATATATTAAACTTAACATTATTAAGCATAGAAGAATCTAAGCGTTGAAATACTATGTTTCAGATCAGATAAAATCATATAGTTAGGCCTGCTTCTATCTGTAAGCCTGTTTATTGGTGCTGTCCATCCTTGGCCAGAGTAATATTTCTCTGCTGTCCTGCATGTGAATCCAGGTATATATTTGAAGCTTTAAAATTACATTTTGATGGCTTTTCCTACCTATGTCTTTGCTGATTTTCCCTGTCCCATAGAACTCACTTTGATATAAAAAACAGACTTGCTGTATGCATTTTTCTGTTTTGGAGATGTAACCCTTCAGTTCTTTTTATCCCATATCCAGTAATTAGTCTCCAATACTTTTTGGTTGAAGACAAGGCCAATAAGTGCACTAGCCAGTCTTTCCACGCCAATTCATTTGTCAATTTTTCTTATATATGTTTAACACTAATTGCAGAACCATGCCAGTGAGTCAAAGTTAGGTGACCTTTTCAAATTGCAGCAAAGCATCTTAAAATAATAGTAATTACATATATACTACACTGGAAGTTAACTATTATTGGCTGACTACAAATGTTAATGCTGGAGCTGGTTTAATATACTAGAATAAAATAAAGTACTTGAAATTTGCTTCAGTTTGTCAATATCAGTGATTTTTCAACCAGGGTGGCATGGCATCCTAGGGTTCCACCAGATCCTTTGAAGGGTGCCATGAGGTATAAGGAAATAAGCAGATAAACCAGGCTCAGGTTTATTCATGATTGCCTGGATGATTCCCTCACCCCTACAACTAAGCCCTTATGTAATGAGGTAAGTACTGTAATATATAAATTAGTTTTTTAATTTGGGTGCCACACAATTCACAAAAGTTATAGATGGGAGTGCCTGGAGTCTGTTTGAGGGGTGTCTCAAGCCCAGTGAGGGGTGAGTCCCTTGAGTCCAAAAAGGTTGGGGACCATGGGTCTACATGTTGAAATCAAATTTAAAAGAAACAAAAATCAGGATGGGGTGTATATGTTTTAAAAGGTGATAATTCAGAAAGTTACTGGTCACAATTCAGATTAAAGTTAAGTTCAGTTTTGTCTTTGACTTTTTATTGTTTCCCCAAAACATTCAATACCTCTTGCATACAAAATGAATTTTCAAAAAATTTAAGACGAAATGTGTTAATTTGAGTTAAAATTAATAGTTGGGCTAGACTTTTCATGAAGTCATTTTACTGACTCTATTTGTCATGGGCCAGCTACACATTTGGCAGCTGTTGGAGTTACTTCAGCTGTGAGCCATTCTACTCAGCCACTGCAGCTCCCTTGAGTGCACTTCAGTTCTAATGCCTGATAAAGAATAGGACCAGATTTCTCTTAAGGTTTGGTGGTTCTCTCTCCTTTACAAGAAGGGAAAGAAACAGCATGTCTCTCATAAGGATATGTGGGACCATGTGGAAAAACAGCTGCTTTAACAGTATTAAGCATTACTTTTTAAAGGATAGCTCTGGATAGGAAAGCCCTGCAAATCCAAGTATTTTACAAGAGATCTTTGATTTAGGAAGTGTTTTTTAGTTTATCTTGCTAGGTTTGCACAAATAGATTTGAAGTGGATTTGGAGGCTGCTTTGGATAAAACCGTGGTTTTAACATGTTGCTGGTTTCTGAGGTTCAGAGCCAGTGCGTGGGTCTTTTCCACAACAATGATAGCCTGGGTTAATCTTCCGACTTTCCCTTGTCTTCATTGTGAAAGAAAAAATCTTTAGTATTAGGATCTTGGATTCAAGATGATCAGGTCAGTATTAATACCACTGGGTCTTAATGAATTTTGAAGCTTGACAGCTGTATGGAAACACTTTATTAAGGAACTCATTGGGAAGCCAGGTCAGATGAGAGTTGGCTTCCATGGACAGTTTTTCCGTATTGGGGATTCCAACTACATAGGATCCTCTTTTGTAGTTTTTGATTTGACCCTTCTGACAAAAATAAACATCTTTTCTCAGGCATGAGGACATACTTATGTCAATAACTGACAAACTTGTATCTTTTCATATTTTCTGAAGAAAACCATGGCCCTTTGTCCCAATGCTGTCTTCTCTACCTGCATGTGGGTGATTGGGGTTGATTGCAGTGAGAGTAAGAAGGTGGGGCTTGCCTGAGCAGAAGGTTAGGCTTGCTAAAAGTTAGCAACATGGAAGTGAGCAGCACAGGATCAGCCAACAGGTCAGCAGGGGAGTTTGAGTGGGAGTCTGGCTTGGGAGAGGAGCAGGAAGCTATTGCTGCCTGGGGAGAGGCTTTGTGAGGGCTGGTGACTAGTAAGGCCTGCCTGGTTTGGGTTTGGTGGTATAGTTTTAGTTGGGGAGCCATTCTTCAGGCTTGTTTGAAGGAGTGAAGCTAGTTAAAAAGTTCTATCATCTCATGTATTCTTTAGCTTGAAGCTAAATAGTAAGGATAGTAAAGCACTGGAAGAGGCTGCCTAGAAAGGTTGTAATATCTCCTTCCTTAGAGGCTTTTAAGACCTGGCTAGACCAGGGATGGGCAAAATACAGCCTATGGGCTGGATCTGGCCTGCAAGTTCATGGGATCTGGCCTGCGGGCAGGCATCCACCAATTAATTGCATCTGCATGGGGCGAAGACCTGCCTCCTCCCACCTGGGATAGATAATATGTGCTGTGCTCCCAGCCTCTACTGCCAGAGGGTGCCAGCTCTGGCCAGCAGGTACAACTTCTGGGCAGGGCTGATGCTGCTGTACCCAAGGAACTGCTGAGCTACCCCAGCCTCCCGTGACGACTCCTGTCCCCGCTGCAGCGCTCTGGGCAGCAGATAGGGAGGGGAAGCTGCAGCATTGAGGGAAATGGGGCTCTGCCTGGAGCTCACTCTGATCCTGCTATTACACGGCTGGGCAAGTGAGCATGTGGATAGGGAGGAGGGGAGGGACCTGAAAGAGCTCAGTTGTTCACAAAGCCTTTTCAGGCAGGCATGGGACAGGCAGGTGAGGTGGGAGCAGTGTGGGCTTGATTCAGCACCACCAGGCAGGCATGAGACAGGAAGGTGGGAGGAGAGCAGCAGTGTGAATGAGTGAGAGATTGGTGCAGCCCTGCCAGACAGGTGTGAGCAGAGACCAAGGGTTCCAGGCCCTGTCCCTTCCTTCCCCTATCCTAGGGGCTTGTCTTGCTTCCTGCTGGCAGCAGCAAATGCTTTCCCTGCCTTTGCAGCACACTGCGAGCCAGGCAGGCAGCAATGATTCCTTTCCACCCCCTTCTTCCCCCTAATCTGAGGAGGGTCTGGGTGCAGTCAGGTCACAAAGGGTGGGTGGGAGGGGAGAGCCAGGGGGAGGGAGAGGGAAAGCCCCTCACATTCATACATCCAACCCACCCAAGCCCCAGTCACACCTCACACGTACCCACACTCCCTCACGTACCCCACCATACTTGCGCACACACCCAACACTGCCTGGGTGTGTCCTATCATTGGCTGTGGCATCCTGCTGCTGGCTTCCCCCTGGGTCCTACTACCCCGTCTCATGTCATCTTTGACAAGCAGCTAGAAGCAGATAAATATTAATTTTCTAAATGTTTTTAAGGACCCTGTGGGCCGGACAGAATGGCGTGGTGAGCTGCATCCAGCCTATGGGCCATATTTTGCTCACCCCTGGACTAGATGACTTTCTGAGGTCCCTTCCAACTCTCACTTTCTGTGATTCTATGAAAGGGCTAACAGAAAGGCGATCTGAAAATTTTACTTTTCATAATTAGGCTGCACAGTCAGGCTAGCATGATTTGATATTTTTGAAATCTGTAAATATATTTCTATATCTATGTATTACTGTATTAGTATTATGAAAGACTTGTGCAATGTTATTTAGTTTTACAGTACCCACTCTTGACTTTTTGAGTAAATCAGCTAATAGGTTTCCATTAATCCAAATTTTAAAATATAATTAGAATAATTTAACCCCTGTGACTGTAATTAACTTTCGACTTCAAGATAGCATGTGACAGATTTTTTTAAATAATTTTGTAGCATTTCAACTGCATAGAATATCCAGAGAGAATACATACTTTTTTACTAAGTTGGCAATTTAATAGTGAAAAAAGTAGTTTAATGTAATCATAACTGTAGTAAAACAGTATTGCATTAGGCTACTTTCCTTGGAAACGTAGATTAGAATTCACTTCCCTTTGAAAGGGAAACTTCACAACAGAAGATTTTGAGGGTTGTTTGATGCCTTGGGAAGCTAATTTCTTCTATAGGGGATGAGAAGGCACATTCTCAGAGGTATAAAAAAGGAAGAGAGAAATTTTTCTGTCTAGAATATTTTTAAAAAATTCTTACCTTTTAAACCATCCATTTTCAAAAGTCTAGTCATCTAGTAATGTGGAATACTCGTCCTAGCTGTGTCTGAATGAAATGCAATATTTTCTTAAATAGTTGATTGTAGTTAGAGGTTTTTGGTATCCCTCTCCAAATTTCTTCAGGGGCTTTTTCTTTTTTTGCTTTGTTCTGCACCAATTTTCATTTATAAAACAAAAATAAAAAAATTGTGCAGCACTTCAGAGGCCTGAAAGAGTGGATACAGAACTGAAGTGGAAACAAGGATTAATTTTCCAGTATTTTCAAAATTGTAGGTAGCAGAACAGTTGTTTATTTTAAGTAGATGCAGCTTCTAAGCTTCTCTTGACTTGGAAAATAGGGTATTTGAGCATGAGTTAGCTCTAACTTTCCAGAACCAGTTTGTTCTAAAACTAGCATAGATAAGGCACATTATACTTCACCTCATGCAGGTTTTCACACACAGTGAATTTTAGCATTGGCTGGTAAATGTACTCTTTAAAAAAAACATTTTTATGTTAGTCAAGATATGCCTTCACAATTAGCTGTAGGCAAGCAAGCTCACAAAAACGTGATGACAAAGAACATTTCTAAATATTGTTACTTTATAATGCTTGTTCAATACTTTATATTTTAACAATCTTTTAAAAAATGTTTGTAAATGTTACAAATGGCTTTCCATTGCCCTGATCAAAAGTGTTTCTTAACCTGATCAATGGTATAAAGCCCCAAGCAGACATTGCATTTATTGCATGCTGTTTATGAGCATCACACACTCCTAACATTCCAGGCATTAAACCAGTTTATCCCTGGATAAAAATGGCAGATTATCTACAGAGAAGTTGCTTGTTAAACATCAACTCTTTTGTGGTACAGAAGGTAAACCAAGATAATTTTAATGTATGGCCAGTTGTCATGTTACAATTTGCACAATACTGGCACAATAAATGTAACATCTTAAGAAGACAGCTGAACAAGAATACTAAATTGTTTGTTTGTTTTTTTTAAAACCTTAATTTCTTTTTAAAATGCACTCTAAATGAGTTTTGTTTGTTTGTTCTGAGTGGTATGCATGGTCAGCTGCTGAACATGAAAATCATGATTGCCTAGTGAATCACAGCAAACTGCTGCTGACAAGCCCCTCTTACTTTTGGCTACAGAGCATGACACCCTTTCCTCCCACCCTGACTGTGTTATGCTCAGTTTAAATAGAGCTTTATATAGAGTCTTAAAAGCTTGGAAGGCTCTTATGTTGCTTCTGCTAGAAAAAATATGAGGTACTCCAATAAGAAATAAATCACAATGTCTGTATTTTTTATAATTTTATTTTGTAGTTGACTTTTTTAACATGCGAGATGGACGAGTTATGTATATTACTCTAAAAAGCATGTCAACAGAGGATTCTAACTCTTCAGGAAACAGGGTGAGGGAGGACAAATAAATTAATAGCTAGCCAACTGGTGAATTCTCACACTTGCAGTTGGATAACTAACACAATAGCTTGCTTATGATCACTCAACCAAAATGTATATGGCTCATTGTAAAAAAGTAGGATTCTAGATTGGCTAGGGAAATGGATAATGTTATTTATAAAAATGAACACTGAATGATATGAATGGCTTTAAATACTTAAAGCTAAGAAATATTAAATGGATTGTCAGAAAAAAAATATTACTGATAAGGCTGTTTCAGTGAATGGTACCTTTATAAAACATAATAGGCAGGAAATGCTTGCAAGCTCTAACAAGGATTTTGCTTCCCCCTGTTAATAGAGCATTCTTATAAGCCAGTGGTTCTTAAACTCAAGGCGGCACCCCTTCTAAAAATGCCAAGTATTAGGCTTCACGTGTTTTTTGCCAACAGAAAAATAATAGAGCAATTCTTTTGTGGCAAAGAACTCGAAGACCATAACAGGTCATAATGTTTTTGACACTGGATTCTTTTTTGAAATCTCTGGGTCTGTCTTACAAATCTTGTAGATGTATGTATATCTACTGGTGTTATTTTTGTGCAGTACCCTGCCACACTCTTAAAGAGATTTCCCAGTACCCTGGCTGTAAATCACTGATATAAATGCTCTTTTTTTTTTTTTTTTTTTTTCTGTTCCTGGCTTTCAGGGCAAGCTTCTCCTTCAGTTGCTTTTTAATCTTGTAGGTGCTGAAAAAAATGGAAAATGGAATGAAAAAATAGAAAATGCATGGAACAAAAAAAATAATACCATATGCACAGTAGGGTACTCAATGTCTCAAATTTGATATTTTGATTTAAAAATACTGATTCAGGTATTATCCCTGATCAGCAATGACTGAAAATAGTTATCGGGTATTACCAAGTTACTCGATGCATTTTTGGTCTATTTTTACTAACAAGTGTTCCATTATTACCAAACTACTACCACTAGGGAGTCCAAAGACTTCAAGAGTCACGACTATCAAATTAATCTCTTCCCTTGACAGTAAATCTTTTTAGAATATGATAAAAGCATGCTACAATGGCTAATGTTTATGAAGTGGTTTTGAGCTAATGGGATGCCTTGATCTTGTCCATCCTTATATTTATTTAGGATTACTTCAGCTCTGCAGGGGGAAGGAAGTATCCAGTAAGTCTTAAGAGCCTTGCATTTTTTTTACTCTGCAGAAGTTTTGGGGACCCCAGATACCTTCCAACAAGCCAGTTGATTACAAAACTCCTTTTTTTCCTGTTATGAACCTCCCTTACATTTGGGTTATTACATGCAATTACTCTTTCTTCTTTACTGATATGTATCTTTTTGAAAAATGAAAGCTTAAATAAATTTCTAGTGGTCTTTTGAGATATTACAGTAAGCTCTGTGAACTAGTGTTTCTTATTGACATTCCACTAAAGGAAATACATTTTGAAATTTCAAATTCAATATATAAATTTTAGATCTCAGTTGAAAAAATCAGTGTTCTATAAAATTGGAATTCATCAAAAAAACAAAAGGGAAAGAAAGTGTTAAAAAGTGAAACTTCCAGAATTTTTTTTTAACATTTCTACTAAATGTAAAATGTTAACATCTCTACTAAACGTTCTACCCCATTTCTAAGGGATTATAATGCAGGTTTAATTAGCTTCATGTACTGCAGAAAATACCTTTACATATAATAGAACAGGGCTATCAAACTCATCTGGATGTGGGGCACAGGTCTGATCCGTAGGCTGGATTGGGCCCACAAACTAATCCCATTTCTGGATCCAGTGCAGAGGGCTGTTCCAGTTTGGATGCCACATGGTGCCTGTGCTGTACTTGCCTGGTGTGCTGCATGCTGTGTGTGCTGTCCTGTGCAGTGCACACCAGATAAGCTCTGTATGCCACATGCAGCACATTGGACTGGAGCTGGTGCATATTTTATGCAATATGCAGGCCTGATCTGAGATGCACACGCTGCACTGCAGGACAGATCATAGGGCTCAGCAGGTCAGCCCTATCTTTGATGACCCTGTTGTGTAAAATTTCCTAGATCTTTTTGGTGGATTTTGGTCAGATGAGGCTTATAATAGAAAGGAAGGTGGAGCTTTAATTATTGAACAGTGACCGGTGCCATTGGGCAATGGGTTACTCTAGGATAAACGACCTATGACAGTGAGAACATGACACCTGTTACGTAGTAATTTTCCTACATACTAAAGTTACTACATATATTTATTTCAAGGGAGAATTTTACCTTTGATACTTGGTGACTTGCTACATGGAAAGGTCAGCTAACTCTGGAGTAAACCTGTTGTGTGTCCATTCCTTGAGAGTTAATGGTGTTCTGTGTGAGCAAATTGTGTCAGTGCGAATGTGAACAGTTCTCAAATATTTTAGACTGCCAGCTTTTATAAAACTATGCATTGGAAAAAAATTCTTCAGTAAAATAAGTCTTGAATAGCAAAGTTGCAAATTAGTCTAATTTCTTAAACCTGGACCCAAATTTTCATCTCTTCCTGGTACCTGCTGAGCAAAAGTAGGAGATAGTTGGAAAGCTATTAAGGAGTAGTTGAAAGCTCCTTGATTACAGAGCAAGTTTTATACAGGCCTGGGCATGGTTAAGAGAAACCTTAGACCAAGAGTTAGTAACCTTCTTCAGCACCCAGACTAGATCTGGCCTGTGAAGAGGTCCAATCTGGCCTAAGGGTGATTGGGCAGTATGGAACTGTACAAAACTGTCTCTCTTCCTTCAGCATCCTCCTCCATAACTCTCCCTGGTACTCTTTGTGCCTCTGTTAATTCTTGCTGCAGAGGGTCTGAGTATTTGCAGCAAGGGTAAACACAAGTGACTTGAGCTCTCTGTGGAGTGGAGATTTGAAGCTTGCAGCAAGGGGCCAAGCCATAAACTCCAGCCTGGGGTGCCAAATTGTCTCTGACTTTTGCTTTTAGACTCTTTTAAAGTGTGTTGGCCATCTACTAGCTTGGGATAGCTATAGTGCAACATTACACTACCTCACTCATGCCTCTGTGCCAGTGACTGCAAAAAGTATTATCTAACTGGTTATGCTGGCTTCTCAGGTTTTGAACCTCCTGATTCAAAACAATACTAGATAATAATCAAGCTGATCTTTATTGATTTACCAATGTGTTATTCAAGCTGGCAAATGTTGATAGGTAATTATACTGTGTGTGTGGGTGGGTGGTCTCAATGTTGTCTTTGCAGAAAAAGTCTTCCCTTACATTATGATTAACTTGCAAGAGAGACATTTTATTTTGTTGTGAGACTTGTGTTTTTTGTGTGATTGTTCTGGGTTCTTTATATCATCACTTCATATGTAAACTGATAATATATGTAAAACAAGCACAAATGTAATTTGCAGCTCCCAAACTTGAAAGCTATTTAGATATTGGTTAGTAAATTATTTAGCACTAATGGTTTGTCAATCTTGCATTTGGAAGCTGCCTCCCAAAATTTAAATATGTATATTGTACTTTGATAGGCCGCTAGTAAAAAAATATATATATAATATAACTGTTCTTTTACTCTTAATAACTCACCCAATTATTACATTGGGTGGAGAAGTTAATATGTATAAGTAAGACTCTTGAGTGGATAAGTATCACAATATAGACATAGATATCACCAATTGAAGCAGATTAACTGTGATGTGTCCTGGCACAGCAGATCTACTAAATCGGATTAAACGTACATTGCCCATTGTTCCTTCTGTTGATACTGCAGGACAACAGGTGCCATGTTCTCCCAGGGCTTATGGGAAAACTCCTGCACAGGATTGGGCCCTTTGGGTCCTGGGAACACCAATTCTCCTTTTCCCACTTACTGAGACATATCTAAGATGCATGTCAGTAAGCAGGGGAAGTTAGAGACATGTCTCTGGAAGCAAGGAAAGTTGAGCATGATCCTTTATCAGCCACAATTTATGGTGTGACAGGGGATAAAAATTTTTATTGTGGCACAAAGGCAACATCTCTTTCTACCCATAGCATTGTCTTCATTAATGCCAAGATCAGGAAGTTGCCTTTTTTTAAACAGTAAAAGCCTAAAAACCCTTGAACCCCTTGCCCAAGTAGTGTTTCTTGGTTGCCTGTTTTCATTCTTCAATTTTTCTTAATTGTAGACAGTTGCAAGAGCAGCAACGGCAGAAGGAGCTGGAACGAGAGAGGCTGGATCGTGAAAGAATGGAACGGGAGAGGCTGGAAAGAGAGCGACTAGAAAGGGAAAGACTTGAAAGAGAGCGTCTAGAACAGGAACAGCTAGAAAGAGAGCGGCAAGAAAGAGAGCGGCAGGAACGTCTAGAAAGGGAGAGACAAGAAAGAGAGAGGCAAGAACGAGAGAGGCTGGAACGGCTTGAACGGGAAAGGCAAGAGAGAGAGCGGCAAGAACAGTTAGAAAGGGAACAACTGGAATGGGAGAGAGAGAGAAGAATTTCAAATGCTGGTAAGAATTTTAGAACAGTGTATTTGACTACTGTCTTGATTATTTGCATATATGGTCAACGCAATAGGACTGGGAAGAATTGATAGTAATTGTATAACATTTCTGTACAAATAAATGGTTTCTCAAAGATTTCATACTTTGATTTCCTGGATGAGCATCGCTCTTTGCTATGAAAAACGTAGATTCCCATAGGAGCAAGTGACAACAATTCTTCAGAATTGCCTTAATTTCTAGTGGTTCTGAAGTAAAATACTTGGTTTACTTTATTACTGTATTTTCTAACTGCATGAAAGTGTTTTAATATGCTGGTCCTGCTAAGGCATGATCTGTTAAAAATGAACTGCAATTTCTAAATACTTCCTAATCTAGTTTGCTCAGTTAAGTCGGGCTGTATTTTATATGTACAATCTGAAAATGACACCATCAATTATATGGGAATCTAAGTGTTAGCGGTGTACGTGTTCATAAGCCATAATTGGTAGTGAAAAGTCTGCCTTGAAAAAAAGCCACTGCCACATATTCATTTAATGTTGCCATGGGATCTGATACCTGGTCCAAACAATTGTCTCCTGTCCTATCACACATGCATGGCAGGAGGTGTAATTTTGGGGATCAGATCCAAATCTCACCTTCCTACTTGCCCTTGCAAGGGGAGCCTGGGATCATGATTTGTATGTGTTCTTATAAAAATCATGATACTGGGTTCCCCTGCAAAGGCGAGTCGAAAGCTGGATGCCTGCAAGGCACACTTGTGACACCCAGGGCTGTCTCAGCTGGGTCCAGCAGTTGTCCCCAGGACTGCACTAGGCTAGTTCAAGATGCAGGCATTTAAAGTCCCCAGCAGGGGAAGCCCTTCAGCTCTCCCCTGCACCCTGCCACCAGGGAGCTCATTCCCTGTGCTGGGCCTCACCATGGCAGCTTGGTTTGAGGAGTTAAACTTTGCAGTGGAGGAACCTTTCAGCTCCTCCTGGCCAGGAGCTTGCAGGGCAGCCCTAGGCTACTTTAGCTGGAGATTCAGGGATGTCTACTACTAATTCTAACAATCAGCTGACTGCTAAGAATCTGCACTGGTGTGTTAATATGGCACTGATTCAGTTAAGGCACCATAGAAACCAGTGATGAAAATGTTCTACATGCAGAATATTTTTGTGGCTGGTGTTTCATTTTATTGTGCCTAAAATTGGGCATGCATGCGGTACCCCTACCATTCATAGCGCAGTTAATATCTGAGTTGCGGCATACGTGTAATGTGGGCTCGGGCCTAAGAGTCTTATTCCTTATTTATTAATTAACTTTGTAGTGAGGTGTCAGTACAATGTGTTTGATGTACCAGCAGATGTATTAATGAACTATCTAAGCAGATAAGGATCTAAAGATAAGCCAGGAGCTAGCTTTACCGTCCCCATTTTGTAATATAATGAGCCATCTGATTATTTCTTAGTTGCTCTTCACTAATAAACTTAATGCACATAAGAAATCAACTGTTGGTAAAATTAAAGAATTTATTGTACAGACAAGTCGTGTGAGGAAGAAGCTATCAACTTTCTTGGCATTTTACATGAATTGTTTTTACTTTTGTATGAAGTGATCTCTGTTTTCAGAAGAGGGGAATAAAATCTTACTGCCTAGATGCTGTGAGCTTTATTAGTGGAATTATAATTAACATCAAGATCACTACACTTGTTTTGGAACCAAGTAAGATGCAAGCTGATATGGAAGGACCTAACAAAGCAGTCACCTGATCAGTCCCTCTGATGGGAGTTGAGCAAACTTATTCCATATTTCTTTAGATTTCCAGAATGTGCTTGTAAATTCAAACAAAGGCACAAAAATAGTTGGTGAAATCAACAACAGCTGTTAATAGTATGTAAAAACTTTCCTAACAGTATTTTCACTTGTGCCTAATCCTCTGGTACTAACTATAGTCTACATTTATACATTTTGTTTGAATGCTGGTTTTGTTGCTTCATTAGCTCCCTTTTTCTCTTTCTCCTTTTTTATCCTGCCTTTGCTGCTGCTTTCCATCTTCTGTCCAGCTCCATCTTTCGACAACTCCCTGTATAGCACTCCACTTCCTGAATACTCCAGTTGCCAGCCTCCTTCAGCACCTCCTCCATCATATGCAAAAGCAGTCTCAGCAACAATATCAGATTCCACTCCGGATTATGCTGTAGTGACTTCTGCACCAGTGACTTCCGCTCCCCCTACACCACCACTAAGGCACTCTGCATCACGTTTTGCTACATCTTTAGGCTCAGCCTTCCACCCAGTTCTTCCCCATTATGCTACAGTTCCTCGTCCTCTGAACAAAAGTTCTCGACCACCTTCTCCTGTGAATGTTCCAAGTTCTTTGCCCCCAAATACAAAGCCTGTTGCCTGGTCTGCCCCCAGTTTTGCACCTCTCCCCCCATCTCCTCCAGTCATGATTAGCAGTCCACCAGGCAAGGCTACTGGTCCGAGACCTGTTCTCCCAATTCCTGCTTCTAGTCCATTGTCCCAAATGCCTCCATCCCCTACTGCTCCCAATGGGCTTCCTGAATGCATAGCTTATCCAGCTCCTTCACCTTCTACCTCAGGTCCAACTCCCCCACCCCCACCTCCACCACTGCCTTCCTTTCCACCTCTCTCACTCTCTGGACCTCAAGCTTCTCCTTCTCCAAGTTCCCCTAATGCTTCAACTCCCTCATCCAAGCCTAGTGTTCTCCCTTCTCCCTCTGCAGCTACCCCTGCCTCTGTTGAGAACTCTCTAAACTCTGTGCTGGGAGACTCCTCTGCTTCTGAGCCAGTCTTGCAGGCAGCCTCTCAGCCGATTGAACCTCCGACCCAGCAGGGTAAGGCTTTCTGTTATTGCTACTAATGAACTAAACAGATGTGGATTCTAAAATAATTTGCATCAAAAGCCCCTTAGTTGCCTTAAAAATATTTATTTATTAGGTTTATATCCCGCCCTGTGCAAAAAAACCTTGAAACACTTTGAAAGTTGCAGTGATCTTAATACCACCGTAGAATCAAGTGCACAAGTAGGGGACATTAAAAAGTTTAATAGAGAAAAATGTGGGGGTTACATATTCTGTGTGAGACCATAACATGTCCAGGATCTTTGGATCTCATGCTTCAAGAAAAATTTAAGTGAGATTCTTATTTGATGAATTCTGCATCATTTGTTTATTTAGAACTTCATAATACTAATTCAGTAGTAATTAGCTCTTTAATTAGAGCATAAATGAAGGAACAAATATTGCAGTTTTGAACCAACTTTAGTGAAAGGTAGTGTTAATTATCAAGTGATGCTTATAATGTAGTTCAAGTTCAATGCAACTTTTGTTTGAAGTCAAACTGTTAGAGATCTGTTAGATTTGTTGATGATCCAACAGTCCATAAGCCATTTATTAAGACTTGCCTATAGCAATCGGGATAGAAGGCTGAGTTTTTAAACCATTAAGTTGCACTTTCATTTGCATTTGCCATTTTGTGGTACTGTAATCCCCTGTTTTGCATATGTGTTTGTATTTATATGGTGCTCTTCAAAATACAGGCATACTGCATATGAATCTGAATTGCATAATTAGTCATGTAAATTTTTCTTTCACAAAATGAAAACTTATCTCCCTTAAGTTCTGTCTTACCAGAATAACAAGCTGCTAACTCACTAACATTTGTTTATATTAAACTATTTGCATTTTGAGTCCCAAAATGTTTCATGTCAGATTAAATTGTTTAGAGACTAGAGTTGAAAATGCTTTCACTTCTAAACATTTTTTAAGTGCTGGAGAGTAGGAGTATCTGGTTCTGGCATTGCATTATAAACTCAATTTAAAGCCATTCTGGGTTTCCAGGTAAATTATTATTTTTTTCTTATTAATTACCATGCTTACGATGCTTATTTGCTTGCTGTGAAAATTCTGCTCTGTTCTCTATCTTACCATAGGAATCTTCCAGTTTATGATACAGACTGATTAGTGTTATCATATTCTAAGTAATCGCAGCAGCTATTTGACCTCTTCTGAAGCATTTTTATACTGTATCCTACCCTCTAATGGGTTTACAAAGTTTTTCCTTCTGAAGAAGATTATTTTCATGGGTAAAGACCAAACTATTTTCTAATGAATTTGAGAAGACTACATGGTATACAAGAAAAGTCCTCATTTCAATAAAAATAAAGTCCCTACTCTACATTCTTTTTCTTTTCTTTTGAATAGGTGTTATCCAAGGACCACCTGCACCTCCACCCCCACCCCCACTGCCACCTGGCCCAATCCAGTCTTCAGTAGCAGTCCCACCTCCTCCTGGTCCTCCACCACCACCACCACCTCTTCCACCCTCAGGGCCGCCACCACCACCGCCACCTCCTCCCCTTCCCAGCCAAGTTCCTCCTCCTGCTCCTCCTCCACCTCCTGCTCCTCCTCTCCCTGCCTCTGGATTTTCTATGGGATATATGTCTGAAGACAATCGCCCTTTAACTGGACTAGCAGCTGCACTGGCTGGAGCCAAACTTAGGAAAGTGTCACGGGTAAATGTAATTCTGCATTTTACTTTTCTGACTTCTGCTTTGAAAAACTATAGGTAGCTTTGGAATAATTTCTAGTTTCCATTTAGTACACTGAATAGCAGAAATAGGGCTATCCAAAAGGTAACCTGGCTGATTAAAGCAGTGTTGTAAGGACTTATTCACAGCAGATTCATTTATCCCTATTTGATTTTTGTAGCTTCTAAAATCAGTTCTCTTGCATTAATGTAAAACAATACATTTTATAAACTAATTTAGACTTGCAACATTATTTTGTGTATTGTCATAAAGGGTGAAGAATCTTCTGGTTCGAGTGGAGGAACAAGCTCTGCTTTATCTAAAACGGATAGCAGTCGTGGAAATGGGCCACTTCCCTTAGGGGGGAGTGGATTAATGGAAGAAATGAGTGCCCTGCTGGCCAGGAGGTAAGCAGATCATTTTATTCCTAAGCAACTGTAACCAGCAGAATGTTTTCACTGTTACCTTAAAGAGATTACATCAACATAAGAAGCAAATCTGTCTGAAACTCTTGTACCTGCTATTAACATCAATTTGTAACTTGGATAAATATGTCAGTTAGAGATTTGTTTCCTCTGAGCTTTTGATGGTAATTTATAAATAGGTTCACTCATATAAATGAGGTAGGTTGTTTCTTCTGCATTGGTCTTCCATTTAGTAACGTGGGATAAAAATCGCATTTTGGATAGGAAAATGTGATTGCAAAACCAACATTTGGCAAGAAGATTCTGAGGAGAGAAGTAGCTGTGTTAATCTATCCTGCCTTCTTCCTGATTTCAGACTTGCACCTTCTAAAATCAGAGCTTCATAAACTTTTGCAAGCAGCAGCTTCATCAGATGCTGAGAAAATTCTGTGAAAAGTGCCTCTTTATCACTGGTTTTTACTCCTTTTAAATTGATATTGCTTTCAGCTTTCAGGTATCACTAAACAAATATTTGCCATCTTTTAGCTCTAGCATTGAAAACTTTAGCCATCTACTAATTTGTATCTTTTCATTGTAGGAGAAGAATTGCAGAAAAGGGATCAACAGAACCAGAACAAAAGGAGGATAAAATTGTAAGTTGACAAATGATTATCTGCTGTGAATTATTCAATACTAGATGTACAGTTAATTTCACCATTAAAATGGCTTAAGGGCCATTTATAGTTTAGTTTAATATGAATCATAACACCCCTTTTTCAGAAGATTTCAGTATAATAAGGTTGTTACATATTTAAATTTGGTACTTACAAATTGCTTGTGTAGTTTTTAGAAAAGTCATGTGAATAGAGCCAATAACTTCCCATTAAAAAAATTACAGCTATTTCATTATCTGAGTTCAGTTAAACAGCTGTACATGATTCTGACCAGCATAATTAACTTTCTAAGACTTTCTTTTTCTTCTTTAATCAGGAAGAATCAGAACCATCAACATCAAAAGCTTCTTCAACGAGCACACCTGGTAAGTAATGTAGATTTGTGTTGTGAATGGTATACCCTCTGTAAATCCTCTCTAAATGTTCATCCTTAAATTGTTTCAAACTGAATTGATATGGTATCAGACTTTTTAATCCTGACTATTTCTCCTCTCAGGGGAAAGAATAAAAATATCTTCGCATGTCCAATCATTTTAAATAAATCTCTGTTGGTATATTGATATAATTTATCCAAAGATTGGTTTATCCCTGGTTATCATCCTTGACAGTGATCTTTCCTTGTATTATTGTATGCAAGTCAATTGATAATTTTATTAAAAAGATCTTATGCTGTAGGTGAGACATGAAAGGTTACTTAATTTGAACAAAGTGTGGGTGAGCAAAGTCGTACATTTTTAACAGATCCACCTGTCTGGCATTTAGATGGACAAAACCAAATATAAAATTTCACGCAAGTTATACACTGAAAATATTCCAATTGTATCCAGTCTTTTAAAAAAAATAGCAAGGACTGATGGCATTATATTTGACACTTACTCCCAATAACTGAATTAGAACTCATTCATATTCCATATCAGACCATCATGTGTTGCATTGTAGAACAATTTGTCTACCAAGTTTAGTAAAAGAAAAAATGTCTCAAGTGAAACGCAATTAATCTTATTCTGAGCCAGGATGGAGTAGTTTTAAGTGTGTAAGGAAAGGGAGGCAGCTGGCAGGGAACATAAGAAAAATTGTTTGATAGCCCTTTTCTCTAATCTTTCCATTTGAAGGTAGTACCCAGGAGGAAGAAAACAAGACAGTCGTGGTCAGACTTAAAATGTTTGCAGATATGCAGTAACTGCAATAGGCTTATGCGCAGTGAAATGTTTTTATATGCTGCATTTAATTATAAATGGTTCATTCTTCCTGTCACTTGACAAAGACTTCAGCAATCATTTCAGCTGGAAGACAGAAGTTCACCACACAGTTCATTATCATGAGCATTGTGTGTCTTCAGATTGCTGCAGGTGACTCACAGTAGGAATCCAAATCTTGCTGGGGAGAATTCCAAATAAAACTGAAAACACAATTCAGTATAATGGTCACAGAGCTTGATCAAGTATGAGGGCAGTTCCCCACTTAAGTCTGAACAAAGAAGTGGTTCTGGAGTAGGCCTCATCTGAGATATAGCATCCTGTTGTACAGGATACTGGACAAAGACAGAAACAGGCCTTACCCTAAATTGTTTTATCTAAATAGGCAAAAACAGATAAGAGGCACAAAAGGGAAATAGAGACACAAGTGCAGTGACTTGCTCAGCATCATACAGAAAGTCCATGGCAGAGCTAAGAGTATATAAACCAAACCTGTCTTCCAGTGCGCTACCTACTGTACCATGATGATTTTACTTGTACTTGTTCAGCTAACAAGCTAAAGCAGTATTCTTTTTCAGTAGTTTTAGGTCTCACTTTACATTCATTTACAAGGCAAAACGATAAACTGTTCTTAATATTAAATGTATATGGTAATTTCACTAAAAAGAATAAAAATTACACTGTGAAGTAAAATGCATATTTTGTTTGGTAAGAAAAATTAGTCCAGTCTTCTTGGAATCCTCTAGGTCTGCTGAAACTGTTTTTAGCAGTGTTTGTAAAACAGGGTGGTGTGACTTCCAAGTCCAGGGGCCACATGCCATGAGGGCCACAGACCCAGAGACTATACATACTGCATTGGTGGATGAGCAGACCCTCATCCTCTGCACCTTTTAGGCTGGAGAGTGCACAGTGTGGGTAGGGTATGGGCAGGACCCTGTGGGCTTCATGCTGCCCACAGTTCACCAACTGGACAGCTCCACTGTAAGGCATGTCTGCTGCTTGAAGCAGAACCCAGCTAACTTGAAAGCTCTAATATTGTTCATTTTACCTGTTAGAAAAAATTTTAAAACTTTTATCTTTTCATAAGTATTTTATTTTTTCACTTTAACTAAAGATTATAAGTATCTTGGGGCAGCCCCTCTGTCCCGTCCCGTCCCGTCCCCTCCCCCGCCTCTCTCTTTAGTGTTTATGTAACAATCCGTGATTGAGTCTCAATACAATAACAGTTATCATGATAAAAATGATGAGAGTATGGCAGATAGTAGCTTTCATGTTGAAGAACTAGCTAATTGCCTGTCAAGAGTGACGGGGGGAGCAAGTGGGGAGGGAGCCCCAGCAGCCCTCCCCCTCCCCCCCATTTGTGCCTGCTCCCCCTTCCCTCCTGCAGCGGCCGAGGGAAGGGAGGAGCAGGCCTGGGCCCAAGGGTGGGGAGAAGCCAGGGCGCTGTGACGGGCAAGCAGTGGACCCAGGCTGACCTGGTGACAGTGTGGGGATGGGAAGAGCGGGCTCAAGGTTGATGTGGTGGAGCAGGGGTTGGGGTGGGGAGTGGGCCTGGGTCCAATGAGGGGAGGAAGCTTGCTCCTCCCCTCCCCCCATAACTGCTGGGCTGGGCTGGGCTGGGCCAGACTAGGCCATGCCCGCTGTCCTCCCCACACTGCTGCGGCAGGCCGGCTTTTCCCCTGCTCAGGCTTGCTTCCCCCCCTTTCCCCCCAACGTTGGGCCTGGGCCACTCCCCCCACATTGCCTGCAGGGAGCAGGGCACTCTGTTTCTTCCACTCTTCTGCTTCCAGGGAGCAGAGCTTCCCCCCCCCACTCCATCCTGTGTCTCCACCATCATGGCGATGGGCTGCCTTCTGTCAAAATGCTTCTTCACGCTCTGATTGACTGTCATTCAGTCACAGCGTGAATAAAACTTTACATACAGATGGACAGATTTAGGCTTTTATAATATTAGAGTTAGTGCAGAGTGGTAAAGTTCCTAACTAACTTACTCGCATCTACTTGAAATTACTTCAGATGCATTGTTAAGGCAATGTAATGTAATGGGTGTGTTGTTTAACAATTTCATTTTAATTATTTCTTAAAGAACTAACAAGAAAGCCTTGGGAAAGAACAAATACAGTGAATGGAAGCAAGTCACCTGTTATTTCCAGGTATCCTGCTTTTTATACCAGTACTTATCTTTTTCACATGTATGTCATTGTCATTACTCATGCTGCTTAAAGTGATTGGAATAAAATTGCAAAAGCCCATCTGAATATTCTACAGTATCTGAAACTTTTGTTTTAGTAATTTTATGGGGTTAGAAGTGTAACTTTGTTATTTGATAAAATTTAAGCTTTGATAATAAGGTTTGGGGAAGAGTGACAAATGAGGTTTTGATACTAAATACAATAGAAAGCAAAATAGAATCTTTTTAACAGCTTTCAGAGTATAACTGTATGAATTGCAGTATAATTTTGGTTATCAAAACTTTTAATTTTCCTTCTAAAGAATCCTTAAATGCTAGTTAACCTCCTGACCTCAGGCAGATTAAAGAGACTGTTCGTGCACAGAAGATGAATCTATCTGACAGATTAGTCAGTCTTATTGTGCTAGTTGAAATATAGCTACCTCACTAAATATATGAACTTGATTAAATCTGATTCCGAAGGGAGCCTTGAGCAATTCTTTGGGTCAACCCCATCGTTGGTGTCAGCTTAAAACGTACAGGCCTTTCAATATGTGACTGCATTGTTGCCTGTATGCCAGTTGAAACATCACAGGCTAGTTGGATGATATGACAGAAATGGCTGCAATAGTCATTCTACACTTTGGGACAAATTATTTAATGGATGTTCCTCTGAGTGTCTAAAATGCATACACTTGGCCGCTGGGGGAGGAAAGGAATTGTTCATTTCAGTGTTCCTCATAAAGCATTCGATAAGAATTTGCCATGAGTTAATCAAAGGAGAGACTTTTTTCTTTGTTAGTCTCTTAAGTGTCTTAAGATAATTTGCAGAATTCCAAGATAGACCTGAGGGAGACTGTTCTTTCAAATAAGTATTTTGCACTAGAATTCTCAAGGATAGAAAAAAGGCTAATAGAAGCAGCTGAAATAAGGTCTGATAACCAAATAGAAGGAAAGAATTATTACTTAGTTGAATGTCCCATTGGTATCACTGGCAAAACATTCTGACATCTGGCAACTAAAATGAAGGTAGTGCCTAAGGGCCAGTCAGCCTTCTGGCACCTTTTTCTTATTTTCAAAAACCAGGCAGGCTCAAGCAGTTGGTGACTTCTTCAATCTTGAGACGGCCTCTTCGCTTTGTTTTCTCTCACTGCTAATGCAAGCAATCATTGAGATTTAGTGTTCTGTGTTTGATAGCCAATGACATAGAACTCTTCAGGGACAGATTTCCACTCCTGAAACAATTGTCAGAGGAAAAGTAGAAGGGTCAAAAATGGGGTTATTTCCATTGGTGTTTTTTTCCTCTGCTGTTTTGTTAATACCGTATCTTGTATGAACCAGGTTTAACCTTGTGGTCTGTGCACAGAATCTGAACTTGGTTTTAAATGTTTGTTCTACCTGTCTCTATGGCCATGACTCCCATACGCTGCCTTCTTTTTTTTTTTTTAAAACAGCATTTATCATTGTGATTGTTTCAGGTAGTTGGGCTGTAGAACTGTCATTTCTTATGAACAGCTTATGACCTGCATGAGTGAAGCTGTTCTCAGAACAGTCCTGTGAGTTATTTGCAAGTCAGGACTTGGATTTCACATCATTAAAATGCTTCATCAAGATTTTTGCGCATCTTCTACAACATCTAACAAGAGGTCTTAACATAGTTTGGATTGTCCATAGCCTTTTAGTTATATTTATGAAGGATTCATCTATTAATACAAGAATTTTTTATTTCTAGCCTGGAAAAGTATTGACAAAGTTTATTTTCCAGTGTCACCATAACTAAGTGAAGAAGGTCTTTCACTGTTTCTTTTATTTAAAGCCTCAAACCCATATCACCATTTAAGAAGTGTCATCTAAATGTCCTTGAATACATTTAAATTGTTTTAGGTTTGACGCATCTGCCTCAGCAAGTAATTTATGCTGGTAATTGTCTTTATGTAGGCTTTGCTCTCCAGAATCAGTCATTGAACACTATTGCATAAAGCACATTTGGTCAGTTGGTTTAATGCTTAGCCATCAAATCTCATTTTTCAGGGAAGAAAATTCTCCTTGAGCTGATATTTGTCTCCAGCCTATGCAAAGAGGGCATGGGTCACATAGGAGGATTGGTGGAATGTTTGAAAAAATAGAATTTTCTATCTTTGGTATCCAGGGAATTAGTATTCATGGTAAATATATATAAAACACCTACTGTCTTATTTAAAATTAAGCTTCTCTTATTTAGGTCTGTGCTTCTAAATTACTTAAACATCTTTCATTTTATAGTCCCTGATTTATCTGATACAGTAATTTTCTGAAAGCAGTCAGTTGCATTTTTAATCTGATTTATAGTGTATATAGCATAGCTCTATTATATAGCTTGTTAAGTTAGTGTTTTTCCCCCTTCATAGACGGGAATCTCCATGGAAAAATCTGATTGTTTCTGAAAACAGGTCCTATGATTCGTTAAACAGGTATCATCCTGTTAGGATTTGTGGTTTGGGGTGATTTTGGTTTTGCTTTCATAACCAACTTTGATTGTTACATGGTTGAGCTTTTTCTACATAGATTGGTAGTCACCATAGACATATGTGATGTGTGGACTTTCTCTCGCCCACTGATGCCTCAATTTACATTTCAGTACTGGCTTTCTTGCATGCATACCAGCCTCTGGCTTCTTTACTATTCATTTCACGAATGTCATGTGCCCCCAGAGGCTGCAGGGGCACAGTGGACTCCTGCAGACGCCAGTGGCAGCGTGGTGGCAGTAAGTGGGGAGCTCCTGCAGGTGGCCACAGCCAGCGCTGTAGGTGGTAGGGGGCCTGGTGCTGCTGGTAGCATCAGCGGTAGCCAGCTACAGTTGTGGGCTGCCCTCAGGTACTGCTGGTGGTATCTATTTGCAGGGGGTGCACTTGCACCTATGTGCCCTCCCTGTGCATCTCCAATGATTCATTCCATCCAGGAAGATGCACCAATTGCAGATGCTTCCTCAGCCTGACAAAGGGTTTTTAAACCTGAAAATCTGCTAAGATCTATTTCTCCAACTATTCATTTGGTCAGTCTGGTATCTTTTATTAGATCCAAAGAACCTTGTCTGCCTGTGTCCTTAGACCAACATGGCTACAACTTACACCCCTTAATACACACAGGTGATATGAATTTTGCTTTCAAAACCTTGAGGTGCACTTTCACAAACACCCCTACACCTATCTCCTTGAAACTTGGCAGGTTTCATGCCCTCAGAAGGGGCTACCATCCCTGCTGCTTTCATCTGAATCTGTAAAAAAAAAAAAAAAAAAAAAAAAAAAAAAAGTTAAGTATTTTAGTGATTCTCCATTATAGTCTAGGGCTGAATCTACAAATCAATGCTGAATCTGAATTGGTCAGATCAAATTGAGACAGTGACTCGAATTGGTGTCCCTTTAAATCAGAATCCAAATTGAATACTTGCTGCTTCGCACAGGCCTAGCATCTGTTATCCAGAGCATTAGTTTGACAGTTCATAAATCACCCAGTGTTCAGATATTCTTTAAAGAGCCACACATGATTTTTGGACAAATTAATTAGATAAGATGCTGGCTGTTGGTATCTTCAAATGAAAGAGTGGTATTATGCTGTAGAAAATTGCTAATGCAAAGTTTTCAACTTTTGGCATGTCTTTTGCAAAAAAAATGTGTACTGTGGTGACTATCTGATCTCTTGTATAAAAAGTTCTGCCACTATATTATTATCTTGGGTGGTGGTATTTTGCATGTTAGCATGAGTAAAATCTTTATCTTGCATGTGTAAATCACATTTTCTTGCATTTCAAAGGTGGCTTTTTGATCTAGTAGGTAATGAACCAGTAATGACCTCAGGGCACAAAGTTTGGGTGTCTTTTTGGCTACATTTTCAATGACTGGTAGTTTCTCATAGCAGTTTCAGTAGCCTGTTATCCTTGTAAGTGTGGAAGATAACAGAATCAAATAATTAAAGGGAAACTGTTGTTTGAAATTTAACAAAAAATTATCAAACTTGGAAGGAAATTAGAGTTCCTAGATCAGGGTGTGCAAAATAGCGGACTCAGCCAGTACCTGGACTCCATTTCCCAGCAACCCTTGCCTATGCTGCTGCAACTATTTTCCATGGAGACCCCAGAAGTTGCAGGGCTGTGATGGCTCAGGGCCCAGTTTCCATGGAGACCGCTTCAGCAGTGCTGGCAGGGCAAGTGGCTGGGTGGGGAGTTGCTCCAGCCAGGGCCATGATCTTGTGGTGGTAACAGTGTGGCCCAGAGCTGAGACAGAGCCACAATCTGCCACCTGCACACCCCTGCCTGGGGTGTGTGGACAACAGACTGCAGTTCTGCCCTGGCTCCAGCCTGTACTGTCAGTGCTGCAAATTCCAACCCTGGCCTTGGAGGAGCTCCCAGCTTCATGCCCTGCCAGCGCTGCTTGGGCCAGTCTCCATGGAAACCATGGCCCTGCACTCATAGCCTTCCTGCTCCTGGGGTCTCCATGGAAACAGGCTGCAGTTAAGTGGGATGGGGCTGCTGGGAAATGGAGTCTGCTGCACGCTTCGTCTGCCCACAGGCTGGATTTTGCCTGCTCTGTCCTAGATTTTGTTGGATAAACAAGCTTTCGTGCAATTAACCCAGACATCCGTGAAAGAATGCACTCTTCACATTGAGAATTTTCCTTATGCAGTTCTCAGGCCGATAATTACAGTGTTGGTGGGAGGTGACAGAATTTGGCTAAAGGAGCAAAAATAATGTGATTATTAATAATGTTGGTGTTTCTTACAGTTCTAAACCAAAAGGACTGATAAGTTCTTGTTTTGTAAAAGCTACATTATTCCATTAATGTATGTTCCTGTCTTTATTCATCAGTAGTTGGGAAGCATGTTATTGGTCTCTGACTGGAAAAATTGCAGTGGCTCTTTCCAAGGAGAGGTGTTAGTCATAAAACAAGGCACTGTATGTGACAGCAGTGGAAATGCTCAGACTGAATATGGCATATGGATGGAGAAGGGAGTGTATATAATTCTTATTGTATGGAAAATTACCCTTTTAAAAATAAATACTTGTATTAATTTCTAGCTTTCCAAGATGCACATTCTGCTGCCAGATTCTGCGTTCTCTTTCAACATTTTCAGATGTATGATAAAGCAACAATTGTTGGCAAGTTAATTTTCTAACTTTAAAAGGATTCTCTCATGCTATAGTAGAGCTCTACATCTAAAGATTACAACACACTTATAATTGGCTTATCATAGCAGTAACATGTACTATGTAGCTTTGCAGGTACAAGATAATCTATATTTTTCAGCTATTTTATAGTTACTTAATTTATCTTATTTTCTAGCATTTCATTGGCTCCCATTGTTCTTAAATGTATAGTCCACCTTTAATTTTAATGTGGTCAGCTTCATATAGTTTGAGAGATTCCACTTTTGAATGAACAGCCAAACAAAACTAATAAAATTTGGCTGCCACGGTCTGCTTCGAGGTTTTTGCTTTTGAGAAAAGGTGAAGAAATTCTAGTATTTTGGTTTAATGCGTCTCTTCACAGGGACTGCAGTCTCATGAATGTGTATTTTGGGTAGGAATGAGTATTCAAATAAAGCAAATAAATTACCTAAATAAATTAGGTATTTAAACATCTCAACCATATGTTCCACATTTTTTAACCTTTCAGCATAATTTTATGTACGAGATATCACAAGAAAAATCCAAGTTTTGCCTAAGAATACAGAAGTTGGAATAGCTTCTGTAATATCAAATGTTCTGTTCAGAATGAATATGCAGCCCATTCCACCTCAATAGGTGATATTTTAATTTTTCCCCTCTTGGGTTAGATTTTTTTTTTAGTCGGCTTTCTGTCAATTTATGGTAATACCTAAAGGTAAATAGAACATAAAGCGTGATGTCCTAGATACTGGGCAAATGTTGTGTGATAAGTAGTCCATATCCCAGAAAAAACTTCCCATGATGCTTTGCTTTTTTTTTTTTTTTTTTTGAGGGTAAATACCACTTGTTTAGGTTTGCTTAAATAGAAAGTAAATGCAAAGGCAAAAAAGGCAGAAAGCTGGGCATTCGGGGGAGGGAGATATAAGGTATACTTGCTTCTATTTTATAAATCAATTTTTAATGCCACCCAAATGTTCTGGTTTGAACTGCTGAACCTGATAGGTGAACTGAGATATATCCTGTCCCATGAAGGAAATCAAATTGTTGTTGGACCTTCCTAGTCTGTGGCTCAGACATCCTCGATTAAAGTAAATTTAGGCCATTCCTTAGGATGACAAAAATAAGAGAAACAAAATGCTGCTTATGTTTGCTACTAAATGTAGCACAGCATGGAGTTGTTTTATACCTTAAAGCAGGGAAGGGCAATTATTTTGGGTGAAGGACTGCTTACTGAGTTTTGGCAAGCCATTGAGGGCTACTTGACAGGCGGCTGGGAGCAGATAAATATCACTTTTCTAAATTTTTTAGGGGCCCTGCAGGCCAGATAGAATGGCTTGGTGGGCCGCATATAGCCTGCGAGCTGCATTTTCCCCATCCCTGCCTTAAAGACTAACTTAATCAGAGATATATAGTGTAAGTTTTCATGAGCCTGAGCTCACTTCATCAGCTGTCGTGAAAGGACATGTACAGAGCACTGTATAAAATGGAAAAAGTGATTTGAATTTGAAAGACAGGAGGGGAAAGTAGGGGACAGTGCTGAAAGAGGCAAACGAGCAATAAACTCCCTAGGGACAAAGGAGTCACACAAGCTCTGCCTTCTTTCCCCTGATATATCTAAGGTGGTTCAGCAACATGATCATGTGGACACGTGGGAACGAATCTTAAGGAGAAATTTCACCAGGACTTTAACAACTGATAGGGTGAAAGTGGTAGACTTTAGGAAACTGATTTCAGTGAACTCGGGCGTTTAGTCAGGGACGCGCTGCAGAGTAAGAGTTTTGAAGAGATGGGAGCCCAGGAAGGGTGGCTGTGCCTTAAGGAAATGATCCTTCAGGCACAGAGGGAGATGATCCCGATGCAGGGGAAAAAAGGGGGAAAGGGGCCAAGAGGCTTCCTTGGCTGACCAGAGAAATCCAGAGCAGCCTATGGGCAAAAAGGGGGGCATATAAAAAGTGGAAACGGGGAGAGGTTACTAAAGAGGAGTATACCTCCTCTGCTTGCGCTTGTAGGGAGGCAGTCAGACAGGCCAAAGCTACCATGGAGCTAAGGATGGCATCCCTAGTTAAGGATAACAAAAAAATGGTTTTTTTGGATATATAGGGAGTAAAAGGAAAACCCAGGGTGGAATAGGACCTCTACAAAATGGGCAGAAGCAATTGGTGACGGACAGGGGGGACAAGGCTGAACTCCTCAATGAGTTCTTTGCCTCAGTGTTCCCAAGCAAGGGGCAAGACAAGGCTCTCACTGGGATTGTAGAGATGCAGCAGCAGGGTGCCAGACTACCAAGCCTAGACCCTGAGATGGTGCAGAGGCACTTGGAGGAACTGGGTGCCTTTAAGTTGGCAGGCCTGGATGAGCTCCATCCAAGGGTACTGAAGGCACTGGCTGACATCGTTGCACAGCCACTGGCAGGAATATTTGAACACTTATGGCACATGGGCCAGGTTCTGGAGGACTGGAAAAGGGCCAATGTGGTCCCCATTTTCAAGAAGGGGAGGAAGGAGGACCCAGGCAACTATCGGCCAGTCAGTCTTACCTCCATCCTAGGCAAAGTCTTTGAAAAAATTATCAAGGCTCACATTTGCGAGAGCCCGGCAGGAAAAATTATGCTGAGGGGAAACCAGCACAGGTTCGT
>JAGPOW010003648.1:60181835-60214021 GCA_030014935.1 Caiman crocodilus
TCCATCCTAGGCAAAGTCTTTGAAAAAATTATCAAGGCTCACATTTGCGAGAGCCCGGCAGGAAAAATTATGCTGAGGGGAAACCAGCACAGGTTCGTAACAGGTAGATCGTGCCTGACTAATCTTTTTATGGCCAGGTTACTAAATACCTGGACGCAGGAGTAGGGGTTGACGCTGTTTACTTAGACTTCAGGAAGGCGTTTGATACGGTATCCCGCAACATACTGGTGAACAAATTAAGAGGATGTGACTTGGATGACTGCACAGTCCCGTGGGTGGCAAATTGGCTAGAGGGTTGTACCCAGAGAGTTGTAGTGGATGGGTTGGTATTGACCTGGAAGGGTGTGGGCAGTGGGGTCCCGCAGGGCTCGGTCCTTGGACCGATACTCTTCAATGTCGTCTTCATCAGCGACTTGGACGAGGGAGTGAAGCATACTGTGTCCAAGTTTGCAGATGACACAAAACTGTGGGGAGAAGAGGACACACCGGAGGACAGGGAACAACTACAAGCAGACCTGGACAGGTTGGACATATGGGCAGAAAACAACAGACTGCAGTTCAATAAGGAGAAATGCAAAGTGCTGCACCTAGGGAGGAAAAATGTCCAGCATACCTACTGCTTAGGAAATGACCTGCTTGGAGGCACAGAAGCGGAAAGGGATCTAGGACTCCAAGATGTACATGAGTCATCAGTGTGACAAAGCCATCAGAAAAGCTAATGGTGCTTTAACATGCATCAGCAGATGCGTGATGAACAGAACCAGGAGGTGATACTTTCCCTCTATCGGGTGCTGGTCAGACCGCAGTTGGAATACTGTGTGCAGTTTTGGGTGCTACACTTCAAGAGGGATGTGGATAACCTGAAGAGGGTCCAGTGAAAGGCCACTTGTATGGTTAAGGGCTTGCAGGCCAAGCCCTATGAGGAGAGACTAGGGCACCTAGACCTCTTCAGCCTCCGCAAGAGAAGGTTGAGAGGTGACCTTGTGGTTGCCTGTAAGTTCATGGGGGCACAGAAGGGAATTGGTGAAGCTTTACTCATGAAGGCGCCCCTGGGGGTTACAAGAAATAATGGCCATAAGCTAGCAGAGAACAGATCTAGACTGGACATTAGGAAGAACTTCTTCACAGTTAGAGTGGCCAAAGTCTGGAATGGGCTCCTGAGGGAGGTGGTGCTCTCCCCTACCCTGGGGGTCTTTAAGAGGAAGTTAGATAGGCATCTAGCTGGGGTCATCTAAACCCAGCACTCTTTCCTGCCTATCCAGGGGGTCAGACTCTGATCTATTGAGGTCCCTTCTGACACTAGCATCTCTGAATCTATGAAACTTCCACCTTTCCATCAGACTAATTCTGGAGTACTCCTGTAATGGAGTATAGGTTTTCTTGTGATAGTTTTGTGTTAACTATGTTCACGTTATATTGTACGACTCAGTTGACCTGATTAGCATGTACACAGAGAATGAGAGTTAAGTGTTTGGGCTGGCACTGTGCAGAATGAAAACAGGTGGACCTTTAGCATCCATTTTGAATGGCTGAAGCTTTGAATGGCTTTGACATGTCAACAAAGGTGAGATGCCCAACATACAAGAGGTGTCCAGAACAGAGAGATGACAATGGGAGAGCAGGCTGGAAGCAAGCACCCTGGCAGGTCCTGTGGAGAAGTTAGGTGACTGAAGCAAGTGGAGAATCTCTCAGGATATTCAGGTTAGATTGAGGATGAAGGGATGAGGGGGCAGATAATCCTACTCATATGGCTTTTTCCCCTGTCCTGAAGAGACAGTCTGTTGTGCTGCCTGGGAACTGTGGATTGTTCTGGGTCATCCCAAGAAGAGGTAAAATCCTTCTCTCGGGCACGGAACTGGATGATCACTCCTGCAGTCAGCACCACTGAGAACCAGGGAAGGCTGAGAGACTGGAAGGCCAGGGTCTCACAGCGGGAAGGAGCTCAGGCTCTCCCCTTGCCCTAGAAGTCAAGCCTGGGCCATCTTCAAGGGGTGCTCTCAGAGACCAGACAAGACTCTAAGCAGTCCTGAGTAAACATTCCTGGAGGGCACTCCGTAAAAAAATCTACCCAACAAATTCATTTTGTGGGTACTGTGGTGAAGGTTTGCAGTGGCCATGTTGCTGCCACATTGCATCAGAAACCAATCACCATGCTACCTTCATGACACCAGTTTTCATCCTAAACCCAGCACTAGATCCATCATCTTACAGCAGAGCTCTGGACTGGGATGCACAATTTAAGGATCTGGAGCAGGGTTTCCTACAATTTTTTAATACAATTCCCAAACTACCTGTCAAAATTAATGAAACCAGACTCAGACCTCACTCCATCCTGCTACAATACCAACTCTGGGAGAAGGACAACAAAATCCCTCTGGCTGTAATCTACAGCCCCTAGCTTGCATACTTTGGGCATATCATTAATGACCTCCAACTCTTCCTGCAAAAGGACAGCCATTTCAGGTTAACCATGGGGGACAACCCTAGTCCTGGCTTACGGATTGCTCCCTAACCTCAATTAGTATCTCTCAAACAACAGGCTACCTCTTATTCTCAAGCCGGCACAAAGCCTTGCAACAAACCCATATGTGCCTCCTAGGGATAATAACATCCAAGGTTCATTCACCTATAATTCTACCAGTACCATGCACACCTTCACTTGTTTACAGTGCCTCTCTGCTGTTTATACTGAACAAACTTCCTGGGTGTTCTATTGCTGACCTCAGAGTAGTTGTTCTTAAAACAGCAAAACTTTAAAAACTAACTTGAACAGGACATTGCAAAGAAAAGAAATCCAGAGATCAGACTATGTTCAGTGTGGTCTAAACAGGGATTATAGATTCATATTCTGTTACCTGGTTTATCTTATTCAAATAAGCAATACATCCACAGGGACAGAAGGGGTCAGAAAATCTCAGTACTGCACCTGTCTCTCCTCCTTCCTTTCCTATCTTTTGTATTCAAATCACTCACTCCATTTTATACACTGATCTCACAGCATCTGGTGAAGTGAGCACAGGCTCATGGAAGCTTGCACCATATAGCTCTGTTTTAGTTAGTTTATAAGGTGCATGTTCCCTGCAGTCGGCCTCACTTCAGGTAAACAGCACTACCTACCTCTCACAGCATGACAGAGGTACAGAGCCTGCTGTCTTCTAGCCAGGTAGGAAGACTCTTTAAAGTAGTATGCCAGATTAATTCTAATGTAAGGAAATGACATTTTAAAATTGGTGGTGGGGGTGTGGGTGTGTGCACGTGTGCTTGCATAAATTTGAAGCCTAACCAGGGTTGGTGGAGAAGGTAGTATGTATTAAAAGGCAGGATTTTAAAAGTAATTACTGCATGAAAATGCATAAACTGTTAGCAGCACAGGGTAAACTTGCATGGAAATCTGGAATTTCTGGTTAGGTGACTATAGTTTTAACATTCAAAAGACAAATGAGGCATTGGAAAAGACTTCTGGTAGCAACCAGGAGAGAAGAGGGGAGGAGATGGTTGTTCAAGGCACTCTCCTACCTCCCAAGGCTCATCTCTAGAGCTTCCTGAAGTGACTGTTCTACATGAACCGTGGCCTGTTAGCCGGATTATTCTAGGTCCTGTAAGGCTTGAAGTATCAGGCATGCTACTACATGGGAATTGCTGTCAAGCTTAAAAAATGCCTGGGACACCAGTGGAAGTTAATGAAAAAGTAATGAGGAGGAGTTTTGGCTTCATCCAAAACATTTACCTGTTATCCTTTTATTACCATTGTCTCCTTTCTCCTTGTCCCTTCCTCCCCCTGACTCTAAGGTACCCTCCAGATGGCCAGGGTTACCCCAACAGCATAACAGATGTAACTAGTCTTGTGCTTAGCTGACAGGCAATGTCTGAATGAAAGAGGACAAAAAGAGTAAATGTGGAGAACTTACTGACAAACTCTTAAGCCAGCGGTCTTTGGCTTTTCAAACCTGCAGGACAGAAGAACCCACTCATGTCCAAGGTGGACTAGTACATTGACCCTGGATGCCACTTCTCCTTGCCCCATAGTTGTGGTATAGATGTAGCTGCCCAGCCCCAGCACAGTTTGTTGTTGCCCAGCCCTGGTGCTGGCACAAGCAAAGCCCCACGATAATTAAGTCTTTTGGCTCTGTGAGCTGGATCCAGTCCATGAGCTGACCCATGCTTTAGGCAAGCTAGGTACTAAAGACTTTTTGAAAATGCATGCAGGAAAAATGTCAATGCGAGAGAGTCTTCTGCAAGCCTATCTTAACATAATGCTTTCCTCTGAAACAGGTAGAAGTGTTAGAACTGCCAAACTAGCATGGGTGGTATATCTTGCAATCCTTTGGTATGGTCTTGCAAGCATGTAGATTAATCCTTAACAGCCTTTTTAAAGGCTATCTCACATACTGCATATTGCAGGATGAGTGTAGAGCCATCCTCAGTCACGGAGAAAAATCACTGTGACATTGCATTTTAATGACCAGTTTCCTTTAAAAAAAAAAAAAAAAAAAAAAAGAAAAGAAAAGAAACATGTGAAAGACTTCAAGCTAAGCTCAGAGGCAACACTTTTCCATGAGTTGTAGAAAGAAAAAAACAAAGGTAAAAATAGCTTTACTTGTTGAATTGTAAATGTTTTTAGCTAACAATTCATTATATATTAATACAATACTTGGTAGTTCCAGACTGAGAAAATGCCCTTGATTGTTGGTTTCCTTTCTATATGTACAACTTTGATGTTTGTGGGTCTGACTGCATCTTTGAACAAATCCTATTTTCATCTCTCTTCTTTAAAGTTTGATATGCTGTTACTATTAACAAAACAAATGAGTTGTTTTCCTGGAAATATCTGCTTTATAACATGTCTCTATACAGGGTGGTAATTGGAGACCTGTAATACATCGTCATCTTTTTTTGTTCTACAGACCAAAATCTACACCATCGGGGCAACCCAGTGCCAATGGAGTTCAGTCAGAAGGGCTAGATTATGACAGATTGAAACAGGTATATAATACAATTCCATAGGAACCTTTCTAGAATAGGTTAATAAGAGCACCTCTAAAGATCTTAACAGCAGCTCTTAAATAAACATAAGATTTTTAACCTTGCATTATCTCCATTAATAGTTATAATTTTTCAAAATTGTTTAATTACTTGCTACTAGTTGTAATTATATAATGACACATATAGTACATCCAGCAGTATAGTCTCAAGATGCATTTAACAGATAATGAACATTGTTGTGTTTAAAGTATGTCATTGTGGCTCCTACTATTAATACGTCTACACCAGATGAGTGCGAACTGTGCCTCTTTTTCTAAATAGTAATGTTTGGAGCTAAACATATACCCAGTGCTACCTATGTTCCTGTGTGAGAACATAAAAGGCAGAACAACTGTGACTGTCTTTCAGCAGCTTCTTACCACCTGTATATCAGTTTGGTAGAACCTGGCACATGTCCCATCTGCTATTCTTTCTGGAATTTAAAACAAAGACATTTGGAATGAGTATGATGAAAACATCCCTTTTAATTTCTTGATTGGTATTACAAAGAGCAATAGGATAGAGCTATTTCCCTGTACAGCAGCAATGAAGAGGGAGGTTTTGTGCCACCCACCATCATGCCAGGCTTGGAACCAAGAAGTTTTAAACCCTGTCCACCATGATCTGGTATTCTGCCTTTATTTATGGGCACATCTCTGGTCTGCCTCAAGGAATATTACATTTGTGACAAGTCTTCAATCTGCCATTCTTTTAATTCCTCATCTGAAAATAGAGATGCAAGCTTTGAATTAAATCTGTGATATTAGTCTGTGGAAGTCTTCTGGTCTTTGAGAAGATTGAACTGAATTGGAGAGACAAACCATAGTATGTACTGTGGTAACCAGGCACCATGCACGTGGTTCCAATGGAGAAGAGAATCCTATGGGTATCAATGCTAGGATCTATGTTGATTTCCAGCACTACCATAACTGACTCCAAGATAAAAACTCAGCATCCATTTAACTTTCTTAATGAAATGCTGAATGACAAATCTATTCTAAGCACAGTTCATTGTGCAGCATGATAATCCTACAAGAAGAATCCCCCTGAAGATGAACCTTCCAAACTCATTGACACAGGTCTAACGAGCAGCAAGGGATGGATTAAAGAACAGAGAGAGGCTGTAGTGCCAGTACTAACATAGGTGTCTATATTTCTACCAGCATTGATTAAATTAACTTATTTTGGTGCTTAGATACGCCTTGGAGAAACTGTTATCTTCTCTTGCCTCAGAACCAAGCCAAATTCGAATACTGGTAGCCTTGGCAACAGGGATGTCTTAAATAATACCACCCTCCTAGAAAGAAATTACTCTTAACCATCTTCAGTTCAATTTTGCATCTAGAAGGGAATCTCCTGTCATGTTAGAAAGAAACCCTAGAGGGTGTTCTAGTAACATTTTGCATTATGAATTGTGGACACATCAGCCACCTTAGCCTTACTGGATTCTACCTTCTTACATGTCCAGGAACAGCCTAAAGAACATGCACAAGCTACTGAATGTTCTTATATCCTTTTTGTCATTAAGAATTGCCCTCCAAATTAATGAAGACATATTGGGCCTAGAAAACTTTGACACCTGAAATCTTTAGAAAATGTCAGCAGGGTTTCTTGTAGAATCTGCAGTTCAAGACTGAGTACACCAAAGGTAAGGTTGCCAAATAAAATAGACCTTTTTAGTCAGAAGGTATATCAATCTGCCCTCCTTCCAACTTCATATTATAAGGTGCCAGGCTTAGTTCATAAAATAGTTTGTTAATGTGGGAAATAATAACTCCTTTTCAGTTTCAGCTTGCTTATGGTTTTGGAGTAGAGCTGAGCAACACCATCAGATAACTAGATGGCAGTGAAAGCAGTACTAGAAACATCAGTGAAGTCTGATGTAGCTTGTAGGTCTATGGCCACAGCAATCGTATTATGCCCCCTGGTCATAGGAATCTGGTATTCCAAGGAGAATGTCCAAGCAACTATATATAGAGACATTACCCTCCAGAGGAACAGAACTTTTCAAGAGCAAGATGGTTGAGTTGTTTCATTTCCTCAGGGATTTGAAGGCTACTCTTCTAGGGATCTCCACTCCAGCACTAAACTATAAGCGCAAGTGCTATGTCAGAAGTGAAGACAAAGAATGTCTCCTTTTTGTACAGTTACCATCTGGGAATACCCATCCCAAATGTAATCATGTTAAATCAGGAAATGCTTGTTTATTCTCATTCTGTCATTCACCATGCTTCCTTTGAAGCAAGTTTGAAAGGGCGGTAAACAAAGTCAAAATCAAGACTGAGCTGATCATTGTAAGTCCTTCCTCCCTCCCATCTGGCATAGTCAGAGGTTACAGGCAATAATTAAGTCCTGCAAGTTATTGTCCAGAGCTATCTTATCCATTTTGGTTCTTGTCTGATGGTGGCACGAACCAGGAATCACTGCTAGCTACCTTCCTTCTGCAGGGGAGCAAGGCCTGGTTTTAATCTTTCCCATCAATTGTACTAATGCCAAGTTTAAATTAAAGATTGTGAGACTAGGCCACAGATATTTTAGTAGCTTATCCTTTGCCCAAGTGGTTTTGGCTGACCAGTTTTAGATATCTTTGTGGTCACCACTCAGGCATGTTACCTGATGAACCAGGGCCAAATATTCCACCCATTTTCTGTGTTTCAGTAACCTGACTGGAATGGACAGTTTATCTTATGTTCAAGAAATCCTACTGCAGAGCAGAACAGTTTCTGTTCCAGTTAGCAGAATAGGTTCTTAGCAGAGTCTCAATATGGGGTTTACAACACAGTCTAAATCCTAATGCATGCCCAGTTTTGAAGATGCTTGACTTTGCTACAGTTAAAATCTCTGTACCTTTCTTCAGCTGAATCAAATTCCTCTTGCAAGAAGTAGCTGGTATATTATCAACTGATAGTCACTGACCTCTCTCATCTGATAGTTTACAAGTTTCTCCAAAACTTGATTATAAAACTTGCTTCAGCATAGAACAGGGGTTGTCAAACAGGGGTATGCTTACTCCTGGGGGTACTTGGGAAGGCCCCAGGGGGTATGTGGCAGCAGTGCAGAGAAACAGGGGTACTTGGGAAGTGGCGGCATGGTGTGGTGGGGCTGCCACCACCATCCATGCATTATTCCACAATGCTGCTTGGGGGAGGGGGGCACTGATGGCTGGCCGCATGTGAAGCTGATGGCACAGAGATGCAGGGATACTTGGGCGCAGGAAAGTGGTGCCTGGTGGCAACACAGAGTTTATAAGTAGCAGTGGTGGCCACGTGCAAACTCCCTACACTGCCGGTTCTGCATACAGCCATCTGTCGGGGACACTCCACCTCCCCACCCCACTCCCCACCTGGCTGTCAACCCTGCCTCCCCCTGCGTCCAGATGGGGTACACACCAGAAGGTACCTTGCTTAAAAAAGGTTGAAAGCCCCTGGCATAGGATATCATACTTACAAATCTAATGGATGCCCTTTTGAGCCTTTCTTGGAGTTCTTCATCTACCATCTCACCTTCAGAACAGTCTTGTGGCCTTGAAGCAGCCAGGAGCATGAGAGAACTTTAGGCTGTCATGGTGGGAACCTTCATATGTGTTTTTTCCATTAAAAACAGGTGATACTGGGATCTCATGTAAAATTTATTCCCACCTTGGTTTGTTATTTCCTCTTAAACCAGTCTAGTTGCACATGTTCTTCCCAGACCATATTGCACATAAAGAAATAAGAAATTACTCACTTTGAAGCTCTGCAGTACTTGCAGAGAGTGCCAAATCTTTTACATAGTTCTAATATTTATTTATTTATTTGACTACAA
The DNA here is from genome assembly GCA_030014935.1 of Caiman crocodilus. Classification (NCBI taxonomy): domain Eukaryota; kingdom Metazoa; phylum Chordata; order Crocodylia; family Alligatoridae; genus Caiman; species Caiman crocodilus. The sequence continues at coordinate 60,190,662 of JAGPOW010003648.1, forward strand.
TTGGTCATGTTGGCTGTTCAGGCCATTTCATTACAGAGACTATGAAAATGACTAACATAATATTTCATTTAGTTATTTAGATAGCTAGTTATACCTCTGCCATTGATGGTTTCAGGCTTACTTCAGCAGAGCCCTTTCTAAGATGTGCCTATCTGAAATATGCCAAGCTCTTGCATGGAGTAATTTCTCATGTTCATCAAGCAGTAGGCACTGGATTGGCTACTAGATTTAAATACCAAATTTGGGAGAGCAGTACTCAAGCCTGTTGAGCTGAGACAGCAGCCACTCCTTAGTTCCACTATACAGAGAGAGTGCTGCTAGCTAGTAGGGTGTGTGAAGCAGGCACTATTTGATTTGGATTCAGCCTGAATCGGGGACAGCGATTCAATTTGTTGATTCAGATCACTGTCCCTGATTTGATTTTGGCTGAATCAGGGACAAACGTGAAAGTGGACCAGAAGTAATTTTGGGTCCACTGGAGAGCGCACAATCGATCACGGGGGGGGGACCCAGACCCAGACCCAGACCCAGGAGGCACCAGTTGCTGAGCTGGAGGAGGGCCCCTTGCACACTCCCCAGTAGACCTGAAAGTGGACTGGAGGTACTTCTGGTCCGCTTCCAAGTCTGCTGAGTGCGTTGGGAAGTGCCTCATGCTTCTGTGGGACACTCCATGTGCCCCAGCATTCACGAACCACCTGCTACCTAGAGTTATCTATTAAAAACATTTTAAAGCTGTGTTTGTCTGAATTGCCAAATCTTTCCAAATCTCTCCAGATGAATTCAGAGGGTTCTGATTCAATTTGGAGAGATTCAAGGGTTCTCTGATTCAATTTGGATTCAGAGATTTGGCCACCGAATCTCCACTGAATTGAATGGGGACCAAAGCTTCGCACAGCCCTGCTAGCTAGTTGCCTGGAATGAGGATGCACAATGAAATCTGTTACAAGACTTGTTGCTTGAACCACAATAGTAAGTAACAGTTCCTTTGAATTGTATTTTTTCAGCTACAACAAAATCTATCATTTTAATGAGAACTGCAGATAATGTAATAATACTGTATTTACTTACATACTACATGTGCCCAAGTAAAACATTATCTTGTTTTTTTTGGAAGGCAGAATATATATATAGAAAAAAATATTGCCAAAATCATGGCCAACTGTGTTCCAGCAAGTCCTCCTGGAAACAGTGTCCAGGAAGTGTGGTACCCCAGGAGAGGCAACAAATTTCCTGGTGTGGCAGAAGAGCAGTAAGGCTAGTCCCTAGGCCCTTGTAAGGGTAGTAAAACTGTTACTGTTAATGTCCAGAGTTCTTTATACCATATTTTCTTGCATAAAAAACTTGTGTTTATCTCTAAAACTACCTGTGGGAGATATGGGTGTGTATTGTATGTAAGGAATTGCATCTTCACCAGGGGTGCAGAGATTTGACAGCAAGGAAGGAGACTTGGGAGCTGTGGCAATGAAAGCTGCCACTGCTCCTCCAGCTGCAAATCTGTGGACCCTGCAGGGACTCTGCCGCTAGCTCACATGGCCCTGCATGCTGAATTGGGCTGGCACACAGGGGTAGTCCATTAGCAAACCCACCATGTATCTTCAACAGTGGCATGTTGGATTAGGCCCTGGTGCACAGCCCTTGATCTCTGGTACTTACCCATACTCCAAGATACGATATTTTTTTCCTTCTTAGGGCTCTCAAAAATAGGTTGTTATTTTCAGGGGTGTGTTTTATATATGAGAAAATGTATTAAGTTCCTGTAAGAAAGCTTTGCTTCCACAACACAATCATCTGCAAGATGCTACAGACTTCATGTAGCAGCTCCCTTGCCTTCAGGCAGCTCAGTGACTCTTCACCCAAAACCTACCGTTTCACCATCATCTATAAGAGGGTTAACACTGGGCTCTGCCTCTGTTACTTGCTTCCCCAGGCAGAAGTGACAGCCATTTTAGCAGAGTGTCCACTTGCTTCTTTTTCTCCCTACTTCTATTCCAGTGAAGAAAAAATCAGCTTCCCCACTTAAAGCACACACCCTAGCCTTGGAAGACTGCTTGTGTGGGGGAAGAGTGCATGTGGTATGCAAGTAAATAATAGCAATCTTTCGGATGTCATTTTGTTGTTCCCATTGATTATTGAGCATGCCAAGATTAAGAGTACATCCCTGTAGGAACAGTCAATACTTCTTCCCACTCTTTTAAATGCATTCATGAAATATAATGATCTAAAATATCAAATCAGAAATGAGAAATAGGAAGTGAAAAAGGTAAATGTATAAGAATTTTAACGACTAATTTTGGCCCAAATTCTACTTGTATTTTACATACGTAACTGAGAATAATCAGACCCTTGCTGATTTAATTGTTTTAGGTTCTTTTTTTGTTCATTTGCCTTTTTTTTTTTTTTTTTTTTTTTTTTTACCTTGTTTATTTCTGGCTATGCCTGATAGTTTTAAGAAAATGACACCCCTTATTGCGGGGAGCACATGCATGATATCTGTGCAGTAAATTTTTGCAACTGGACTACTTCCTTATGCAGGTGATAAGCATTATAGAAATCATATATACAATGATTTAAGCAGGAGGTCTTAAAATTTACTGCTTGTTTTACTGGCATTTTATTAGGTCTTGCTGACTTATGATGATATAGACACAGGATGAAATACCTTTTTTCAAAGACGTTGCAAAATGAGCAAAGATTAGAATCATTTTGGATTTCTTTTAGCTGAAAGGCTAATTTTGAGAAATACACTAGAATTATGTATCTTCTGATCCGTAGGACATTTTAGATGAAATGAGAAAGGAATTAACAAAATTAAAGGAAGAACTCATTGATGGTGAGTAAAGATCTATTCCATATATATTCTTCATTTTTAAGTCATAAAGACTGGATAAGCACTTACTAAAACTTGTCTGACTGTAAAAATGTGTAGTTTGTTTTCAGAATTTTTCTACCTTCTGAAGATGATAGGTTGGCAAGATAATAGTAAAGCTGCTCTAACATACTCCTTTTCTATTTGCTATGTAATGAGAGAAATTAACTATTTTGTTTGTTGCTCTTGCAAAATGAGATGATTTACATCTTACCAGGTTTATGGATAGAGGAATGATTATACAAATGTCTCGGAATGAATTGACAGGTGCAGGAGTTGATCAATATCATACTTGCAGGGACAACTGTGAGCAGTCTCACAGGATTCCTTTAATTTATGAGCTGATAAGTCTTTGTTCTGTAATCTACCACAATTCCATCAGAGGGCTTGGGGTACAGATTTCAAAGCAATGCATATTTAGCTCCTAAATTCCATAAACACACTTTTAAAACAGCAGTTTTATACTTAGATATAGTATAAACTATGCATAATCCCATTAGTCCATAACCAAAATGATCACAATTTCCCATATAATTATATGGTAGTTTCATTGGGCTGGGCCCCAACAGAGTCAACAGCATTTCAAGCCACGGTGGCCTCAGTCAGCACTGCTCAGTATGTGTGTGTGTAGTCCAGATCTTCCCCCACAAAGGTTCCATGCACTAATTAGCCCCCTACTCATGACTGGAACAGGGAGTTCTTGTCACGACTCCTGAGATCCTCCAAAAAGGTATATGTAGACGAGGTGCAGGGCAACTTGGTCCAGCTCCACCTCATGGAGGGCCAGGCCACACTAATCGTATGTGACAGGCTGAGAGGGGGCAACAAAGGGATTCTGGGTGAAGTTTGGGGTGCATCTGGCAATGTTTGCCAGATATTTAAAGCTGGTGAAGAAACAGAAATCATTGGAAATGGAAATGAAAGCCACAGCTCAGCTGTGGGAATGAAAAAGTCAAAATGCATTCAATTTTTTTAGCTCACCATAACTTGAAAAAGAGCTGGTACTAATTTGGCACTGCAAGCAGTGGTTATTACCAAGCATTTTATATAGATGGGTTGTGCTGGACTGAGATCAAATATTTTTGGCATCCAAGGGGGAGCTGTCTCTGGCCCTCTTGCTGCTGGCCTGGTGTTGTAATATTTAGCGCCAGTTCCTTGTGAAGAGAACACCCACATGTTTGTTGTTTTAAATGAACAAAAAAGAAGTTCCCATCAGTAGCTATTTGCCCAATACTAGCCGTGCGTTTCTAATTATGTTTAGTGTTAGCTGCATTTATTGAGCTTTTTGGCTGGTTTCCGTTACTGAGAACATGCTGCTTTTAGCAACAGTTTAATGATAGAAAATGTATTTAATGAGGTTTCCTTGTGTGCAGTTATAAGATGATTGGTTTTTCCCCATGTTGATTGGAGGAAAAAAACCCTCATCTTATATTTGAGTAAATATAGTAGTTTTGTTCTGTTTGTTTGTTTGTTTTTAGCCACTTTTGTAGTAGAATCTTGGTTGGGGTGGAGTCTTGGATTTTTGAATGCCTGAGACTTCAGTATGATGATTCAGTTCGTATAACAATTAATGATAATTCTGGTGTAGTAGAATGACGGTTGCCTCCTTTCATATTATGGAAAAATAATTTTTTCTATATAGAGATGATTAAAATTATGACATTTTCTCCTTTCAAGCCAAAATAAAATACAGTATACTTTTTAATAAGATAGCTTCTTAACTTCTTGTGGTAGTGTTAACTTCATACGGAACTGTCTTTAAAAGGTCAGTTCTGTCAGTTTGGCCAGTCCCTTTTTTCATTTAGGATGTGCAATATATTCATTTTCCCTGTTTTATTCCAAATCAGCAATCAGGCAGGAACTGAACAAGTCAAATACTGCGTAGAAGGATTGGACTAAGCAGATATGACTCTCTAACTTGGTATAAAACAGACTACATTTGTGAGCCGTTAGAAGAAAATGGGAGACGGACACTTGGAAGGAGGGAAAAGTGACATTCTGAAACCCGTCAGACGCATCACTGGTGATATGCTATTTCCCTCCTAGTTTGCTGCTTTTTTCTGACCTTTACAGCAGGTGGAAAAGAGTCTTAAAAGTTGCTGTAATGATTATGCAGAAATTCCTATACCGGTCAGACAACATCACAGTGCATTGAAATATTTTCATGTCAAGATAAAATTGCACATATTTCAGAATTCATTGTTAAAAAAGAAAAAAGCTTGAGAAGGCTTTTCAGAGAGGTTTTCTTTATTAATGAAGGATTCAGCAAGTTATACTGTTGTACTGCAAATGTATCTCAGGTTTGTCTTCCTATCACATTTGATATTTCCATGAATAATTAAAAAAAATTAGGCGTGCACAAGTCCAGATCACAAAATATGGAACAATTAAAGCATACTTTATAGGGCAATATTTGTAAGTAAATGACCTAGAAAGTGATAACATATCAAGTTTATGAAATTTTATTATGGGAAGCCTCTCTAGTTAGCCTTCATGCAATTTTGTAGACACAAAAAGCAAATACAGTCCAGAGTATAAAAATGTAGATGCCTTCCTAAATTGTTACAACGCTTTACCAAATCTAAGACTTCTACATAATACAAATCAGTGGACAAATGTAAATCATTAGTATGTTGTAGATTTACAGTAGATTTTCAGGCTTTTTTTAGATTTATGCATGTGAACATTTTTGTAATGTAACACAACACAATCAGCTTTCTAATTAAAAAAAAATGCATGTCACAAATATTAGGTAGCCTTTTCATTTTTAAGGCTTAATTAATGCCCAGGGGAAAAATTGGGATGAAGGACTTGTGGGGGGGAGTGGGGGGTAATATTTTTGATTTAACAATTTTTTAAATTTAATTTCTGCACTATTTTTCCTTATATTTACATGCATGTGTAATAATGAGGAAAATGTTGTGACTTTTATCAGTAACCATGTTAATGGAACCAGGTACTTAATCCTTTTTGTATCATTTCTTCAACTATTTGTATTTCATATTCAGTAACACTTCAGTAATTGTTCTTTGGAAGTTCTTAAAGTGTTTTCATTTTTAACTTGGTCAAAGAACAAGCGTTTGGTCATTTAAATCTGAGTTATTACCAAGGTATACATTTGTTAGTACAAGAACTAACTGCTCCTGTGTTTTCTGAGGCTGATTTTTGACTCTGATCAAACAAGGGCAATAGTTATAATGATGCATTAGAGCACAAGGTCACAGCAGAAAAAGGGAAGCTGAAGATCAGCAGTGGTGCAACATTCACTTTAGTGAATAATGTGAACTCTTCAGGGGAGACAGTACCATCTTTTCTTAGTTTAAAAATTCATCACCTCAGCTACATAAATTTTTCTCCACCAACAAGAGTAAAAGAATAAAAATTGAACAAGTCAGAGCCACAGTGCTTTGGAAAATATTGTGGATCAAAATCTGCACTTGTTCCATTGTAACTTGAATTTCTCTGAACTGTAAGAGTGCCACCTTGGTTTTGTGATCTGTGCTAATCAGAAAAAATTACCTACTATTAGAGAGATTATTCCTGTTTCAGTTTACTGGAGTTCATGCAACTTTGCTCACAGGACAATAGCTTTAACTAGCATATCCTCTTAAGTGCTGCACACCAAAGCAACAGCACTTACTGCTTCCAAAAGGCTGGAAAGAGGATTTTTTTTTTCCAGTTTAAGCATTTTCCTGTTTCTATAGCCACTCATATTCTAAGACTGGACTACAATGGAAATAATAGCTAAGTCAGTATATCATTTTTTTCCCAAAAATACTCATTTTTCTGCATGCACTAGTGAAGGCATTTAAAAAAATGCAGCAAGCTTGTAAAGTACTGTTTCCTTCTAAGTAAGAGGAGGCATGTTCATCTTTCATAATGTAACTTGTTTATACAGACGTTTCAATCTTAAACACATGTATCCTTGTGAGAAATCATGCTTTTTTGTTTGTTTTGTTTTAGAAAAAATTAAGAATAGCCTAGTGGAATAGTGTAATGGGTATAAGTGGTCCAAAATCAGACAAACGATTAAACTACTAGATTGTGAAAGAAACTGGTTTATGCACTAAACGCTTTGTGCCTTGGTCTAAAATTAACATGATTTCTGTTTAAAAGGAAGAAAAAAAAAAAGAAACAGATGTCTTCTTTCGTGCTATTTCTACATACATACTTCACATAATTGCAGATTGTTGAATTGGTCCTTTCCAGAAAACTTTATTGGATTAAAAATTACTGTAAACACTTGCTGTCATAATGACAGCTATGCCATTTATAGAGATTTCAGTAATTAAACTAACTACAGAAGCTAAGATTATTTTACTTACTGTTATACTAAGTTCTTTAAAATCATGTTATGATGGTTCTCTGCTTTTGTACAGTGGATGTCTTAAGCTGGGTGCAGTTTAGGGATCCTTTCTAATTCCAGGAAGGTTCTGCTTTCCTCAACACTGTGATCTGATCTGTGATAAATCTGTACTATACACAAGTGGCTAATAAGTCAATTGCAAACAAACTGAATGTACGAATCTTAGTGCTGGTGCTGAAATCTCTTCAGATAGTTGTCATGATTTCAGGTTCATTGTTTAAAAAGTTTAAACATCGAGTGTCAATCAAAGCTGAAGATGAAACACTAATGAATGTTGAATTTTCATGCATTTAGTTTTACTTCCTTTTTAGGTTTTTGTTTTTTTGGTTTTTTTTTCAGTTCATTCTCTGCTATTTTTACCATATTGTGTCATTTTAAATTTCTTACATGCTAACTTTGTTTGTTTTGAGCGAATGAAATAAAATTGCAATATATACATGTTGCCACCATTCATTTGTGATGCTTAATTAAAAATAGATTCTACCTTTTGATTCTCAAATAGGTCGTAACAAATGTGAAAACTACCTTTTCAATCCATGATTTCATCATTTGATGAGTTAGTGCTGCTCTATTTCTGAATTTGAAAGGTTATTTTAAAAATGCTCACTCTATGAAGAATGTAATCAAAGGGAATATGTAAAATTTATGAATGAAAAGTATTGAATGTAAATTCAAGACTGTTGTAATTGTGTAACATGTTTGTATGGCCCCTGCTGTCAGTCAAACATAGCACAGCGTTCTTGTATCCAACAAAAGCTATAAAAAAAAAAAACAACAAAAAAAAAAATCCAGATCAGATTAGCCCAACCTTTTCACTTTATTTTTTCCTGTATAATAAAATATTTAAACAATAATAATAAAAAGGGTCACCCTCAAAAATTAACATCATCTTCTACACAGCAAGAAAAATCTTGCTTAGAAAGTTTTTTTTGGAAGTATGCTATAAGTGACTGTTTAACTATTGTTTTTTGAGTTAGAACGGGGTAGGTGGGATTTTCCTTCTGTTCATCTTTTCCATCCGTTCTTTTTTCCCCTCCTCCTTTAAATTGCTTCTTCATCTTTTGAGAATCCAGAGCAATATAGTCTTTTTTGTTTATTTTGTCTGTTCTCCATAAACTTCATTGATACCCTCTGTGCAACCCTGGAAGTGACAACATAATCGGTCTGCATTCACTCTTCTGCTTGCTGCTTGCATTTCAGAGTGTGTCATACATGGTGAGTATATTTTTAAAAAAGGTAAAGTTCCCTTGCTTCTAGCAAGTAACATTTAAATGGCCAAAGCTCAGTTTTTTTGGAAAATAATTTAAGACCGATTTCTTTCCCTATGACAAGGGGAATACTTAAAGCCTGGGCTGAATCATTTACCATACCTTAAAATTGCTAAGGACTATGCCCATGAAGCTTCTAATCCTTTAGAGTTGGAGAATCAAACTCACTTGGGGCCTTGGGCCAGGTCCAGACCATGAAAAGCTTCAGGGGCTGCATCCAGACCTAGTGTTGGCAGCATAGGAGTTGATCCTTTTCCCACCCTGAATTATTAGCCTTTCTAGGAGATCTGTGGGCAGGGTGAAACAGCTCTGTGGGCCAGATCTGTTCCACCAGTCATATCTTTGACACCTCTGCTTCAGAGTATTGTTTACAAAGGCACCTCAGTCACTTAATGTCTTTACACAGCTTCTTTTAACATAGCTTTTCCAAAATCCTCAGCTCACCAGGAATTCAGGTCAGAATGGAAGTCCAGAATTTCACTGCTGAATTGTATGTTTGGTCTGTTGTTCATACACAGATGGTGTTGCATTTTTCTGTGCTCCAAAAAATACAAAATAAGGACGGTGTAGTAGCATGTAATGGAGTCACCATATGCCTACTCTGTGCTTTATACAATCTTGTTTAAAGCTCTCCAGAATCAACTTCCAGAGTTTGATTTAACCCTTTGTAATGTGCTGACAATTATCCAATATCTATTGAAATAGATGGGGAGAGGGGAGATAGTTAACACTGTCTGTGTCAAGAACTGTAAAGTACAATAAAAAAATAACTAAGGCAGTAGTGCATAAGGTTGAAAAAAATGATTTCAAGATTTTGTTAAATTTTCTGTCAGTGTGATCATAAAATTGGATAATTACAATGCAAAAGAACTTGTTGCCCATTGAAGTCTTTACCCTGATAATCAAGTATGCAGCTTGCGAAGTGGAGAGAGGGCCTATGGTGAAATTTGGGGTGGCTGCAGGCCCCTCCCAACACCGCCACCAAAAAGACAGCCTGTGGCTGCAGCCCTCCCTGCCCAGTGCAGATCTGGGGGCAGATCCTTCCTCCCCTTTATATCTGTGCCAATCTAATATTGAACCTCTAATAAGTGCACCTCCTAATAAGTAGCTTTTATATCTCACTGGAAGTCAAGCAAGAGCTTAGATGACAGTGCAACAATGAAACGATGCTTGAAAATTTAGGAGAAAAATTGGCATGCTAATGTGTTTATCCCAGCAATTAATTCGCATTTAGCTTAAAAAGGCATTTCCCTGATTCATCTGATTTAGGGTCCTATCCCAAATCTTCACTTTGAAGTGTAGCCTAAAATAATATAAATTGTTCGAAGTAAACTAATGTCAGAAAGGAAATGCAGTAAACTTCACTTGGGCTGCTGACTATCCTCAGTAGAAGCAAATCTGTCTGAAGTAGTGTTATTGCTTCAAGGACTATAGGAGAGGTTGGTAAAACAAATCTTAATAACTGGTCTGATTATAGTTCTGGACATCAACTGATAACATGAGTTAAGGGTGGCAGCTTTTTATTACCTGACACTTGAAGGAAACATATTAATTAAAAATGGCTGTCAACATGAAAAGCTTTAGTGGGGCAAGAAAGTCAAAGAACTTTCCTCTTCAGCAAACTTCTCTTGTAGTTTAGAGTTGAAACAGCTAAACTTAGGACCATAATGTCTTCCTTAAAATCTGCTGCCCTGTAGACCTTGATATCATGATTTTACTAATTTTAATATTGTTCCCCATGGGTCCTACTGTATAAACCATGATGATATAAAAATGGGAATATAAAGAAAGTGATGTTGAATCAAGTTCCACCTGTATGCAGGTCAGCTCTCCTCTCTCTTTAGTAACTAATAATGAGCCCCACCTGTGGAATTTGGTGGTGGCTCAGCTACTGAGGCTCTAGGACTAAGCCCTACTTTTCAACTTGGGCCACCAGAGTTTCTTACTCCAAAAACTGAACAAGTTGATGGTTCAGTTTCTTCTTTCTCTTTTTTTTTTTATCATTTTAAATGTTGTTGCTTCTTGAAAAACAGATTGAATTAAAATCTGTTCTTCCTTCTTTCATGAAACAGGTTGGTTGTCAGTATGGTGGTTTCAAATACCTGAGTCTACTGTTGCAGGAACTATTCTGCTGCCACTCCATGGCAGAGCTGCCACCAAAAAGTGCTTAGGGACCACAGTGCTAAATCTTTTCTGAGACAGCTTTTACCAGCTCTCCAGAGAACTGTTTGTCACATCCACCTGGCCCTCCCCTTTCAGGGTTCAAAGTTGGATTGGCAATGTCATCCCCCACACTTGGGAACCACAGTTTCAACAGAAAAGCCTTTACGGGCTAAGCATTTTGAAGGGAGACATTTTAAGGATAAGGAGGTCACTCATCTTGGGGGTAAGCCTTGTTAACAGTCCTGGGCTAAAGGGGAGAACACACTTCCGAAAGTCCTTGCTTTCCAAATGGAGCTGTGGATCTTCATCTTCCTAAGAAAAGAAGCTAGGCCCTAGATGCATAGTTTCCTTAATTAGGAAAAGTCTAGCTAACCACAGAGAAAGTAGATCCCGAAAAGGCAAATACACCTTAGCAAGCCTGCACTTAATACTGAAGAAACAACTAGAGCAAAAATCTTTTGTTTTTCCCTTTTGTGGTAGTGTTTGCTCTACTTCAAGCATGCAGCGTATCATGCAGAGAAGTTTTCCCTGTGTACTGTGGATTGTCCCTGGCAGACTTTCAGCCCATGGAGTTTCATTTGGCCAGGGAAAGCCTCTCGGATATGAAAGATGCATTCTGATTATCTGCTATGTACTTGTGCTCTTTCTTCCCCATTGGGAGAGGTGGGCACACACCAAAAATAGCCATCTCACCACCACCACCACCACCACCAGCACAGCAGCCGCTGCGGCCTAGGTCAGGAGCTGCCCTGTTATGCCTCAGCTACTAGGGAAAAGGACTCTGCCTTTCTCCCAGGCCAGTTCCCTATTAAACGTATGGTGTCCTTCAGCCAGTCTTTGACCAGTCCAGGGGTCCAAAAGGATTTTATTTTCATAAAGCTGCTTCAGCATGGGATTACAGTGAGGCAAGTGAGAGCCCTTCTCTTGAAAAAGAAATCTATGCTGAGCAAAGCTGAAGAGGTGCTTGGTCATTCCTAAGCGCTTATCATGATGCTACCCAGCCTCATGGAACAGGTAGGTAACCTCTCAGGCTTCTGGAAACGTCTAGCAGGCTGCATCCTCAATTGAGGTATTTGTGCCTAAATCCCATCCATGCAACTGAGTGATTCCTGTGCCAGGGAGAATAGGATGCCATTCTTTAATACAAGCATGGAAAAGCACAAGCAAGCAAGCATTCCTCCTTCCACCTCTTACCCAAAAACCTTCAGGGCTTTTTCAACACAGGATGCCATTGGCTTGCAAAGAACTACATAAAATAGCTTCCACCAGTACGCGATTGTCATCTTCTGATGCGGATTTCCTTCCAGTGAGTTCCATTGACCATACCGTGTAAGGACACATCACACAGCACTTTGAAAACCTCTAACTTTGTTAGAATCCTTCAGAATTAAGTAAGGAAAACCTGAATAAAGAAAATCTATTAGCACCAAGCAATTCATTATCTTGGTGTCTCATCTTTGACAAACAACTGTAGCCATGCCTTCGTGAATGTCCCTGTCTTAAAGCTAAACATATTTGGGCCTGTTTTGCTGGGAGGCTGTTTTGAAAGCATTGAGGCGTCTTCCAAACCTAGAGTCTTAAAAAATATCTTTAGGCTGAAGCATGACCCAAAAAAAAATTTATTTTTGCCTGTGTATAATGACAATTAGTTCTATTTCCCAGAGATATGACCCATTTGTACTTGCATAACTACTGGAAAGGATTCATATCTTCAAAACCATAAAGGCTTTTCTAATTTGGTGTAGGGAATTGGTTACGTAGGGGTCAAAAAAGCCTTCATTCTAGCCATAATTTCATCATCATGGTAAATATTTGAAGATCCCAAATTTAATTGCAGCAGTCAGCTGTCTTCAGTGATTGCAATTGTTGTTGCATTGTGTGAGTTTCTTTCTCTGAGTAGATTTTTTTCAAAAGGTTCCTGGAGAAATTCCTTTTAATGTCATGAAACTCTGCACCAGGTAAAATGCAAACTTGAATATTGGATCGCATTCAAATGTCTGCTGTAGGCAGGTAAGTATAACTGACATGCTGAAAGCCTATCCATTATTTGTGTTAAACATGTGCATGCTTGCTATGGAAGAAAGCCTTGGAGGACGAGAAGCCAACCTTGCAGACAGGTTTCTAAAAATTGGTAATATTGTAATTCATCCTGTGGCAATCATGTGGCATCAGATTAGTGGCCCCTTGACTCAAATACCTCATCTATGATAGTACCAAATGCCTCTTACTTCAGAAGAAGGTGGAAGAAACCATGTGACAGGTAACTTTGGTGTTTATTCCTGTTACTGATTACTTTGTGTTTAATGCATGGTTCTTTGTATCTGTTTCAAAACTAGGGAGTGAACAAGAGATCTGAGCTCCATTATGGTAATTAAAAATATTGTCTTAGGCAGAAAAGAAGAATCTTTTCGGACAATTCACAAAGGTTGACAAAAGGGAAGAGGTCCCTCCTAGTTCACCACTGGTTCAGCAACCATGCTGGATTTCTTAGATAACAAATTAATCTAATGCAACTATAAAATACAAGACCCTCTGCAGTCAGTCGCTTCAGACTGGGAACACCTGCATTTAATAATCTGGACATCAGAAGAAATGTATAATGTAGTAACATATATTCTTTCTTGGCCTAGCATATATGCAGCATATATGTGTAGTGCAGCATATATACTTTGTTGATAACATTAAGGCTGGGTGCCAGAATTACACAAGGAAATGTTACCTCTTTTATTTGGTGACATTTGAAATTCTGGTGCCAAAGAAAACAGAAAACTTTGTTGAGGCGAGGATGGCTGCCTCTTCGTATAGTGTCAAGCATAGCAAAACCCTGGTTTTTAGCTGCTATTGCAACATCATTATCAACAATGCCTCACAGATGAGGATGGTTATCTTCCATGATTTCCTTATCTGTGGGTCCAAAGATGATTGACAAAGCCAATCTGGGATCCACAGTTTCTACTGCAACTTGGGCACTTGTTTTTGTGTGATATGGGTGGCTTTGGATTCTTGGTTCAGTACACTGTGCTATTTCTGTCATTCCCACTTCTCCACCTGTTGTCTTTGTGAGATTTATAAGTACTGAGATCTCTGCAGCAGACTCTTCCTCCATTTCTGGTGATCCTAGGCGATAGTCTCCCATGCGCTGATGTTGATGTTACATTTTTTTTTCAAACTGGCTTTGAGGATGTCCTTGAAACACTTTCTCTGCCGTCCTCTTCAGTGTATGCCTTGACTGAGCTGGGAGAATGAAACTTGCTTTGGGAGTTTGAAGTTGGACATCCCAGTGATGTGGCTAGCCCAACAACATTGATGTTGGATGATCATCACGTTGATGCTTGTGGTTTTTGCTTGTGAGAAGATGCTAACTTTAGTGTGTCTGTCTTTCCACTGGATTCAAAAGATCTGCCATAGGCAGTGTTAATGTTACTTCTCCAGCAACTTGAGGTGTCTCCTGCACATTGTCCATGTCTCAGTTTTGTACAATGAGGTAGGGATCACAACTGCTTGATAAACCGTGAGCTTGTTTTTTAATCTGATGTCACATTTTTTTTCAAACCCATTTCCTCAGGCATCCAAAGGCTGCACTTGCACATTTGAGGAAATTGTTGGATTTCTTCACTGATATCAACCTTCTGTGACAGATGACTTCAAAGCTACAGGAAATAGCATTCTTCGTAAATCTGAATTACCAGAGCTAGGGACTGCTCATTAAGAGCTTGTTGATGAATGACCTTAGTCTTTTGAATGTTAAGTGTCGGTCCCATTTTCTTGCATGCTTCAGTAAAGACATCAACAATTGCCTGAAGATCTGCTTCTAAGTGAGCTACACTACAGCATCTTCAGCGTAACTGGAGCTCAGTGATTGATTGAGGTCAAGGTAGTCTTGGTTTTGACTCTGAGTCACCTGAGATTTAAACAGCTTACATTTGGTGATTTAGCTCCACTCTAACTGGAAGCCTGTTGGTGGTCCAATGTAGCACTGGTAAGGAATATTGAGAAGAGTGTTGGAGTGATGACACAGCCTTGTCTAACTTCAATCTATCACAGACCCCTTTGAACTTGTTACTGAGAACCACTACTCACATACTGTCACAGAGAAGGGAAAGAATAGTGATGAATTTTGGTGGGCATCTGTACCTCAGGAGTTTCTTCCACAGTGCTTCTCAATTGACGGGGTCAAAGGCTTTCATGACATCAAAGAGAGCCATATAGGGAGGTTCTGTGAGGTCAGAGAAGTCCACCTGGAGATGTTACATATGCAGTAGTTTCTAGCTGCTGCTGTACTACGAATATACTTCTAATGGAGTTCTGGTTCTTGTGGCTAAATTAGTATTTCTTCAGAATGACTCGCTGAAGTCCTACAGCCAGCTAGCATAAAAACACGAGTACTAGCCACTGTGAAGGTAGGTGCATTCAATCTCCATCTCCGAGCAACTGAATGCCTTGGACAGCAGTGATTTCTGACTGCTGGTGCTGCTGGCAGTTGTCGTGCAGCAGCAGTGGCAGCTGTTATTTTTCAGCCCCCCTGCCGCTCCCCTTTTCAAAAGTACTGGTGATTTGAAGGAGAGGTCCTAGAGCTTTAAAAAAATAACAAGTGTGTGGAATATACACAAAACTGTACTCTGTTCATTTCATTCTATCCAAAAAGCAATAGTCAGAGGGTTTCAAAGAAACAGTAATCAAGATATCAACATATGCATCGATTAACACTTTAGACTTCTGGAAAACTTGACAGGAATCTTGGGCAGGACTGGGAAACAAGTGCATGGTTCTCTGAGGAAAACTTGCAAAGTTTGTTTCCATTCCATTTTGGAGGCATCCTTTGGTAGGAAGTTGGTACCAAGTGGGTTCCCATACAATGGGTTGTTATATGTATATGGAACATCTATTCATACTGTTTTACTACAAGGATAATTAAATCTATGGTTATCCTTTTCCCCCTTGACTGCTGTGATCTGCTGCTTGCTCATTTGCACTGACACTGGATGAGGAGAGAAGCTGTGCAGCAGAATGAGAAACTTCTTTCTTTTTCATTAGCAGTTTCTCTTGCCCAATCTGATAGTGTGGTAAGAAAATACTTCCCAGCCCTAAAGGGAAGCTTAAGTAACTTGAAGAAAATTTATGCATATAGTTCATGTGAAGTTGCTGTCTTAACTCTAGTGACCAATCATTAATATTTTCCTACAGCTTTGGTAGAACTCTTCTGTTGGCTTGAGCTGAAGGGCAGGGCTTCAGAAGTAACACTGGACTGCCTCCAAATTTCTCACATGGGGTGGCATGAACTCATTAGTGGTCCATGACGAGAGACACTGCTAAAAGAGAATTATCTGGTAAGAAATACCATCTCAGCCTTCTGTATCCCTAGGGGTGATGGAAGATCTGATGAGTAATGCTTTGCATCCATTGCATGGTTAGCTTGTTTCAATATATTAAACCACCTTGTGAGTTTTCTGCTGTGTTCATTCGTCTTCATTTTGTGCATCCACATGTGGTGGGAACTGTTGGAGAGGGAAGGTGGGGTTATGAGGAACAAGACTGGAAAAAAACCAAACTATATAAACTTTAAAGATGACCTATTAAATCATTCACCGTTTAAGACCAAATACTTTCCAGTCTTCCCAGGTTGTCATAGAGCAGGGGTGGGCAAAATGTGACCCAGGGAACAGATGCAGCCCACTAGGCCATTCTATCTGGCCTACAGGGCCCCTAAAAAAATTAGAAAATGAATATTTATCTGCCCGTGGCTGTCTATCATGTGGCCCTTGATGGCTTGCCAAAACTCAGTAAGTGGCTTTCCACCCAAAATAACTGTCCACCCCTGTCATAGAATCTACAGACCTTTTTATATCCCACGCTGATACTACTGGTATTACAGTTGTCATGACAATGCATTGCAGATATAGGAACACTGAGAGAAACTGGTTATTTATCCCCCCCACCCCCGAAGTACCTGCATCCTCTTTGAGGGTTGTTTTAAATTTGCTTATCAAGTTGACATTCGAACCATATGTGACATGTCCAAATTTTCATGGAGAGATTGTCCTCAGAACTCTCACTTGTTCTGAATATTGTAGATTATTTTGCATTTATGCTGATTGAAGCTGCCTATTCAGGACTGCCAAGGCAGGCAGTATTTATGCACATGGGAGAGAATCCCCAACCAAATACTGTATAGTTTTAAGTTCTCAACCTATTTGCCATAGTGGGCCACACTTGCAGCTCTCAATGTGCTGTGGGCCACACCCACATGACTTAATTTTTGTGTATCCATTTAAAAATGCTTTATATCCATTGTCACAGGGGCCACAGCAGTCTGCTGATTGGGCTATGTAGGGGCTGAGGGAAGTTATTCTGAGCCAAGAGGTTAAGAATTTTGGTTTCATTTCTGATTACTGGAAATTATAAACCCATTTAAATTTAGTTAAATTTAGACAGGTTTTAGAGTTTTAATTTTAAAGGAAAATATACAAGTAAGGTATTCATTGTATGCACTACAGTAGATAGAAATCCAAAAAGGACTCGGACATGAGCAGTTAGAGTCCTATTCCTCATGTATGGAGGAACTGTATCATGGCCAGGCCTGCATGAAAAGAAGGTACAGAAGTGATTAAGTTGAGAAGGAGCAAATGCAAAGCTGGACAGGGCAGAATAATGGGAGTAGATTTGAAAAGGTCCTGAAGGTGATGACTAGTTTAGACATGGAATAAAGGTACTGTAAGTAGAGGAGTTAACAGAGAAGTGATGTGTTCAAATTGGACAATAAAGTAACTGGTGGCACCTGCATTATATATCTGCTGTGTGTCTGAAAGCCAGATGAGAGGATGTTGTTTATAAAACATCTGAGCAGAAAATACTTGCAGATTTTAAGTTATTAATTTGAAATACTGGCCACTATAGGCCTGTTGCCTTTTATGCACCAGAATGGAACTTACTCAACTGCGTAATTGCTATTTTTTACACATATGCAGCTTGCAATCTTAGTCTATATGCAGTGTGGATGCACAAGTGTCCGAGGAGCTATTGAGCATGCTCAGTAGTCTGCTCTGACTGGACAGGTACCTGGTTCTGTACACATACACCTTGAATACAAATCTTGATACTGTAACCAGACATAAACAGCTGGCAGGGTTAAGAGGACAACAACCCTCCCATGTTTTAGCTCCAGTGGCTAAGGGGTTGTTAGGCCACTTGCCTAGGAAGTAGGAGACCCAGATTCTAGCTCCCCCTCAGTGCTCCCCACTTCATGTACATCTCTGATTTTCCCAGAACAGTGTTCTAACCACCAGCTCACAGATTAGGCATTATCCAGTCTCCTCCTGATGGTGTACCGAGGTCACTGGATGAAATCAATCAAAAGCACAGGAGGAAGTTTTCTGCCTCTGGCACCTGCTCCCTTCCAAACCATCAACAACCATCTCACTGAGCCATGCATCTTCTGATGTTCTCTTCCTCCTGGCTCCTTGTATTTTGGTCTCTTGGCTGTCTTGGGGAGCCAGCGTCAAGAGAATGACTTAAGAGGAGACTGGAGAATGTCTAATCTGTTTCCTAATGGTTAGAGCACTTTGGGACTTAATCTGCCCAAGTACATGCATATGAAGGAACATATTTGCCCAGAGCCCTGATGTGCATGCTTGTGCCCCTATGCTCCACATGGAATATGATTGCAAACTCTGCACCTAAGTGTCAAAAAGAGCCTGTACAGAGCTGTGTGAGTGCTATTTTGGTGAGTAGAGGGAAATAGGATGCTGCACTCTGAAATCAAGATTTCAGTTCCCTAGCTGCTTTTTCCTATGTATAGGACCTTTTTATTCTCACAAACTAAAGCTCAGTCCTGCTATCAGATCTGCCTGGGCTTGCATGGATCCACTAGCAGGGATGGGGACTCCAGTGAAAGTCAATGTTTTTAATAGGGTCTGTAACCAGAACAATAAATGCAACTCTTTGTATTTTAAAGTGCTATACTTAATTTTGCTGGCTTTAAAGAATCTATAAAACATAAATAGTTGTCATCTCCCCCATAGTCTTTTCTTCTTATTTTTTTTAAATGGCACCAGTTTAGCCTACAAATAACAAACAGAGACATATTTAGAGTAAATTGACCCTCAAGCATTTGTTCTATATACATTGCTGTAACAGTAGTGGATTTCATACAATGCTTAGCTGACCCCCTAACCAAAGTAGGAATTATCTTATGTGTAGCTAATGACTGTGTGTAATATAAGTGTTTTACATCTTTTGAGTGCTATTAAAAAAAAAAAATCCTTACCATGACTCTAAAGTACTTAAGCCTTCACTCAATAAATCCATAGATTGGTTGCTTTAGGACAGTAGGGCCAACCTTTTTGGCGGGTATGCCAGCACCCTCACCATGTGCCACTCCAATTCCCTTCCCCTGTGTGACCTGTTGCTCTGCTTTCTGCTTCCTGCCCTATTCTCCTTCCACTATCTGCTGCTCTGCTTTTTGATGCCAGTCTCCTCCACAGTTTGCCACATGGCAGATGCAGGCTGCCCCTATCACTTGTGACCTGCATGCCGCAGATTGTATCTGATGTCCTAAAGCAAGGGTAGCCAATTTCATCTTTAATGATCCATGCTGTCATGCCTTCTATAATAACCAGAAAATACCCTCATTTTTATGCATATGTTGTTTTATATAAGCAACACTTCAGTTTTTTTTCATTTCATGTACTTGAATTTCAGTAAAGTTACAGTTCTTTATAACGAGCTCGTGGGCCTTTTCCTTGTAACATGATTTCAAAGTGTGATATAACAGCTCAAAATAATCACTTTCTTAATTGCTTGATTAATATATATTCTGAACATGCATGTTTTTCTTTGCATCATTGTGCAGTGTTTTTAATATCCCAATAACTAATTTAAAATATTAATGGTTATATGACAATATAGCAACTGTAAAGATCTCATGAATTAACAATAAAGGATATCTGATGACATTTCATTTTTAAATTAAAGCTGACTGCTAATTCAAGACATGACTAGATTCTAAATAGGAGTAAATAAGAATTGTTCAACATTCTTAGCGTGGTACCCCCTCATGTAACAAAGAAGCTGATAGGCTGGGTATAGCTATTCAAAAAGGCCACGGTGGAATCAATCTAAATTGCACAGTTTTCTGTAAGTATTGGTAGTGAATAGGACACACATTCGTCCTTTGCTGGGAGAAGGGGTGCAAATCTTAGACCTGGTTCTTGCATTTTTAAACCAGTCTGCATACTGAACTTCTGTTCTCTTGCAGGTGTAAACTGGTTTTATGTGCCAAACTTCTGTTAGGGCTATAGATCAGTTTCTGATCACTTGTTACTGGTAAATGTGTAATGTCTGGACCTGGCCATAAAGTTACAATACTGAACAAACTTAGATCCAGATTTTTGCAATGTTAACTTTTGCAAATCCTGCTACTGAATTCTGATAGTGTTAAGTTTGGTTGGAGAGGAAAAGAAAGTCTGGCTGTTATACTTTAAAATAAAAATATTCCTACTAATATGAAAATAATTAATAGATTGCTTGATATCTACCTGCTTTACAGTAAATAAAACTGATCAAGTTCCTCTGATGGAGCTAACTAAAGAGTCTTAGCTTTGTGTCAGTTACAGAAGCTAATAATGCTCAAATAGGAAAGCTGCTAGGTGCAATGTTATGACAGCTTTCTAGGCAGCAGTCTGTTTCTGCATAAGAAAACAGTTCCTTATCAAGTGTCCTCGTAACAGTTATGAACTGCATGCAGATTTCCTGTTCTGTTAATTTTAATTTGTATGCATATACTATTGATACGTAAGTTTAGAAAACATGTTTTATCCAGTTATTGCTGATATTTGGTATTTTTCTTATCTTTCTTTCCCTATCCTACCCACACTTTCCTGCTTTGTTAGTTTCTAAATGATTCATTTCTGTGCGTCTTGAAATCAGTTTTCCTTATGAAATAAATGCTGAATATTTAAGATGAATGCAAGGTGTGTATTTTCTTAGCATTAGCAAACTCTTCTTTTTTCCTGTGTTGTAGAAAAATGATTAAAAATGTATGAATCTCATGCTGCTTGTTATCAAGCCATATAACTTTTGCTTTTTACCACAAGGGTTTTTAGACATTCAAAATGTGTTGCTAAGGATCAGTATAAAAATTACAGCAGTTCTTATTTGGATAGCTTTTGTATGGATTAAAAATCCATTAGAAAGGATGCTTGTTTTCAACATTTTGCACATATTTTCAGCTATGAAATAGTTTAAAAACAAAACCCTTGGTTTATTTGTTTTTAAATTCTGAATATACAGGGTTTTTTAGTTGCTGTTGAAATATGCAAATAACTTTTCTAGCATATATAATCAAGCTTTTTTGTATTTTTAGTTTAGATTAGATTAATTCCAAACCATAAAGCACTAGTATGGGGAGAGGCAACCTAGAAATGTCAAAAAGTGTTTTTTGTTTTTGTTTTTTTGTTTTTGTTTTTTTTTTAGAAGTCAATCGCTTCCATGAGACACATTTCCTGCTGAACCCCACCTTTAAATCATTTGGTTCCTGCTTGTCATTTGAGTGATTATCCATATAAGACAGAAAAACAAAGGAGGGATGACCAGAATGCAGGGGAAGGAGAAAATAGTGATTAAGAAAAGAATGATATAAAAAGGCTGAGAGGCTAGCTTGGGTTAAAAGAGAACTTGGAGGGGAGAGGGGAAGGATTTATGAAGAAATAGAAGAGCCAGGAGATGACTGTATTAGGCTTACAGTTTTTCTTGTCATTCGTGAAGAGCTCGGCAACCCAGGCCAGGATAGGGGGTAACCTCAATGTTCTATTTTATAATATTAAAGTAAGGGCTATAGACCTTGGCACACTCAGTAACAGGACTAGTTATAATTAGGGACCTACCTAAATTAGAATTTTGCAGATTTGGCAAAAACTGACAGATCTGGGGTTGCCCATGAATTCTGCACAACCCCCTGCAAAAAACAAAATTTTAAGTGTTCATTAAGTTTTCCCTCCAGGCACCAGTTGGTGAGGTAGCATTAAGGGAGCAGCAGACCAGGGGGCAGCTGCCTGTCCTCCCTCCTGTCCCTCCCCACAGGCCTCTCTGCCAATCAGTGCTGAGGGGCAGGGCTGCCATGGAATGGGCTTTTCATGCTGGGGCAAAGCTGGGAAAACGGCTGTCTCACTGAAAGTTAGGTAGGTCCCTAGTTATAAGTGCTGCATTCAGGGAGGTTGGGGAGGAATTTTCTTTTTCCTTTGGAAGCTTTAAGGATCCATCTTTCCTCACTAACACATTTTTCAGATTGGGTATGTAAGTTGCTGACCTGTATAGCAAAATATCCCTTGCTTGGAAGCTTAGTTTTTATGATAAAATTAGTCTGAGTTTGCCTTTTTATTTTCCTATTCTTTCTCAAGCCAATGTTGTTTTCTCTACTTTTAACTGCAGTCATCTGCCTGGTAGGTTTAGGAGGGGAATTATGTGCCCTTTCTTTTAAATTTACTCTTACTACTTTTGTGCAGGTAAGATCTTTAAACCCTTTTCCCAGATTTGTTTCAAAGGTGAATCTTAGAATTATAGGGTTGAAAGGGAGTTCAGATGTCATCTGGTGCAATCCCTTACATGAACATAGAAATGCTGTTACTAATCCATCCCTATCAGATGCTTATTGAGCTGCCCCTCAAAACCTCCAATGAAAAAGATCCTACAACTTTCCTTAGCTGTTTAGTCCAGTGCTTCATTGTTTTAATAGTTGGGAAGTTTTTTGCTATCTCCTATAAATCTGTTCTGCTGCATTTTAAAATCATTACTTTGTGTTCTGCCCACTGCAGCTCGTGAGAGCAATTCTCTCCCTCTTTATGGCAAATATTTGAAAACTGCTATCGTGTCCTTCCCTTAATCTCCTTTTCCTCAAGTCAGACGCACCCAACTCTCTCAGCCTTTCCTTATATGACTTCTCTTTCAACTCATCCTCATTTTGCCACTCCTGGATCCTCTCCAGCTTCTCTACATCCTTCTAAAATAGTGGAGCCCAGAACATTGCACAATCCCCTAAGGCCTAACAAGCACTAAGTAAAGTAGTGCTGTCACCTCCTGCATCTTACATCCTGCAGAAAAATCATGGGTGGATCTAGGATTTTGAAAAGGGGTGTAGACACTGGGGTGCATCATCACGTATAAGGCAACAGATAAAATACAAAAACAAAAAACTAGAAACTTTACTAATGTGCTAGTGGCCTTGGGCTATTTTACTCAGTTTAAGATTCATGGAAAAACATGCAAAAATAAATACAACTTTATTTTAATAAGTTTTTTAAATGGTCTGCAAAGCTCTACAAAGCTCTACATTTACCAGAAGGCAGCTAACAGACAGCAGGTTACAGAACACAGAATAGCTGGAGTAGTGGAACATCAAGATCATTAAAGAAGAGAGTGGGTCATTAACACCTATGGAATAGAGAGTTTAGAAGGAATCAGGTAGGTTTTTAATGAACCATGAAATCAATTGACCCTTTCACTGCTGCCTGAATAGAAAGGTTTCTGCCACCGCCAGGGAGTTGGATTTAAACTTTGGGTGGTTCAAGAATCAAAGTGGGGTGCAGCTGTACCAGTGAATCCCCCTTGGATCTGTGCAGACTGCATTGTAGGCGGTGACTCATGACACCACCTAAGAAGCCAAACCCCCGTAGTGAAATCAAACCCCTTGTAGTAACGCCTGAGG
>JAGPOW010003648.1:60214121-60268826 GCA_030014935.1 Caiman crocodilus
CTCTCGGTGATCAATCTCTCTCTGACGGTTGTAACATTCCTTCGGTCATCTGTCTCTGTCGGTTGTAAACGGACCAATAAACTGCTACTAACAACAACATGCGAGTACAACCTTATCTCGGCAATCTCGCGATATCTGGTCTGTCTAGCAGCCAATAAAAGGGAAATCAAAGCCTAGTGCGGGAAAAAGAAATTGGCTAGAGTCCGTTTGTTCTCGCCCTAGGGGCCTGTCAGAATTAAGGCTCCGGAGGTGCGACAGGATCCACTCCTGCACCTAATACAGCCATTGATGCAGCCCAAAATTAGGTTTGCTGTTTTGTAACTCACATTGCTGACATGCATTAAGTCTGTGATCCGCCAAAATTCCCACATCTTTCTCAGCAACACTACTTCCTTGCTAGTTGTCTCACATTCCATATTTGTGCATTTAGTTATTCCTCCCTAGGTGTAGCACCTCTCATTTTTATATGTACTGAACTTTATTCTGTTGCATGTAATCCATGTCACCAATCTATCAAGATCCTCTAGAAATCTCCTATACTCTGAAGTTTTTGCAGTCTTTCCCAGTTTCATATAATCTGCAAACTTGATCAGGTATCTCTCTCTCCCAGCATCCAATTCATTAATAAACACATTAAACAGCATAAGATCCAGGTCAGACCCCAGTGAAAACACTTGAAACCTCCAGTCATTCTGACACTGATCCATTTATAATTACCCTTTCGTTGCAGTTATTGAGCCAATTATGTATCTACCTAATGGTAATTTTACCTAGGCCAGCTTGTCAAGGGGGCACAGCAGGGAGAAGGGGGGTGGCTTTCTGCTACTGTATGCACCCCCCAGGAGAGGACTGGGGAGGCATGTACCCCCAAGATTCGTGCGCAGAGCAGATGTGGGCTTCCTGCTGTGGGCTTGGGGCTCTCTGCTCTGTTGCCTTCCCTTGGGAGCCCTGTATTGACTGCACACCCCCCGCCCACCTGGCAGCAGCAGGGGTGGTGAGTTATGCCTCTCACTGCTGGGCAGGCAAGGGACACAAAGCTGGTGCAAGGCTCCTGGGACAAAGAAAGCAGAGTGGAGAGTCCCAAGCCCACCGAGAGCAGCTAACATTTGCCTTCACCCCACTTGGCTCTGCTCTGGCCGTGGCAAGGGAGCATGGAGCAGGGAGAAGAGGCAGGCATGTGCCATGCACCATGCCTTTTCCCTCCCCCTGCAACCAGCCAGGTCCATTCAGCCTCCCATGTGGGGCATGGAGGCCCACCTACCCTTGGCAGTGGCAGCACTGGGGGGGGCAGACCCTTCCCCCACTAAAATCCAGTTAGGGGAGGAGTGGTATGATGCATTCCTGATGCAATTCAGTGTGGGGGGGCCTGCAAAGTTCTGTTTGTCCAGGACCCCAGTAAATCTTTGTCTGCCAGTCTTTTCTCTTGTCTTTTTTTTCTTTTATTCCCTAAAAAGCTAATGAAAGATCTTAGCACTGTCTTGCTATAGCTAGAGTTAACCCAGGAAGCCTCTTTTCCTCTTTGGCTTTGCTTCCAGAGTCTGGTTCCTAAATGGCAAAGGCCAATGGTTTATACCTAACTTATGTGATCTTCTATAAAGGAAAATAAGGTCCAAGTCAAGAGAGGGAGGTTGTAAATAGTATAGATATTATTTTTAAAAAAGTAAGATTTGAATCACTTGCAAGTAAATAAAATACTGTTGCACTAGTTGTTCAGAAAAGCTAAATACTAGCTTGGAATTTAGGGTTCCATCACTGATCTTCTCTCTCTCCAACCACTATACAACTCCAGTATCCAAGTATAGCAATATTGCTGTATCCAAGTGCTCAAAAGCCATGAGATTGTTTTATAGGGGGAAAACTTATATTGCATATCTTTTCATTTGTCACCAGCCCTGTTTTATGCCCTCATCCCAGGTTCAAACTTCAACTTTAAATACAGCCATAAAAATGAAGTTTTTCCTTTACTATTCAGAAAGGACTTGGCTTACCCATTCCTGCCTTCTGGGGAGTGGGAGATGCCTTTGTATTCCTATCAAGCCCTCTCCTTCAATCTGAAAGGGATAGGCAGTTGCCCCATTCATATTTTGCCTCTCTGCACCTATGTTTTCTGCACGTGTCCAACCAACACTCCCTTTCTTCAAAAAAGTTCCTTTGGTATTCTATCAGTTCCTAAAAGGAAAGTTCCAATTTTAACCAAAAGAAGAACAACACGCACAAAAAAAGTTCATATATGAAGATCCAAACACATCTACGTATGGGTTATAAAAAACAGCATTTCAGTGATTTAGTCCAGTTTTCACTACTCCCTTTACAGGATCATCTCAGGATAGAAATCTCAAACTTCCAGTGCACAGTCAATGGAATAGTGCTATGGGGAGGGGTTCTGTTATACCCTATCAGAAGCATCCAGTGGATGTTGCTTTGTCCCGGTTATACAACTACTTGTGCCCTAGTGCTTGAAAGTTGCATATGAGGATGCAAAGGAGCTGTTTCTGGATCTGAGATCAAGTGGCTAAAGGAGAGTGCTATGCAGCCTCTTTCAGGATCATCAGCAGAGACTAAACCTGGACTCTGTAAATCTAAAAGCATGAGTTTCTACCACTTGTAGGAAAGAGCTGTGGACATTAATGTGAAGCCTTGCACATCTCTCCATGTGGTGCAATGTCTGGAATGGGAACAAAGACCCATATTCAGTAAGAGACAAAAATACAAATGTATTTGATTTTAATCTATAAGACAGTTTAGTAAAGTGGATCACCCTTGTGTTTGTTAGATTGGGGGGATGAGTCCTATTTCCAGCTTTGTCCACTAAAAGGTTTGTCCAGCCTCTCATTTTTTCAGCTCACTGCACCTTCCTTTTGCCTACGAGGTATTTGTAAAGTAAGACATTGTTCTCTTTTCAGGTACATTTACACAGCACAGTGCAGCTTCATGTAAAGACTGCCTGAACTAGTTCAAGTCCAGAGGCGGTATAGTCATATTAATGCAGTGCTGTTCCTGAACTAAAATATTTACCTTCTCAGCAGGGTAAATTAGCAAAGGCAGATGACTAAGAAAGATGGACAATTTATGGTACCATCCTAACTTGCTCACATCTAGCTCTGCTATCTCTTACACATCCCTGTACTAAGCTATGGAGATGTATCCTTAGTAAGTTTCCATTTCATTTTTATGTAACTGACGTGTCAGTTAGTAAAAACAAGTTTTAGAGGCCATGCTACTTAAAATACCTCATTTTCTCTAAGCATTCAACACAATTAAAAGTGCTGCTTAATGTCACAATGTCAAGCTATTTCTAGAACTACATCTCTGAGAGGGTCTCAACATGCAGTTCTATCATCCTAAGTAATGGAAGGCAGGGCTTGGCTTGTTTTGTGGTGTGCCAACTCTTCTATCTGCTATCGGGTTCTCCAGAATCCCAGTTTTCATTTTAGAAAAATGTCTTCAGCTGTTAGTTGCAACAGCTTCACAAAGTGTAAAGTGATGCAGTGGTGTCTGAGTGTGCAAAAAGCCTTTAACAATAGCTTTGGGAATGAAATGGGTCTTCATGGTCAGCAGGCTTTTGACTGCCATGTCCCATGATGATCCTTTCACATAACATTTTCAAAGTGTTTGTTCCTTGCATAAGAGAACACACATCTCATTCAATGCATCACAAAGGAGCAGGCTCTGAGACCACTTTTTTCCCAATCAAGTAGTTAAATAGAGCCCATATGCATAGTCAGTCCCCCACCTTAGGGGGTGACACACTTGTGGAGGTCAGAAAATATTTTTCATACCAATTTTAGCTTGACCGGTTAAGCATGTTGCATGCCTTGCCTGCTCTAGACTTTAAAATTGTGTGCACTAGCACAGGTTAACCTCAACTTAAATACTAGGCAAGACTTGCCCACTGTTAGACTGGGTGTAGGTAAGGTAAAGACATTTTTTCCCATTTTTATTTAATTTTATTCTGTTGGCTTTTATGGTGGTACTGTTTCACTAGTTTATTCATCAGATGTTCTTCTAGGCTAGGTAGATAGGTTGGACTATAATATCAAAAGTTTGAAAAGGCAATGGGGAGGTATGGAGTTTTGAAGGAGGGAAAGTGGAGGAGTTATCTTTCTGGTGAAAAGGTCATAAGCTTTCCCTTTGCAGATCACTTTAAGATAAAAGTTGTTGTGTGCAGGACAAAAACAAAGTACATCTCAAGTAGTCCAGAACCACAATTCACAACAGCCAGTTTGTGTCTTTCTCTCAGATGCTGGGAATCACAAAGAGCTTTATTTATTATGTGATCTGGTCCTTTGGCACTAAATGGTTAATGTTTCAGCCTTTTGTGTCAAAGAAAACTTTGCTTCTCATTGGCAGAAAGCAGATCTACCTTTTAAAAACTCCGATCAATCTCCTCTTCCTGCACTGTTAGGGTCTTGAAGGATAATATCATTTACATACTTTCAAAGTCAGATTACTTCACAAAACATTAAAATATGCCCTGGAAATTGCCATCTAAGCAATCTTGCTAAATTTGCTTATTTTAATTTTGTAACAATAGAATGCTTACGTGTGCAGAAATCTTAATGAAGCCCAAGGCACTGGCAAGTCAGAGTTCCAGCTGTTAAGCTGGGATGCAAGATATTAATTGCTGGAAATTTACTCCCAATGCTGAGTGGTTTTTATGAACTTTAAGCAAAAATCTGGAATGTTGTTAGCAAGGAGAGAACATGGAACCTTGCTATGTAAGACAAGATTTGTGAAACTGTCTTGAGACTCTGGTATCTATGCCTTAGCATGTGTACACAGCAAAATGAATGTGTGATTGTAGTGTGGGTAGGTGTACCCAGGCTAGGTCTAATCTAACTAACATGGGGAAAAATACTAATAAGGTGCAGGAGTATAGACTTCATTCAGCGTGGGCTGTACAACTATGCTGGAGCCATTGATGCAAACTAGGATTATTGTGTCACATGGCTGCTTTTCATGTTAGCTATACTGGCTAATTAAAACTAGCAAAAGTATGTGCCCTGCTGCCCTTGTTATGCAACTGGTATCAAACCTCAAGTACTGGAGGGGAAGAAAGTGATGGTGTTAACGCTATTGATGAGTAACCAATGAACTATTGAAATGACAATGAGGACAGTTTGATCTGAGAAATCAGAGTTTGCATGAACAGCTGTTACTTAACCACAATTCTCTTTCCAAAACATTCTTTGTACCATGTAAGGTCACTCTTGTATTCCTCATAAACCCAGAATTTCTGCTGTTTTCATTGGGTGTTTTCGAGTGCAGAAGGAACCACTGCTGGATAATAAAATATATAAATACGGCTATATAAATAGAACTTTGATATGAAAGGCCAGGCTGAGAAAGTAAGGAGCAGCTAACAGTTTCTTCAGTCCTTTGTTTGTTTGATCTTCAATAGGAATATTCCTCAGTGGGCATGTCTACATCAGATGCTTAATGTGCAGTAGCCTAATAACACTGCAGTAAGCGTCACTAGCATTTTTAGCCTAATAACACTAGCCTAATAACACTGCTCAGTAAGTGTCACTAAAAAACTGTGCACTGGTGTTACTGCACAGTAACTGTAGTTACTGTGCATTTAGTTAGTATTTAATTAAGCAAGTATTAAACTAAATGTGCAGTAACTATTGCACATTAATGAACATGTAGATGCACCCAGTACCTCTTTTAGTGTTTTTCTCTTTATTATTATGGAACTTTGATATATTTATATATTTAAGAGGGAACCTTTCCTTCCTCCACCCAGTATTTGCATTTTAAGCATTTTTCTTCCTTTAAAATGAGTATTTTTTTTTTGTCTTTGCTTTACAAGTTGCAGTGGGCAAGAATTTCAGAAGTCAGCTGAGAAGCACAGTCCTTTTACAGGAATTTTGCTCCTTAGTCAGACGTTTTTGAAAACACTACCATTTGTATTTTCCATATCTGTAGTGTGGAGTTTATATCACTTCAGATAATAAAAGTTACAATAAGGGCATATTGGATGAGGTTCTGTGCTGATCATTTAAAGATGCAGGAGAGATTTCATATCCCAGAGGCATAAGTTGTTACAGTGGTTTACAGTCATTAACATTGTCTCCCTCCTAGTCTGTGCTGTGAGTTGGAGTGTCCTCCACTTCTAGGTGTGAATTAGACCTTTGTGCTGTCTGAGTTATAACACAGTCCCTCCCTCAGAAAGGGCACTCCCATTCCTGGACTTCCTTCTTGCTGATCACCTCCAGAATATGGAGGAAGGTCCTCAGAGGGGAGTACCTTCTCTTGTTTTCCCCATTGCTGTCCTCCAGGCCAGATACAGGGCTTCTGGAGCCTCTTCATGTCATACTATCCTTTTCACCTGAGACAGAGACAGTGGAGTGCAGGGAGGATCCCTTGCCCACTATGTTTCCAGTTTTAGAAGCCATAATTACTAACTATATTATCTTGTACTTTCTTGTTAGTTTTCTTTTCCACTGCATCCCAATTTCAGCCCTTTTATTTGGACTCTAGTAGTATCCACAGGCACTGACATTGATGGGGCTCCATTGACTTGGATACTGTGCAGACGTATGGTAAGATCCAATCTTACTTAACTGGATTAAACAGACTAAAGGTGAGAGAAAGTATTCTTATACAGCTGGGGAATGCAGACCTGGACACAAGAATTATTGACTTGTCTAAATCCCAGAGGAAAACTATAGGAAAGCTGAGAATTGACTCCAGATATCCTGAGACTCAGTCCAGTCAGTGCCTTAGCTCCAAAGCCATCCCTTGCCTTTGTATGAAGACTAACACTTGCTCTCTGTAACATCAGTTAAAAGGCAAACCTGTGCAAGCTACAGTGCAGTCAATTCAATAATGTGGTTTTTCAGCTACTTTACCACTCTTTTATTGGCAAGCTTACATAAGATTGATATCCACATTTGTTAACATTGAATATGGGCTTCTCAGACTTTTCTGTTACAGCACTCCTGATTGCAAAGAAACTTTGTTAAATACTTCTTAGCTTGATGTACAATTTATTTAGTCTGAAAAGAAATGTTTCATTATTTTTTCCCCAGATAATTCTTTCCCAGCTTTTTGTGTCAGTGGATCACTCAGTCTATACTATATAGGACCTGGTAATATTGTACTGTTTAAATGCTCTGCAGTAAAGATGAACAAAGCTCTGGAGTGGCACTGCACCCCCTGGAAGAAGGGAGATAATTCAGGAGGTTTTGCGCTAGGCTAGTATTGTCTCTCCAAATTTCTATTTGCTAGTCTGTCTTTTCAAATATGTCTAGCCAGGAAATTTTAGTTGTTCTCATCATCACTGATGATCAATGGCACAGTGGTGGCATCTTGTGGTCTCTTTAGGCAATTCCCTTTTATTCTTCATGACGGGACTACCCAGCATATCCCATTTGCTCATTAGATATTTCATCTTCATTATGGGTGTGAGAGACTGGCTGGTAGACGTATGGTTTAAAAATGTCATGTAGATTGTCCATTGTAACCTAAAAATGCTTCAAAAATACTATCAAGAAAGTTATAGGGTCTAACATAGATTCAAACAGAGCGTTAAGGGAACGTACTAATGAGTAATAAGGAATAAGAAGGACAGATTCTTAGGCATGGAAGGCTAGAAGGGACTTCAAGAGGTTATTTTAGTCAATCTCTCTTTTCTAAGACATGATCAAATATAACATAGGCTGTCTTTGATGGATATTTGTGTAGTCTCTTAAAATCTCTAGTGGTAACTTGTTCCAGTGGTAAAATCTCCACTGGTAACTTAACAGTTTTTAAGACTGACACTTTTCCTAATACCTCACCTAAATCTTTTACACTGCAAATTATGCCAATGACTTTTCATCCCACTGCTGGTGGACATGGAGAAAATTGATTACAGTCCTCCTTAAAAAGACCTTTTATATACTTAAAGACTATTAGGTTCCTCCTCACTCTTCTCTTTTATAGATCAGAAAAAAAATGTTTATCCTTTATTCATGTCACACATTCCAAACTTTTTATAGCTATTGTAGCTTTCCTTTGGACTCTTCCCAACATGTCTACATCTTTCTGAAAGTGTGGTACCCCGAACTGGACACAGTACATTTGTGACCTTGCCAGGGCCAAGTCAAGCAAAGTAATGACCTCCTGAGTGTTGCATGTGAAATTCCTATATTAACACATTTGCTGATAATGACATCTGCCTTTTTTGCAACTACTCTGATATGATTTTTTTTTCCAATCTGTTTTTCACCTTCTTATGATTTCATCAAGCCAATGTTTCCCCAGTTTACTTATGGAAATGTCACATGGGACTGAGTTCAAAATCTTTATTAAGGTTAAGATACAGTATCTACTGTTTTGCTTGTATTGACAAAGTCAGTTACCCTATTAAAAAAGATGAAAAGAAAAGCATGATCTGGTGTTGTTAGGTGATTATACACTACTAGTTTAATATCATCCTGGGTACAATTCTCTTTGTAACCCCTCCTCCCCCCCCCCTTTTTTTTTTTGGAAATGAATGCTTGGTCTTCTCTAGTCTTCTGAAACGTTGACCCTCCATGATTTTTCATAGAAACACTGCTGATTTGGCTAACTCCTTAAGTACTGTAGAGTGAATTTCATCAGGCTTTGCTGACTGGCATACATCTAATTTTTTTTCTTCCTATTCTAGCTTGTACCTTATAGATGAACCACAGTACATATATGTCAGGGTAGACTTGGACCACAGTACATGTATACATCTAATATAGATATCTATTCTATAAGGTACAAATCTACCCTGCCTTCTATTTGACTTCAGACTAACACAGCTAACTACATCTCTCTCTTTTCTGGCCTGCACTTCTACCTCCTCGTTAATTGACAGTGTATACACTGTATGCACTAATGGTCAGTAAGAATCTCAGGAAAGATTTTTTCAAAAGAACAGAGAGCTTCAGGACCATTAAATTCCTCTTAAATTTCTGAGCTTAGTTTCCCAGAAGTTTTTAACTACAGCCTTGATCAAGTAATGAGAAAATCTTTTCAACATGGAGAGGCAAGAAAGGTTGGCCGAGGGATTTGGAAAGGAAGTAGAAGTGCTTACACCTGTTCACATGTCAATATGGCTTTTACCTCAATGCCTTTTTATTTAACTACAGTCAGCCCCTAAAATGGAAATAGAGCTGGACTTAGAATAAGTTCAGCTTGAGCAAGTGAAGAACATCAGCTCTAAGACAAACAATATAGTGTAATGCTCTGAGCCTTGGTAAAGGAATGCTTAGGATGATGGAGCAACCAACTGTAGTGTCTGAGGTGTAAAACTGAGATGTGTTTCTTTGCTACGGCAAATATTTGACTGTTAAATGATACTTAGCTGAAAAGTTCTGAAACAACTCACATTTGGTTTTAAATTTATTTTCCAGCTGGCATGTTGTAATACTGGAGGGTTATAATGCCTATTCACTTACGCTTTATCAAAGTTTATCTAGTGTCTGGTATCCACAGGATTCAACTGATTAATGTTTCCCTTGATGTATTAAGGATACATAATATATCACAATTTGGAGGGGAAGGATGATTTTGTGCATAAGCCACTACAGTAGAACTTGAGATTTGTGGATGTAATTCCTGGCTTTGTCACACATGAGCAAGTGGCTTAATTTCTTGTGTACCGGTCACCATCTGTAAAAAC
Source organism: Caiman crocodilus (assembly GCA_030014935.1). NCBI lineage: Eukaryota > Metazoa > Chordata > Crocodylia > Alligatoridae > Caiman > Caiman crocodilus. Next base: position 60,223,762 of record JAGPOW010003648.1, read on the forward strand.
AGGTATGATCATCCTGTCTCTCTGCTTTTATCTGTCTTGTCTATTTAGATTGCAGATTCTTCAGAGCAGGAGCATTCTCTTACTGGATTTGCATACAGCGTCTTGCACAATGAGGCTCTGACCTCAGTCAGAGCTGATAGTGGCTACTATAATGCAAATATTTTTTTTAAAAGGATCTCAGTTTTGATTCACTGCCAGTTCTAAAACTAGCATTTAAGATATTGTTAGCTGCTTAACACCAACTTTCACACACAAAAATGGAGCCTCGTTTGTCTACAAGAAGTAAGGTTGGAGTTTTTGGCGGGAGAATAAAGGGTGGGCAAACAGGCTGTGGTTGAGTTCTTAAATGTGGATTCATTTTGCAAGTCGGCATTAGAGTTGATCTAAGTTACAGAAATCAAAAGCTGCAGATTCTCAGAGCTCCATATATAACACATGATTAATTTGTTGTTTTAGCAGTAATTAAGAGTACCACTACTATTTTGGTTTCATTAAAACAGCAGCTGAAGTTCTGCTATACCAGAATCTACCTCAGGTTATTGTGTGAGTTCAGGTTGTAAGTAACTTGAGTAAGAATGTTAGAGTTAAGAAAAGAATAAAAAAGAAAGGAACTAATCGATAAGCGTGTGGGAAAGGAAGACCCCAGAGCTCCAAGTTGGGCAACATGGTTCTTGTTATTTAATAAGTAAGATGCATACAACAAGCCCCAGGACACAAGAGCCCAAATGTAAAGCATTTGCTCCAGCACCAAAAACACAATTTTAAAATGAAAGCATGCAATTGCCTCTAGAGACTACTTTAAATTTGAGCATTAATTAATCAATTGCCTGTATATTAACTAGATTTGCTGCCTCCCAGCAGAGGCAGCAACTTCAGTAGGTTTCTGTGCAGGCCCCTTCCTGACCTAAATACAATGCAGGACATTGTGCCACATCACGTAAACATGTAAAGTGACTGGGGTCAATGAAGAAGAAAAACAGGGCCTGTGGGAACTGAACCCATATTTAGAATAGGGTGTGTTTTGCTGTTTCAGTGGTTTCAGCTGAAGTACAACAGGCAATTAGTTAAAATGGGAAGAATGTCGCACTATACTCCAAAATAAAAAAAATAGGTATGTTTTTAATGAAATTGCTGTAATCTTTCTTCCCCACTAATATCAAATACATAAAACTTCCACTGAGTACAGAAATAAATGCTTTCCATTCTTTTCCTGGAGTTGTGTGCTTGTCAAAGAGAAATGGGTCATTAACTAGATTTAAAATTTGTTCTTGGGTTAAAGTGATTGACAACAGTCTGTTATAATAACAACTTGCATTAGAAGATACTATTTATTTTTATGGTAGTAAATAGTTTGGACAGTTTAACTGAACCTCATTCCTCTAAACATCAGATTGAAAAATGAAATTTAGGCAACTCCCTCCACTTCCAAACTTAAAAGATTTAATTGAAATTGTCTTCCTAAGAAGACTGACAGGAGGCATCACAGAAATTAAATACCGCAGTTCACATCCTACACCTCACCTCGCCTCACAATACATGCAAATACCTACCTTGTCTGCGTTTTCCAAAGAATCATGGAGCCCTGCAAGCATTGCACAGTTATCTTAAGAGTCTCATAACCTTAAACTCTGAAGGAAAAATACTCTGAGCCTTCAGAGCTGCTCATGCCTCCTGAAATGCTGTTATTTTGCCATGTGTCCTTCATATTTTTACTGAATGAGGGCAATTTCCATTAAAACAAACTTGTTCCTCCTTAAGACCACATCCCTTGCTGTTTATGAGGTCACAAAGCAAGAATTTTAAGTGGATATGAGGCAGGAAGAAAAACAGCAAGAATTGATTAACTCATAAGTGACACAGAAGCTGTTGTATTGCAAATATACCTTTGTATTAAGTGAAAAAGGGAACAGTGGAAATACACAAACTATCTATCATAGTATCATAGTGCCTAGGGTCAGAAGGGGCCTAGAGCAGGCCATCTAGTTTGACCCCCTGCCAATGGCAGGAACGAGTGCCAGGGTCACAGGACCCCAGCCAAGTACCTATCCAATCTACTCTTAAAGACGCCCAAGGTAGGAGCAAGAATGTCCATGGTCACGTCTAACAGTACAGCAGCACTTTTTTAAAAGAGCTTTCCCTTTTTTGAAGTATTAAGCAGTTGGAAAAAAAAGGCTTTGTAGGATATGTCAGTGTTCTTGCAAGGAAAGGCCACTGTAACTTGTTCATTGTTTCACAGATGTCTGTTTTATGATGCATGTTAGATAGATTCCAGTTACATAGCTAGTCTGTAAATTAACGTGTGATGGCTCAGAGCTGCACCAGCTGCTTTCAGTAACTTAGTCTGCATTATAAAATACATTTCAACTGGGGTAAGCATTACATGCATCTGTATCCTAAATCTTCAGCCTTTCTGTTAAAACTGCCAATGAAAATGCCACTTGTGAAACTCTGGATGTCCAAGTTTTGCTACTTTGATGTCACTATCTGTTGCTCAGGTTTCAGAAGTCATACATGAGGTAGAGGCATGGTCCCCCAGTTTGATCCTACTGACTACAGAAGAGAGGCTTTATTTTCTGTTCTGAGTCTTATGAGACGTAAATTCTCTGATTTAGTATTTATGTTCCAAGTCAAAATATCCAATTGCTGGAAAGTAAGAGTTCCTTTCACTAGAAAATAAGTGCAGCATTATCTGCTTCTTCTGAAAATTTCTCTAAACATGAATAACACATAACTCTCAACACATAATCTACTCAATATCTTGATCAGCTGTGTAGATTATAGAGTGAGGGTGAAACTGGTACACAGCAGAGCTAGGAAAGGTAAGGGGAGGAAGAACTATGGTAAGGGGATAGTCTACCATAGAGGGAACACTTTGCTTGACCGTGGTCAAGGGTTACAGGGTTTGAGGCACTGGTTACATGCTGTCAAGGCTGGCAAAGTATCTTCCTCCTCTCAGAAAAGATGAAACACAGACTCCTCCAATTAACTACAAGAGTAACTAGTCTAGTCCGTGTCAGAAGCTTGAGATCCATGAGTGATCCTGTGGTTATATAGCAGTACTGTATTCTATATATCTACTACCTGTTTGTATTCAGAGTCACAATTAGAAATGGAAGAGTTATTCATATTTACATGCACCCTTTTGTCAATTGATGCCTGAGACTGGGGCTTTGATTTTTTTTTTCCTGTTGGAGGATATATCTGTTACAGAAGTCTGAGTATTCTCTTAATACAACTTGTTCATTGAAAAGTTTCTAACTTCCTATTTAGCAGTTCTGAATTGTTATTCTGATAGTACCTTAACTTTGTGTGGCATCTTTAGGGTATTCTTTGTGGAGTCTCTGTATGTAATATGGTATGTTTGCATCTCCAATCAAAATGCCTTTACTGCTTTTTATTTCAGTTAGACCTGCATATTGAAGAGTAAACTGCACTCTGTTGTGGCTTGTACATTGTAACCAGCTTTATTAACTAAGCTTCAGCTGCAGTATTGTCATTGCTGATGATGATTCCATGATCCACCTGACTTCCAAGCCTCAGATTGACCTGGTATGGTTGACAGTCAGAAAAACCATCTCTTTGCTTGTCAGCTGAGCACATCCAATGTTGAATGACACCGCAAATGCAGAACCCAAATCTGGAGGCTCAAGCTCTGTCCACTAAATCAATCTACTCTGCATGTGGCATTAAAACTAGGTCCAGTGTACACAATAGTAGGCTGTATCACAGGAGGAGCATCTAAAATGTCGCATGCTTAGCATGAAATACCCACCGATTACAAATAGTCAGTGGGGAGGAGGGGGAAAGAGTGACTGCATCTGTTGCTTTCATTTTCTTTTGTCAAATGTGCAGCTGGTATGAGTCAGTGGTATTTTTGTTTAATTACATTCATTCTTTTAAGTGATTTTTTTTTTTTTTTTTAATAGAGCAAATCCTGTGCTTTTCTTTAAATTCTTTCCAGCAACCAAATCTCTCCTTCTCTATCACTTTGTCCTGCTTGTGTTCAGGTGAAGCTGTCACAGATGCAATGATTAGAAAAATAAAATTATTCACTGATGAAAAACTTTTGGCTGCAAACTTTACACAATGCTCTAAATTTGAATTAGCTCTGATCCACCCAGACTAAACAGCACCTGGGCTGGCAGGAATCTGGCTCTGTAGGAGCAGGGAGCTTAAACACTTTGGCTGTCTTTTGCCAGTAAACCTGTTGTACTTACAAAAATTATTAATGGAAAACAGAACAGGGAGCAACCAGGTCAGAAAGAGCATCCTTCCTGCTACTGAAAAACCTGGAAAAGTGTTTAGACCATTGTATTTCTATGATCTGATCTGAGAGCCTGTTAAAACTGGCAAGAAAATAGAGAAGGAAACCTTGGTCGTATATTGCATTATGTCCTTTCCTGATATGAGCTAACAAATGCATTAGCTGCAATTTGAAGTGTCCAGTCTATAGCTCAAGTACAAAGGTGTATTTGTTCAGAGTTAAGGCTACTCAAGTGCAAGTCCCATCAACATGCTCACTAGAAATGCAAAAGCACTTTCATTTGCCTGCCTTCATGCCACAGTATCATCTTTGGGGCAAGCAGGACAAATGAAGGTTATGGGTGGCAGCAGTTCTGTATGGGACCTAGGGAAAACTGCTATACATCAGTGCTACCATTCTTTCAGTGAGCTGTAAGTCCTGAGAGAGTTAGTGTTAAAGTAGCCCTCTATTCTACGGTGGTCTCCAGCATCAGCACTTTGCTGGTGAGCAGATATGTTCCACTTAGCATTGCTCAAATATACATCTGATCAATCCTGTTGCATGGAAAGAGGATGGATATCTTGGGACCAGATCACTAGCATCCCTCATGCCAGTAGTACAGTCTCTCCTAGCCCTGCTTTCCATCAGAAAGGTTACGCTTGGCCCAGGCTGATGCAAACCTCAGTGATTTGAATTAGTCCTCCTTTATTTTTCTATTGCAGAACTGAGTCTGCTGTGGGATTTTGAGGTGAAACCTAGTCACTAAGCTAAGAAGGTGCAGACAAACTGAATCTCCCAGTGTTTCAGCAGTGCATTATTAGTCCTCTGGAAATTGTGCAGTGATTGCATAAAGACAGAGACAAATCAAAAGCAGAGATCCATTTATTATTGGACAGTTTCTTGTCACTTTCTGGATGCGTAAAGGTGGCCTAGCAGAGCTGGGCCTCCATCTGGTCCAGGTTTTTTGATCGCTACCACATTTAAATGTTAATGGTGTGAACATGTCCCATCGATTTTCTGGCACATGGAAGTACAAGTATTATGAGATGAAAGCAATGGATATATAATAAGCTTCTAAAGTTGTCTGTTCTGGTCTGTGTAGGTTCTTATACTGTCTCCGTCCCTGTAGTATCTGAGCACCTTCTGGTAGCTCATTGAGCAAAATCATAAGCATCTGTCATGTGTTTGCTCTCTCATTCTCTCCCGAGAGGACGAAGTATGTGCTGTGCAGTGTTTTATTTTTGGTATGATGCTTGCTTTAATTTTGTTTTTTAAATGAGTGCATGTGTTGCTATGTATTAGAGTAAGGTAAAAAAACCCACATTTGGAATAGAAGGTAATGAGGTTCAGGAGAGGGAAGTTATTGGGTCCACAATGCATAGAATTTTTTTTTTTATATTCTTATTTCGTGTTTTAGTCGCTTAGAGAGAGATCTGGAAAATTTGAGAATCTGAGAAATCTGCTCTGTAAAGCAGACATCTTAGTCCTGGATGTATCTGCATGCCTGCCCAGGTAGTGCTTGTCCCCAGAAAAGAAATGCAAAGAGAGATTCTCTGCTGAATGTCTCTACATCTTCCAATTATTAATCCGTCAGTATCATTGCTAAGCCAGAAGAGATACAATCAGTCTAATCCTTGGCCTCATCTGGTGGCATTGCCTTGAGATGCAGGTATTTTGGGTACTTTTGGGAAAGAACCCACCATTAACAGAGACTGTGCTGTCCCTTTTTCCAATAATTATGCTGTAGGTATTGGAGGGAACAAGGGGGATAATTCTGTACCACCTTGTCAAAAATTTCATTGTGACCTCAGTCGTTAGCTAATATTGCCCATTGAAATCCAGCTAGCATCCCCAAGGGTCTTTGGTTCTCCCTAGAATGGTGCTCCAAAACTAGAATGTTAGTGACTAAGAAGAAACTCTACATATGCAGCTTGTAAAATTGTACATGGTGTTGGCATGTAGACAGTGAGTGTGAGGACTCCATTTAGAGACTACCCAGACTCTTTGTACATGTCTCTTCTGCTGCACCTGGCTCTTGAGAAGAGGGCATTTTCCCCCCTAAACTCTGCTGGCCTTTTCCCATCTCTTTTAAGAACAAAGCTGTCTGTTTTGGCTTGAGAGGTTAACTGATACCCAGGGATTGCCTTGATGTAAGTTTTATATGCAGCATTTCTGCTCTAGTACCAGTATTTCATGGATGATTAATTCTATAAGTCCTACATGGGTGTATTTTCTTGCTTTTCTGTGTTCCTCCTCTATTGTCTTCAGAAGTACAGATGTATTAACTACTTCTGTATGGTATGAGCATCTAAGGCCCACCTAGACTGTACGCTATAAGCTGAACAAATGCATAATTGGTTTAGTGCTGTTTGGCTTATGGAGTAATCACAACTTAAGGCAAAAAACAGTCTTTGGCTGTCCTTTACCTGCACTTGCTGCTAGAGACTTGATGAGCAGGGGCAGGACCAGCTTGCTGCTCCCACTGGATAGAGCAAATGCCACGGCCCCAGAGTGCCAGGTGACCACAAGTGCCTCCTGCCACCACTTGGACCAGCTCACTCTGTCTTGTGGGAGCGCAAGCCAATCTGAGTGGCAGTGGGAGGCACTGCAGTTGCCTGGTGCTTTGGGGCTCCAGTGCTTGCTATGCCTGACATGCCTGGTGGGCAAGGTGCCATGCCTTGTTCCACTGTACCTTGGTGTCCCTGGTTGCCCTGATTTAGGAGGGGCCACTGTATCCTGGGATGGTGGAGGACTTCAGTTTGGGTGGAATAGCTGTGGAGAGTGGCCACACCTTAAAGGAACAGGAGCAAAATTAGGTAGATTAGAGATGATCCTGCCCTGAAATGGCAAAATTTAAAACTGAATAACAAGTGCTTTAAGCGTTTTAAAAGGTGTTAATGTGTAGCCAATCCAGGGGTTAGAGCTCTATCTAAAATTACCCTAAGACCCTGCTATTTGCTTTTCGTTAACTATACTTACTGTGGTTCATCCATCCTCCATCCCTGTTTACAGAACCTTCTTCACAATGAAATATTTTCTTACAAAAAATTGTCAGCTGCAGGTGGCCTGTGTTTCTTGCCACTATAGTGAGCCACTCCTTGAATAAGTCATAGAGCCCAGATGTTTAAGCTATAGAATGGCATCTGGTCCCTTATATACCTCAAACAGCTGAGTTGGCAACAGTTGGAAATGTTTCTGCAGGCTGGGCCTTTTGTTAGATTACAAAACTTTTTCTAGCCCCTTGAGGCAAAGAATGTGTGACTTCCCTTTTAGTAAAAGGGAAGTTCAGGGACACTGCTGGGTTACTGAGAACAAGTGGCAGTAGTGCCTATGTGGGGCACAGTTAAGGAACAACCCACGGACCACTGCTACTAACCCTGTGGCTGTGCATTGCTATGTGGTTGTTGAGACCTGTCACTTCTAAATATGGTGCCTGCATGAGCCACTTACATCAAGATGAAACAATATTTGCTGGACCTGTAGTCTGTGTGTACCACTTTTGGGCCAGAAAGGCTGGTATGTATGGTCTGCTTTATTAGGTGTGCAAATCAAGTGGAGTTGTTGACAATACATCCTTTGATTCAAGCCTGGTAATTGCTATCTGCCTGTGACTTGTTGCTTGGAAAATGACTTGCACAGCAGTACCAAGTTTTTGTCTGTAGTTTCCAGACAAAGAGGCTGAAGGATAAGAGGACTGGACTGTAGAAGCCTCAGGGAATTCCATTCTCTTCCAACTGGAAGAGATTTGACTGGCACTATACACAGGCTACTGTACACTATTCAACATGACACTCTACACAGGCCATCTGGAAGAGAACTGACCACTGGAGAGCATGGAGCCACTCACAGAACCATGAGGTCTCTGGAGAAGAATCCATGCAGTGAAATGCAGAATGCTTAAAACACTTGTTATTCTACTTAGCTTCTTACACTTCTTTCATCCATATCTGAGCACCTTCTAGTAGTGCATAGGATTAATATCCACCATGTGTAGTTTTGATGTTTGAAAGAAGCAAAAGTCTCACTCGCCTTGGACTTCTGTGTCTGTTATTGTGCTTAATGAAAGAGCTTGATGCACTAATAGATGTGCAATAGTCAGCACCATACCTAGACTCCTGGCAGCCCCAGGCAAACTTCTAGTATTAGTCCCCACTTTGTGAGAGAAAATGATGATGATAATTGGACAACTAAAAAAAATTACCATATCTGGGCCCCAGGCAGCCACCTGGTTCACCCATGCCTATTCTGACCCTGGCAATAGTGATGATGACATTAAAGAAATTAAGAAATATATATTAAGTTTCAGTCTAAAATTGTAAAGATTAAATCCTTCAGGGCAAGGACTATATCTGTCACTCTACAGCTCCTGGCACAACAAATACTACTGTAATAGAAATAATAATAAAATTCATATAGATTACTCCACTGCCCTGATGCACAAAATGGCTTTACCCTCTCTCTTCCTTTCTCCTTGGTTCTAGTATTTTAATACAGTTAGCTTTACTATTAGTGGCATCTGTTACAACTACAGCGTAGATGGTAATTTTTGTTCAGAGGTCGTCAGTGAGTGGACTGGGTACAAGGACCCCAGGTATTAAAGACATGTTCTGTTGAGTCATTTAGAATGTCAGTCTGAAGGACTTTAAATCACATTGATTCAGAAGTAAATCCTGAAAACAGCAAGCTTACAATGTGAAGGTGCTGTAGATTCTCAAGCCTGTGGTAGACAAGCTGTTATTGTTCTTTTCTTGGAGGTCTGCTCCAAATGAAAGGCAGATCTGCTCTGTTTAGCTACTCTGCTAACCAGGCCCAGTGACTTTAGAATCTGAAACAAGCACAATTGATGTAAAGTGGGGTGTTGTGGTATCTTTTGAAGGGTGCTGCACAATATTAGTGCAGGTGCATGAACCCCTACACATGATTCACAAGATAAACTCAAGAGATTTCAGACAGGAATCCAAAGTGTTATAAACATTCTGCCATGCTGTGGTCTGAGTTCTTTTGAACTGAAGAATTCCTCTATTTTTCTTAGTCAAAAAAATGAGTGAAAGCTAAGAACTAGCATTTTCCAAGGGGAGCTATGAGTCTAACAAAGGGTGCCTTGAATCAAAAAGGTTGAGTCTCGCTGATGTAAGCTGTGAAGAAAGAGCTGATACTCTCTCAAAAGAGAAAAGAGCAGGCACTTTGAGGGACCTTGATTCCTCGTGTAAAAAAAAAAAAAGGTTGAAAAATGCTGAACTGTAGACACTCAGTCCATTTATAGTTTGCTTGTTTGCAGGTATTCCTCTGAGGCTCATCAATATAATATGACCATCTCAGTGTAAGTTACTGCGTTGTTTATTCGAGCCATTGTTTCAGAGCTCAAAGAAAAAAAAAATAGGGCTTGTGGCTTGGCGTTACAATGCTTGCATCAATGTCATGAGGAGAAGGAAACAAATAATGTGCAAACCTCAGGAAGGATTATATGTATACTGTATTTCACAGGAGAATTAACTGTCAATTTAGCTGTGCTAACCTTAAGTTTTCACTGGCATGTCAATTACTGGCTCTGTTTGTTTGTTTTTTAAATTCCAGAAAAGATAATTTATAGATTTATGGGACAATGACCTGTCACACCTGTTTTAGATGATCCCAGACATTTGTTAAGAAAGAAACTGGTCTCTGAGCTATCTACACACAAAGGAAAGATTTTTTTCTGGACCCCACAGAAGATACTGTGGAGGGGAAAAACACAAATTCAGCTAGCCAGTCGTTTTGTATTTCTCTTCTGTTAAACTTGTCAAGCAAGTATGTCACAAATTGTTATACTGTGTAAAATTCACTGATATTCAACATCCTTCAACCATCACATTTTCTACTAGGTTACAGGTAGCATGTTTGGTTTGAAGAGAAAATACAACTACATGTACTGAGTACTATTGCATTTTTTTAAAGTTCTTTTGCAAAATGGCATAAAGGTTTAAAACAGGTGGTATCTGCGCTATTCTCATATTGCAAAACCATGCACAATGTATTTCCAGCACTCTTATGTCAGCAGAGTTATGAAATGTCTTGAGCCAGGAGCAAAGATTTGTTAGGGTGATATCTTTTGTTGGGATAAAGCTAGACGATTTCAGATGTGAGACATTCTTCCTCAGGTCTCTGATTACAGGAACCAGGGGACTATTTATAGCACTCTTTGTTGTAGGCTAATTGCAGATGTGTGGGGGGAGAAGGGGAAAGGAGTAGGGGGAGATTAAGTCACATTAGAAATGGCCCCCTGATCTAACTTAGTTCACCCCAGTTTGGACCTTACAGTTTGGCTAGTTATAGACATTACAAATAAACCAGCATAAGTGATCAGAAACCAGTCTGAACCTGGAACAGAACAGAAATTCAGTGCACGTAGACTGGTTTAAAAACTGCAGAACCTGGTCTGGATGGATGTAGTATCAGATTAACTCAGTTTAGGTTAGACCAGTTTATTGAATTTCTGCACCAGATTCCCTCCTGGCTGAAGTTAGGTCATAGTCCCCTGGCACCCCAGGCTGCTTTATGGGTACCCTGCTAACCTCCCCTCACAGGGCAGACAGGCTAACCTAGGCCCTTTTTTCTGCTCTGGCTGAGCCAAGCTGACCTTGCCCCTGGGCTGTTGCAGAGCTGAGGCAGCAAAGCTCAGCTCCCCAGCCCTACATCCTGCCTGCATCTGCCAGCCAGGCTGGGAAGCAGTGGTCACAGCTGAGGCAGACCACATGGTAGGGGCTTCCCCCCTCCACCTGAAAAGCCTGGCTCATCTCCCCTGCCCTGTCTCCTAACAGATGTCAGCGCTGTGCCAAATGGCCTGTCAGCGCTCTGCCAGTCTACAAATCAAAGCCTCTGCCAAATGGCCCTCCCAGCTGTTCTGGCTGGGTCTGTGGGGCTGGGTCGTCTTCCCTTCCCCCACCCTTGCTGCTGACAGCAGGGGGTTGGGAGCATGTACCTGGAAGCCAGTTACGATGGCCAGCTGCTTGGGTGCATTCTTCAGCATGCTGGGAGGCATAGCAGAGCACCCCCAGCCTGCTGGCCTCAGTCAGTGCAGGCATCTACATGCTCCCTCCTGCCCCCTCTTCATTCCCCCCCACACACAAAGGCAAGCACTAGGGCTGTGCAAAGCTTCAGTCTCTGACATGATTCAGTGAAGATTTGGCCCAATTTGGTGGCTGAATCTCCAAATCTGAATTGACTCGGAGGACCCTTTCATTTCTCTGAATCAAACTGGAACCCTCCGAATTGATCCAGTAAGATTCAGAAAGATTCAGACATGGACATAGCTTTAAATGTATTTTCTACATACCTCTAGGTAGCAGGTGGCTTGTGAATAGTCCATGCGCCTCAGCCTTGCAGTATCCCACAGAAGCGTGGGGGAATCCCCAGCGTGCTTGGCAGCAGACCCAGAAGTGGGTCAGAAGCACTTCTGGTCCTCTTCTGGGTCTGCTGGGGAGCACCCAGGGGGCTCTCCCTGCTCAACAAATGGTGCCTCTTAGGTCTGGGGTGGCACTTGGGTCCCCCTGCGGCCGATCACCAAGCCGAGGGAGTGTGTGGGGGCACCCCTGCATGCTCCCCGACAGCCCCAGAAGTGGAATGGAAGTACTTCCGGTCCACTTCAGGGTTTACTGCCAAGCATGTGGAGGGCCCCCCTGCACTCCTGTGGGATGCTTCATCTGCCCCAGCATTGCAGCATTCACAAGTCACGCTGGTACCTCAAGGTATGTAGAAAAAACATTTAAAGTTGTGTTTTATGTCAAAATCGCTGATTCTCTGAATTGCCATCGAATCTTCAGATTCAAATTTGGCTGAATCAAATATGGGAGAGTGATCCAAATCAACTAATCGAATTACTGTCCCTGGTTTGGGCCAAATCCGAATTGCCCCAAGGGAGGTGGTGCTCTCCCCTATCCTGGGGGTCTTCAAGAGGAGGTTAGATAAGCATCTAGCTGGGGTCATCTGAACCCAGCACTCTTTTTCCTGTCTATGCAGGGGTCGGTTTCTATGATCTATTGAGGTCCCTTCTGACCCTACCATCTATGAATCGAATAGGGCCTGCTTTGCACGCTCCTAGGAAGCATGTACACTGTTCGCTCCCAGTCCAGTCTACACAGATTATAGAAACTTGCAAAGGTTTGATCAATTCTGTCTCAGGTTTTTTGAATGTCTGTATCTAGCCATAGGCCCAGGCTCAGTGATTAGAAATCAATCTAAACCCTAACAGAACAGAAGTTCTATGCATATAGACCAATTTAAAGATGGTAGAATCCGGTCTAAGGTAGATCTGGATTGCTGTGCAATTGAACATAATCAATCCAAGTTAGACTGATAAATTGAACTTCAGTACAGTTGCCTGGGGTCCAGCCACTGGCCCCAGTCCCAGGACTATGCTTTTCCTACCAAGAAAATAACTCCCAGCGACTAGAGGTAGGAGGGATGTGAGTGTAGGTTTGCCTGGGGATCAGGGGGCTAAAAAGAGCCACAGGTCCCTCCCTAAGTCCCTTTATGAACCCTACAAGCTCCTTTGATCCCACCAAACCCTCTCAGATGCCAAAAACCCTCTACAGACCCTCCCCCCCCACACCAATCCTCCCCAATTGCCCTTGCATATCCTGCTTGCTCCCAATCCCACTGTGGGTACCACTCGCTCCCCCAGTCTCTCTAAACCCTCCCATAGATCCTACCTGCCCCCCCCATCCTGTTTGATCACTCTAGGATCCCACCTGCCTCCCCGATTTTTGCACCCCAAGCCTGCCTGCCCTCTCAACCTCCTTGCTAGCCCTTCTCATCCCAACTTATCTTAAATTGGGTGGCCAATTTTAACACAGTCTAATCTTCCCCTGACCCCCAATACTTTCAGCAACTGTTTGTCTTTTTTTGTAGAAATCATGACTGAGATACTCATCAGATGAGTCTTCTTGGAATATATTCTGCTGTAATATGAGATGCAAACTTGTCCATACGTAAGTTTAAAAAAAAAACACTGATCAGTGCATAGTACAAAGTACTCTTGTGTCTATCCAATTTATTTTTGAGTGTTATAATCTCCATTCACATATGAAGTTCCATGGAAAAGAAATGGCACGTGGCTCATTGGCCTGTATGCTCGTTAGAACAAGGAACTTTAAGCACTTTAAACCTTACTGTGCAGTGTTTTGGCACAATATAAATTACACTATAATTTCTTAGGAATCTAGTTATGAGCAAATTACACCAAATGTAAATAAATCCAGACTCTCCTTTAATGTTGACATCATAGAGAGCATCATTTCTAAACATTTCCAAGTTTCTGTTGACAAGCTCCTGTCTTCTTAACATGTGATACTTTTTTTAATGATGTTGGGTGGTACAGAGCTCTCTGTGCTAGAAAAAAAATACAAATCTACTAATAAAAGATCTAAGAAGTTTAATGTTCATCTGTTAGTTGGTATTTTTATTCTTGAACTCATGTTCTAGTAGCTATTCAGCCATTCTGTTCCAGTCTAAAGATTTATAGAAATTGTATTAAGTTAAACAGTTTGCCAAGCTGATAAAACATCCATTTCATAGCTACCTCTTTAGCAATAACATGGAGAAGACAACAGGCTGCAGCTGCTAACAGGAAATGATCTAAAATGCAAAAACCACAGCAAAGAGGTAGTTTTCTTTGTGTACTCTTAATCAGTCTTTCATTTGCTACAGCTAAAAAAACTTTGTACTATGCTCTTGTTCAGTTGCATGCTGGTAATAGGAGCAAGTATAACTAGTGGAAAACAGAACTTCAGCTCTTGACACAGTGTATTCAGCAAGTCATTCTCTTCATGTAGAAGAATTTCAGGAAATCCTGACAGGCATTAAGTTTACTTATTTACAGTTCAGTCCCTTAAGCTGTACTCCAATATCCTGCTGCTTTTCCATCTGGATTAAGGTAATGCCTACTATAATAATATATAATGTAACGCAGACATGCCCACACTTGTACAGGAAGCAGGGGGGAAAGAGAGAGTGAGTTGGATAGTTTTTATTCGGTAACTATATCTCAGATTTGTCAGTGTCAGATCAACAGCAGACATTTCATAAGTTGCATATGTTTATGCTGACTCTAGTACCTGATGCCACATTGGTTGTGTTTATTGTTGTAAAAACTGAATATTACAGAAGTAGCTTTAATTATACTGAACAGAAATATAGAATATGAATGTTGATAAGAGCAATGTAGATCAGAGCATTCTCAGGACTGCTTCTTAGAGACACCAGTCACTACTATTTTGTTAGCATTAGTTGCATGAGGACTAACTCTCTTGGGTTCTTGAAGTCTTTCGTGCAATCACCAAATGCATGTTCTTGTTTTTCGTACCGTGCAGCTTCTAACTTGCATGTCACACCCAAATCATAGTGAGATCTACTCCCTGAATGAAGCTGGACTCTTTCCAGATTAAGATTTTCCTTTTCCACGTGCTCAGGATGCAGTGTTGTAAAAATAATCAAAAGTGGTTTCCTGATGACAGGGCGGATCCTATTAGCTCAGTTCTTCAGTTACAGGCAAAAGCAATCTATTTGGCTTTGTGGACTATTTCAAAGGCTGAGAGTGAATTCCTTAAGCACCAACCCAATCCTATCAGTATCATATCATTGAGAACTGCAAACTCTGCCAGTCTACAAAGAATAAACCTGATGGTCATTTAAATTAAAAATAAATTGGAATTGGTGTTACCACAAGGAGACTAGTAGTAAAATGTTGTAGTACCACAGTTTGAAATCAAATCCTTTTAATTAGCAGAGAAAATCAATTTTTTTCATGGTTCTATTCATAAAATTCAGGTAATAGAGCTGTAATAATAACATTTTGTGCCCAAAAGCTAATGTCTAGTAAGTACATTCTATGCTTTTAGTACACTCTATTACCTTTGTGCTATGAAATACCTTCAGCAGCAGGCACAAATAGGGCAAAGAAGGAGAAATACCAAAACAAGAGTTTGGTTTTAAGTATTTATTTCAATTAGACCAATGGACAGTGATGGGGGGGGGGGGTTTGCCTTCCTCTGTAGCCAGTGCTGTGGTCCTCTGCACACTCACATGATCCCAGGTATTTAACAATGGGCAGCTGTGTGCCTGGGTCACTCGCACAGGGCAGTGCCCATATGCACAGGGGCCCGCACTTGCTGCCTATACTCTGGCCTAAGTGGGACAGGGTAGCTAGGGGGCCCCCCCAGTAGGGCTGGGTGGGAGGCAGGGGACTGTGGATTGGGAGTGAGGGGTAGCAGCATGGCCTGGGGGGTGGGGCTTGGGCTCTGTCTTGGGAGTGAGGGGCACCAGCGAGGCCATGGGGCTGTGGCTTGGGGGCAAGAGGCACCAGCAGGACCTGGGGGAATAGGGGACTGTGGGTTGGGCATGAGGGATGTGGGTCAGGACAAGCCATTGATCTTGGCAAATGGGTCCCATATGAAAATGGTTGAGACTCACTGGACTATACAACCTATGCAGGTCCCTTCCAGCCCTACTTCTCTAAGATTCTCTGATTCTAAATAGGTGGAACAAGGTTCCTAGCTGACTGAAGCCTCAGCTTCTGTTTCTTTTGAATACCTGGCATTTTGAGGCAAACCTGATAGCAAACTTGTGCCCAGTCTTAAAACTCAGTCTGAGAGAGAATATATGTTTGAATCGTTTGCCTTAATTCCTTTTGTTTTGAGGTGTGGTTTGCCTGAGATGAACAAGGGGCCACAAGAGGAAGTTAACTCTTTCACACAACCTTTGTGTTGATAAGTCATGAGGCATGGTAAAAAATGTATACACAGGAAGGGCTGCTGTAACAGCCAGAAGGCGTTATGAGAGAAACAACCACAAGGAGCTCAATTACCGTTAACTCACCTATCCAGGAAGCAACTCACTTTCTATCACTTACGGGCAGTCCTGGGTTTACAGGTTGTTATAGCATCTGGGGAGTTGTTTGAGCCCCTTTTCTGTTACCTTCCTTTCAAGGGTGCTACAGCTTTTCAACTCCAAAGCTGGGCTTCTGAGTTACAGTCCTCCTGTGTCTATCTCTGGCTCCTTTGATTGAGTCTAAATGAGTTCAAGTGCCTTTTGAGGCCCTTACCTAGTAGAGAAACAATGTGACTAGCAGTGACTGCTACCTTTCAAAACAGGACAGTATTTATTAGCCAGCTGGGAAAAGATTAATTTTAATCTGACAATCACAAACCTAACTGTCCATAGGAGAAGAAGTGTTTATCTGCTTGTCTGGGCTTCCCAGGGAACATCTGTCCCTTGAGCTCTGAGTCAGCATCCCTAACTGTGTTCTGCTGCCCTGGGTACATGATCCTCAACACTGGGCCTTGGCATCCTCTACTTTGTCTCCAGTTGGGATCCTGCTATGTTCCCCATCTTCTCTTTGCCTTGGCTGCCAGTCATTACAAAATAATGTCCAGTTGTGAGGATTTTTATTCTTTCCAGCATACTCTATTCATGTACACATAATTCACTTCTTGAAAGTTTGTTTTTTATTACCTTGACCCTACTAGATGTCATCTAACTATGTCTTACTACTTCCAGTCTCAGGGAAGAAATTAGCCCCTTTTTATGTAATGGTTAGTTAGACAAGTGTGAGAGCAAGCTGAGTTGTATGTTATTAATTGAAAATGGTTACAACTATCAACTTCTCTACATGGCCATGTCTCCTCTTTAACTGAAGAACGTTGCAGCTGTGATGGGGAGTATGGACATGTTAAGTAGATATAGGTTTCTTGTGTCTGGCCTGGATTCTAGGGCAGGTTTGAAATTTCCATTATCCAACAGTGAACCAAAGTCCCAGGCATGAACACCTAGGACCATAGAATGAAGTTGAAATCTAGACTGCAACTGCCGGATGGACCCATCTGTCTGAGTCAAATGTGAAATAGAGGTTATAATCCTAGCAAACTGTAGGGAATGAGGGGAAAGAGAAGGAGTTGGAAGAAAGATTGGTCTAGAGTTTGAACTAAAATCTACATTTGGAGCTCAGACTGATGCCTAATGCAAAGTCTGTGCTTCCTTGGTTATTTGGTAAAGCACAGTTAGTTGAAATGGGATGTATATTTTAGTTAGTCCCATGGTGGGAGTTGTAGAATATGTTCATACAAAAAGCTTTTCTCTTCAAATGGAAAGACATGATACCTTGTAGGACTAGAATAGTCTGAGCAGACCTACCACTGTAGTCATAATAGTCTTTAGGGAACTGAAATTTAGCAAACTGTTTGTCTATGGAAACACTGGGTAAAAAGAACTCTTCTACCTGATGACAAAAGTGACTTTTTATTTACTTAGGCTCAAATTAGGGCAACTATTAGCATAACAAGAGAGACTCAGGCAAGTAAGCCCAGTGAATGCATGATACTTCACTAAGTTAAACCATTAGCTTGACAATCTGATCATGTGGCAAACAAGTTTTGGATTCTGTTTCTAGTTCTGACTTCTCATCTGACATTCCTAATCCAAAGGAAGTGAACATGTGCAGCTGGAAACAAGCTATGCATTTTAATTGTTCTTTGCTACTAGTAAACAGCCTAGTGGTGTGGAGCATCCAAATATCCTTCTGCATGTAAGTGATAACCTTCACCATAACCTTTCCAAGAAATGTATTGAAGGATGATGGAGAAGAACAAGGGAAAAGACTGGATGGGGAGAGGGAGAATGAATAAAAGGAGAAATAGGAATAATTGGTATACTTTTTAATGCAATGAAATCAAACAGCCTAGAGTAATAGCAGAACAGGTTAGAGGTTATTTAGAAAAGCTAGATGCTTTCATATCCGTGGGACCAGATGAGATGCACTCTAGGATACTGAAGAAATTGGTCGAGGTAATGCAAGAGCCATTTGATATCCTCTTTGAGAACTCAGAGGTCAGGTGAAGTCCTGGATGACTGGAAAGGGGCAAAGGCAGTGTTCATCTTTAAAAAAGAGAAGAAGAAGGGAATTCTAACCTTGATACCTGGAAAGATCATGGAGGAGGCCCTCTCTGAGTGTGTTGTGAAGCACCTAGAGGAGAATAAGTTGATCAGAAACAGCCAACATGGATTTGCCAAGAGTAAGTCAGGTTAAAATGATTTTCTTCTAAGATACAGTGACAAGCTCTGTCGATGTGGCAGGGGTTGGGGTGGAGGGAGCAGTGTATGTGATATGTCGTGACTTTGGTAAGGCTTTTGATACTTTTACCCCCATTGTTCTCATTAACAAGCTCAGGAAATACAAACTAGATGCAATACTGTAAGGTGGATACATAACTGGTTGGATCATCATATTGAATGAGTAGTCATCAATGGCTCAATGACTAGTTGGGAGGAGGCATCAAGTGGGGTTCCCCAGGGGTCTATCCTGGGTCAACATCTTAATGATTTGGATGATGAGACAAAGTGCACACTTAGCAAATTTGTGGAGTTGCAGATATTGCGGAGAGTAGGGCTAGGATCCAGAATGACCTAGTTAAACTGGAGAAATGGTTTGCAGTCAACCAAATGAGATTCAACAAGAGCAAGTGAAAAGTCCTGCACTTGGGAGGGAATAACCACATGCAGAAATACAGACTGGGGAATGATTGATTAAGCTGCAGTACTACAGAGAAGGACCTAAAGGTTATAGTGGATTATAAGCTAAGAGTGTGCTCTTGTTGAGGAGGGGTGGGGAGCAGGGAACAAACAACATCCTGGGTTGTATTAACAGGATGCAAATCAAGGGAATGATTCTTTTGTTCTATGCAACACTGGTGAGGCCTCACCTGGAGTACTGTGTCCAGTTTTGAGCTCCACACTTCAAAAAGGATGTGGACAGTTTGAAGAGAGTCCAGGGCAGAGCAACAAAAATAATTAAAGGCTTGGCAATAAAGACTTATGAGGAAAGGCTGGAAGAACAAGGGTTATTTAGTGTGGAGAAGAAATGACTGGGAGGGGATTTGATTAAATACCTGAAGGGTGATTATAGAGAGGATAGAGATGAGCTTTTCTCTGTGGCCACAGGGGATAGGACTAGGAGCAATGGCCTCAAGCTGCAGCAGGGCAAATTTAGGTTGGAGATTAGGAGGAACTTTCTGACTATGAGGGCAGTCAGGCATTGAAACAAACTGCCTAAAGAAATCGTGAAATTTCCATTGGAAGTTTTCCAGAGCAGGTTAAGTAGACAGTTGGCTGGAATGGTTTAGTTAGGAATGATCGTGATGTGAGAAGGGTGCTGAGCTAGATGACTTTCTGAGATCCCTTCCAGCCCTACTTTCCTATTATCTAAGAGAGAACCACTGGAAAACACGATCTTTGTTGTTTCTAAAACTTACCTCTTGTCTATGCTGGGCAGCTGCCCTACCTACGTCCCTTGATGTACAACACTGGCTGGCTACAAATGTGAATGACTTGGATGGACAGGCAAAGTTGTTATTTGCACCAGTGAAGTTTAGTCCACAGCTGTAATAATAAAGGGTGCCTATACACATGCTCCGGCATATTCTTATTAGAATATGTTGGAGCAGACTTGATTAATCGAGTCTGCTGGAGCATTCTAATTGGAATGCTCCAGTGTGCTGGAACATCCTGTATATTCAGTGTCCTGTGTTTCAAAATGGCAGCAGCCTGCAAAAAGATTTAGTCTACCCCATCAAGTATATTTAAATGAGAATGCTCCATCTCTGGTCTGAGGAGAACTGAGCTGTGTTAATTCAGCCCACTGCTAGTGAAAGGTTGCTGACCCTGCCCTTAGAGGAATGCCATGGTACATCTACCTCAGTTGGCTAAAACTGGAGTAAATCTTCAGTACAAGACAAGGCCTTGGAAACTTTTCCCCTACACTGATAGTACTCCTTGTTTAAAGTCATTCAGGTTATATGCAAAACCATACAGATGTTATAATGTTCTTCCATCAATTTATTTGCTTTTGTTCCAGTCCCCATAAAAGAGGCCCTTCCAAAAGTGGATCCAGGGGGATGCAGTGATACAGTTGCACCCCCCCCCCCATACACTTTTGATTCCTGCCCTGCCCAAACTTTAAAATGTGCTGCCTGGGAGGAGCAGTGGTATTGCTGTTCAGGCAACGAGTCTCAGTTGATTTCAGTTGGTTTCACGGGTGTTAACACCCCCTCTCTCCTTTTTAGTGGTCTTGATGTTACCCTATTCAAACTATCCTTTCTTCTGACATGTGACCCTTCTAACGGATGGCAATGACCAGGAATGGCTATTTCACAGCCATGCTGACTGTTTTTAGCTTTAGCTAAAAAATTTAATTCAGGTATAGAAATGACTGACAATGAAGTACTGGCACTGTCAAGATACTCAGGAAGATTTTGTTTTATAAATCTAACTAAGAGGTGTGCATTTAGCTATAATGACTGCAGGATTAATGATGCTATGTCTTTTGACATTTTTGACTGTAGTAGGTTGCATTTTTTAAAAACTTTATATATAAAGTAGTGCACATTCCAATAGTTATGTTTGTTTTTGCTTTGATTTTAAGCTGAACTAACCTCCTAGCACAGAGGTAGCCTCCTAACATATTGGTAAAGCTTCTAGTTACTCTTTATCTGGTTAAAAATTATTGTCTTATATGAGATGATGTAGTACATCATCTATAACGCCCCTTTTCAAAATCCTACATCCAAATACGGGCTATCCATTAACTTGTCATGTCTGTTCATTCTTCTACTCATATTTCAAATTGAAATTGTTTAGCTCAGTAATGCATGTAATACACAAAATGAAACAAACACCTTCCATTAAGTTATAATGGCTCTATAATGATGAGACTGGTCTTACCTTTAAAAAATCACTCTGTAGCAACCTAAGCTAATGAAATTTTTTGTTTTAAAGCTATTCAATTTTGCTGCTGCTAGAGACAAATATTTCCAAATATATCAAGGGATCCTACTACCCCCTCCAGTGATTGGTGGTCCTAAATCACAATCACTGGGCACCTACAATTAGATGCCGATTTGTCTATTCTAATGTGCTGATGCCAGTGCTACTCTGTTATGATTAATAGAATGCTCCAAAGTCTTCCTTGTGATCTTCTGGCTTCTGAAAGGATAGCCAATCATTTTTGGCCACTAACATGAGATTTAGCCTTGAAGAATGTGCCAACAAAGTAAGCAGTCAGTGTGGTAGAAGTGATATATTTTATTAGACCAACAGATAGTTGCAAAAAAATGTCTTTATTTGCAAGCTTTTGGACTCGAGCATTCTTCCTCAGGCAAAGGAGAATGCAAAGATTGTAAAATGTCTCCCAGGTTGAAATGAAACTTTATATTGCACAGGAGAGCTGCAGGGGGTGGTACAAGTTCTCCTGGGTGGAAAAGTTCATTTTATGCAACTTAAGAAATTTTACAATCTTTGCATTATTTTTGGCCTGAGGAAGGGTGCATGAGCCTCAAAGCTTGCAAATAATGACATTTTTTGCAACTATCTAGTTGGTCTAATAAAAGATATTGCCTCTACCACACTGGCTGCTTTTGCTTTTAAACCAACATGGCTACAACTTCCATCCAATAAAGTTTGTTCTTGACATCTCAAGAAGTGAGATCTGCCAAATGTGGACCATTAATCTAAAATTCTGCTTTGCTCTTCTTCGGCTTTGGTAGGTGGCAAGTGTATTTGACTACACTGAAGCAGAATCATAATCTTGTGTCTAATACCATAGTGGTATCCATGGAAAGGACCATGATGGCACAGCTTTTGAAGCACAAAGGAGAAGATGAGCTGGAAATTGTATGAAGTAGAGAGATGATATTGTATTTTTCTGGTGTATAAAGTGAGAAAAAAACCCTACCTGACTCCATAATATGCAGAGGGGTAAGTATTAGGAGTGCACTGATAAAGATTTTTTGGGCCAATACTGATGGCCGATGACTAACCAGCCATATCAGCTGATACTGATCCAATTGCCAATATGCAGCCTGGCAGCTTGGAAAGCAGTGTCAGGCTGGTAAGTCTGTTGGAGGGGAGGCATGTGAATGGGGGCAGATTGAGGCCCCCATGAGAGGGAGGGTGAGGGGCTGGGGCAGGCACTGCCCAACTGAGGTGGGGTACAGGACAGCTGTAGCTTGTCTGGGGGGTGTGCAGGGAGGGGAGGTGGTGGCTTCTGCTACTGCACGTATCCCTGGGGGGAGGTGTTGGGGACATGTGTCCCTGGCTCCATACATGAGGTTAGCATGAGCTGCCCATTGTAGGCTGGGGGCTGTGCTGGCCTCTTTCTGGCTGTGAGGCTGGGCCAGGATTGCACTTGGGGCAGGATGGGTGGTGGCAGTGCTGAGAGGGGAGCTACAGGGTGGGCTACAGGCACCCCAAAATTCACCATAGCCCCCCCAAGCCCTCCACCTAGCGCTGCCACGGCCTCCCCCTCCCCCACCTGCCCTGAGTGCAGGCTGGGCCCAGCATCCCTGTCAGGAAGAGCCCAGCACAGCCCCTGACTCTAAGCACACAGCAGCTGCCTGCCCTCGCCCCACATTCAGATCTGGGAGGCACATGGCCCCCATGCCTCCCCCAGGGGTGTGCACAGTGGCAAGAGCCACCCCCTTCCCCTGCACACCCCCCCAGACAAACTAGCTCTGTCCCATCTGCTGCCCTGCCCTGCCCTGCCCTACTCCACTCCAGTTGTGCAGCACTTGCCCCAGCCCCACTCCCTGCCTCGCCTCAGGTGCCTCGAATGCCCCTTCCTTCTTCCCACCCCTTCCCCGCCACAGTTTCTGGCAGAATGCTGAAGAAAAGCAGAAAGCTGCTAGGCTGTGCTCCTGGCTGCATGCTTGCTGTGGCTGTGTGTATGCACACAGCATTTATCTGTGACATTATTGGTCGCATCAGCCAGCAAAAAATGATTGTTGGTAATGTCAACTTTTCTTTTATTGGTGCCAATATGACGTGGACTGATGTAACAGTGCACTCCTAAGTATGATCAGAAATACGTTGTTAAATTAAAAATTACATGAAAAGCATTTCTTTTCAGAGGTGTCTTGATTGCTTACTCCACACACAGTTCTCTTTGTTTCCTCCTGTCACAACACATCCCATGCCTAGAATTCTTATCTTACAATGCACTTCTGTCCCAACACTCTTGCATTTCTCAGCAAGTGTATTGACTTGTGCTGCAGTTTGTAATGAAAAATAAAGGCCAGTGCATTAATGATATTAAGCAATAATTTTATTGCTTAAAACTCAGAGTTGCCATCTCAGGAAAGCAAAACAAAGTGAGAAGGCACAGTAGGACCCCAGAGCTGCAGAAGAAAGACAGCAAATTGACGGTATTTCATATATGTGACTTTTTCACAGAAAAAACATTTTGTTCAGTCTTAGTTGTGCCTGAACAGTTAAAAACAAACAAACAAATCCCCCAGAACAATAAAGACATTAAAAGTTCAAAGGTAGTGGTGTAGAGTGAGTTGTATATACATATGTGGAAAAAACATGAGCATCAAGTGTCCCTTTGCCATGTACAAATCCCTAGTCATGTAGGGCAGAAAAGAAAGACTGAAACAGTCGAAGGCAAACAGAAGTACAGTACTTTTAAAAATGAAAAGGAAATCTGTAATGCTTAAGAGCATTCAAAACCTTGCTGGCAGTTGCATGTGAGAAGAGGAAACAGTCATTCTGAAGCTGAAAGCAACACTCTTTCAAATGAAAACTATAGTTCTTCTGCTTGATTGGCTGATTCTATAGGCATGAGCAATAGAGTCTCTTTATTTAAATACAAATCCTCTGTAAGAAAGCTTTGTAAGAGTAAATACTGTTTTAACAGCAAAAGTTTATGGAAATGGGCAAAAGGAATGTCTGAGCCTATTTAGGTAAATTTAGTATATTAGTTTTAATATGTTAGCTCCAGCTGCCAGCTAAATTTGCAGAAACACAAAGGAAAACTCTACAGGAGGGGCCACACCAGGTAGTTGGAATCAAGGGCAACACCAATGATTTTGCAAAGTACTTGAAGATGTCTCAAGTATGCTGATGAGCTGGGCATCTTCAAGATGAACTCAAAAGACTGATCAGCACAAGCCTGGAATTGATGCCACAAACTAATGGCAACCAATGTACTTGAAGTTAGCCCCTAAATCCATTTCTGGTCACAGAAAAAAAAGCCTCTGATTCAAGCTGCAGGAGGCTTTTAATTTCCAGCTAGCAGAAAAATGGAGGTTCAGTGTGTTGGTTCCACTGCAGCCTATGTTGGCAACCCATCTCCTTTATAGTGAGAGGGCAGGCTAATCAAACCTGGTACTGTTAGTCATCCAGTGTTATCCCATCATTCCATCTGGGGTGTGTTTTCTTTTCTACTTTCTCCCTCCTGTAGGGGAAATCACCAGTGTTGACTAACATTTTAACCACATATTCAGGTGTTCAGTTTCTACTGTGCTCAGGGGCAACCCTGGGGGTATGCACCGATCATGACTCTGCTTCCCCACTGCGTGGCTAGGGTGCTATGCATGAAATCTTTCTTTGATGCCACTAGGGCTGCATGAAATTTAGCTGAGTGTTTAGTTTTGAAGCGGTTTCAATGCATTTTGAGCATGAAAGAACAAAACCGAAATTAAACAAAAAGCTTTGAAACCACTTTGAAACAAATGAGAGCACTTAAAACATTTTGAAAGTCTCAAAAAAATTGTTGCATTTCGAAGCAACCCAGTGGCAGGAGGCAGGCGAAAGCCAGGGATGCGCTCCGTGCAGCTCCACAGTCCCATGGAGCTTTGCTCTGCCTTCTGCCACCAGGCTGAGCTCCATGGGGCTGTGGAGCTCTCCCCTGCCTCCCACCACTGGGCCAGATGACAGGAGACTGTCGCTACTGCCTTAGACCAGCGGCAGCATCGGTCTTCCCCGGCACTGGGCATGGGCTGCACCCAGTGCTGGTCCCAGGTGGCAGCAGCAGCCTCCTGTTGTTTGGTGCAGATCCAGGGGCCCGTACCTCTGGGAGGAGTCTAGCACGGCCCCACAGCCCTCCTTGGGGTGTGGGTCCCTGGATCTGCGTTGGATGACAGGGTCATGAGTTTTGCTTTTTGAAGTTTGAGGTACAGTTTCCAAGAAACCTCTGCACTATGTCTTTGAAACTTGGCAGGCTTCATACCCTCAGAAGGGGCTACCATCCCTGCAATATTCATTCAAATCAGGTAAGAAATGACAAAGTTCTAGGCACTTTCACGATTCCCCATTATTGCCTATGGGCGGAATGTCAAAAATACATCGAAACAGCAAAACACTTTAGACGAAACAAAATGGGACAGTGCTTCAAAACCAAATGAAATGACCAAACAAAACACTGTCACTTTGAAATGGTGAAATGGACATTGAAACAAAACGATAGTGTTTCGTACAGCCCCAGCTGCCACTTGACCAGGAAATGTTACTGATCTGCCAATGCAACTGCTGTGTGGTACCAGTCAGTGGGATGCTGTTATTTGGAGAAATACAAGGTATATTTAGTCAACAGGAGAGAGATGGAGAGGAAGAAAGGTGAATTGAGTGTATTGTATATCACCTTGTGATTTATAGACTGAGCTTCTCAATGACATTTTTGGTTACAAATTTCTTGCTGTCAAATGATGCTTGCTTTCACCTTCAGAGCCACCTGCCTTAACAATTAGTAACTCCACCTAGAAGGGTATTGTTCTCCTGCACTGTCACAGCCAGTGACTCCTTGAGTGTGCAATCTGTCCATCTCTCACCAACAAGTGAGAAGGCAAATTAATTATAAAATGCAAATTAATAAAATGGCTCAATTTAAGTCACAGCTCAGAAGCATGGGGTATCTCACCAGAAATCCATGCCAGAATATGGACTAGTTCAGCTCTATTAGGGATTCAGTAACATGGATTTGGCTTGGGTGGGCTTTGATGTGAGGATAATACTTAGCCTGGGCTAATGGCAACCCACTGAAAGTAAATATGGTGTGAGCCAGAATGTCTGTTTATAGACGATAAGCATTAAACATAAGCAGGAAACATTTTTTTCCATGCAAGAGTAACAGAGTGTAAGGGTGTTTTCTGGTCAGTCTACATCTAAAAGTCCTTCATGCCTATTTAGATGAGTATTTACTTAGTGTGCTCAGTTGACTAGGCTTTTATCATCAATCTGATATACTGTATATGGCTGTCTGAGGAGATTGCAGGTTAGAATTCTTGCTTAATTCTATTCAGGGAGGTTATTGCCAAATACCTGGGCACAAACTTCTTGGGTAAAATACCAAATGATGCCATAATTTGCCATCTGCAATCCAAGAAAATCCCAAGTGTGACATGCACAGGGATCTAATTCTAGTTTGAGTAAATCTTTTCACATTCATGCAAATCTTTGCACATTCATGTGCCATTTCTAAAGATGAATTACTTTAAAAGAAATAGGGGAGCCCTTTTTTTTTCACTTGAGGTCTCTGGAATAGAACAGGTCTCTGGAAGTAAGAAAAGCTTTCAAAGTGTGTTAGCAAAGTTGTACAGTACCAAGTAATAAGGGCTTTTCTACATTGTGAGGCCAATTTGGAGTTTCTCTTAAATTATTTGCAGTAGAGCCTAAAGGGACTCCTGAACAGGTCCAGACCCAGGTTTTCCATGGAGCTGCAAGAATGTGACACATGCAGGGTTCCATCTGTGCTTCTACCTACCATTAGAAAGGTCCCTTCCTTTCTGCATGCCAGACACTGCATATGAAATTTTCCTACATTAGTAGCTTTCCCACCGCCCCCTTAAGACTGACTCTGTGTTGTCCCAAAACAATCCTGTCACACTGGAAACTGATCTCCTGCAGAGAAGAAAAAGTGGGGACAAACTAACTAATATGAGTAGATTATGAATTGAAGCTGTTGGATGCAGACAGGACCCTGCAGTTCTGTCTAATTCCCAGATTCATACAAGTGATCACCACACAGGTAGTCTTCTGCAATGAAGTAGTCGTCTTCTCATGTCTTCTGCACCACGTTTGACCATTTTTGTTACATATGCTTGTGCTCGTTTATTTGACTGTGAGACGTTTCATTGTACATGTGCCTTCGAGCAGCAGGTTGCATAGTCTGAGGCTCTGTGCTAGTCACAGATGTTTGAACCAATGGTATAGCCCTATTTCATTAGTTCCTTGGAACATCTGACTCCAGTGTGTAGGTGATTGAGACATCACCACCTTTCCCATGGTTTGTCAGTTTTGTCATACAGTGGGTGTCTCACATCTTCAATTTGTCTTGATAGTTCTATCCTGCTGGCCGCTGCTCTTTTGATGTCAGGCAGAGCGATGCCAGCCAAACAGGTATATGCTGTCTAGGCTAGAAGGCTGCAGACATCCTGTTACACGTTGGTAGCTACCATTCAGAATGAGATCAAGGCACTTGGAACGTACAGATCTCTCCCATACAGGGCATGCATGCTTGGCAAAGGGAAAACTGAGAGCCAGAGCAGTGGTTTGGGTGGTAGAGGGGCTAGCTCCCTATTTCAAGTTGGTGTATTTATAAAGAATGTTGTTATAAGCACGCACATTTGCTTTTGGCTTCATGATGTGTTCTTTGTATGAGAGAGTTTGATCAAGGGTGGCTCCAAGGTAAATTGGATTTGGACATTTGACTAGTGGGATCCCAGACCATGTAATGTTGAGCTGGTGATTTGTCCTTGTGGTTTTTCAAATGGAAGGCACATACTTGCATTATCATTGGGTTGGTGCGTAATTAGTTTTTGATGTAGTATGAGGTTAGACCAGTTAGTGCCTCGGGATTTTTCAACATGGCCAAAGCCAGATTTTCCAGGTGAAAGCTGCCCTGTTCAGGGATTAGGTGTTTATCTATGTATGGGGCAAGCCAGTTCAGTATCAGTCATTCATATAGTTTGTATGCATGGCATAGCAGAGAGAGAGAGAGAGAGGTCTGAAGCTCTTTGGGTTAAATGGATCTTTCCCTGGCTTTAGAAGTGTTAGTACTTGAGCATGTCATTATATCTTTGGAATTTTTTGACTGTCTGTGCATGAGTTGTTTAAGCAGTGGAGCCATTCTCAAGTCTGGGGTCCGAATTGCTTGATTTGGTTGGTAAGTATGTTGTGATGGCTGCTCGCTTTCCAAGTCTTCAGTGCACTAATACTAGCATTTAACTCCATCATTGAGAGAAGGCTTGTAAAACCCAGGTCTTTGGGGTGCTTGTTTTCTTCCTGGCTGAGTTTTTTTGCAATGAAGTTGATTCCAGGGCTTTCCTGGGGCCACGCCAACATCAGCTGATTGTCAGACCTGCCATTGAGAGCTCTGGGTCTGGAGCTAGACCAGGATCTGTCCTTGGTCCAGGTCCAACACTCAGCTGATTGTCTGACCATGGACAGCCTAGAGTCTCAAACTGGATCCAGGGCTGTCCAGTACTGGATCCAACAATTAACTGATTGTTTGCCCTAGCTCTGGGTCTGGAACTCACTGGAATTGGAGGGCAGCCTTGGATCTGGAACAGAATCATCCCCAGCCTGATCCATGTCTGGCATGGCATGGCAGAAGGCATGATGTTTAGGATGGGGCATAAAACTCCTCTTATCCCAGACCTTCCATTCTTTAGGTGACTGTCAGGGGTCTAAGTGATGAGGTAAAACTTTCTGAAAGGAAAGGTATCATTAGAAGCTGTAGTCTCTTCCATAGTACAGAACCAGACTGGACTGCTGTTGTACTGAGAAAACAGGTGTGTTCTGACTAGATGTTGGGGCACAAATCATGTGGATGTGATGTAAATTCATGATTTGCACCTGTGCTACTTGGACAGACTGTCCTTTTGAACATATGAGATGGGAAACCGCAAGTAAGAGTAGGAGCATTAGGATGATAAAGGGACACCAAATGTTGTCAGGAGAATCTAGCAGAAGGTATATGAATAGTGCTTCACTTCTACAAAAAAGTTAACTTTAAATCTGCCACTTGTTTGTCTTTGGTCTTCTGGCACAATTCCAGTCAAACTCATGTCTTAATTCTCCACCAGTGTTGAGGTGGTCAAACAATAAATTTCATCTATACAGCACAATCCACATACAAATGACTAACTTTTACATCAGGGATTATAGACTGATTCTTGCCAACATTTTTTATTTTCAGTGCATCAAATAGATGGCCCACGAAGTGATTATAATAGAAGTAATTCTGTAATCCATCAACCACTTGTACAGAACGTGTAATTGTTTGTTGTTTGGCTATGACTCTGCCAGCTGTTGTGAATTTAAAAACAGCCCCACTGCTCCCAGGGTAACCAGATGGCAAAGCTGTAACAGAGAGGTGCAGCCTTTTATTTCTATGCCAGCAATTAAAATTCAGTCCAAGAAAGAAGTGAGTGAAAGTTGTGACCATTTAACAGTTTGTTTGCTTACAGTATGTGTGTAAGCATCTCAGGTCAGGTCTTAGCATATACATGTAATGCTTATGTCCTTTCAGGTCCTGAATAAGGCAAGCCAATGTGAGCAATTTGCAATGCCACTTATTCTGTACTTGATTTGTGGGTGACTGGATGATATTCAATACAATGCGTTTCATATACAGGGCACAGCACAAGAAATCTGGCTACTGCAACTAAGACTATAGATCTTGATGTGAAACATACTTCTGGAGAAATCAATGTACATTTATATATAAAAACTTGGGCTTGTATTTGGCAGACAAATCAGATAACAGGCTTGAAGTTTTGGACTTGAAAAAATGAAAACTTCAACAAGCTCAGGTCACCAGTAGGGAATGTGCTGAGGGTCCAGGGATCGAAGGTGAAAAGAGTGCATGAAGAGTGGTCATTCCTAAAAGACACAATCCTTGAAGCAGAAAGGAAGTCCATTCCCATGCGGAGGAAATGTAGCAAAGAGTCTAGGAAGCTCCTTTGCCTAAACAGGGAAATCGTTCCTCATAAGAAAAAAGAAAGAGGCGTACAGTCAATGAAAGCTAGGGACAGCCCCCCAAGGAGGACTATATAGCAATGGCCCGTACTTGTAGGGATCAGATTAGAAAACCTAAGGTGGCAACTGAACTAAAATTAGCAACGGGAATCAAGGTCAACAGGAAGTCCTTTAGGTACATAGGGAACAGGAAGAAAACAAGTGGAAGTGTGGGGACATTGCTCAACAACTCAGGACAGCTAGTCACTGGCACTCAGGAGAAAACTGAACTGAATGACGACTTTGCTTTGGTCTTTCAGTGGGCCAAGGGGAAAATTACACCAGCTAGGGTACAGATTGAGCAGCGTTCAAATGACCGCCTTCCTACTATTGCCATAGAACTGGTGTGTGATCAGTTAAAGAAATTGGACGTATATAAGTCAGCAGGACTGAATGAACTCCATCTAAGAGTGCTGGAGGAACTGGCTGAAGTCACTGTGGAACCCCTGGTGAAGCTTTTCCAAAACTGATGATGCCCCAGGGAGATCCCCCAAGGACTGGAAGAGGGCCAGTGTTGTGCTCATCTTCAAGAAGGGGAGGAGGGAGGACCTGGGTAACTATAGGCCAGTTAGCCTAACTTCTATCTCAGGGAAAATCCTGGAAAAAATAAATTAAGGAGTCTATGTGTGATAGGGTTGCAGAAGGTAGGATTCTGAATGACAGCCAGCATGGCTTTGTCATGGGCAGGTCTCGTCTTACCAACCTCATCTCCCTTTATGATCAGGTGATTCACCACCTGGATAAGAGAGAGAAGGATGACATTATATAACTCGACTTCCAAAAAGCTTTCGATCTGGTATCCCATGATGCTCTTGCAAGAAAAGTGGAAGACTGTGGGCTTGAGGGTGAGAGAGTCAGTTGGGTAAGAAACTGACTGTGGCGTAGGACCCAGAGAGTTCTGATGAACAGATCTGTGCCATCTTGGTGGGAAGTGGTCAGTGGTGTCCTACAGGGGTTGGTGCTTGGTCCAGTGCCATTCAACGTCTTCCTCAATGATTTGGATATGGGGGTGAAGAGCTCACTGGTAAAGTTTGCAGATGACATCAAGTTATGGGGAAGCATGGTCATGCTTGAAGAGAGGCAGATACAGGTGGACCTAGAGAAGTTTGAATGTTGGATGGACCAGAACCAGATGAAGTTAAATGTCACAAAATGTAAAGGGATCCACCCAGGGATGAACAATCCCCTGCACACCTACAGGCTTGGCAATGCTGATGTGACCAAGTACTATGAATGAAAGGGACCTGGGGGTAATAAAAGATGACAATATGAACATGGGCTGGCAGTGTGATGCTGTAGCCAGCAGGTCTAACAATACCCTGGCATGCATCAATCGCATTTCCAGCAGAACCAAAGAAGTGATTCTCCCACTCTACTCGATATTGGGGAGACCACAGCTGGAGTACTGTACCCAGTTCCGGGCGCTGCAATTTAAAAAGGATGTGATTAAAGCTTGAAAGAGTCTAGAGAAGGGCCACCTGTATAATTGGAGACTTGCGTGGCAAGCCATACAAGAAAACGCTGAGGGATCTGGGACCCTTCAGCCTGAAAAAGCGAAGGCTGAGAGGAGGCTTTGTAGCAGTTTACCACTACATCATATCAAGGGCTTGGTGAATAACTGTTCACCAGGGCACCCTTGTGGAAAAGTAGGAGTAATAGTCACAGACTTCTGGAAGACAGTTTCAGGTTCAACATTAGGAAAAACTACTTCACAACTAGGGTGTCCAAACTTGTGAATAAGTTCCCTCCAAAGGTGGTGCAATTGCCTACCCTGGAAATCTTCAAGAGGAGACTGGTCAGTCACCTTGCAGTGGGCTGGACCCAATAAACCCAACTGTGGCCTTGGGTCCACCATGATTCACTGGCTGGGAAACTGGCTCCGTGGTTGGACCTAGAGAGTGGTAATTGACGGAAGTCAATTGTCATGGTACCCTGTGACCAGTGGGGTCCCCCAGGGCTCTGCCCTTGAACCCATATTGTTCAGCGTCTTCATTAATGATGTGGACATTGGAATCAGAAGCAGACTAGCCAAGTTCGCCAATGACACCAAACTCTGGGGCAAAGCATCCATGCCTGAAGACAGGAGGGCAATCCAGGCTGACCTGGACAGGCTCAGCAAATGGGCAGATGAGAACCTGACAGTATTTAATGCAAGGTTCTCCACCTTGGGAGGAAAAACCTGCAGCATGCTTATAGGCTTGGCAGTGCTACACTGCCTAGCACTATGAAAGAAAGAGACTTGGAGGTCATTATTGACCACAAGATGAACATGAGCCTTCAATGCGATGCTGCAGCTAGTAAAGCAACCAAAACGCTGGCTTGCATCCATAGATGCTTCTCAAGCAAATCCCGAGACGTTATTCTCCTGTTGTACTTTGCCTTGGTGAGGCTGCAGCTGGAGCGCTGTGTCTAGCTTTGGGCCCCACAATTCAAAAAGGATGCAGAGAAGCTTGAGAGAGTCCAGAGAAGGGCCACATGCATGATCAGAGGTCAGGAAAACAGACCTTATGATGCCATGACTTTGAGGCTGAGAGCTATGGGACTTTTTAGCCTGGAAAAGTGCAGGCTCGGGGTGATCTAATGGCCACCTATAAGTTTATCAGGGGTGACCACCAGTATCTGTGGAAACGTTTGTTTACAAGAGCGCCCCAAGGGATGACGAGGTTGAACAGTTATAAACTACTGCAAGACTGTTTCAGGCTGGACACAAGGAAGAATTTCTTTACTGCCCGAGCCCCTAAGGTCTGGAATAGCCTGCCATCATAGGTGGTTCAAGTGCCTACATTGAACACCTTCAAGAGAAATTTGGGTGCTTATCTTTCTGGGATCCTATAGTCCTAGCTGACTTCCTGCCCCTCAGGCAGGGGGCTGGACTTGATGATCTTCCAAGGTCCCTTCCAGTTCTAATGTCTATGAAATCTATTAAATCTTCCGAGGTCCCTTCCAGCCTCACTATCTATGAATCTGTCTCATGATGGTTGTATGCTGATATCACTGCAGTAAGGCATACTTGGTTCTTCATTATACTTTGGCATAAATTGGGAGTAACTGTTGAAGTTAATGGAGTTAGTTCTAAGTTACTTCAGTATAAGAAAACCAGAATGTATTGCCTTGGTTTAAGTAAAGAATAACTCCACTGAAGTCGGTGTCAATGACAGTAGAAGCAAGTGCCTTATCTCTAAAGACAAGCTCCATGTTCTAAAGGTGCAAGATGAGTTGGTCTTTCCAGATGTACCAAGCTGGCTTCCTTGTCTCTTCCTTTTTTTCATGGCTGAACACAGTATGCTTGGATTCTGGCTTTGTTCTTAAGGAGAAAGAAGATGAAAGGGGTGAGAAGAGAAAGGGCATCCAAGGCAGAACAGTGACTGGAAGCCTTTGGGGAGGGAGGGAGCAGATGTGGGAAATTAAAGAAATAGTTATGTTGTACTTTTGCTAAAGACGAGATCATGCAAAGTAAGTGTATGTATTGTAGCAAAACCTGCAATTTCTCTTTTTTTAATTTATTTTAAAATGCATTCCCTCCCCTTCCCCAACCATCTCTGACTTTCTCTCCCTCTCTGTTCCATATAGATAAGTATAAATGAGCTCAGATTTAGGATAAGCTTTAATGGTAGCAAGTTTTTGGTTTTGGATAGCCACTGTTTTATATTGTATTATTATTAGTTTTGTACTGATTCTTACTGTTGTATATTGTATTACCATCATTTTTGTATTGATTTTTATTGTTTCATATGCATATTGTTTGGTTTAGGCATGTGTTTGTAAGTGAACCAAAGTCATGCCATTTTATATGTCAAGTCTCCATTTTGTGTTCTCTGCCTGGGCATCCTATGTTGCAACTGTATGAGTCATGTACCTCTACCATGTAAATTGGTTCCTGGACGAATAAGAATGATTGGGAATGATTGAAATAGAATGGTAGGAGGCCTCTACTGAATGGCCTGTAACGACTGGGCCATCACCTTGCATTGATTCATCCAGGAACAGAGATAAGAACCCAGCATTTGAAAGACAAAAGACCCTGCAGAACCAGCAACTCTACCATTGTAACCTGCCATTACAGACACCCGAAACTGCACATCCCTGCATGGAGCACACATGCTCAGTACACCAGGGGCTGACCCTTGCCTGGGCATGCCTCTTGTCACTAGGGTCACACAAGGTCTGCCCCTATAAAAGGGGCAGTGAAGACAGACTCAGTGGGACACCCTCTCCATCTGGACCAGCACCATGCCACTTATCCACCCCAAGGCCCTGCTGGCGACCCTCCTCGGGACAACACCTAGTGGACAAGGACCCTTTTCCAGCCTGGATAGGTAGATATTACCTTCACAACTTCTCCTACAATTTGGACTCTCTCTCTGTCTCTCTGCTCCTGGACTTCAGTGGACTTCAGCCCCTGCACCAAGCCTCTCTAACACCTGCTGCCATTGTGTGTGTGTGGGGGGGGAGGGATGCAAGGGAACCAATAAGACATTGTGTCACTATCTCCCCTGTTCAATAAAACCACTGTCATTTGCAACCCTGAGTTGTCATGTTTTACTGAATCCCAGTCCCTTCCTTATCTTAAATTCTAGCCTCATTTTCTCTTTCTCTCTCAGCTCCAGCCCCCCCAACACTAGTTTCCCAATCTCCTCTCAATTCCTACTGCCTTTTCTTTGTGACTTTCTGCTGCCTTTCTCTGCTTTCCCGCTGCCCCTGCCACCTTTCAGTCTTTTCTGCTGCTTTTCCTGTGATTTTTCTGCTGTCTGTCTCTGTTTTCAGGCTTCCCCTCACCTTCTGTAATCCTCCCCTGTAGCTTCCCATCTCCTTGTGGCTGGCCTGGAGCATTTCTCCAGCAGCTGGAGCCATCCTCTGGCTCCCCATACCCAGAGCCCCTCTTTAACGCACACACTTTCCCTTAGTTCCATTTTCCCTCTCCCCACCTACCTTTTCAGCTCCCCCATAGCTCTGGCTCCAGTCCCAGCCTCTGTGCCTACATTCTGCAGGCTTTGGGCATTGTCTTTTAATCAGTTAAGATCAATTAACCTAAAGTTACCCCCAAGCCTCAGTTCTTCAGCCCAGGCCCCTCTAGTCTACTGGTTCTGGCAACTTTCACTGCCTACACTTGAACTCTCTCTCACCTGAACCTTCCCCCAAGTATCCCAGGTACCCAAGCACACGCATACACTCTGTACCATCCAAGTTAGGAGCTTACCTGTGTGTATGTTTAGGTGGGTTGTATGCGTGTGAACTGGTGTGTGTGTGTGTGTGTGTGTGTATGGCATTCTGTGTATGATATACAAATTAGTGATCTGTGTCTAACTTTTGGGTATGTAGTGTACGTGCTTGAATTGGTGATAGGTATGCATGTGCCTCGGCTGGTTTGGATGTGCATGTGCTTGAGCTGGTAGAGTGCATGTATGTGCACCTAATTGATTTGTGTGTTTGTATATGTGCAATTGTCACACCCTCCTGTCTAACAGCGCAATATTGAGATCCTGAGAGTTGGCCTGACCCCACAGGGCAACAGTATTAGCCAGGAGGTTACCAAAGTCGAGTGTGGCCTCCCTCTGTCCATTTAGTGTTGAGGAGTGGTCTCAGACTAAGAGCCCCAAAGCAGTATTTCAGGTTGATTCTTCATTTTATGGAAGTTAAATGGAACACTGAGTCTTTCTAACCCTTTGTGTCCCTCAGCTCAGCAAAGGCTGAAGGACAGCTCAGCATCTCCTGCAGCTGCAGCTGTTCTAGTTGTTCAGCACTAGCGGTTAAGGGATGCTACAGGAGCCATTTGTTTTTGCACGACTTCCCTTGGTTCCCCACCCAGCAAAGAAGCCTGTATGTCTGGGTTGAACACAATCCCTTGGGGAGTGCTACACTGTTGCAAAAGAGGCCACACAGCATTCTTAAACACAAAAAAACCCCTACCTTCATGTGGTGGAGAGCTGAAGGCATACAGGAAATTAGCTTTTGATTTAAAAAAGAAAAAGGTTTTAATCTTGGAATTCAAAAACATTCTGTTTTAAACATTTCAAAGTCCTTATTTCTGTTGGTACAGGTGCTTCCAGCATGTTGTGCATATTACAGCATTTATATCCCCCCTAGAACATACTGCATTAGTAGTACATGCTTTCCATAATCCTTTCACACTGAGAAAGTGCACCCTTCCAGGGAGCCTATCAATGAAGCAATATAACAGCCACACAAACATTAGACTGTGTAGCTTTCCAGCAGAAGATACCATAGCAAGAAACCTTATCATCACAACCAGGACTGGTGTAGTTGCACCAGCTTCCCTTAGCCAATAATGGGCATCATCTATAAATTCCTCTAGTAGGAAGTTTGTTACACTCACTGTGGAGATCAAAGTCTAAATGTATTTTTCCCCTATGTTTTCTGTTTAAAGAACTGAACCCAATTCGTGTACAGTTGTACCTCCTTTCCTTTCTGGGTAGAGCAGCAGAGTAAAAGATGTTTATAGCACAGACCAAGTTTTTCCCCTCCCTTTTCCCCAAGCTGTTTGTAGAGATAACCTTTACAAAAGTTCCCAGAATACAAATGCTCAACAAGTTTATGCCAAAAGTAAGAAGTGCCTGAGGGTAGAATAGTTATAGAAAAGGATGGAACTTTAGGCTCTGAAATTAATTTCTCCATACAGCTGACTTATGAGGAAGGAAAAGATGATTGTCCCTATTTTGCAGAGAGAGATATGAGACAAGGACAGAGAATATGTCTGCAAGGTGCAATGCAGTGCCACGTAAAGATAATTCAGCTCTGATCAAGAGCTGGAAACAGTTTAGCTGGGCTAACCTGTTGCTCTGTTAGGCTAAGATGCCTGTTTCTCAACAGGGCTAATTTGACTGGGTGGAGCATTACAGTATTTATATTTTACTAGCTATGCTGCTTTTGGTATGTGGGCTAGCTTGTACAGAGCTAACTTGTATATTGTTGTCTGACACTGTACGTGTCATCTAGACATACTGTATTTTCCAGAGTATAAGATGCATTTGTGTATGATACACCTATGAAAGGTATGTGCCCCCCCCAAAAAGATGGTGGGGAAAAGCTTAGTCTTATTGGGGTACCTTAAATGTAATTTAGGACAGCAGCCAGCAACCTTTAACAAGCCACAGACCAGAACAATTCAGCTCCAGTCCAATGCAATCTGGGTGGCTTCCACATAAATGCCACATGAACACCCTGGAGGCTGGGGGGCATGGTAACTGCCCGCAGGCAGTGGCAGCAGTAGCCAGTGGGGAACTCCCGCAGGCAGCTGCAGCAGTGTTGGTGGTGGGGGTGCGCTGAGTGGAGAGCTCCTGCAGGCAGTTGTGGCCATGTCAGTGGCAGGGAAGGAGGGGGTGAGCACTGACCGGTGGTTGTTGACCACTCACAGATGCTGCTGACAGTGCTAGCTACAGCCAGTGCTGATCGGGGACCACCCACAGACGTTGCTGGTGGCATCAGCGGTGAGAGGGGGGCTGGCAGCAACCGCCTGCAGGTGCCATCAACAGTGTTGGCGTCGCTTGTTGCAGGGGTGCACATGCACCTGTATGCACCCTCTACGCATCACCAATGGGCTTCCATGGTGCATCAGCAGTGGGGTTCTTTGCCTGTGCTGGAGCCAGGCAGCTGGGAGCTGTGCTTATGCTATTGCTACTTCCCCCAGTCTGGCTGTGATGCAGTTTCCATCCAGCTGGAAGCTGCATCCTCACTGTCACTGCTTTCTTCTCTGCTCTTCCACACAACCTCCCAGCTGCAGTGGCATCTCCCCTCTGGCTAGATACTGCACCCACACTGGAGCCAGGGAGTACGGGAAGTGGCAGCAGTGCAGGTACAGCTTCTAGCTGACCAGCCCTACAGCAGCTCCTTGCTTCCTGGGCCTGGTGTGGGCACAAGCACAGGCAAAGCTCTTTGGCTTCATGGGCCAGATTCAGTGGATCTGCAGACTGTATGCAGCCTGGATGTTGCCAACATCTGACTTAAGAAATTTACATCAGATGTAGAACTGAGACTCCTCTCCCATATCCCAGTTCAGGGCTTAAACCATAATGTGTGTATGCCATTGTCCTGCCAGATAGAACTGGAAGTGGTCAGTTGTGTGGTATAATAGACCTTTGTACTCCTGACAGTTCACAGAAATCCTCTAGCTCAGATGGGACCTGTTTTTGCCTTTGGACCCAGGTAGGTTTGGACTCTGACTTTTTGCTAGACACCACCTTATAACTCAGCTCTTTTTTTCAAGAAACAAGCTGTTCAACAAAGAAAATACCAGCTAAGTATCCAAACCATTGCAAAGGCTCTGCTGAGATTATAGGCATGTTCCTATAAGCATTTGCAGAATGGCCACACTTTATTTTAAATAAAAGAAAAAAATGTTCTCAACCCTCTAACATGCTCAGAGAATAAAAATGTAGAAGTAATAGTGACAGGTAACATATTTGTGTCCTTTCAGAAAACTGACAAAAACCAGCCTTAAACGATGTTTCTACGTGGAATGGGAGACTGATGTTTTATTTGCTTTGGATCAGAGTACAGTTTTCAGTGCCTCGTAACTCCTGGTGGTCATGATTCATCAGTTGAAAAACACTGACTTATAGCATCCTCCTGTGAGTACCATGAAAAATGGAAGTAAACCTTTCAAGAGTCTGATCCTGTTCCTATAGAGCTAATGGCAAAATTCCTATTGATTTAGAATCATAGCTAGTTAGTGTTGGAAGGGACCTCAGGACATCATCTAGTCCAACCCCCTGCTCAAAGCAGGACCATTCCCAATTGTATCATCCCAACCAAAGGACTGAGTAAAAGGACACAGCTTGCAGTTGTTTGGCCTTGGAATATTTCACTAAAAGGATTGAGCTCCAAGATATGGTACATTGTGATCCATATCGGCAACAAATAAACATCAATTCTTAATAAAAGAAAAAGGGAAAGACAGACTAATGTCGTTGTTAAACTTGTAAAAATGTACGACAAATAACACAGGGTTCAGAGAAGAGCAGAATAATTGTTTGGGTTCCCTATGATCCTTATTGATCTTTGGATCTGAATCAAGGATCCAGCAGAACTTATATCCACTAGCATGTAGCAGGCACAAGAGAAGTGGGGATGGGTATTTGGATGGGAGCACTTGCCAGGTTGCTCTGTTGCTTCTGGTATTTGAATTTAGCACAAGAAAGACTGCCGTGTATAATCAGCTTGTGATCTGAGACAGCTTTTTCTCATTCATAGGATGTTAATGTATTAAACTCAAACACAGGGGACAGTAAGTGCCCAATCAGACCTTCAGGGCAGCAAGAAATAGCAACGTGAAGACATGCTCAGTTTCCCTGCCACTTGGTTGCTCCTAGGGCTCCTGCAGAGACTTAATTAGCAAAGAACAATTTACACATACCCCTCTTTTCTTTACTGGAGCCCTTGCTTCCCTCAGCTGACATTAGGTGGATTTAAAACATGCATTTCACTGCATTCGATTCACTTCTGATTAAGGCCAGTGCATAGTAGGGTATTACACTTTCCTTATCACTAGGAACAGTCCTTAATACTTAATTGAAAACTGGGATTAAAATTCATCCGTTTTATTGCAAGGGGTGCTTGTACACATGACAAAAATTGACTGATTTTGCAGTTTAATTCCATCATGCTCTACGTGTGTGTGTGTGTGGGGGGGGGGGTTGTTACAATTTAAATGAGCATATAGTTTAGTTTGCAATGTAGCTATTTATAACATTTTAACCTCTGACAGTTTATCCCCTACCCCCTGCCATGGTAAAGGTGGGCTGAAAGCAGAAATGGTGAGGGGCCTGATCCTTTTTTTTTCTCTACAGAGCCTGCCCACATCTCCCACAGCTGGGGGGCTAAGTGGCCACTGAGCTGCGGAGGGTCCTGGTGCTTCCTTCTGCATTGGTGGCACCCCTTGGAGCTGCCTGGGCAGGGAGCTAGCAGGTGGGTGCTGGCCCATCTCAGACTCGGGGAACAATTGATTTGGGCTGGGTGTTGCCTGGGAGCTGCGGCAGCACCTACCCACTAGCCACCCATGTGGGTGACCCTGCTAGCAGCCCATCCAGGTGGCCCTGGGGGGGCACTGCCACCATGGAAGGAAGGACGGACCAGGGTTCCCTGTAGCTTAGGGGCCACTTGACCTGCCAACAGCTTGCCTCCTGGCCACAGGAGATGCAGGCTGAGGGGGGAGGTTTGAGCCCCTCACTGAAACAGTGACAGAAGCCCCTAAATTGAAATGGTGGGTTTTTAATTGTTGCAATTAAAAACCCACCATTTCAATTTAGGGGACTAAACTCCCATCATGTGTACAAGTGGCCAAGGAGCTCAATACTTGCAGAGGTAAGCTACTGCTGCTCGTACTTATTATGATGTTGCCTAAGGGGCCCCCATTGTGTGAAGCACTATAGAAAAACAGAGAAGCAAACTGTTTTATAACAGCTTAGCCTTTTTGCACC
Organism: Caiman crocodilus; assembly: GCA_030014935.1. Classification (NCBI taxonomy): domain Eukaryota; kingdom Metazoa; phylum Chordata; order Crocodylia; family Alligatoridae; genus Caiman; species Caiman crocodilus. The sequence continues at coordinate 60,264,256 of JAGPOW010003648.1, forward strand.
AAGGATTTGTGCAAGTACAGCCACTTTAGTGGCTAGCTACCTGGGGGTGAAAGCCTCAGTACAGAAATGAGGCCAGTGTCTCTAAAGCGCCCCCTGCCCCAGTTTTCAGGGGGGGCTGCAGCTGTTATTTCATTATGCAGGATGGCACAGGGACTGCTGAGGGATTTTGCTCCCAGCCTTCATTTACTTAAGCCCAATAAAATATAGGCCTGTTGTAGGTGAGGGGAATTTTGTGTAGGAGTGGGTTCTCCTTTCATGTTCTCTCATTAGCAGCTGAAAGTTGCCATGTCATGAAAATTTCCTTCATCTTCTATTCCTATGCCTTTTTCCCTTTCATAAGATAAAGAAACAAATGCAGTGGGTAAAAGACAAGGAAGGGGAGGTAAAACTATTGCTGAAAAAGCCCCTGGGGCAGCTGTTTTCCTTCTGACTAACAAGGCAATTTTCTGTACAGCTTGCTGTGCGATCTGGTTTACTTCATTAGACACACAGTGCTGAATTTTTTCAGTCTTTCAGGGGGACAGTTCTGAACAAGTAGTTAATTTGTATAAGGAGTGAGACCTTAAACCAGAAAGCTCAGTTCTGAATTTGCATTGCCTAAAGTTCAGGTTGTATTTGTTGTAGCGGGAACCTCTAAAACACTTCAGTTATATGCATGCTATGCTTGGGTGTTTCCTGGGTATTGTCTTTGCACAAATTGCTGCTAGAATTCCTGCAGCATTAAGTTTACACTAACAGTTACTTTGCATGGATGAATTCCTGAGCCTTCAAGGAAATGCTACTGGGCCTATCTCCATGAGACGTTTACTGCAGAGCTGCCTGATTAGCATGGCAGTAAAGTCTGAATGTCTACATGTGTGGCCTGCAGAATTAGGAAAAGTTATCCCTACCTTTAAATGATGAAACCGCAGAATAGAGTGGGTGAGGATCAGATGCTGTGCAACTGAACAGTTTTGCTTGAATAAAGAAAACTTGCTTACTTTTATGTTCAGTGTATGACTCCATTGCTTGCCCAGCATTACACAGTAAGTCAGAGCACAACTAGATATCCTGCCTTTTTGTTTTATCTCTAAGTACAAGAGCATGTTTTCTCCCAAAAGACATCTCTTTTGTTGGCAGTGTTTTAGTTAATAATGAAGTACAAAACTCTCAGCCCTTTCAGTATGTGTAGCCAAGATGGTATGTGGTTGGTACCCGCTCTTCAATTGAAGAGATGCTAGCGGGTGTGTGTGTGCTGTGGGAGCATGACTGCCTAGCTTCCAGCCAGCCCACCTCCCTCCCCTGCAGAGCAGAGATCAGGGACACCCAATAACGTTTAACTATTTACAGGTTTAATTTTACAGTGCAGTATCTATAAACATATAAAGTGTGTGTATATGTATGTATTTATATAGCTAGATTAGATAGGGTGTATGTATGTATATATATATAGGCACACACACACGTGTTTTATATATTCATAGACAATGCACTGTAAAATTAAACCTGTAAATAGTAAACATTATTGGGTATACATAGGTTATATATAGGATTTATAAATTTACAAAGCAATAACTTTTGTTGAATATTAACCCAGACAATCTTGGCTGGGTATGACAGATGAAGGCACTGTAACAGTGTAGGCCCTGACCCTCTTTGGTCTTCTAGTTAGTGTACAGTCCCTATGCCCAACAGGCTCTCCAAGCAGCTGGTAAGGGGCAAATGACAATAAAACACAGGTTAAACAGTAGTTCAGCAGACAAAACCCAGCAGAGATAAATCATTAGCCCAAACACACAGAAGTTAAATTACATTACAAGCAGTCCTCAGACTTAGGACACAATTGGTTCCTGAAAACTAAGTTGAAATGTCATAATTCAGAACCAATTTTCTCATAGGAACAATGTTATAAATGGGGGACTGGTTCCTGAATTAAGGCCCGATACCCTATTTTCACCAAAAATAACCCAGAATTTTGTACTCAATCAATTATAGATGAGTAATATAGCTACATTAATGTATTTATTAGGGCTGTGCAAAATTTTGACGAGTGTTTCATGTCGAAGCTGTTTCAATGCGTTTTGAGCTCAAAACAGGGAAATTGAAATGAAACAAAAGATTTCAAAACAGCTTTGAAACAAAATGAGGGTGCTTGAAACATTTTGAAAGTGAAGCAACCCGGTGGCGGGAGGAGAGGGAGAGCCAGGGCTGTGCTCTGAGTGGCTCTGCCAGTTCTCCGGAGCTCAGCCTGGCAGTGGGAGGCAGCGGGAGAGTCAGTGGCAGAGCCACTCTGAGCACAGCCCTGGTCAGTGGCTGTCCCCCATTTCCTGCTGCAAGGCTCAGCTCTGTGGGGCTACAGAGTCTCCCGCTGCCAGGCTGGGCTCATCAGGGCTGCACTCCAAGCAGCTCTGCCAGCCCCATGGAGCTTAGCCCAGCAGTGGGAGACCCATGGAACTCAGCTTGCCCTCCCAGCATTGCCAGATTCCTCCTGGGGGTGTGGGCCACCAGATCTGCATGTGGGATGCCAGGAGGTTGCCGCCACTGCCTTGGGGCCAGTGGTAGCACCAGTCTTCCCAGTGTTGGGCATGAGCTGCGCCTAGTGCTGGTCCCAGGCAGCAGCCTCCTGTCATCCTGCATGCAGATCCGGAGGCCCGCACTCCTGGGAGAAGTCTAGCCCAACTCCAGAGCCCTCCTGGGGGTGTGGGCCCCCAGATCTGCGCACAGGATGACAGGAGGCTGCTGCTGCTAGCATGTGACACCAGTTTTGCTTTCAGCAGTTTGAGGTGCAGTTTCCCAGGAACCCCTAAACCCATCTCTGTGAAACTTGGCAGGCTTCATGCCTTCAGAAGGGGCTACTATCCCTGCAATTTTCATCTCAATCAGGCAAGAAATGACAAAGTAATAGGCATTTTCATGATTCCCCATTATAGCCTAAAGGCAAAATGTTGAAACAGCTTTGACTAAATGAAATGGAACAGTGCTTTGAAACAAAATTAAATGATGAAATGAAATACTGTCCCTTTGAAATGGCAAAACAGAATTCAAAATGAAACGGTGCAGTTTTGCACAGCCCTATTTATATTTTAAATAGCAATCATATTGATTTGGGAGGACTTCTTTGAGGTGACTGCTGGACTTTTTGAAGGGCTCTTGGTTGGACCTTTTGAAAGGGTTCTTGGCTGGAGTCTTCTCAGGAGTCTTGGCTGCAGGTTTTTCTGCAATCTTGTCCGCTTTCTTAAAGAAAGTGGGCAAGGACATTTGGACAAATGTTCTCCAGGGAGATGGGAGATACAGCGAACTTGTTCACTGGCGTGGCATGGAGTGGTGTCAGATCAAGCATCATAATGCTGAAACTGACATCAGAAAGTTGAAACAGGGTGTCAGTTTGTAAATCGTGTAAGTGCTGTTCATTGCAACTTGAAACATCTTAAGTCAAGAACGGCCTGTAATAGGATTCAATACTGGGGAACCTACACTGCCTTGTGCAACTGTGGTTCCCTTCCACTCTCTGAACCCTCCGTGCACCGACACAGCAGCTCACTTTCTCCACAGCAGGGCCAGGAGCAGATGCTCGCTGTCTCCTGCTCGGCAAAGGGGACTTCAGGCCACTTCTGGGGCAACTGCTCCGCCCCATTAGTCAGCTCCACCAGCTCTTCTCAAGCGCATCTTCATCGTCCCTCATTGAAGCAGCCCATGTGCTGGGCACATGGGCTTTTATCCCTTCCGGTGTCTCCACCCCCAAATTGAAACAGACCAATAGGAAAGTCTGAGTGGTTAGTTCCTCCTCAGGTCCTCTTCTTTACCTCGCCCCAGGTCAGGGCAGGACAAGCAATCTTCCTGCCTCCTCCTGATTGGTAGAAATGCTCCACCAATTGGCCTGAGCCATTTCGGGCTCAAGTTAACAAACCAGACTGGTGGTGAGCCCACTGTCACGTATGAATCTTTATTTTCCTCTTGTACTATGCTAGTAATTTTTCAAGTTAACATGCTGCCAAGTAATTTAGATCCTGAAAAACAACAAATATTTCTGAAAGATCTTATATTCCACTTCCTTCCACCAGGGAAATGTTATATTTTGTTAATGTATTTAGTATTCCTCTCTGGGAACTGTAAGTCCATACTGCAACATCGTGAGTGTGTTAGTATGTGAGAACCAAAGTCTGAAACTGTCTCAGAAGGTAAGCAGACAGTGGACTGCTATTCAGTTTAAGTTTTTGCTTTGCTTGGTCAATGAAAATGTTCATTCCCTTTACAATGATAATAGAAAGGTGATAATACGATCATTATCAGCTTTGTAGACAGAGCTGTACAGTGACCATCCTTCATCATTTTCAAAATGGGGGAAAAGATAGTTGGCTTACACATTGATAATTGGCAAGTGAAGAAGAGTTCAATTCTTCTTTAGGTTGTGCCATGAAGACAAGAGGTAGTCTTAAGGAGTTTCTGCTGTAAGGAGTTTCCTGGATGTTAATTGGCAAAGTTTATGATGTACTATTGTTACAGCCCGCTAGGGCCAGGTTCTGGCGATCCAAATTCAGGGACTCGAGACGAGAGGATTCTATACTAAGTTTTTATTACAAGGATTAATCAAA